>CM071934.1:45788826-46388826 GCA_016081115.2 Rehmannia glutinosa
AAAGATTATCCACCCATAAAAGAATACAACGATACCAATTTTATTTTAAAATAATTTTTAATTAAGAACTTAAAATTGGTGAACACATTCAAAACACCATATTATAAATATATATTATATAGGCAAATATACTAGTGTATGATCAACAAAAATAATACAATATTTGAATTTATTGATTGATGTAATTTGGGAAAATCCTCAGAAATCTGAATAAAATAAGGCTAATGGACCACGACTCACTAACAACAAAGAGCCAAGGGGAAGTTTATTACTCTTATTACTTAAATAAGAATTAAAGTGAAATGCAGAAAATGGCCAAGTAGGCAACACTGGTGAGGACATAGACTGAAGGATTCTTTGAAGAACTTAGAAACAAGGGTGCCCAAGATGATCGTGCCAATTCTTTATGGAAGTTTTGATGCCAAATAGAGCACACGGTTGCTGTTTCAGAGAACTATCACCCTTTGGCTATTCATAAACATTGTATTTATTTGAGGCCTTTGTAAAAGTTGTGTCCCAGAGGTGTGATCCTTAACAATAAAAAATATAGGACATAATTTGATAGATGTATTGTTTGATTTGAAGAATTAGGGGTATGATAGTTATTCTAGACTCATCACCAATGAGAACATCTCTACACCATCATAGTTGTGATGGACATATTGATTAATAAGGTCACCATCATATAATGATTAGGAGCCGAGTCCACAAGCCAATTAGGAATGCCATTGTCAAGGTAGTAACGTGGCCATAAGAGAAACTGTGGAGCTTTGAAGCTTCAGTCTGAGAGCACGACAATAACGAGCCACATGATCTTGCTTACCACAAAATTGATGAATGAGAGGAGATTAATTTGGACTATGAAAATTCTTTCGATGTTGTTGAGGAAAAATATCACAACTAGAATTTGGTTGTTGAGGGAACGTTTGGTCGTTTGAGCTTTGATTATTTTGTGGTTTATGGATAATTTGGGTGTAGTTAACTGACATAAGGAGAATGGTCAACTTTGAATTCAACACGAGATATCATTGTTTCTAAAATAGGATGGGATTTTCATGAGCACAAATTGCGGTTATGATTATTCATGGCCTAGAACATTAAGACATATAACAATATCATCATTTGCAAGAGGAACATTGATTAGCGCTAACTCATCAGAAATAGATCTGACATATTGAAGATATTCAGAGATGAATTTCGACTCTTTAGATAAATTCTGGAGATGATCCTTAAAATCTAAGATACGGGAGCAAGAAACATTGGCATATAAATGAGAAGTGCGAGCCCCAAGTCTCGTGTGAGGTAGTCTCCGATGAGGCAAAAAGTGCATGACAGTTCACGAAGAAATGCAAGGATTTCATGAAGTAGAAGTTGACTTTGACATTGCCAAAGAATGAGGGAGAGATTTGGAGAGGTCATATTATTAACTATTATAATCACTTGTAGGTCCCAAGGATGTTGATTAAGTCTCAGAAGGGAGGTTGAATAAAGTTAACCAATTTTTCGATTTTAACTTAATCAGAGTTTTATACAAGTAAATATCTTAGTTCTTTTAGAAGACAGCTAGGTTCAACCTCAACAGGAGAGTTAACCACTCAATAGACTCGACTGAGCTGTTGATAGAGTAACGAAGCTAAGTGAAGTGACCTCTTTTAAAAATATAGTTTACTTAGTTTTTATACAGAGGAAGTCTTACACCCTTTTTATAGAATGGTTTTCAACACTTGTTTTAGGTTAAGTTATTATCAGTTAAGTGAGCAAATTGTATCAGCAATAATAAAGATATGCGAAAAGTAAATAATGAAAGTAAATGACACAAAGCAATTTTATAGTGGTTGAAGGATAGGGTAAATCCTCTACTCCACTCTTCTCCAACTCTTGGAGGTAATCCGCTAATGCAATAGTCATGTTATAGAAAGGACAACATGATCCGAGTAAGCCTCGATCACACAACTAGCTTCACTCCTGGGACTCAGCTCCTTTGTAAGGCAGCTACCTTACTAATTCAGCTCTTCAAACCCTTCAGACTTGATCACACAACCCTCCGTTGGATTCGAATCTCTAACTTGAATAACAAGATTCCTCTTCAACTGGTTGAAGCTTTCTTCCTTCCTTCACTGAATGTGTTGGTTAGAATCACTTCGAAAGTATAAGTATGAGGATTTAAATGAATAACTTGATAGTATTTTTGCAGTTGCTTGCTTTGAATGCTCATATTTTTTCTTGTATCATTCGTGCTTCTCTTAGATATTTCCTTAGTCTTTTATAGTGATAGTTTGAAAAAGTGTCCGTTGAAGAGATTGACATTTTTCAAACTTCATTTTTTAATCGTTGGCTTGTCTTGTTGTGTAGCTATTGATGTTGACCTTTCTTTAAATTAATGTTCTGCAGGTTGCCTGAAACACATCAGGTCTCTGTGAACATCCCATTGGTTCCCAGCTACTTGCACTCTTTCAGGAAAACAACTTTAAGGTTGCAGGTATGTCCTCTTACCATTTTGGGTAAGTCTTTGACCTTTCTTTGCAACGGACTTCTTCAGTTTTCTTGGAGTCCTTGAGCTGCTAACTCTTTATTGAGTCTTCTCCATGAATCTTGGATGACTCAGCTGTAAGTCTACTGAAAGACACATCTTCTTCACTTGACTGAGATTCTTCTTCGATACTCAGCTGCGACACAGCTGCATCTTCACTGCAACTCTTCAGTCAGTTTCTGCGATGTTCAACTTTGTTGCTTCATAACTCAACTTATATCCTATCTATTACATAGTTGAAATACAACAGAAAATATCATGCCAACTTTCTCTAAGTTTTCAATGCATCATCAAAATCTATACAAATAAATTTCCTAATACTTTTCCTTTTTTTGATGATGCCAAAACTTAAATAAAATACAACATAAAGTGCTAAAGAGAATGATTTAAAGAATATGATATTTTATTAAATGTATCATTCAACACTTACATATACTTACATTGATTTTGTGTATTTACAAATAATGTAGAAATACAACAAAAAATTATGCGATTAACTCAATGTCTCTTTGCCGTTTCCTTCTCCTTTCTCGCATCTTCATCTCTTTGTGGAGACCTTCCTCATCTTCCCTTCTCTTCTCGTTAGCTTCCTTCTTCTTGTTTCTATCATAGTCCCTTCTTAGCTTCTCCTCATACTCTCTCTGTTGCCTTGCATTATCTTCTTCATATCTTCGTGCAAGCTCATTAGTAGAACGAACAACTTCTCTATTTGCAATTTCATTGAAGCCTAGTCAGTATTCTTTGTCCTTTACCAGGGAGTCTATTCCAACGAATCTCGTGCATATACCTCTTCCACCAGGCCTTGATTCTCTTCCTCTTCCTCTTCCTCTTGCAAAGGTGTCGCCTCCTCTGGAAGTTTGACTGGCATCTATCCTTGAAGTCTGCTGACTCTTAGATGCCTGAGTCGGCTGCCTCTTGATTAAATCGAAAAATTTTAGCATTTGTTCCCAGTATAAATCCCATGTATGTTTCAGGTCCATTTCCTAAAAAATATCCTTCTGAACAAAGAGTGTCAAACTCTTGACAGACTGGCCCACTAATTGACCAAATGGGATTGGCTTCTTCACTTGTTGATGGGAGCTTGCCAGCTGGCAGACACTGAATTGAGCTTTGAGCTTCTCAACTCTGTAAGCTTGCCTTCTTTCAATATCTTCAATTTAAGCTTGGTTCTTCTTGAAGGCAAGTTCAGCTTTCTCTTCAGCTGACAGATCTTGGGGCAGCTGAGAATGTACAGAGGTGCTTGTGCATTTGGATAAATTATTTTCAAGGGGGTCTTCATAGACTTATCTTCCGCTTTTTGGCATCATCACCTGTTGAGAGAGTAGGTTTGGACTGAAGGAGAGAGTCCAACTTTTTGGGAGTGATGGAGTATGCTGCCTTTTGTTCAGAGCAGAGTGCATACAATTCTGCCTTCATATCTAGGATCTCATCTTTCAGAGATGCCTCCATATGCTCTATCTTCTTTTGAAATGATACCTTGAGCATCTCTATGTCAGCAAGATGACTGCGTTCCATGCGGTCTATATTGTCCCGCTGTCTCTGCTGAAATTGAACTTGTTCAGCACCCCAGACCACAAATTTTGAGAAAAGCGATCTAAAGTAGCCAACTTGTTCTCTGTGAAGGGTTTTAGTCTGTTGAGTCCATTCCTTGATTCATAGCACATCTCCTCTAATGTCCCAGAAATCATGGCATCATGATTGTCAATCCTTTGATTAAGTGCAACAAACCCTCTTTCCATTGCCTCCATTTTCTCTCACATAGCTCGGAAGGATTTTTGATAGTCAGCTGCTTTAGGAGATGAATCCTTAGGAAGGAGAGATTTGAAGTCATGGCCAAATGAATCTTCTTGGACATTGAACCTTGCAGCTTCCTTCGCAGTATCAGCTTCGAGCGGAACCTCATCAGTATAAGGGAACTGCAGTATCTTAAACATGCCAATAAGTTTCGAGAAAGTTCCCACTTCACCTTCAAGAACACTTTTCTCTTCACCCTGGCTAACAATTCTGATTGCCTCAGCTGTTTGAGCTTCATTGGTAAGTGGACTATGGAAAACCGCCGAGCCGATTGTGCCTCGGCCTATCTCAATGACTTCATTGGTAGCAATAGAATCATTGAGTATTATGTGCCTCATTTTGCTTTAACAACATCACGAAAGCGGTGATGGAACCATAGGGGTGGCCCATCAATAAGAACAAACTTGATGAGGCTTTCAATTTAGCTTCCCTCATTTTAGCCTCCAAGTCCTTTTCTTCCGGATCTGACTCAGCTGATGCATCAGAATCCTCAAATTTGGCAATCAAGGCATCAATCACTATCGGTTTAGTGGACTCGGACCCTGGCAAATTTAGGATAGCCTCGAAAATAGTAAACATTTCCCCCAGCTTGATCTCAACCGCCATGGGGTCTTCAAAGAACCTCAACATCAATCTCAACCACCGCAAGGCCTTGACATTCCCTACTATAGATCGAGCTGCAGCTGGGTCTTCATTGGTTGCATCATTCGAGGCCTCAACCTCTAGGATTTCACTTTCAAGACCAGCAGTCTCAACTTCTATGGTCCTCCTACTTTCATCCTATGCGTCAATTACATGAATTTGGACATCTGTAACTTCATTGGGCTTCAGTGTTGTTAAATCTTCAACTGAAATAGTCTTAACCATTTCAACTTCATTGGTAGCAACATCGCCTTCAGTAGACTCACCATCGCTTCTAAACACCGATGTTTTTTTCCTGCAGCCTCCTCTGACCTGGCTGCAGTGTGGTCAGCTTCCCCCTCAGCTGGCTCACCAGCTGATTCTCTGTTAATGGGGTCAGCTGTCACATGAGACTTAGTTGTTTCTCTTGCATGTTCAGCCAACACTATAGTTGTCTCAACAGTTTCCTTAGGGCGTGGCTCCGTTAGGTTACCCTGTTCAACTCCTTCTTTTCCAACATCATCACTGTATTCCCTATTTACTTGTCCTTTTGAGTGAGCTGGTGATGTGGTTGCATTGAGATTCCTCACAACTTCAATGATTGCAGGGGTCAGAGAGATAGAGATAGAAGATTCTTCAACACCCTTGAGCATAGATTGCTCATGCAGCTCACAAGACTCCTTCATGGCCTTTCTCAGCTGAGCAAACTCAACTGGGTCAGCCCCTGAACTATCTCCACATCACTGTAGAGAGCCTTTTCTGGAATATTTGGATCTGTGAAGGGGCAAACATGAGGTTCGAGAGCCTTAGCCTCTTCTAAGGCCTTAGCCTTTTCTGCATCATTCTTCTCATAGAGGAAACAGTGCAAAAGAGAGTTCATCAAAACCATAAGAGACGAAGCATGATCCAAGAACTCAAGGAGATATTCTTCCTCCTAGATCATCTCCGGCCCAGTGGATTGGACTCGACTGCACTCAAATTCATAGCCTACATGCACGAGCCTTTTTTCAATATCAGGATAATCTGGGGATACTGGTTCTTCAAGGGAGATTGGGTCTTGGAAAGGCTGTTCAGCGTAAGTGCTTTGGTCAACCTTCTTTGTCCATTCATTTGCCTCATTATCAACCATCTTGGTTTGAGGACTTTTGTCATAACCCATAACGTTTGCATTTTAATTCGTAGGATTAGTTATTCATAAGCATAATTACCCGCATTTTAACATCTCATATTCACATTAGAATGCATGTAAAATCGTGAATTTTTCAATTTTAGCATAATCACATTAGCTATCACAATTTTTATCGTTGATATGATACACATGGTAAACTTAGAGGTGAGGGGTAACATCGATATTTATATCTGAGGAATACTTGAAAATGAGTCAGATGTTAAGTTGCAATACTTTTTCTAAGATAATAATAATAGAAAACAAAAGAGAGAAAATCATAAATAGGAAAAAAGTTAGAGGATATTAAAAATCAAGTCATGTACAAAATATATTTATGTGTGTATATATATAATATATTAGTTAAGACACATATACTAATATATTATATATATACACATATTTATATTTTGTATATGACTTGATTTTTAATATCCTCTAACTTTTTTCCTATTTATGATTTTATCTTTTTTTTCTATTATTATTATCTTAGAAAAAGTATTGCAACTTAACATCCGACTCATTTTAAAGTATTTCTCAGATGTAAATATCGATGTTACCCCTCACCTCTAAGTTTACCATGTGTATCATATCAACGATAAAAATTGTGATAGCTAATGTGATTATGCTAAAATTGAAAAATTCATGATTTTACATGTATTCTAATGTGAATATGAGATGTCAAAATGTGGGTAATTATGCTTATGAATAACTAATCCTATGAATTAAAATGCAAACATTATGGGTTATGACAACTTTGGTCAGCAGCTGAGCTATTTTGAGCTTCTTCAGCATCAGTTTTTTGTTCACCTATTTTCATCCCTTCGTTATCCTTGGAATAACCTTTTTACCTTTCTCGGATACTAGGGGTTGGGTAGCTTCAGATGTGACTATTGCAGCCATTTTGACAGCTTCTACTACAACATACTTCTTCACAAGCCATCTCTTGGAGCGCCTCTCCAAGGGGGCTTCTGCTTCCTCCCTATCGGATTCTTCGGGCACAACTTGGAAGGTTGACTCTTCTGCAATAGACTTAACTACAGGCTCTTGGCGACTTTGGCAATCGACTCTTCTTCATCTCTCGACAAAGAAAGTGGCCCGAGTCTTCTCGCTTCTTACACAGCCCTTCCGGGTGCATCTGTCCTCCTTTTCTTTGTTACTATGGGAGCAACGACATAACAGTTCCAAAGAGGGGACTGGGAGGGGGGAAGTTGTGTCCTTGGGAACATGCTCAGTTGATTCCCCCTCAGAAGTGCCAATCTTCTTTGCTTACGCCTTCTTCTGAGCAGTTGACAGATTCGCCTTGAACATCCTCTTGTTCGCATGGAAGGGCTTCCCTTTGCAAAGGAGCACACCCTTCTTCTCTAACAAGTATCCCATGACTAGTCCATAGCCCAAGGAGTGCACAAATATTCCTTCCTCTAGCTTCACATTATGGACATTTTGCCATAGCTTTTCGATGATGAACTCGCTCCAGTTCATCTCCAACTCCCCCATTATTGCAGTCATGACAGTCATCTTAGCTTGGGAAAGCTGATTATATGACCCAAACTTCATGTCCACGCACATAGCCACCACATCCATAAGGTTGTGGTATTCCTTCTTAATCACCTTCTTGTGGCTAAGAGATTCAGCTTTCCAGCCACCTCCATCATGGCAATCTCCTTCCAGGTCTTCATGTGGTCAAACTCATGACCACTCAGATCCTTGAGTCTGCTGCTTGGAAGGTATAGGTACTTGGTCAAGTCGGTTGCCACCAACTTGATCTCCTTTCCATTCACTAAAGAATGAATGCCATCATCGTGGACAACAATGTTCACATAGAACATCATAACCTCCTCCTGAAAGGTTTACGTCATTTCCATCGATAATAACTTCTTAAGCCAAGACTTCTCCAAATGCCCTGCTATTTTCTTGGCCAACTCCTTGTCTTCAGATTATTTTACAAGGCCTTCAAAGTCCACTATAGAGCTAGTGTGGACCTTCTCTCCAAGTTTCGCAAAGTTAAGAGTGGATTGCTTGGGTGCCATTTGAGATTTATTGAAATGTTTCGAAGAACTTGAAAGGATTTTGTTGCAGAGAGAATTTCAGGAATTCTGAAAGTTGAGAGTGAAAGTGAGAAGAGAGAGAAACCAATTTTGGATATATATGAAATATGAAAGGACAGATTCGGAATCTCAAAGGTTTGAAAGTTGATCAACGACCAAGATTGATTCTTGCAAGAGGCATTAATCACATCGCAATTAATGTTGCAGTGTTTATATCCAATCATGAGTTACTGTTCGAAGCTTTTACTATGCTGCATTTAATGATGTTGATGTCATGTGTCAAATATTCCCGCTTTAATGAAAACGGCCTTATTTTATCTCTTAGTTCATAAATGAGTCAGCTTTCTTCATTTATGTCTTGACTCTGTTTCACTCTTCCTTTTATTCTACTAAATAAGACTCAGTTGTTCAGCTAACTTGACACTTTCGCTAAATGATCAAAGGTTGTTTTACTCAGCTAGATAAGTAAAACTCTTCTGAAATGCAATTCTCCCATTTTGTACTCTGATGAATGAGTCTTCGGAGCATATTAACTTAGCTCAATCAAACCGAGCTCATTCTTAAGTTCTTCAAATCTTTATTCACATAAGGGCTTTGTGAATATACTAGCTAATATTTTCCAGTTGATACATATCCAATGTGATGTCTTTCTTTTCAACATGATCACTTATAAAATGATACCTGACATCAATGTGTTTTGTTCTTGAACGCAATATTGGATTATGAATGATTGCAATATCACATGTGTTATCACACATAATTGAAATTTCCTTCTCTTCAATGTCATAATCTCTCAGTTGCTGCCTCATCCATAGAACTTGAGCACAACAGCTGCCTGCAACAATATATTATGTTTTAGTTGTGGATGTAGCTATTGAATTATGTTTCTTGCTGAACCAAGAAACTAATCTATTTCCACGCATTTGACAAGTACTATAAGTACTTTTCCTATCAACTCTACATTCAGCATAGTCAGAGTCTGAGTATCCAATCAACTTGAATCCACCTTCCTTTGGATACCATAAGCCAACTTCTTGGATACCCTTCAAATATCTCCAAATCTTTTTAGCTGCAGTCATGTGACTTTTTTTATGAGCATACTAAAATCTGGTAGATACACCTATAGCAAAGGTGATGTCTGGTCTGTTGGCAATCAATTAGAACAATGATCCAATAAGTGATATATCTTGTCTGTTCTAGTGGCTTTCCTTCTGCATCCATATCCATCATGTAGAAGTATTCATGGGAATCTTCACAGATGACTTCTCTTCCATACCAAACTTCTTCATTAAATCTCTATTATATTTGGTTTAACTTATGAAGGTTTCATCCTTCATTTTCTTGACTCGAAGACCTTGGAAGAAAGCCTGCTCTCCCATTATACTCATCTCAAACTTCCCATGTATAAGGTTTGAGAATGTGTCACACAACTCTTTGTTTGTGGAGCAGCAGGCTGTGTGATCGAAGCTGACTCGGACTGTTGACTGCTTTGTAACAAAGATCAAGTTACTTAGTGGATTCCTCCAGGGGTTAGAGAAGAGTGGATTAGAGGAATTACGCTATTCTCGAATCACTATAAATTACTTATGTCTACTTACCTTACAACACATTTAATTCTTGCATTTATTTTATATCTGCTGCTAAGTTAAAATTGTTGAACTCTGCTGATAATAACTATTGCTAAAACAAGTGTTGTAAAAAGTGTTTAAAAATCATAAGGGTGAAAAATCTTTCGCTGACAAAACTAAATCAACTGTAAATCTAAGTAGTAGCTGAAAGAAGCTAAGTTATACTATCAACAGCTCAGTCGAGTCTGTTGAGTGGGTAACTTTGTTGTGTAAGCCAACCTAACTGTCCCTCAAGGACTTAGCTGATTTGAGTTAACTCTGAAAATACTTTAAAAAGGACTAAGTCGAAAAGTTGGTAAGGTTTATTCAACATCCTCCTTTCTAAACCTTACACATCACCCCTTGGGACCTACAAGTGGTATTAGAATGGTTGGTTCATTGAGCCTTCCACGCTGGTTACTAAACTAGATCTCACTCTTTTTTAAAAGAATCAACACTTGAGTTTTTAAAGCTTTTACTTCAAAAGCAAAGTTATTATCATGGAAGCAAATCTAACTCGTACTCCAATGTTTACTGTGGAAGAGTTTGATGACCGGAAAATTCATATGCAGGCACATCTATCAGCCCTGCATGATGAGATGTGGCTAATGGTTGAGGATATGCCACTATAAATCCTAAAGGTCAACATAGTCGTGAGAAGGGCACCTCTTTGAAGGAGAGGATGTTGCACCAGTAGAGCCCAGACCTGCTATGGTGGACAAACCTCGTTGTGAATGAACCAACGATGATCGAAAAAGATACAATCTTGACAATGTTGCCAAGGATATTCTTTGTAAAACTCTTGATAAGACTATGTTTAATAAAGTAAAATCTTGCAAAACAACCAAAGAAATTTGGGAAAAACTGTAAGTCCAAGCGGCTACGATAATCTAGAGGGGGGTGAATACATTATCTCCATCTTTTCGATTATGCCCTTTTTTTTGAAACAAATAAGCCACAACAATAATAAAGGTGCGGGAAGTAAACAACACGCATCGATTTATAGAGGTTCAACCCACCTAGGGCCTAATCCTCTACCACCCCAGTATATCCGGGATGGATTTCAAAAAGAAAAAAGATTTTATTATATACCAAAATTAATACAACACCTTACAACATCACCTTGAAGAGCACCACACTCTTCTACAACACCACCTTTGAGATTACCACAATCTCTCTTGAAGATTACCACAATCTCCAACGGCACCTTGTGAAGATTACCAAAATCTTCAACCTTCAAGAACACCAAATTCTTCAACACCTCGAAGAGCACCACACTTTTCAATAAGAAGATCACCACAATCTTCTTGCACCTATCACCTAGATCATCCAAGTGTAATCTTTCCACAAGAATACTCACAAGGATGTCTTGTGTTGAATGATGACCAAAATCAAGATTACAACTCAATAATGAATAATACAATTTGAGTGCACGTGTAATCAAGAAATAAGCCTAGACCTCAAGATGTGAAAGTGAAAGACCTTAGGCTATTACAACACGAATAATAACAATGAAGAACAAATGTGTTTGCTTGAATGTATCTTGTTGTGTTGTATTATTCTCTCTTGTTGTTGTGCTTCAAATCTTCCTCTATTTATAGGAGATGATTGGTCATTGATAGGCTCCTCTTGGGAACTGATTTCTATAAAAAAATTGCAATTAAAATCAAGATTATAGCTGTTAGAAATCAACCCCATAAATTAGGGAAAAGCTGTCAGCTGCGCAACGGTTAGAATTTTGCTGTCAAACCATAGGACGACCGGTCGCGCACTGATACAGAGAAAAATTTACACAACAAAATTAACACTACTCGACCGGTCCAGGGGGGTCCGACCGGTTGACCATGGGTCCGACCGGTCGCCCCCCATAGGGACCGGTCACCCCTGTTGTTTTTTGAGTTACAGAACATTCTGTAATCTCTTCAGGCACCGATCGCCCTTTGCGCGACCGTCAACCTCCAGGGTTTTCCAAAACGTCTCATTTCTGTTTCAAAACCAAATTTTTTGGACACGGGTTGTCCGGTTGAACACGAGACAAAAGTGTTGTCCAATATTTTATCAAAAATAACCTTCAAGAAATACTCCAAAAAATTAGTAAAAACATTTTAAACCGATCGGGAGTATTTTTGACAACATTAGAAATATTGTTTTGATGTAAAAATACATTAACACAAAATCATTAAAAGTGTTGTCCAATTTTGTCGAAAATAAACTAGAAGAAATACTTCGAAAAATTAGTAGAAACAATTTAAATCATTTAGGAGTATTTGGACAACATTTAAAAACATTGTTTTGGTATAAAAACAAAATCATCAAAATCATGATAAAACCATTTATCAACAATATCCTCCTTTTTGATGATTACAAACCAAAACAATTTAACGAGGTCGATTTTGAAAACAAAATAATTTTACCGGTTAAAAAAGAACTATCCGTTGTGAGCGACAATATTCCACGCAACATAAACATAAGGATAGGAGTATAGATTTTCAAAAACAGTTTTGCAAAAGCTCCCCCTATCAACATGCACAACAAGAGTAATATAGAAGCAATCCACGAAAAGCTAAAAGCTCAGCTTTTACAAATTGAGCTTAAGTATTAAGAGCTTATAAGCCCCCCCTGTCAACAAAACATCATTAGACATGAATATGAGTCCATAATACATCAAATGGACTAAGTATAATCCACAACTTATGGCTTCTAATAGCCACAGCTTATAGTTTCTTTTCTCGAGCTTATTTTAGCTTCTTTGAGCTAATAAGCTAATAACCTGTTTCTCCCCCTTTGGAATCATCAAAAGGAATGTTAGCACGATAAAAATATCATAATATCATATCAAAGTACGCAACTTATCCGATGTATCGACCTATTTGAACATTGAAGCTTATAGACCAAATAGGAGGAAAAAGTCGATCATACGACTTGTAGAAGCTTATGAAAACTCATTTGATTTGCAAAGCATGATCTCTATAAATATATAAGACTTTTGAAATCGAGAGAATCATGTAGGTGATGAATTTTTCATTGAAACGTTTTATCGAACACTTGGCGGGCGTCAAAAATAGAAGAAGATATATAAAGCCCTTGTAAAAGTAATCAAGCCAAGTTTTTCATCACCAAAAGCAATTTTAAAAATATAATCCAACAACAATCATCATTCACAACACAATTATACAAGAATTCCAACAAAAATCAATACATAAGCATTTTCTCAAGGGTTCAACCCAATTGAGATAAAAGGAGTAGAATTCTTACCATTTAATCAGTGAGTATGAGTAACAATGATGATAAACGAGCAATATAATCCCCAAAATATGTAATTTATGCAACAAAACTCATTTGAAGTGAATTGTGTGTGAAATTTGCAAAAGGGACGAAAGTTGAGAGAAATGAGCCAAAAATGGCAGAATAAAAGAACAGAGACGATTTTAACTATAAAATCTCAGTCGGCAACCGGTCAGGGGCATGGGCGACCGGTTGAGCTGGTGGGCGACCGGTTGGCCTCTCCCCTGGCAGCCCACTGGTTCAGTTTGTTTTGAAAATCCAAAATTTTAACCAAAAATCCGATTTTTCGCCCCTAAGTTTTAAAAACGTGCAAAATGCAAACGTAAACCTCATTCAATATGCATTATGTCATAATCAAGCTCAAAATGAGATAAAAGACTCGGCGGTAAATGGTTGAAAACAAATGTCCGCGAGTTATCCTTGAGACGGAATTAAACACATCTCAAATTTTCGTTTTAGAGGCGCAATCCCTTAGAAAAAGATATCAAATCTCAATATGTTTAGTTCGATTATGACGAACCATATTTTGAGAAATTGTAATCACCGAACTTGTTATCCCGAAGAAAATATGAACGTTTTAAGATTTTGGATATACAAGCCATAAGAAGAAGTGCCTTTCAAATATTTGAAAATTTCTTTAATCGGCGCTTTAATGAGATTCATTGGGATAGTTTTTGAAGTCGAGCATATAGACATAAGGCATAGAAAATGTCGAGTCTAAAGGAATAAGAAAAGTTAGTGAACATACCTCGAATATGTTTGTCAATCAATATGCCTTCCTCAACCTTTGTCAAACTCTACATTGGTAGCCATAGAGGTTGAGATGATTCTTCCTTCTTCAATGCCTAACTTCTTCAAAGGTTCTATTGTATCCTTTGATTGTAAAATATAACCACCTTCTTGGCATTGTTTAACTTGAAGTCCAAGGAAGAAATTTGTGCTCCCCCATCATGCTCATCTCAAGTTCACCTAATATCAACTTAGAAAACATCTTGCACAACCATTCATTAGTAGCACTAAAAATATTCTCATAAATTTGCACAAGTAATCTTGCCCTTTTTCAAAAATAAGAAGAGTAGATCAACTTTACCTCTTGAAAAATCATTTTGCAAAAAAATAGCTAAGTCTATCATACCATACACGGGGTGCATGTTTTAAACCAAACAAGGCCTTTTATAAAAATCACTTGGCCTAGAACAATTTTCAAACCCCGGTTGTTTTTCATAGACTTCTTTTAGAATAAAACCATTTAGAAAAATGGATTTAACATCCATTTGGTAAAGCTTAAAATTTTCTTAAAGCAAGAATAGGTAAGTAAAATGCGAATAGCTACAAAAACATGCTACGGGTGCAAATGTATCATCAAAATCAATACCTTGTTCTTGGCATTACCTATGAGCTACTAACCTTCCCTTGGTCATCAAGCTTGTTCAAAATACCAAAAATTTCTGCAAAATCTTAGCAAGATATCTTTGCACAAGAGCATAGTAATATCGAATGATAGAGATACAATAACAAGTAACGCATACTATGCTTTCAAACAAATCATCAAGAGTTTCATAAAACAAGTTCAAATAAGCTTATAGGAAGCTATATAAGGTCTCTTTTGAAATTTGAAAAATTCAAGAGCATATAGTTGAGACCTCATTTAAAAGAAGCGTTTGAACAAGAGTTATGACAATAATGAATATGTGCAATCAAATGCATAATTTTGAGAAGAGGATAAAAAATCAAATGTTTTATCAAAACAAATATAATCCTTTACAAGTCTCGGATAAAACGAGCTTTATAGAATAGTGTCTTTCAAAAATCGAAAAATCCTTTTAATGGCACTTGTATGAAATATTTTGAAATATCTTAAAAAGCAAGCACATAGGCATATGGAAAAAATATATCGAGTCTATAAGATGAATACCAATGATGAGCGTACCTCGATAGTTTATGGTCCTCTCTTGAGAAAATAACCATTGATGAAAATATATAAGTCCTACACAATTGTTAAAACAAATATTGCCCAAAACATAGCAATAGAAGTGTAGGGTAAAGCAATAAAATATATCACAAGTATATTATGCATAATAAGTCCATAAGAGATGAGACATACAAATCATTGTAAATACACAAGAGTTTTAAAAATAACATGCAAGGTCTTCTTTTAAAAAAAAATTTAAGAACACACAAATATATTGAAGACCTTAATTTCAAAAATAAATTTTTGAAAACTCATTTTGAAAAATTAGGCACAATTACAAACATGCATAATAACAAAATAAAATGCATATTTAAATGAGGAGATACGGTTTACCAATTACGCCATTTTCATGGGTTATGTCTTTCCCGTTGTTGATGGTATCTTCCCTTTTGAAAATCATCTTGTAGATGATTGTTTCTCCAATTGCTCCATTTCCAAGGATTATGTCTTTCCCATTGTTGATAATGTCTTTCTCTTGGAAATTCATTGTGGTGATGTCTCCTCCTTTGATCAAATGAGATGGTCATTTGATGTCTTCTTGGCGGTAGGAATTTTCCTCGATTATTGTTCCGTCGGGTACCTAATACGACATTGTTTTGTGGTACGCTCAAGTGTTTGGGTCATTTGGGATTAACTTTGAGACTTTTAGGTCTCCAAAAATAATTAGAGCTATTTCTAGCCCGACAAGTATTTACCGAGTGACCCATTTTACCACAATAAAAATAAGTAGTAATTCTAGGAGCATAATGACCAACATGCATAGAGACTTGATCCTTTTTCATATGATTGACAACATTGGACTTATGATCAAGTTCTAGTTTCAAGTTATCACAATTATGAATATCAATAATCTTGGTCATTTTATCGGTACTCAAGTTGGATTTTGATAAATCATTTTTCATGCAATTAATATCCTCAACAAGAGTACTATTTTCTTTTTCAAGGTTTCTAACCTTGTCAAGTGTGGTGGTGTGAGCACATGATAGTGATTCATAAGAAGTGAATTAACTATCCTTTTCATTTTTCAAAACATTGAATTCCTTTTTCAAATTTTTGTATTTAACAAGTAAGCTTTAGAATTCATTTTGAAGCTCATCAAAATCATTTTGCAAATCACTATAATCATTATGTAACTCATTATCATAGGAAATAGAAGGTTTAGAACTTATCTCATTTTCTTCGAATCCTATAAGACAACGTTCGTTTTCATCGTCGTCGGAAGTTGTAGTAAGCTCATCCCATGTTGTTAGATTTGATGTTGTATCCATTTGGGAAGTAGATGCTTTTGAGTGACTCCTTTCATTTGCATATACTTCTTCCAATTTTCTCCATACTTCATGAGCCGATTTAATTCCTACAATATGATCATATTCCAAAATGGTAAGTGAATAATACAAAATATTAAGAGCTTTACCATTTAAGGAGATGATTTTCTTTTCTTCATCATTGAGCTCCTTGAAGCCTTTGGAGGTGTGAGGTGTATCCTACGTCAGAATATGTTCTCCATTGACGACCATGTTCCAAATATCGAATCCGCAACCTTGTAGATAGCATTCCATTCTTTCTTTCCAAAATGTATAATTTTTGGAATCGAATAGTGGTGGCTTGGTGGTGGAGGCGTCGGTAAGGTAGACTTCATTCGTAGCCGATGATCGTTCCTCTTTACTTGCGATGTGGAACGAGCTTGCCAAAGAGTTTGGCTCTGATACCACTTGTAAGTCCAAGCGGCTACGATAATCTAGAGGGGGTGAATAGATTATCTCCATCTTTTCGATTATGCCCTCTTTTTTTGAAACAAATAAGCCACAACAATAATAAAGGTGCGGGAAGTAAACAACATGTGTCGATTTATAGAGGTTCAACCCACCTAGGGCCTAATCCTCTACCACCCCAGTATATCCGGGATGGATTTCAAAAAGAAAAAAGATTTTATTAATTACCAAAATTAATACAACACCTTACAACATCACCTTGAAGAGCACCACACTCTTCTACAACACCACCTTTGAGATTACCATAATCTCTCTTGAAGATTACCACAATCTTCAACCTTCAAGAACACCAAATTCTTCAACACCTCGAAGAGCACCACACTCTTCAATAAGAAGATCACCACAATCTTCTTGCACCTATCACCTAGATCATCCAAGTGTATTCTTTCCACAAGAATACTCACAAGGATGTCTTGTGTTGAATGATGACCAAAATCAAGATTACAACTCAATAATGTATAATACAATTTGAGTGCACGTGTAATCAAGAAATAAGCCTAGACCTCAAGATGTGAAAGTGAAAGACCTTAGGCTATTACAACAAGAATAATAACAATGAAGTACAAATGTGTTTTCTTGAATGTATCATGTTGTGTTGTAGTATTCTCTCTTGTTGTTGTGCTTCAAATCTTCCTCTATTTATAGGAGATGAGTGATCATTGATAGGCTCCTCTTGGGAACTGATTTCTATAAAAAAAATTGCAATTAAAATCCATAATATAATCAGTAGAAATCAACCCCATAAATTAGGAAAATTGTCTGCAACTGTGATTAGAATTTTCTTTGTCAAACCATAGGGCGGCCGCGTCGCAAGAATCGTCTGAGAAAAATTTACACAACAAAATTAACATTACTCGATCGGTCCAGGGGGGTCCGACCGGTCGACCATGGGTCCGACCGGTTGCCCCCATAAAGGACCGGTCACCCCTATTTGTTTTTAGTTCTGAGAACATTCTGTAATCTCTTCAGGCACCGGTCGCCCTTTGCGCGACCGATCGACCTCCACGGTTTTCCAAAACGTCTCGTTTCTATTTCAAAACAAATCTTTTGGACACAGGTTGTCCGGTAGAACACGAGACAAAAGTGTTGTCCAATATTTTATCGAAAATAACCTTCAAGAAATACTCCAAAAAATTAGTAAAAACATTTTAAACCGATCGGGGGTATTTTGGACAACATTAGAAATATTGTTTTGATGTAAAAATACATTAACACAAAATCATTAAAAGTGTTGTCAATTTTGTCGAAAATAAACTAGAAGAAATACTCCGAAAAATTAGTAGAAATAATTTAAATCATTTAGGAGTATTTGGATAACATTTAAAAACATTGTTTTGGTATAAAAAAAACATCAAAATCATGATAAAACCATTTATCAAACAAAAACTCACTTTGATTTGTGAAGTCCGATCAAATCAAAGAAAATAAATTAACTGACGGTCAAATATTTGAAAATTTTAAAATAATTGCGGTGAAGTCTGGATCGACTAGATGCGATTCACGAGAGATCACCAATGAGCTTTCAGCTGGGAAAGTAGTACACGAGTAGGAGATGTGTATTAAGATCTAAGGTCTCTCCCAACCGAGTGGGAAATGAAGGTCATGGCCCCGAGACATTCCATGGATCTCACCAGGACATCAAATCATGAATTTTTCTCCGATCTTAAAGCATATGAGTTTGAGTGAGAAGGAAAGAACAAGAGGAGATAGTTATGCCCAAGGCAGTTTTGCACTCGTGGGTGGTGAAGGAAAGAAAGATGAATAAAGAGACAATAGACCAAGAGGAGATTGCCCTGATGGTAAAAAGGTTCAATAAGTTCTTCAATAAGAACTATAAAAGGAACAAGGAGAATCTTGAAGAAGACGCCAAAGACCCTCCAATGCAAGGGAGGTCATACTAACCAAGAGAGTTGAACATCAAAGAACTCGAGTATCAAAGAGCGATAATCGGATGTGATAGAGTGACTTGTAGAGAGAGCGAGAACTGTGTTGGAATTGCAGGCAACCACGACGCTTCATTTGTTGAGTGTTCTTATCCACAGTCAACAAGTACATAAATGATGAAGAAATAAAAGTCTTCAGGGAAAGAGGACAAGAAAAGAAGAAAGACATGTTGGTTGCTGAGACTGCTGAAATAGCAAAGTACAAGGAACCAACAGACTCAGATAGCAGTGAAGCAGACTACTCAAGTGATACAGAGGAAGAGGCTTTAATATGCCTCATGGCCAAAGAATAAGACTCAAAAGATCAAGAAGATGAGGTACACTCTAACTCATCTCATTCTGATTCTAGTGATAGTGATTGTGACACAAACACTTCATCACCACAGAGCTTTATGATTCCATGGGCAAAATGATGAAATATTTTGAGCACATAAAAACCTCTCACACTACTAAATGAGGAAAACAGCCATCTTAAATGCCAAAACTCACAGCTGACCAAAGAGTTGAGTATTTTGTGTCACATAGCTGATGAGAACATTAAGCTGAAGGCTGAAATTGCCAAGATCCAAGCAGACTTAGCTGCTACAGAAAAGAGGGAAAAGAATCTTAAAAATGTGATTGCATCATTCACTAAGGCATCCAAATCATTGGATGAACATATAATGACTCAAAAAGAAAGTGGTGACAAGACTTGCATTGGATTTAATTCCTTTGTGCATGCCCAAGTCCCAAGAGTGGTTATGAAAAAAAGATCCTCAAGCAATGAGGGAATCCAAAAATCCAAAATACCATATGTTGCACCAACACCCATTAAAAAACACAATCACAACCACAATGGCCTTGGATATAAGGGAAAAGGCAAGAAGCCAATTGAGTATGCTGACATGACAGCTGAAACCAAATTTAGAAAAGTCCATCAACAGACTCCAAACAGGAAATAATCTGTGAAATCTAAATAGAGCTACCAAAAGCCCCAGAGATTTCAGCAAAGAAAATCATGTGATGGAAATGGTAGAAATTACCCAAGCGAAGCTGATTGAAATAATCAAATGAGATATCAGCCAAGACCTATGGGATACAAGCCAAAGTGGCAAAGACCTCAACCTTATCATAGGTCATTCCCAAGGTAAAAGAGTTATAATCGGCATACATATGCACCCAGGCACAAAACCCAACATGCATAGAAATTCCATTATTACCCCAAGAAAGCAAATGCTCAAACACACACACATGCATACAGACAAAAGAGACAGTTGTATGATCCTGAAATTCCCAAGCAATTTGCTAATGTGCATTATGATTATGAAACTGATAGGTGGCAACCTCTTAGAGTCAGATCATCTGGCTATAAGTTGGTTGGAACACCTTATAGCACTAACCCCTCAGGACTTAGGCAAGTATAGGTACCTAAAAACTAATTTCCTTGATTGCAGGTTCAAGGAACAGCAAAGTGCCAATGAACCTGGCACATGGATAGTGGTTGTTCCAGACATATGATAGGAAACAAGAGAAATCTGTCAAGATTCAAGGAAATCAAAGGTGCAAAAGTCATATTTGGAGGAAATGCAGCTCCAGGGGAAATTAAAGGCACAGGATCCATATGGAAAAATGGATTGGAAATCACGGATGTTGCATATGTTGAAGGTCTGAACTTCAATCTGCTGAGCATCAGCCAACTCTGTGACAAAGGCTACAATGTGGGATCCAACATGGGAGTTTGCTAGATCAAGGATGTTGAATCAAAGGAAGTTGTGCTTCAAGGATCAAGGCCTAAGGACATGTATGTAGTAGATTGGTCCACTGCTACACCAAACACATGTATGCTAGCAAAGAGTACAGCAGAATCAAGTTGGTTGTGGCATAAGAAGCTGAGTCACCTGAATTTCAAGACAATCAACAATCTTGCAAGGAGTCATCTTGTGGAAAGATTGACTAACTCAGTCAACAAGAAGGAAAGCATTTGTGATGCATGCTAAATGGGAAAGCAAATCAAATCACCTTTCAACGATAAGCAAGTCCTTCTTCAACCAAGATATTGCATCTATTGCATATAGATTTATTTGGTCTGTTGAACGGCTAGTATCGATGAGAAAGAAATACACCTTAGTGGTGATGGATGATTATTCAAGATATACATGGATAATCTTCATGTGTGAAAAGAAGGAAACCTTGCGTAAAAGCGCGGTGATGAGAAGAGTTCAAAATAAGAAGAGTCAAACCATTATAAGGATATGGTCCGACAGGGGAACCGAGTTTGTCAAACCATTAGAAGGATATGGCATTATACATTGGTTGTCATTGCGGGGAACTCCCAGCGTGAGAATGGAGAAGTGAAACAATGAACATAACTTCAAGGAAGTTGCAAGGACAATGTTTTTTGGATTGCCTAAGAGATTTTGGGTTGAAGCCTTCAACACTACTTGTTACACTCAAAATAGGTGTATAATTAACAGGAAATTGTCCAAAACTCGCTATGAAAATTGGACAGGGAGGAAGCCAAATGTAGGATATTTTCGAATCTTTGGATGTAAGTGCTTCATCCACAACAATGGCAAGGACAATCTTTAAGCTTTTGATGCTAAAGCCAATGAAGGTATCTTTTTGGGATACTTAGCTGAAAGAAAAGTTTATAGAGTGTTGAACAAAAGGACAATGGTCACAGAAGAGTCTATCCATGTGGTTTTTGATGAACCCAATGTTAATGGAGAAACCATAGATGAGTTAGCTGAGAAGAAGAATCAACCAACTATTCAGAAGAGTCCCTATGTTGAAGCAGATGTAAGAGCACTCAACCCTGATGAAGATGAGATAGATGAATCTCAGAGACAGCTGGAAGGTATGCAGCTGAATGATGATGAATAAGCTATTCAAGACAACTTAGCTGCGAGACGACTTAACCCAGCAGACTTACTCCAACCAGATGTGAGATGGCTGAGAGACCATCCACTTGAGTTATTCATTGGAAATGTTAGAGATGGAGTAAGAACAAGATCCATAGCCCAACATGAAGCTATGTTTACTTGTTTCATTTCCTAGATAGACTTGTTTCATTTCCTAGATAGAGCCTAAGGATGTGTCTCAAGCGTTGGATGACATACATTGTCTCAATTTCTCATTGACAATGGATTCACCAAAGGCAAGGTTGAACACTCTTCATAATTCAAGATGGGGAGAGTATATTGTTTGTTCAAATTTATGTGGATGACATCCTATTTGGATCCACAAATAAAGAGTTGTGTGACAAGTTTTCAAACCTCATGCAAGTGAAGTTTGAAATGAGTATAATGGGAGAGATGACTTTCTTCCTTGGTCTTCAAGTCAAGCAATTGAAGGATGGAACCTTCATAAGTCAAACCAAATATACCAGAGATTTAATAAAGAAATTTGGTATGGAAGAGAAGTCATTAGTGAAGATTCCCATGAATACATCAATCAAAATGTATATGGATGCAGATGGCAAAGCTATAGATCAAACCAGGTATGGAGCCCTTATTGGATCATTTCTCTATTTGACAACAAGTAGGCCAGACATCACCTTTGTTGTAGGTGTATGTGCTAGATTTTAATCTGCACCAAAAGAGAGTCACATGACTGCATCAAAGAGAATACTAAGGTATTTAAAGGGATGCCAGGAAGTTGGCTTATGGTATCCAAAGGATGGATGATTCAAGTTAGTTTGCTACTCAGACTCAGACGATGCTGGATTTAGAGTAGACAGGAAAAGTACATAAAGTACCTGTCAAATGCTTGGAAATAGATTAGTTTCTTGGTTCAGCAAAAAACAGAATTCAATAGCTACATCTACAGCTGAAGCAAAGACATAGCTGCAGGCAGATGTTGTGCCCAAGTTCTATGGATGAGGCAACAGTT
Organism: Rehmannia glutinosa; assembly: GCA_016081115.2. Classification (NCBI taxonomy): domain Eukaryota; kingdom Viridiplantae; phylum Streptophyta; class Magnoliopsida; order Lamiales; family Orobanchaceae; genus Rehmannia; species Rehmannia glutinosa. The sequence continues at coordinate 45,811,434 of CM071934.1, forward strand.
GAGAGACTATGATATAGAAGAAAAGGAGATTCCAATTATGTGTGATAACACAAGTGCCATTGCAATTACTCAAAATCTTGTATTGCAATCGAGAACCAAGTACAATGATGTTAGATATCATTTCATAAGAGATCATGTTGAAAAGAAAGACATCACTTTGGAATATATCTCAACTGACAATCAGTTAGCTGATATATTCACTAAGCCATTATGTGAATCAAGGTTTGAAGAGCTTAAAAATGAGCTAGGATTGATTGAGCTGAGTTAGGAGACTCAGAAGACTCAATCAACAGAGTTGAAGAAGTGAGAAATGAAAATCAGCAAAGTTTCATTTTTTAGCCAAATGAAACAATCAAGACAGATAGTCAACTATATCGAGTTAGCGGACAGCTAAGTGATCATCATGTGAAGAGAGAAGTAGAGTTAAGTCACTTTTGGAAGATAGCTGAGTTATTTATGAGCTAAGTGACAAAATACAGTCATTTTCTGCGAGCGGGAATGTTTTTGGGCATTACGTCAGCGTAATTATGATGTCAGAATAAAACCTGTACACATTTAGCCTATGATTGGATATAAATGTTGTTGCATTTAATGCGGGGAAATTAATGCGGTTTCAAGCTTTTAATCTCAATCATTGATCGTGATCAACCTTTTCAAATTCTAAAAATTGTCCCCTCACATCCCACATATACTCAAATTTCATTTTCTCTCTTCCCACAATACACTCATCTCTCTCAAGCAAAGGCAAAGTTTTTCTCTGCAACCAAGCAAAAACCCTAGTTCGTATGATGTTCAAGTTTGAGTTTTTCTAGCTTCATTTTCCTTTAAATGGCTTCAAGTTTCGACTTCATGAAGATGGCTGAGAAGATCCACTCTGGTTCGATCGTGGATTTTGATGGATTGGTGAAGCAAGGGCTTGATAAAGCCCTCGCTATGAAGATAGCTGACAAACTGGAGAAATCCGGCCTCAAAGGATTTCTCACCATGGAGTTCTCTCACACGTACCTTGAAGAGGTCGCCATCTTCTACGTGAACACTGAGGTTCATGATGGAGAAATAAGGTCTTCCGTCCATAGCACTGACATAAAGATTATTACTGCAGATTTCGCTAAGTATTGCCACCTTCCTTCGTCTGGGTTGAAGGAAGTGACTGAAAAAGAAGACAACCTGGATGCGGCATAGAAGGAGATCGCCAAGCCAGAGTTTGCTGCAAAAGTTGTTTACACAGCTAAGAAGTCGCTCATTAAGGACGACTATCACAAGCTAATGGATGTTGTGTCCAAGTGTGTGGACATGAAGTTTGGCAGCTTCAATCAACTGTCTCGAACGAAGCTGACTATCATGGCTGCTATAATGGAAGAAAAGAAGGTGAACTGGGCTGAGTTTATCTCAACCGAATTTGCCAGAACGTCATAAACAATACCATTAATGATGCTGGTCTATTTGTGGGTTCGTTGGGTATGGCCTTGTGATTGGCCATTTGATGGAGGGGAAGGGCATTCCCCTCAGGCATGGGAAACCCTTCATGTCAACAAAAATATGTTCAAGGCGAACCTCTCTGCTGCACAGAGGCAAGAACATGCAAGAAAAGCTGACACTAGTGAAGGTGAGTCAGTTGACCCTGTCCCCGAGGACACTGCTGCAACTGCAAAGGCTACCTCTCCAAAGCATGCGCAGAAAAAGAAGAAAGTTGTTGAAGAACCAGCAACTGCCCCAGCAACCGAGACTGAGAAGGATACCCCTGCACCTTCTCCAGTCATGAAAAAAAAGCGCTCAGTTGTGCTCGAAAGCCAGCTACATCCAAGAAGATAAAGATGGTGGAGCCATCTGCCATCGAAGAAGCTGAAGAGAAAGAGATTCCTCTTGTCAAAACCAAGAAAAGACGATTAAATAGAAGATCTGCCTTAGAAACGCCAGCTCAGTCTAGCACTCAAGTTGAAAAGGAGATTGTTGATGTAGAAGAGCAGCAGTCTAAGCAAGCTGATGGTGGTGAGGGAACTACCACTGTAGTCGAGAATACTGCTGATGAAGGTCAACAGACTGAAGGAGAGACAGTTATTCATGAGACAACTGAAGAAAGAGAAGTGACACGCTGACCAGTCTGAAGAGTTAGTTATTAACTCCCCTCAAACCGAGGCTAGAATCATTGAGGAGGAGAGGGCTCCCCTTAAGCCTATACAGGAGGAGGACGATGATCTTGAAATGTTGTCCCCTACCTACCGTGACATTCAAGAAAGACTGAGGATCTGGAGGCATTGGAAGTTAAGCTATGTCAGATATCAATTCCAGAGTCCTGAATTCGTTGAAGAGGAAGAAGAGCTTCTAAGCTTTCTGGGGAATGTCTTTGTTAGATCTGCGCTCGACCCAGATTTTTGTTCTGTTACCCTTTTTGATAAGAAGGAAGAAGAGAAAGCTAAGGAGAAAGGTAAAGCAAATGTTGTTGAGGAATCTCTAAAACCTCACACTTGTTTCCTTACTGAATTCCCAGAACATGCCCAACAAAAATGAGCGTGATGGTGACATTGAGGAAATTGACCTCTGCTGATGCAGTGGAGAAGGCTGAGTTGAGGCAAGCTTCAAAGGAATCCAAAGAGTCGCATGAAGCAGTATGACAAAGGGCCAAGGAGAATCTTCTTCCATAATGATTACTCCTAGCCTAGATATATAAAGGAGGTGGTAAGAACAATTGATGCTACCATATCTCCCATGCACTCTGAGGATGAAGCCACCGGGAAAAATGGCGATGAAGCTAACGAAGGTGATGTCGAGGTCACCTTAGCCAAGACACTCCCTGAAGAAGGTGTTGAGACATCTACCCAAACGGCTGATAACTCAAAAGGAAACACAGCCGTATCTTAGGTTTTGAGTGACCCCACTGCTCGAGACTCAGCTGGTGCGCCAGCTGAGGGGAAAACTCAAACCACCACAGCTGGGTCGGATGAGGCTGTGGGTGACCAAACTAAAGAGACATTTGGAGGCGAAGGTGAGATAACTGAAGTACAACAGACTGAGGTTAACAAAGCTCGAGCAGTTTCGCTTGATCTCATCTACGAAACTTCAAGCCATGCAAAGCAACGAAGTTGCTGATGCACGGCCCAAGGCAAAGGATGGTGTTGAGGCAGTGGGATTTGAGACTCTTGGCCATGAAAGTCCAATCCAAGGAGTTGAGACTTCGATGGATTCCACCAAAGACCCCAAAGAAGCTCCGTCTGCTGAAGGGATTTCTGTTGAAGACCCTGCTGCGGTTGCGATTGCAAAAGGAAATGTTGAAGGCCCATCAACGGTTAAGACTGCTGAGGGTAATGAAGGCCTGGAGAAGGTTGAGACTTCCCTAGGTAAGAAGGTCGATGAACAAGTTCCAACCCCTCAGGAAGAAATCATTGAAGAAGAGGAAATAAGTACTCTTCATGATTCCCAAGAGAATGTTGAAGTTGAGTTCTTGGGAACTAACGACGAAGCTGAGTCCAACCCAATTGAAAAATCATCCGAGGACAAAGCTGTTGAGGAGGCACTGGCAAAACGGAGGCAAACAAGTGATAAAGCTGCTCCGATCAACTTTACAATGGTTGATGGCCCACCTCCCATGGTGCCATCACCTTCCAATGATGTTGATGAGTCAGCCGAGGATCAATCAACTCAAAAGGAAGATACTAATGATGTCGAGGAAGCTATTAAGACAGTTGAGGATTAGTCAGCTTAGTAGGCTAACACAGCTGCACAAGATGTCGATGATGTTGAGACAGCCGAGGCACAAAGAGCTGAAGAAATTTTGAAGGAAAAGGGAAAGGCTCCACAGGTTGATGATGTGGAAATTCCTATTTTTCCATAGGATTTATTCGCTGACTGCTTTCCTTTCAAGGCTCATGTACCCTTGGAAGCAGAGTCAGCTACTGAAAATGCGAAGTATACCATCCAAGTCCCAGTTGAAGAACTTGGAACTCCTGTTGATACAACAATGGTGCCGATTGGGTTTGATTTTGATATTGTTTGGCCAAATGAGCAGTCTGCTGATGTAGCCAACTTTCGCAAAGCATTCAAGGCCATCTGTACCAAAATTGAAAATATGGAACATGGGTTCGCAGCACTCAACCGACGGCTTGACAATCAAGATGCAAACATCACATGAGATATCCGAGGAACTGTTCTAAGGATAAGGGAATGGATTAGGTAGACAAAGGCACTTAGGCATGAGTAGTTCACATACTTCAAATCTCTAATCACAAAAATGGTGATTTGGAGATCAGAAAATGCCAAGTTTCAGCAGTGTCAAAGGGACCATATCTTCAGGATGGATCAGTCTCATAAGAGCAATATGGAGTTGCTCAAAGCTCAACATAAGTCAGAACTTCAAAAAATAGAGGCCAACTTGCATAAGGAGATCATGGTGCTCCAAATTGAGATGAAGCTGATGGCAGCCAAGATGAAAGCTCTGTGATCAGAATTTCAAGCAACATGCTCCAAGAGTCATGACAAGCAGGACATGACTAACATCAAGATTGATCTACTCCTTGGAGAAGTGATTCCTCAACTGACTCTACCCCTTGGTGATGATGCCAAAAAGGGAGAAGATGAAAGTAAGCAGCAAATGAATTATACGGATAGAAGTAAGGGGGATGCAAGGAGAAAGGCAGTGATGTGAAGAAGCCGCCTTTGAAGATTATGCTTGCTAAGACCCCTCAGCAAGGTGAAGTGACAACCTCCATTCTCAGCAAACTACCTAAAGATTTGTCCTTAGAAGAGAAAGCTGATTTGGCATACAAGAAATCTAGACAAGCCATTGAAGCTGAATTTGAGAAGGTAGCTGAGAAACATTCTGGAAGAATTGAAGATTTGAAAGCAAGGTATGAAGGCCCCCCAGTTGGACTGTTAAAGGACTACCCAGTTGTGAGACCCCCTCATGAGATTACATTGCCTGATACAGGATCTGAGCCGAGATCCCTTGAGGAGTTTCAAACTCTAACTGCAGAAGGATATTTCAAGAACATGACTCTACAGCAAGTGTGGGATCTGTATTGGGAGAAAGGACTCGACTTATGTAAATCCGCTGATAGGTAGCAGAGTTCGAGCAGTCAACAGACTGGAAAAGCACCCGTACAATACACTCCAAGAGAAGGAGCTGAGTCGCAGTGAGGAAGGGGAAGGTTTGGCAGTGGTGGAAGAGGCAGAGGTACTCCATCACAGCTGAAACCAAAAGATGTTAGATATGTTGACCCGCAGAAAAATGGAATCAACTACTGGGCTGGGTTTGATACTCTTGCAAACATAGAAGTTGAGATGAAGAATGAAGAGGCAAGGAGGAGGCAAGAAGCTAAAAATTAAAGGCTCAATCATGAATGGGAAAAAGAGACAGAGAAGGGAGGACCATGCTGCCCAATGAGCCTACGAAAAAAAAAGAAGAGGGAGGAAGAAGACAAGAAATGGAGAAGAGCTGAAGAAGATAGGAGGAGAGTTGAGGATGAAGAGAGAAGAAGGAAGCGGCCGAGGCGTTGAAGACAGTTGAACCCCATCAGTGTATTTTACTTAGTTGTAAATACAAAATTGTAAGTCTTCTGCAATGTCATAAAGCTCTGATACTTGTTGCAAAATGTTAAAGGCTCTGATACATTTGTATAGGATTCCATAGCTCTGATACATTTGTATAGACATGTATAGCTCTGATACTTTGTATAGGTTATACTACGTAAAAGCTTTGTAAAGTGCGTTTGTAAAGTACAAGAATGATATGTTCAAATAAAATTGACATATTCTACACATACATTCTTTGTTACTGCACTATTTACTTTCCTGTATTTTATTTAAGTTTTGGCATCATCAAAAAGGGGAAAATTGTTGGGAAAATTTATGTTTAGATTTTGATGATACCATGTAAAACTTAGATTAGGAAGTTGGCACCCCATTTTCTATGTAATTCAACTTGTAATAGATAGGGCTGAATAAGATAAGTTGGAGTCAGCTAAGTTGAAGATTACAAGACTCAATTGAAGATCGAAGAGGAGACCCAGCTGTGTGAAGTGAAGTGAAGACTCAGTCAAGTGACTGAAAAGTTGTCTCAAACCGACCGACTGACTAAGTCATTCCAAAATGATTAGAATTGAATGTCAAAGGGTATGCAATGACATGACTTGAAGAAAGCTAAAAGAGATCCATTGTCTACACAATTAAATATTTTCTTTGAAATAGGCACGTGTCAGCCGCCAAAGAATAAAGTTGTTTTTTGAAAAGAGTTCAAAAAGCAAGGAACCAATGAGATGTACCACGAACACCAGAGATTAAGGAAAGATCAGAGTGCATTTAATTCATGGTACGATCCACATCAATCTTTGCAAGATAAGACAAGTCAACAACCTACGAGTGTGATTTGAAATTTGTGTCTATCTCTTCAACGAACATAATTACAAATCTACACTATAAAAGGCTGAGGAAGCAAGTGAGAGAAGGTTACCTAAGTAACGAATTTCATAAGACTATCAAGCATACAAGCAAGCAATAACCTGCAAATTCTCTCAAGCTTTTCAAAGAAATCCTCAAGCCTAATTTCGAGAGAATTCAATCCAACACATTCATTGAAGGAAAAATTACTTCATTAGTTCAAAAGAAAAACTGCTTAAAGAAAAAAAGGTCTACTCTCCAAAGTTGAAGGAGAAGTAGTAAGGTTCTAGTTCGAACCAGAAGATTTAGACTCGTTGGAGGGTTGTGTGAACAAATCCAAGAGTTTGAAGGAGCTGAAGTAGCAAGACAGTTGTTTTGTGAAGAAACTGAGTCCTAGGAGCAGCAGGCTGTGTGATCGAAGTTGACTCGGACTGTTGACTACTTTGTAACAAAGATCAAGTTACTTAGTGGATCCTTCTAGGAGTTGGAGAAGAGTGGATTAGAGGAATTACCCCATCCTCAAACCACTATAAATTGCTTGTGTCTATTTACCTTACAGCACATTTAACTCTTGCATTTATTTTATATCTGCTGCTAAGTTATAATTGATGAACTCTGCTAATAATAACTATTGCTAAAACAAGTGTTGTAAAAAGTGTTTAAAAATCATATGGGTGAAAAGTCTTCCGCTGACTAAACCAAATCAACTGTAAATCTAAGTGTTAGCTAAAAGTAGCTACGTTATATTATCAACAGCTCAGTCGAGTCTGTTGAGTGGGTAACTTTGCTATGTAAGCCAACCTAGTTGTCCATCAAGAACTTAGCTGATTGAAGTTAACTTTGAAAATACTTTAAAAATGACTAAATCGAAAAATTGGTAAGGTTTATTCAACCCCCCTTCTAAACCTTATATATCACCCCTTGGGACCTACAGTCATTATCACTATCATCAGAATTTGATCTAGATGAATTAGAATTTACCTCATCTTCCTGTTCTTTAGCCATGAGACATATTAATGCCTCTTTTTTGTGTCTGAGGAGTAGTTAGCTTTAGTATTGTTGTCCGATTCAGCAGTCTCATTGCACTTGGTCGTATCTGGTTCAACACCCGCCATGGATAAGGGCAGTCAACCGCAAAGTGACCTGGTTGTCTGCAGTTCCAGCATAGATCTCCAGCTTTCTTGGTCTCAGCTCTTTTGGGGGTTCTTTCTTCCTTTCCTTTGGAAGGTGCTGAGTGTCTTCTGGAGGATTCACCCTTGTTTCTTTTGTAGTTCTAATTGAAGAACTTGTTGAATCTGTTAACCATCAAGGCTATTTCCTCTTTGTCGATGATGTCTTTGGATTTTGTGCCTTTTGATTCTCCAGCCACCAGAGCAGCTGTCTTGGGCACAACTATCTCACTGGCTCCTTTCTTCTGAGCTAGAATTCATAAGCCTTTAGATCTGAGAATAGATCATGGTAGGAAATCCTTGTTAAGTCCATAGAATGCCTGTGAGCAATCACCTTCCTTTCCCACTCAGCTGGGAGAGATCTGAGAATTTTCATACACATTTCCTTCTGTGTATATTCTTTGCCAAGAGCTGAAAGCTCTTTCGTGATCTCTGTGAATCTGGCATCTAGTTGATCCAATGTTTCACCACCTAGCATTTTGAAGTTCTCAAACTTCTGTACACCAACTGTCAACTTGTTTTCTTTAATTTGCTATGCCCTTTTGCAGATTAGAGGCTTTTTCCCATATTTCTTGAGCAGTACTGCAAGATTTAACTTTGTTAAACATTGCTTTGTCAAGAGTTTTGTATAAAATGTCCTCGGCCACATTATCCAAGTAATATTTGTTTTTATCTTCATTGGTCCATTCGCTCCTAGGTTTTTCAACAAAGGTAGGTCTTTCAAGAACATCATCCTCACAAAGTCTAATGATTGTGTTCACTTTGGTGATCTTTATGGGTCCATCTTCAATGACAAACCACATTTCATCATGTAGTCTTTGAGAGATGTGCTCGCATGCGAAGTTTTCAATCATCAAACTCTTCAATGTAAACATGGGAATGCGAGATAAATTTGCTTCCATGATAATAACTTTTTGAAAGAAAATTTGAGAAAAACTTTCAAGTGTTGATCTTTTAAAAGATTGAGATCTAGTTCAAGAACTGATGCGGAAGGTTCATTAAACCAACCGCTCTGATACCACTTGTAAGTCCCAAGAAGTGTTCAGTTAAGTCTAAAAAGAGGGGGGTTGAATAGACTTAACCAATTTTTCAATTTTAACTTAAATCAGAGTTTTATACAAGTAAACAACTTAGTCTTTTTAGAAGACAACTAGGGTCAACCTCAAAAGGAGAGTTAACCACTTAACAGACTCGACTGAGCTATTAATACAGTAACTCAGCTGAGTGAAGTGAGCTCTTTTAAAAATTCAGTTTACTTGGTTTTTATACAACGGAAGTCTTACACCCTTTTTATAGAAGGGTTTTCAACACTCATTTTAGGTTACATTATTATTAGTTGAGTGAGTAAATTGTATCAGCAATAATAAAGATATGCGAAAAGTAAATGCTAAAAGTAAATGACACAAAGCAATTTTATAGTGGTTCAAGGATGAGGTAATTCCTCTACTCCACTCTTCTCCAACTCCTGGAGGTAATCCACTAATGCAACAGTCGTGTTATAAAAAGGATAGCACAATCCAAGTAAGCCTTGATCACACAATTGGCTTCTCTCCTAGGACTCAGCTTCTTCGTAAGGCAGCTGCCTCACTATTTGAGCTCCTCAAACCTTCGGACTTGATCACACAGCCCTCCGTTAGATTAGAATCAGACTCTAACTTGAACCTTACTGCATGTCCTTCATCATATGAAAGTGCAGACCTTTGTTCTTGAATTTCAAGATTCTTCTTCAACTGGTTGAAGTTTTCTTCCTTCCTTCACTGAATGTGTTGGTTATAATAACTTAGAAAGTAAATGCTTGAGGATTTGAATGAATAACTTGAGGGTATTTTTGCAGTTGCTTGCTTTGAATGCTCAGATTTTAGCTTGTGTCATTCGTTCTTGTCTCAGATTTTTCCTCGGCCTTTTATAGTGATAGTTTGAAAAGTGTTCGTTGAAGAGATAGCATTTTTCAAACTTCACTTCTTGATCATTGGCTTGTCTTGTTGTGCAGCTATTGATGTTGGTCTTTCCTTAAATTAATATTATGCAGGTTGCCTGAAACAAAAACCGGTCTCCGTGAACATCCCATTGTTTCCCAGCTACTAGCACTCTTTCAGCAAGACAACTTTAAGGTTGCAGGTTTGTCCCTTACTATTTTGGGTAAGTCTTTGACCTTTCTTTGCAACAGACTTCTTCAGCTTTCTTCGAGTCCTTAAGCTGCTTTACCCCTTTATTGAGTCTTCTCCATGAATCATGGATGACTCAGCTGTAAGTCTACTGAAAGACACAACTTCTTCATTTGACTGAGATTCTTCTTCGATACTCAGTTGTGACACAACTGAATCATCACTACAACTCTTCAGTCAGCTTCTGCGATCTTCAACTTTGCTGCTTCATAACTCAACTTATATCCTATCTATTACATAGTTGAAATACAACAGAAAATGGGAGTCCACTTTCTAATCTAAGTTTTCTATGCATCATCAAAATCTATATTAATAAATTTCCTAACATCCTTTGGTGGGTATGGGTTGGTTCCATCTATGAACACCAATGAATCTTAGACAAATATGAAATAATAGAACTTAACACGGCATGAAGGATAATTGGTTGCAGAAAGTTTCACAAGAAGTTGGGTGGCAACATTGATAGCAACCAAATTGGGAGCTAGGTTGTTGGCACTAATAACGTAGGTTGTGGTTGTTTTTTTGTCATGGTGACAGAGTGTAGCATGGCTCGTGATACCATATAAGAAAATTTTAGTATGTGTATATTTCTATCTACAAATGCATATTGACTTATATATACAAAGTCATGAAAATAACATTTACTTTATAACATATTCAAAATAAATATACAAAAAAAAATACGACATTAAGGGAGACACAATTTCCTTTTTTTTTAAAATGAAACTTTGATTCTTATAACTGAAACTTATAGCAGATATTTGAGAATTTGAATTTGAAATTTCCAGTAACTTAGCTAATAAGATGTAGTTTCAGAAAAAACAAAAACATAAATTACATGATTTTCTTCAGAAGTTCAAAAATAATGATAGTGCATTATTAGTTTAATAATTTCCAACTGAACTTATTGGAGTTTAGATAGGGAAGGAAACGATGATATGGTTTTTTCAGTTATTTCTAATACATTAATTTACTAAGGGCTCATTTATAATGTTTACCCCAAGCACGACATGATTGGAGATTATTGTTGGATAACTCATCTCACCAATGAGGTGAGATGCACGATCCATTTCTTCTAATAAAAAATTTTCCAACGTATTTTGACCATAGTGTTGGCGAAACGAGGCATGTCGGGATTCAAGATTTGATTTATCGAAGTATTAGAAAACCTCACTAACAAGATAATGATAAAAAAACAAATGGCATCAACAGAAAATAAAATGGCACACAAATTTTACATGGTTCGACAAAACTCATCTACGTCCACAAGAGTTTCTGGTCTTTACTAATAAAGAATTTATCGGTACCAGAAAAATATACACCCTTGAGTTTTATGGACTAAACTCAAGTAAATAAAACTCTCGTACAACCAGATTACTAGCTATCAAAGAACACTCTCCCAACCCCTTTGTATTGTATAAGATAAAAAATACCATGTCTGTTTTCTCGTATTTATCACAATTTAACTCCATAAATTGATCACCCCAAATGCCTAAAATCTATTTTCCTCTCTTGTTTTCTATCCCGGTTGGTGTACTCTTCCTCCATGCACCACTCCCTATCTTTAGGTTTGAAGAATGAGGAAAACTAATCTACCGACTTAATGAATTTGGCACACTTTAGTACTATAATGTTTCCACATATGTCGCCTTCATTTTACAATTATTTTGTGGTGGTACCGACCTAACAATCTCCACCTCCACTACAAAACACCTTCATCCGCAAACAAATAATATCAAACACCATTGGCTTTAATTCACTGCACATGCCGAATCAATAAAGTCCTAACTCCACCTTATTCAATTGACCAATCCGCACGTGCAGTCCAGTCAACACCACTAGTTGACTGCCGAGAGAGACAATCTCAATCCATCCTCTCGCCCATCAAAATTTTCCTCACAGCGGTCTATTCCCTAGAAGCCTTCTAATGCTCTCTGCTTCTATTAATCCTTTGAGGTCACCGGATGATACAAACTCCGATACTTCTCTCACATCATTATGATCCTTTCGCCATGTGTCTTTCAGGACTCTACCTTCAGCTAAATATTCACATCCCTTGGAGTCCAATTGGCTCAAGGAAATTAAATTCTTTTTCATCTTTGGGACATAGGCCACACTACATAAATACGATCCACTCTATCACCAATTTTGATTTTCACCGCACCAAATCCCATAATTTTCCAAGTAGAACCTTCACCTAAGGACAAAGTTCCTACTCTCATTATTTGAAATGAATCAAAATAATCCCATCTGGAGCACAAATGCATTACACATCCCAAATCTAAAATCCAATCATCTGGAAAAGAACTATAAATACTTGTGGAGACTATGTAAACATCTCCATATTCAGCTATCACCACGTCACTACCGCCACCTTCACCATCATCATCATTCTTTCTCTAAGGACAAATTATTTTCATGTGTTTGTGTAGGGTTGTTGAGGCAAAAAAAAATCAACCATACTTGTGTAGGGCTGTTGAGGCAAAAAAAAAAATCAACCATAAATTCTGGACGGATTCAATTCTGGACGGGTTCTGGTCTGGACGGATTCAATTCATGCTTCTTCAAGAAGACATGGCAGATTATAGTAGATGATTTGTGTGGGGTTGTTGAGGAATTCTTTGCAACAAGGTCCTTACTCAAGCAAATCAACCATACGGTGCTTGCTCTTGTTCCCAAAGGTCAGCATGCTCAATCCGTAGGGGATTTTAAACATATTGCTTGTTGTAACGTGTTATATAAGGTGATTACTAAAATCATTGCCTCACGAATGGCCCCGTTGTTGGAGAATTTAGTGGATCCTACTCAGGCAACTTTTATTGGGGGAATACTTATGACTGAGAACTTTCATCTCGCACAAGAACTCCTTCGGCAATATAATCAAAAATGTATTTCTCCCAGATGCCTACTAAAAATTGATTTGAGGAAGGTTTAAGATACCGTTAGTTGGTCATTCTTGTGAGTTGTGCTTGAGGTATGAGAGTTTCTTCAAAATTCACTCTTGGGTCATGGAGGGTGTAATCTCTCCATTATATTCCATTGCTTTGAATAGTAGTTTATACGATCATTTTGCGGGTAGGAAGGGCCTTATGCAAGGGGACCCTTTATCACCCTTCATTTTTGTTCTGTGCCTTGAGTATTTTTCCCGTTCGATCAATCTTGCTGCAAATAGGGACCAATTTTCTTATCATCCGGAATGTGCTAGATTGATGCTTTTCTCGAGAGGGGATAGTGATAATGGGTGTCTTTTAGATTGCTTGAATAATTTCAGCCGATGCTTGGGACTACATGTCAATTTGAACAAGTCCAGTTTATACACATCAGGTATCACTGGGAAGAAACTTGTTGAGATCTAAGGCTCGTCAACATGATGATTGGATCAATGCCTTCCAAATTCTTGGTATACCATTTTCAGCTGAAAAATTGAAAGCGGTTCATTATGCTTCTCTTGTTGAGAAAATTGCAGCTTATGTGAATGCCTAGGCCAACTATACTCTTTCATATGCTGGACAAACTGAGTTGATCAGATCGGTCGTGCAAGGCATGGAATGCTTTTGGCTATAAATCTTCCCATCTGAGGTACAATCATTGATAGAATTAAAAAATTTTGTCGTCTCTTCCTTCGGGGCGATCGCAAGGCACTGGTGGCATGGAAAGATATTTGTCTCCCTAAGTCTGAGGGTGGACTTGGTTTCAGGGACATCAAAACTTGGAATCTTGCCCTACTTGCAAAGGTGCTTTTGAACATTCATGATAAAAGGGACTCTTTGTGGATCAGATGTGTGGATCAAGTGTACCTTAATGTGGCATCCATTTGGAATTGGTCACCAGCAAAAGGAGACTGTCCCCTCCTCAAGCGCATTTTTGAAATTCGGGATCTTATTGTCAGTAAGGAAGTGATGACACAACTAGCCATCACCAACCTTACTCGATGGTTTTCCAACAGGAAATTGGGCTTCTCGAAGGCATATGATTATTTTAGACCAAGGGGCATTCCAGAAAATTGGGCAACTGATTTTTGGAGACATTACATTACTCCCAAGCACTCTTTTATTCTTTGGCTTGGAATCAAAGGAATGTTACAAAACAAAGATCCTCTCCATGGACATTGACCATAATTGCGCTTTTTGTGGGACTGCACTAGAAACATGGAATCATCTATATTTTTAGTGCAACACGACCAAACAGGTGTGGCACCAGATGAAGAAATGGCTTCGCATTACAAGAGGCATGACAACACTTAAAAGTGCGTTGAAATTCTTGAAGAAGGAAGCCACGAAGGACATATTGGCGATCACGTGCCAAGAAAAGTGCATTGGCGTACACCATGTTCATATCCGGGACACTCAAAATCGATGACTCTTGAAGGGACGATTACCACTATGAGACAACATTATCGTAGAAATCAAAACATATGTATACAAGATCATGTTTACCTTGTATCCTCATGTTTTGGTTCAATTTGAACATCTTGCTTTGGGGTATTAGACTTCCTTGGATGTTTAGGTTTTATGCTTGTAGTTTGTAATATTTGAATTAGCCATGGGTGAACTCATTTGACGGAATGTTTAGTCCCTTTGTGTTGTTGTCTTACGGGTGCAAACATAATATTTTGTACATTTTGCTGATGATATGATATTTATATTTCATCCAAAAAAAAAAATACACTCTCAACTCCTTTGTATTGCTCTAAAAAATACTCCGAGTGTTTTCCCACACTTATCACAATTTGACTCAGACAAATTGATCACCTCAAATGCCTACACTCTATTTTTCACTCTAAATTTTATCTCTGGGTTGGTGTACTCTTCCTTCATCCTCCACCCCCTATTTATAGGGATGAAGAATGAGGAAACCTAATATGCCAGCCTAGTTAATTTGGCACACTTTAGTGCCAAATTTTACATAAGCACCTCCATTTTACAATTGTTTTGTTGGGGTGTCGACCTAACACCAAGGGCGGAGCTAGCACCCGAAAGTGAGGTGGGTCGGACCAAAAACACGAAAAATAATCATAAAAGCTCTAAATTTTCAAACAAATAAGCAAACTCAACTCAAGTGTATTACAAAGCTTGAAAATACTGAAAATTTAATATATTAGGCTAAAAAGTTAGTTGGACTCGACGATTTTTTACTTTAGCAAATTCATCAATAATAGAGTCTATATCTATCGTGCTAACAAGTTCTCTTTCAATAAAAATTGTCAAACTATCAACAAGAAAATCATCATTCATCTTGTTGTGAATCGCAGTCTTCACATGTTTCATTGCCGAGAATGCTCTCTCGGTCGTGGCTGTAGAAACAGGCAATGTTAACACGAGACGAATCAATCTTGTTATCATTTTGTAGTCCTCTGCTTTTCTTGTTTCCACCAACTTTTCACACAAATTTGCAAGAGAATACACTTGAAATTGAGGATTGAGAACTACATGAGCATGATAAAAGCGCAATTCACTCATCAAAGCATTCATCTCACTGCTCAAAATCATCAGGATAAAATTCTGACCAATTTATAGATATTATCTGCATTAAATGATTCAAATGAATTTCTTGGATCCAATGCAACACTCAACTCAAGTAGTCTAACTGATGTCTCATTAAATCTCGAGTTCAACTCTGCCAATCGAAAATCTATGCATTGGTTGAAAAATTCAAAGTGATAATAATGTTCAACACTCATGTGTCTCCGCCCACGACCCATGTTGTTGTTCATATCGGGTATATCGATTTCATGTTTTAAGCAAAAACCTTCTACTTCCTGAAGCAGTTTCACCCAACCTTTATCCCTCAACTCTTGAAGAAGAGTTTTTGTAGTTGAGACATATCCAAGTGCAGATTAAATATCAACAGATTCCTTTTGAAAAGCTTGACAAAGAAAATCCATGATCCGCATAACTGCTCTCATTAAGTGCAACCCAAACACAAAATTAAAACTCCTAATACTTGTGCAAGCACCCTCAACTTCATTTCGAGCTTTAGAATTTGGACCACTACAAGTGATGCCCTCAAGTACATTGCAAGTTGCAGCGTACATTTCTATCATACTCATAACAGAATCATAATGAGAACTCCAATGAGTAGTACCTGAACGGTGTAAAGATGACATTTGATTAGCTCCTCGTCCAGATTCACGCTCCCCAGTAGCCAACATATTCTCAATCTCTGTTCTATGGGAAACATGTAACTCAGTGTTGCGCTTATCAGAAGATTTGACAATATTAATGACATTATCCAATATAGAAAAGAATTTCCAGATTGGATCACATTGCTTTGCTGAAGCAACCAATGTCAACTGCAACATGTGCGCAAAACAATAAACGTAATATGCATATGAACAATCATTAAGAAATAATGCTTGCAATCCATTCCATTGTCCATGCATATTACTAGCACCATCATATCCCTGGCCCCGTAATTTAGAAACTTGAAGATTGTACTGAGAAAGAACATTTGATATCACTTGCTTAAGTGTTTCTGAAGAGGTCTCAGGAACACTTCTAATTGCAAAGAAGCGTTCTGTTAAGATACCTGCATTGTTCACAAACCTTAGGATAATAGTCATTTGTTCTCGATCTGATTCATCTTTAGCTTCATCAACAAGAAGAGAAAAACAAGCATCCATTATTTCCTCACGTATCATACAACGAACTCTATTAGCTATAATGGCCAAAATTTCTTTCTGGATGTCCGGAGAAGTATATTTGGTATTTTTAGGGGCATTACTAAATACAACATCTCTCACTTATGTGTTCCACTTCGCGGTATAATTAATCATTTCAATCACATTTCGCGGTTAAAAGATTTTTCGACTCATCATGACCTCTAAAAGCACAACCTTGCAACGCTTAGCCTCGAACGGTCATGATTGTTGTTTTTAAGCGCAATCGATTTTTCATAACTTCTTCTTTGCTAATTCTCTCAATCACTTTATCAATATGTTGAGATGGGACCATCAAAGAGGTAGCACATGTTACACACTTGTTGTGAGGAGATGAAGATGATAAATCGATATGAATAAGAAAAACACATTCCTTGCCTTGATGAACTCTCTTCCAATTATCAAATCCATCACTTACTAGAGCTGAAGTGGAAGAGGTGTGGATATCCTCTCCAAAGAGAAAACACGGGAAACAATAGGCCTTGTGTAAAGAAGGCGAATACTCCAACCAATTAAATTCATGAAACCAACTAGACTGAAAATGACGAGTTTTATCTTTATATTTTCGACCTTTATACAATTTAAGTTTTGGTTGGTATGGCCCAGCATTCAAATAAAACCGTCTAATTTCATTCCTTTTTTCAAGAGGCCAATCAAATATTCTCCTCCTTTTTCCGGGATCCCGCTCAATTTCAAATGATGAACTTGGAGTAGGTTGTTGATTTCCAATTGAAGGAGTGTCTTGATGGTTATTTGATTCCTCATTTTGTGTATTACTTATGGGCCTAAAGAATTAATGTAATGTAGTTTTGCCTTTCTTGCCAGGAGGTTGTTGTGTCGCCATCACTTCTTATATATAAAATAATTAATCAAGAAAACTGCAAGGTATTTAAAAAATAAAAATCAACAATTATTTATGTTATTGTTTTCTTCTATTTTTGCTCTTTATCAAACCCAATTTCATTTCAATTTATCCAATACTACAGTAAATAAATACAAATTCGGGACTCGGGAGCATACAGATTACATAAATTTCATCAATTTATCCAACACTAGAGTAAATAAATACAAATTAAGGGATTCCTCCAAAAAAAAATACAACTTAAGGGACATACAGATTACATAAATTTCATCAATTTATCCAATTTCATCAATTTATCCAATTTTATTTCCAATTACATAAATTAGTTCATCTAAAAAATACAGAAATTAACTATTAAATTTGGAAAACACATTACCTATTTGTTTGAAGGCTTGAAGGTAAAAAAAGGCGAAGAAGAAACTCAAATACCCAATTGGCCACCCGCTGCCGTGAGCCGCTCCCTTTTACCCTTAATCCTTCTGTATTAAGTTTTAACTTTTAGGTTTGTAATTTGCAAAATTGTCGTGAGTTTGCACTTTGCAGTAATATGATGGACAATTGGGTTTTGGGCCTTTGGCTTTGTTCTTTTTCTTTTTCTTATGTTAATTAGTTTGTAAAGGGTTTTTTACATTTGTTGTGGGCTTCCTTTTTTAGTTTAATATGTGTATTTGGGCCGATATTGATGTGCATCGGGCCGATTTTAAAAAATTCTTGGGCTTGTATTAAATTTTTTTTTATTATTATTAGTTCTAATTTTGAAAAAAAAGTGGGTCGGGCCCCGCCTGATCGGCCCACCCCTCCTCCCCCTGCGGCTGCAGTGGGTGGGCATCGGTCGGGTTTTCGGTTTTCGGGTTTTGGTCGGGCACCGATGTGGTCGGGTAGCAAATATAACTACCCGACACCGATCCGAAAAAATCGGGTACCCGACTTTTCGGGTACCCGCTAGTCGGGTTTCAGGTATTTTTTATTTTTTTTTAGATTTTTTTTGGGTGGTAAAATCATGTTGGGCTTGTAAATATATAAATCTTGTTGGACTTTTAGAGGAAACATACAAAATTTCAAATAAATATTTTATTTAATTAAGATTACAATACTAGAAATTACAAGGCCAAAAATTAAAATTTCAAACAAATAATATTCAAACAAACATTTCATTTAATTAAAAAAACATTAAAATATGAGATTTACACGGTTGCGATTCCACAAACATTAAAATTATACATTTTTTTTAACTAAACAAACATTAAACATACACAGTTATAATTCAACAAATATTAAAATTACACATTTTTTTAACTAACCAACATTAAAAATTACACAGTTGCAAACTTACAATTTACAAACATTACACAATTAACACTTAACATTACACAATCAAATTGGTCTTGATCAACATGATTGTGGGTGGGTTTCTAATTTTCACTTTTTTTTAATAATCGGGTACCGAACGGGTATTCGGTTTTTCTAAAATACCCGAACCCCGACCGTATTTTGAAAGCGGGTTTGGGTAACCCGATACCCGATCTTTTCTAAAAATACCCGACCCGATCGGGTATTTTCCGATGGTCGGTCGGTCGGGTATCCGAATACCCGACCCCGAATGCCCACCCCTACCTGCGGCTAACACATAAGACCTATTACTTTATATCATACACTATATAAATTTAATCACAACTAATTTATGATAATTTTTATTTAAGGATAAAATAGGCTAGACATAAGAATCTATATTATTATCAATCAAACTACACTTTGCCACGAAATTAACCAATAAATATGTATGTGACAATTTTTCTTTTTTTGAGAAGATATGTATGTGATATCATTTATTTAAAGTGTATTTATCAGGGGCGTAGTCAGGGGCTCTCCGGCCCTCCGCGTACCCCAAATTTTTTTAGTCCCATTTTTTCTATGGAAAAAAATGAAAAATAAATTATATATATATTTTTAAGAGGAAAAAATAGTTGAGTTAGGGGAGAAAATTTTGAGCTAGGGGTACTCACGAGGGGCTGGCTACGCCCCTGGTATTTACGTAAAATTTTAGTGGCATTATTTTTTATAAGTATATGATTTAGTTTTATCTAATTATAAGCAGGTGTAATAAAAACGAAGTCGTCCAACCCTAATAAATTTTTAACTTAAATTGAGCCCTCATTGATTTTGAGTTAATTGATAAACGACAAATGGTCTTTCTTCATACTCTCTCAATGCTTCATGGATTATGTTCGGTCGTTTCTATTTACCAGGCCATGATTGCAAATAGCTGAATTTGACCTACAAAAAATGCAGTAATTGCAACGAAATATTTGCGACAAATACTAATATTCGTTGCTAAAGTTGAATATTAGCCACGAAATTTAAAAAAATTGTTGCCAACTAATTAAAAGAACAAAAATAAAATAAGAGTTTAGTGTATTTGCAACGAAATGAAGTTAATCCGTCGCTAATGATAGATAGCTTTAACATATAACTTTTTTGCTAAATATTAATAGGTACAAAAAAATTAAAAATAATAATTGTTAGTCTGCGAAAATAAAAATTTCGTTGCTAAAGTTTCAAAATATTTTCAGCAAATCTTGTGCTTTCGTTGGTAATGTTAAACCCAAATAAAGAAAAAAATAATGAATTTAGTTAATTTAGGAAAATTATAGTTAATTGTGCGACGAAATGTATAGTTTTTCACAAAAATATTTAATTTATGAAAATTACAATTAATTTTGTGGCGAATAGTTTAGGTTTCATCACAAAATATATGAAAATTAAATTACATTTGCAGCAAATTAGTTAGTTTTCGCCGCAAAAATTATTTAATTTATGAAAAATGCGATTAAGTTTGTGGCGAATAGGTTAGATTTCGTTGCAAAATGTAGGGATGGCAACGGGGCGGGTTTGGGGCGGGTTTGGCCAAACCCGGGACCCGCCCCGCCAAGGAGAAGTAAGACCCGGGACCCGCCCCGCCTCAAAACCCGCCGGGGCGGGTCTAGACCCGCCAAATATATTTTTTAATTTATAATAATTTATATTTTTCTATTTATGGCCAATTTTTCAAAAGTAATCAAATGCCAATAGGTTAAAAAATAAATAAATATAATTATGCAACTTATTATAACTATTTTTTTAGAATTGGCTACTATTAAGATTTTTTTTAAAAAACAAATACTATTATACTACATAGTACTCAACTAATACTTAAAATAAATATTCAAAGTAGAATATTACAAGACATTATATTAGTAAATTAAACTTTAAAAGTAAATAATATTATATTAGTACTCAACTAATATTTTTAAACACATAACATTCAAATTTTAAAGTAAATAATGCAAAAATATTTTAATATATATTTAAAAATTTAATAAAAATTAACATGCGGGGCGGGTCCTATAGGACCCGGGACCCGCCCCGGACCCGGGCGGGTTTTGTAACCTTGGACCCGGGACCCGCCCCGGGACCCATTTATCCGGGTCTAGACCCGCCCCATCGGGTCGGGTTTAATGCGGGGGCGGGTTTTGACCCGCCCCATTGCCATCCGTAGCAAAATGTATGAAAATAGTACGACATCATTTTGGGTTTACTCTTTTCCCCTCCCGCAATTTTTTTCCCACTCCCAGTCTGAGTCTCCTCTCCCAGCCACCGTCACTCCAGCCGCTACCGTAGTCCCAATCCAGCCGCTACCGCACCGTCACTCCAGCCGCTACCGTAGTCGGATTCAGGTCTTCGATATATTTTTCCATGTAAAAGTTGTTAATATGTTTCCATTATTGAGGATTGGGTCCATAGATGATTACAGCTGGGTGAGCATTCATGGTCACCCTTAGAACATGTGATTCCTCAGTATGATGTGCTTGTAAAATGTGTGTAGACAATGAATTTCCAGTTTAATTTCGCAGCTGCACGTTGTTTGATTTTTTGAGGTTGTTTTAAAGCCAGGGTTAATCTATTGTTGTTTGAAAATTGAATGTTGTGTAACGAGCTACTGAATTTTTGCTTTGGAGGAGGTGTTGACGGTGCCGGAGAAATTGCAGCCTAGTCTGCTTTGTAAATTCAGATGTCTGATGGATGTTTTTTCCTACTCTTGCACAATCTTGTTTTGGTCTGCAATCTGCATACATGGACTCTTGGAATTCGTGGTTCTTAAGGCCTTAGTTTTGTAAAGGCAACTCATTGTCCTATATGGAAAAGTGCCGAAAAACTAGAAAAGTTGAAGCAAACAGTTTGAAATTGAGGATTGAGAAGAAAATGTAGAGGACAAGTTTAGATGGGCAATGTTTGATATTGATGCAGCATGCAGTGATGTATTATTGAACATTAATGAATGAAGTCTTACATACCCTTGTGAATCTTTTGTATATCACTATGTTGGGACATTGGTTGGTTTAGAGAATTATATGGTATTGCTTCAACTCTTGAGATGTCTGCTATCTTGATCCTGTTTAATGTCTTTGTTTGTTTTTTGCCTTCAAAATTTAGTGTTATCTCTTTTGGTTGTAATATCATATACTAATCACTTGTCTGAATTTTTCAATCACCCTATAGCTTTAAAATGTGAAGATAGACGGTTTAAACTCACTTTCCATTTCAATAAAACAGGGACTGATTGTTGCTAAAATACCTCCTTCTAAAGGAGATCAGAGTGTTGATGTAAAAGCTCCTGGTTCACCTCATGGTACTGGTAATTCTGCAATTAAATACTACTGAATTGATGAATATCTGTGCTGAGTTTGATTTACAGGTAGCATTCCCTTTTAATGCATTCCTAACCTTAATGGAATTATGATTATTACAGTTTTGTTTTACAGTCACCTGAGCTTAGTGGCACAAACTGGTTCACCCTTTCAGCTGTTCAGCTTGGTTTAGTGGTAGGCTTTAAGTTTTTATTGCATTCCTAATATCCGTTACAGTGACATACTTCATTGACTCATCTTGTTTGATTGTTTCTTAATCAAGGTTAGTGGCTCCCTTTATGGAGCTCTTTTTGGTTCCCTCATTGTTTATCCCCTGTCTGATTTCCTCGGTATTCTGTTTATCCAGTTATATTTCCTTTTTTTCTTGTTTAATTTTTTTCAATAAAATCATTGTAAGTATTTTGTTTAATATACATGTAGGAAGGAGGGGAGAACTTATCATTGCCTCCTCCTTTATCCGAGTGGTGGTTTGTTGACTGCCTATGCTCCTGGTTGGAGTTTTCTTGATAGCTCGCGTTCTATACGGTCTTAGGATTGGCATTGTGAGCTTTCTAAATTTCTCTTGTTGAATTCTTGTTTAGAAGTTCAAATTGATGTAAGCCTAATCTATCAATAATTCATCAATCTTTAATCAGATTAGTTTGGCAGGCAATGCATGGGGCACCTCTTTAATATTACCATGCTGATTGTATTAATTTTTTTCGTCTTCCGAAAATATGTGGAATGAGTGACTTCTGTAGTGTGCTTCCAATGATATGAGAAGATGAAATGGATGGATATATCAATAGAAGTTTTGGCTAACACAAGAAATAAGTGTTGTTGGCTTGTTATTCCTTTGATTCTCCTTTTAATGATCTATTTTTAACTTGTGAACAAAATCAAGTCTGGGTTCAAGTGGACTGCAACAAAATAATCTACATGTGGACTTGAGCAATCCATTTTTTGTTGCATATGATCTTCCTGTTGTAGGCCTTGACAAGACTAGATGGAGATGGAGAAGCGAAGCTTATATTTTTTGCATATGATCTTTTGTTGAATGAAAGCTTATATTTTGGGATTAATAATGTTAATTAATTGTACTTTATTAAGTGGGATTTTTGCATATAGATCATGAAGTGTTATTTAGACTGAAAATAAGAAGTAGAGATAATTGGCTGTTAGGACATCAAACATGTATATATACATTTATTTGTAAATATCTCCTTCAATAAATTATGTTGTTATATACTTTAGAGTTCATAAATTAAATACCTAGAAGAAAGAATTGCTTGCCATTACTAGATTAAATATTTCATCTACTAATTAATTTAGTTTTTAGTGTTTGTTACACTTGATGAAATTTTCAGCATTTCTGATTCTTTCACATTTTTGTTGTTTGACACTTGCACTTAGATTCGATAGAAGAGAACGTGAAATACTGGAGAGGAGGCGGCGTTCTTGTGTTCGATTCAGCTCACAGGTGGATTCATTCTGATACTTGCACGAGGTACTATTCCAGATACTCTGTTATTTACTATAACACTTTGACTTTCTTGGTTTACGCTGATTTGATGATCATATTTTTGGGTAATGTAACTGATAGATGTGTTAAAAGCGTAAGAATATTATGGAAGGGCGATTTTGGTGAGCCCTGGAGATGGAGAAGTGCTTTCGCTGTACAGAAAGCTTATTTGGGATAAGCAGAGAGATGAAAACAGAGCCAAATCTTACTTCAATCAAGCTGTTCAAGCTTCCCCACACGATAGGTATATTCTCTAGTTAATTATAATTTTTGAATGAATGAAATGATAATGCTCCAATGATCTTTTTCGAAGGTGAAGCAAAACTTATGTTGATCCCTATTTGGAAATGCTGCTCAATTTGACTGCTGGCTTGAGCAGTCCTTGATAGTCAATTCTTGATATTAAAATACTTGCAGTAATAGACTAATGGTGTTTTCATGACAGTAATACTTGACTAACTTTACAAGCTATATCTTATAATGATTTTCTATATATTATCTACAATCAAGAAATGAATAGTATTATGCATTAGAACTATAAAAACTGTACCTTGCACATTGCCTCAACGTTTGACAGTCTCTTTTAGTCTTTTTGGTTCCCTTGTTTCATTAATTCGATATAGTTTACTATTCTGGAATGCCTAATTGTGTTTGATGCTTGAGCTGAAGAAAATTAATTATCTCATTAAATTAAGATAAGCCTGACATAGAAATGGTTTGCAGGGTTGACCTTTGTCATTAGTCAAATGACGATGATGAAGATGAAGGATGTAGCCCTCAAAAATCTCTGCTGGAGAAGAGGAACAAAACTGATTCTAACGCCAATGATCACAGAAGATGTTGCACCTTTAGGTCGCATCGAATAGGAAGTCGGCAAAAAATTGTGATTCTGGTACAGAAGCAACTTCTAATTCTTTGGCATCACACTCAATTGTTTTGGAATTTCTATACCATCCATAAATTCTTTGGCATCACGCTATTATTTACTAGGTTACTATTTTAGTTTTTGCAACAATGATAGCGTCTTTCATGCTGATATGGATTGGTATGGGAAAGAGTCCTATCGATTCTGCAGTCATTGTTCAGGCATGTATTTGTGATCCTTGTAACTTTGAAGCATAATCATCATCGCAATCAGGCGAAAGAGAAGATAATATACAACACAATCTGGGCACTTATGTGGATGCTTGTTTCATGCATCTGGTTTTCCTTTTATCTGTTTTTTTGTTTTGGTTTTTATCTTCTTTGCTGTGGGATTAGCTTTATCTTAAGGATAAGTACACAAGTTCTGTACTTTGTAGAAATGAAAATATCACTGTATAGGGATCAGAATTGGAATCAAATTTTTTGTATTTCTGTATTCACAATTAGTAGAATTGGTATCAGAATTTTTGTATTTGTGCACTAAGGGATTGTGGAGCAAAAACATTTTTTTTGACAGGATATGATTATTTTCTGACATGATATGATTCAAATATGGTTTTGTGCTTGAATCTCTAATGATGAAATTAAAATTTTATTTCTAGTTAGAATGGGTGTTCTATCATCTGTAGTGCTTATTATGTTTTTATATAATGATGCTGGATTGTGTTGTGGTTGGTGTTGCAATTAGTTTATTATGATTACATTGTGAAAACAGGTTTAATAATGGATTAATATAAATAAATAAAAATAAAAAAGCATTAAATTAGCGTGAAATGCGCTGCAAATGTATTAAAATTTTGCGCGAAATTTGCTGCAAAGTTTAAACATTTTGTGAAATCGTTGCAAAGTTTCAACATTTGCAATGAAAGCAAGTTGTTTCGTCGCTAAAATTGTACTTTTTAAAAATAGAAAAGGTTAATAATTTGCCACGAAAAAATAAAATTGGCCGCTAATAGTTGTTACATTTATCAACAAATTGTATGATTTTGTCACTAATATTTTATTTTAGAGCAAAAACTGTTGAATATATTAGCAGCGATTTTTCGTGTTAGCGATTTAATGTTTCGTTATTAACGTTTTGTGGTGAAATAAATTTCAATAGCACTAAACGTTTGAGACGGGCTTATCGCAGCGATTTTTGCGGCAAAAATTTTTCGCTGCAAAAACACTTTAGCGGCAAAATTTTATTATGTTAGCAACGAATATTTTCGTTGCTAAAAAACAAGTTTGTTGTAGTCATATCAAACCTCAAAAATAAAATTTAAATAGAAATAAACTTCTGATAACAAATGATAAATTACCTATACAATATTTGCACTGAAATATGAACATTAAGAATCCTTAAGTTTACTATTCGGTAGCTCCAAGTCAAAAATTTTAATTTTCTATTAAGAAAATGGAAAAACTTGTGGGTTCCCGGTGACTTTCGATTGCGCACATAATTATAGGAATTTTTCAAAAGACCAAAGTGCAAAGTATGTGGGTTATGTGAATCGATCTTGTGCATAAGTAATAGAAGCTTGTCCTTTAAGGGTAATTAACTTCAATTCGATCATGAAATAGTGCGTGTGTTCCTTTCCTACTGTAAGTCGTAATCCTACAAAAAAAAAAAAAAGTATAGGGGTTGTAAAGTGACTAATGCATTTAGAGGTTTGAAATTTGAGTCTTTTATGAATAATAATAATAATAATAATAATAATAATAATAATAATAATAATAATAATAATAATCCATCTATGCAAAATTAATGCTAAATTTTTTCAGTAACTTGCCTAACTCCTAACCTAAGAATTGCTTTGAATTTATAAATATTGCAATTATCATATTTCGGGTTTATTACTATTTCTAAAATACATTTTTTAATCAAATTAAACTGAATAATTTCCCGATGTTAGATCTATAAACGTGTAAAATTTGGCCCCACCAACCACAGTAGTACACAACTATTTCTTATTTAAAAAAAAAAAAAAACACGTAAAGAGCAAAATTCTTTAATAATAACCTCACTTTTGTTTATTACAACAACTAGAAATAAATCATTAAAATCTTCCAATTTTATTTATTTTAATTTCCCAGTCATTCTTGTCTTGAATCTCTTACACAACACCAACTCCACCAGGAATACGGCGGTGGAAGTCCATCGGAGGAGCAGCCCGAGGAGAAAGCAGACGACTCTTGCTGCAGTCATGCCTACATTTGATTACGTCACAAATAGGATCAAATTTACAGTATTTTATACACTTTAATATGCAACCAATCCGACTATTTGGATATACATTATTTTCAGCCGCCCATGCAGAAAATAGCAGCGCCATCACCATGAAAAACATCGCTACAACTTCAATCCTTTTTCCTGTCATATTTTTTGCAATAAATTTCTTCTTTATAGAACTGTAACGATGTTTTAGTCAATGCCTAACAACATATATATATATATATATATATAGACAAAACACATGCGTAATTTTGTTTGAGGTAATTAGATTGTCTGTTATTAACTCCGCATTATGTTTAGATTTGACTTAGTAAACCTGCTGGAATTTTAAGGCGATTGCCACAATTTTTATAAGCAATCAGATATAAATGTATATAACTTTGACTTTTTGTGGGGTAAACAATTAGTTTTACTTGACAAATTGGATTAAATATTGATATTTGATTACAGTAATATACCTCATTAACTTACTCCGATATTGTCCAAGAATTTTGAGATCTTGATCACTATGATCCACTTCCATAACATGATTCTTGGTTTATCTGCTTTAATATAAAGTAGTCAACAAAAGATTTTGTATTAGTTTTTATAGATTGATTTAAATAATAGTCAACATATGTAATATATAATTTATGTACCCTTTATTACTTTACTTTTTTTCTTCATTTGTGTAGTTTTTCTTAAAGGGTGCAACACGAGGACTTCCCATGGGGTCACCCATTCTAATACTACTCTCGCTCAAGCAGACGTTTAACTTCGGAGTTCTGATTGCGTCTCGTGCATTAGTACTGGTATGATCACACCCTCATTTAAATCATGAATGCTGAATTTAATATTTTTGGGTACTTCTACTTTAGCTAAAGCGCACCCCCACACTTCAAGGTATTATCATTTATGTGTTTTGCTAAAAAGTAAAGTTTATCCTTCCATTTTCTGGTATTCTTGTTCAACACAAGATTATCCAGAACTTTTACGGCTCTCGACCACTTTCCTTTCGTTATGTTAGAACCTTGTCCCAATAATCCAATTAGAACCTCATTCTAACAGACTTTAGTTCCAACAATTCCTTAGAACCTTTTACAGGGTGTGTGTCCTTAGATGTTATCATATATTCGGTAACACTTCATATACAACATGGTATTGTGTCGGCCTCTAGTGTTACTACACTTTGGGCAATACTTCATGCAATGTTTTGGTGTTACTACACTTTTGGCATCACCTTCTCGTCACATTTAAAAAATACAACATAAGCTCCTCTTGTGTGGTCACACCCCCACAATTGTCAATTTCACTCGGATTTGCGGTTGTCTTCCTCAATCCGAAGTCGAACTATCAAATCCTCAAGCCCCATTTCCTTGCGCTTGTGTTTGAGGTAGTTCTTAAAAAATTTCCACAATTGCGGCAATTTCTCGATAATCACAACCACTTGGAATGACTCATTCAGAACCATCCCTTCAGACACCAAGTCATGAAGTATGATCTGAATTTCTTGCACTTGGCTGATCACCATTTTGGTGTCAACCATCTTATAATCCAGAAATTTGCCAACAATAAATTTCTTTGTGCCGGCGTCTTCTGTTTTGTACTTTTTTCTCCAAAGAGTCCCACAACTCTTTGGACATTTTGAATGAACTGTAGATGTTATAGAGGGTGTCTTCCAATCCATTCAAAATGTAGTTTCGGCAAAGGAAATCGTTGTTGTGCCAAGCATCTACAGTGATCCTCCTTTGGTTGTCTGTTTCTTCTTCACAAACGGTAGGGTCTTCTTTCAGGAACCAGGACAGACCCAAGATTGTCAAGTAAAACAACATCTTATGTTGCCAGTTTTTGAAGTCGACACCGAAGAACTTCGGCGGCTTTTCGCCTTGAGCAGGAGTAGCAGCCATTCGGAGTGAAACTTATGTTTGCCATCGTCTTGAAATAGTAGGAAATTTTCGTCTTGGAATTATATTTTGGGGTGGTACTGTTTAACAAGAAATGACTAAGTGTATAAATGAAAAACGGGACAGAGTTTGTGAAAGTCGAGGCTAGTATTAGATACTATCTCTGCAAGACGAAATTGCCCCATTACAAAGTACTTACGGTTCTGGCCATAGTCTCTAAAATACAACGATTTTACAAGTTTGACTTAGCAACACTTGAAAAAGTCGATCCAACAGAGAACAAGGGAGTGTTTAACACATTCAAACTTTTGAAGGATATATGATTAATATGCTGATAATGCGGGATGATTTTGATTTTTATCTGATCAAATTTTTGTCTCTTAATTTATCTGCAGGGGGTTCATATTTATAGACATCTAAGTGCTTTTATGGAAGGGACATGTCTTTTGATCCGAAAAGACATGCCTACAGCCAAAAATTGCACCTGGTAACTCGAATAGGTTCTTCAATTTGAAATTGCTCGACCACAAGACATCCTGCGTGTGCAAGATAAAAACTATTTGGCTCTAGTGCTTGGCGCTCACAAGACGCGCCCAAGTGTGCTGCCGTGCGTCTTGCTTTCAATGCGCTAGCCCTTGATTTGAGTAAAATTAATTTTTAAAGATTTAAATAAATTTTGTCCAAAACTATAAGGGCCTTGAAGCCCAAGCCCAGGCCCACGACCGGTCGGGCAGAGGCCGAGCCGATGTGGGCGGTGGCGGCCAAGCAGCGCATATGTGTTTTGAACCAAACCCACAAGAATGTAGGTTCTCCCTCCTTTAAAAACTTTGGTGCCCCAAGGGCCCAAACCCATTACTCATACTTGAGCTATATAAATAGAGTTAACTTTGGCTTTTTATCCTATGTGGGATAAAGTTTCACTCCTTCCCCACATTTATCAATTTCCATGTCAATATCCAAATTTTTAAGTGGCTAACTTGTAGCATTAATTTCTCATTCACTGGAATTAGTTTTGAAGAATTCAAAATGTCAATCTCATCTACTCACTTAGTAGAATTTTATCATATAATTTAATACATTTTCCACCAATGGAAACTACTTTAATATTTGGTCCAATATGGGTCAACACCCATTTTTACAGAACCAAATTCCAACAATTTGTTCCATGGGTAAGTTGGTGGCGATGTTAATGGATAGGGTTGGATTTTCAATGGGAGCAAAAACTTGTATAAGACCATCTTACTGGTCTAAATTTGTAAGACAGATCCCACTTACCCGACCCGCTGCCCATACATGCTAGCTTTTATTCTTAGTTTTTTCTTTGGTTTTCTTTTTTCGGTTTTCGTTTTCCCTTTTTCTCTTTCTTTTCGTTTTTAATTATGGTTTTTTTCATATTTTTTTCTCTCTTATTTCTCGCGTTTGTTCTTATGTTCTTCTTCTCTCTTCTTATTCGACGCCAATCTCTTCATAATTCCGTCAGATTTTTGTCGATTTCTGTTGCTATTTTCTTGTTCCCTATCATTCACTCTTGCTTTTTGTGTTTGTTGTCTTTTTTTTGGGTCGCCGCGTGTCTGCCCTTGGTGTTTTATGCTCGTCGCCGTTTCATTCCACCATTGAAATCTTCTAATCCATATATATGTTGAAATCATGCTACTCGAATAGTTTTCAAACTCATTTTCATCCATATAGTGAAAAAGGAAAAATAAAATAACATAGTTAAAGTAACACTTTTAAAGGTCCCTAGGGGTGTTAAGTAAAGTTCGTAAGGAAGGAGGGTGAATGGACTTTACCAATTTTTTATCTTTAAAATCAGAGTGTTTAAGAAAACAGCTAAGTCTTCAAATCTTAAGGACTTGATCACGCAACCCTCCTTCGGTTTGAAATAGGTTCGAACTTGAACCTCGCTATATCTTCTTCACTTCTTGGAAATATAGACCCCTTTGTCTTTAAAAAAATGTTTCCTCCTTAACTTGAAGAACAACTTCTACCTTCGACGAATGTGTTGGATAAAGTGTGTTTCGATGTAGGCTTGAGGATGTATGATTTTTTCGCTTGAGAGAGAGTATTTGCAGATTGCTTGAATGCTTTGAATTGCTTGCTCTCTTGTTCGTCACGTACTTATCTCTGAAAATTCCTTAGTCTTTTATAGTGGGAGTTTAAATTTTGTCCGTTGAATCTTCTACATGCATAGGATAATTGAATCTAAGCATATCTATATCTTCGTCACTGGAATTGTTAGGAATTTTATTGTTTAGATTTTGATGAATGCCATGTAAAACTTAGAATAGAAAGTTGGCACCCCAATTCTTGTTGTAAAATGCATTGTAATAAATAGAGTCGCCAAGCCAAGTTAAGTCGCTACGCCCTAACATGCAAGAAGACAATCGAAGACTTGAAGGAAGACTCACATTGCGAGACAATTGAGTATGGCAAAGAAGAGTGGATGGGAACTCTATGAAGAAGCGGTGAGATGCGGTGAGTGGAGCATCGTCAAGTCAACTCAAGAAAAGCCAAGTCTCAAGTTGAAGTGTGGAAGAATCATCCATGATTGGAAGTCGACTCTAAGTCACCTCGGGAAAGCAAGGAAATGCAATCAAGTCGAGATAATCGTAAAAGAACCGTTGTACGTAAATCAAGAGAATTACTTAAACAAGTAATATCTCCATACCACCTTTCTGAGTGCTCACCCAGGAAGCGTGCAAAAGGAATGAACCAATGGGAAGCACTACACCGTGTCGAACTCCGAAAAGGTGAAAGAACAATTCATACGAGGAAATGGCAATTCCAAGAAGCGCAACAAGACAAGCCAACGACGCAAGTGACTTTCAAAAATAAGCCTATCTCTTCAACGGGCAAATTTTTGAAAGTTCACTATAAAAAGGCCGAGGAGTTTGTTTGAAATAAATATAGATGACACATATGTGAGATATACAAGCATATTAGAAAAGCGAAATATTCTCAATCCTCAAGCCTACATTACGAAGAACATCAATCCAACACTCTTTGTGAAGGAAAGATAACTTCAATCGGTTGAAGAGGAAAATATCGAAAACAAGGGGTCTACATTCCGGGAAGGATCGTAGGAAGGTTCAAGGTTGAGCAAGTCTTAAGCTTTTGGAGGGCTTCGTGATCAAATCCAAAGAGCTTGAGCAAGTGAGTCAGTAGTAGCAAGGCACTGCCCGTGAAGAAGCCGAGTCGCACGAGAAGCCGGTGAGTGATCAAGGCATCTCCGATCGAGTCCCAAAGGATCAAGTCGGTTGTGTGATCAAGACTTGTATCGGGACTTTACCACTTTGTAAACCGATCATTACTTAGTGGATTCCTCCAGGAGTTGGAGAAGAGAGGAGTAGAAGAATTACCCCATCTTCGAACCTCTATAAAAATTTCATTGTGTCATTTACATTTCAAAGACTTTAATTCTTGCAATTTTAATCGCTTATATCTCACGATAAATTTGCTATCCACTTGATAAATTATAAGTACTAAACCAAGCACTAAACTCTTACTTAATCAAACTTAAGGGTGTTAAGTCTTCCCAAAAACAAAACCACAAATCGAGTTAATTTAGAGCTAACAATTTGAGTTATTCCATCAACGGCTCGAGTTGAGTTTGTTGAGTGATTAACTCTACCGAGTGACTAAGTTATTTGTCCATCATGGACAATTTGTGTAGTATCAACTCAGTAGATTTAAATCGAAAATTTGTAAGGTTTATTCAACCCCCTTCTAAACCTTACACTTACACCCCTTGGGACCTACAAGTGGTATCGGAGCGGTTGGTTCATTGAACCCTCCGTGACAGTTCTTGAACTAGATCTCCAAACTTTTCAAAGTTTGCTTTAGTACTTAAACTCTCAAACTCTTTTCATCATTGAAAGTTATTATCATGGAAGCAAATTTGACACGCATCCCTATGTTCACTATTGAAGAATTTGATGATTGGAAAATTCGTATGCAGGCTCATCTATCAAAGATTACATGATGAGATGTGGATAGTGATAGAAGATGGGCCTCCGCAAATCTTAAAGGTGAACACACGGCATGCGAAGAGTTGCGGCTAAAGGAGAAAAAGATGTTGCTCTAGACCGTCATGGTTGAAAAACCAAGAACCGAGTGGACAAATGATGAAAAAGATATAACCTGGACAATGTAGCCAAGGACATCCTCTACAAAACCTTGGACAAAGCCATGTTCAACAAAGTCAAATCATGCAAAACGGCTAAAGAAATGGGGACAAGTCGACATTGATTTGTGAAGGCTCGGAAGCAAATCAAAGAAAACAAATTATCGGTGGTTGTACAGAAATTTGAGAACTTCAAAATGATCTCAGGAGAGAACCGGATCAACTAGACGCTTTCAGTTCTGAGAAATCACAAATGAGCATATCGCACTTGGAAAGGAATATACACGAGAAGGAAATGTGTATGAAGATCCTAAAAAGTCTTCCAATTTGAATGGGAAATGAAGGTCATGCCTTCGAGACATTCCATGGACCTATCAAAGACATCCAACCATGAGTTATTCTCGGACCTCAAAGCCTACGAGTTTGAGCTAAGAAGAAAAAGACCGGGAAGAGATAAATTTTGCACCCAAAACAAGTTTGCTCTAATTGTTAAAGATGGGAAGAGAGTTGAGGTCAAAGAAGTAATTGACCCGGAAGAAAAATAGCCCGATGGTTAAAAGATTTAACAAGTTCTTTAATAAGAACTACAAGAGAGGAAAGGGTGAATCTTCGAGAAGACACTCGGCTCCCTCCAAATCAAGGGATGATAGGCCAACCAAGAGAACAGATCATCAAAAAGTTGAGTATCAAAGGTGACAATCCAAGAATGGAAAGAGCGATCAAAGGTTGAATATCTATCTTTGAACCGTAGACAACAGGTCACTATGCCATTGATTTGTCCATATCTGTAGTCAACAAATACGAGGGATGAAGAAGAAAGAAAGGTCTTGAGGAGAAAGAAGACAAGAAAGGAAAAAGGCAATGATGGTCAGAGATCGCAAAAAACCAAGTCAAGAGAGACGGTGATGATCTGAGAGCATGTGAAGCCGACTACTCAAGTGACTGAAGAAGAAGCCCCGACCGCTTGATGGCCAAAGAACAAGATCAACCTCGATCAAGAAGATGAGGTACAATCTAACTCAACAAACTCAGACACTAGTGATAGTGATCATTTGTGACACACACACTTCATCACCCACCTGATCTTTATGATTCATTAGGCAAAATGATGAAAGACTTTGAACACATTAAATCCTCACACACACTATTGAATGAGGAAAAACAGCTACTCAAAAGTCAAAACTCAAAGCCGACTAAGGAGCCGAGTACTCTAAGTCAAATAGCCGATGAGAATGAAAGTTTAAAGGCTGAAAATGCTAAATTAATAGCAAGAGATTGCCGCTATAGAAAAGAGGGAGAATGACCTCAAGAGTGTTATTGCCTCATTCACTAAGGCATCTAAATCATTGGATGATCTTATCATGAGTCAAAGAGAATGTGGAGACAAGACAGCTTAGATTTAACTCCTCCGTGCTATGTCAAACCTCAAAAGTAATTTTGGAAAAAGGATCTTCAAGTCATGAAGAGTCCGAAAAATCCAAAACTCTAAATGTTGCACACACACTCACTCCAAAGCACAATAACAAGCAAACGGCCTTGGTTACAAAGGAAAAGGAAAAAACTGCCGAGTTGAGTGTCTTTGAAAAAGACACATTGAAAAGAGATTCGGCCGAGTCCTCGGCAAACTCCAAACGAGAAAATACTGTAAAGAAGAAGCGAAGCAGAGCTACCAAAACCCCCAGAAAATCCATAAAAGAAATACATATGATGGGAATGGTAGAAAATATCCAAGCCAAGCTGATTGGAATAATGTGAACTATCAAAGATAAACTTATGGAATATAAGCCCAAATGGCAAAGGCCAAGAACTCAAGAAAGGCCATTCCAAAAGTATAAGAGCTTTCATCAAAGACACCTATGCACCTAGGCATCACACTCAAAGTCACCACAATTACCCAAGGAAGGCAATTGCTAAAACACATATGCGCAGCATACGGACAAAAGAGACGGATGTATGAACCTAGAATCCCCAAGCAATTTGCGAATTAATTATGATTATGGCAGCGATAGATGGCAACCCCTTAGAGTCAAATCATTTGGCTATAAGTTGGTTGGATCATCTTACAATTCTAACCCCTCAGGACCCGAGACAAGTATGGGTACCTAAAACATAATTTCTTGATTGCGGGGTTCAAGGCAGTGAGTGCCAAGGAACCTGGTACATGGATAGTGGTCATTCCGGACACATGACAGAAACAAGAAAAATCTGTCAAAATTCAAGGAAGTTAAAGGAGCAAAAGTCATATTTGGAGGAAATGAAGCTCTGGTGAAATAAGAGGCATTGGAACCATCAAGAGGAATGGATTAGAAATCACAGGCGTTGCATATGTTGAAGGACTCAACTTTAACTTTTGCTAAGCATCACCAACTATTGTGACAAGGGTTACAACGTTGGATTC
The DNA here is from genome assembly GCA_016081115.2 of Rehmannia glutinosa. Classification (NCBI taxonomy): domain Eukaryota; kingdom Viridiplantae; phylum Streptophyta; class Magnoliopsida; order Lamiales; family Orobanchaceae; genus Rehmannia; species Rehmannia glutinosa. The sequence goes on from CM071934.1 coordinate 45,846,386, forward strand.
AACATGGGAATATGCCAAATCAAAGATATTGAATCAAATGAAGTTGTCTTTGCAAGGATGTAGACGAAAAAATATGTATGTAGTGGATTGGTCAACCGCAACACCCAACACCTGTCTACTAGCAAAGAGCACTTTGAATCAAGTTAGTACGTGGCACAAAAAAGTTGAGTCACCTGAATTTCAAAACAATTAACAAGTCTGGCAAGAAGTCATCTTGTAGAAGGACTTCAGGACTCAAGATACAAGAAGGAGAGTATATGTGATGCATGAGAAGGAAAAGCAAATCAAATCGTCATTCAAAGAGAAGATATGCCCATCCTCAACAAGAATATTACATCTACTTCATATGGATCTATTTGGCCCGGTGGAACCGGCCAAAGATAAGTGGAAAGAAATACACCTTGGTGGTAGTAGATGACTATTCAAGATATACATGGACAATATTCATGTGCAAGAAGAAAGAAACTCTACAAAAACTACCACGGTGATGAAGAGGATTCAAAACGAGAAGAGTCAAACCATTATCAAAATAAGATCGGATAGAGAGAACCGAGTTTGTCAATGGAATAATAACTCGTATTGTATTGAGAATGGTATTGGTCATGAACTATCGGCAGCAAGGACTCCACTCAGTGAGAATGGAGTTGCGAGAAAGAAGGAATAGAACCCTCAAAGAAAGAAGAAGAAGGACCATGTTACAAGCGGGGGGTTACCAAAAAGATTTTGGGTGAAGCAATCAACTTGACTTGCTACACCCAAAATAGATGTATGATAAATAGACGGTGACAAAGACTCCCTATGAGATCCGGATGGAAGAAAACCAAATGTTGCATATTTGAGAATATTTGGATGTAAATGCTTCATCCACAACAATGGCAAAGACAATCTAAAGGCTTTTGATGCTAAAGCCGATGAAGGTATCTTCTTAGGATACTCGGTGAAAGCAAAGCCTGAGAATACTCAACAAAAGAACTATGGTTACTGAGAAGAATCCATTCATGTAGTATTCGATGAGCCAAATGTAAATGGAGAAGACATTGAAGAGTCGGTGATAAGTGAATCATCCAACCATACGAGAAGAATCCCTATCTGTGAAAGCCGGAATCATCAATTCGAGGAAAGAAGATGAGATAGTGAATCTCAAAAACATTTGGAAAATTTGCGGCTAAGTGATAACGAGAGAGTCGACCCACAAAGAACACACGGTGCAAGTCGATGAATCCGGCCTAACTTACTCCAACCGATGTAAGATGGCCGAGAGACCATCCACGTAACTTGTCATTGGAGATATAAGAGAAGGTGTCAAAACAAGATCGAACTCAACAAGAAGCTATGTTCACTTGCTTCATCTCGCAAATAGAGCCCAAAGACGTGTCACAAGCATTGGATGACACACATTGGATTCAAGCTATGCAAGAAGAGTGAATCAATTTGAAAGAAATAAAGTGTGGGAATTAGTGCAAAGACCCATACATCAAAATGTGATTGGCACCAAATGGGTGTTCGAAATAAGATGAACGAGGAAGGTTACGTGGTAAGAAACAAAGCAAGACTAGTAGCCAAAGGATATTGCCAAGAAGAAGGGATAGATTTTGATGAAACATTTGCCCCTGTAGCAAGATTGGAAGCTATAAGGATGTTTCTTGCCTATGCACTCACAAGAATTACATTGTATATCAGGATGGATGTAAAAAGTGCATTCCTAAATGGTGTATTGGAAGAAGAAGTGTATGTTGAACAACCTCCAGGATTTGAGCGGGAAGACTCTTGGAGACAAGGTATACAAACTCAAGAAGGCTCTATATGGATTGAAACAGGCACCCGAGCATGGTATGACACTTTGTCACAATTCCTAACCAAAAATGGATTCACAAAAGGAAAAGTAGATAGAACACTTTTCGTAATTCAAGACAAAAAGAGTATCGCTTGTTCAAATTTACGTGGATGACATCATTTTTGGTTCCACAAAAGAGAGTTGTGTGAAAAGTTTTCAAACCTCATGCAAAGTAAATTTGAAATGAGCATGATGGGAGAGCCGACATTCTTCCTTGGACTCTAAGTGAAGAAATTTGAAGGATGGAACCTTCATAAGTCAAACAAAATACACCAGGAGATTTAATGAAGAAGTTTGGTATGGAAGAGAAGTCTTCGTAAAAATACCAATGAACACATCATCAAAATGGACATGGATGCGGATGGCAAGCTGTAGATCAAACAAGATACTGAGCACTTATTGGATCATTGCTCTATCTCACAAAGCCAAGCAGGGCGGACATCACCTATCTTTGTAGGTGTATGTGCAAGATTTCAATCGCTCCAAAAGAGAGTCATATGACAAAGACTAAGAGAATATTGAGATACTTGAAAGGAAGCAAGAAGCAGGCCTATGGTATCCAAAGGAAGGTGGATTCAAGCTAATTGGCTATTGATTCGACTATCTTTGGATGCAGAGTGGACAGGAAGAGCACTTCAGGCACATGTCAAATGCTAGGAAACAGATCGATTTCTGGTTTAGCAAGAAGCAAAACTCAATAGCCACCTCTGGTGAGGCGAATACATACCGGGGCATTTGTTGTGCCCAAGTCCTATGGCCGAGACAAAGAATGAGAGACTATGAAATTGAGGAAAAAAAGATTCCAATCATGTGTGATAACACAAGTGCAATTGCAATTACTCAAAATCCGTGTTGCATTCAAGAACAAAGCATATTGATGTCGATATCACTTCATAAGAGATCATGTTGAAAAGAAGGATATCATCCTGGAATATATTTCAACCGATAAACAACTAGCCGACATCTTCACAAAACCATTATGTGAGTCAAGATTTGAAGAACTCAAACATGAGTTGGGGTTAATTGGTGGCCGACACTGAGACGAATCAAAGAAGAGAAATGGAACAGAAAAGGGGTGAAAAAGAGTCAAAAACAAATCGCTTTCAAGAATCACCAGATCGGAAAGACAACTACACCGAGTCGGTGACATTGAGTCACTAAGAGAACTGTGAGAAGTAGAGTTAAATCACTAAGGGATAAGTTTCTGAATAACTTATGAGCAAAGTGACAAAAACGCCCGGTCGTTTTGACTAAGCGGGAATGTTTTAAGAAATACGTCAAGACAATGATGATGTGTACGGGACATAAAGTCGCACACCAAGCTTATGATTGGATATAAATGCTGCCGCATTAAATACGAGACATGAAATGCTAAATATGCTCCTTCTCTGTCTACGAACGAAAGGGTTGGGGAACATAGTGGCCCAGATATCATTAACAAGGGCCTGTGTGCAAAATCCAAGCTGTTGATTTCGATCACATTTCAAAAACCACCCGCACGTCCTTTCATAAACCATATTTAAACCATTTTCGTCCGTTTCTCTCTCACACTTCTAAAACTGTTCATCTCTTTCTCTCAAAAGCAAAGGCAAAAAAAATTCTCTCGAAACCCTATCTATCTTCAAATCAATTTTCGAGTTTTTCTTCGATATAATCCCGAAAAATGGCACCAACTTATGACTTTACCAAGTTAGGAAAGCAAATCCACACCGGCTCTACGGTGGATTTCGACTTTAATGATGAAACAGGGTCCGACGACTCCCTAGTGAAGAAAATCGCTGAAAAGTTAGAAACGTCCGATGCTCAAAACCGTTTCTAACGTTAGAATATCCGATGACCTATGTAGAGGAGGTCGCACAATTCTACGTGAATGCCGAGATTCACGATGAAGGAATCAAGTCATCTGCTCATTCACGGAAAGCGGTGACTATCTCCCAAGGATTTGGTGACCACCGCTCACTACCAGCAGAAGGAGCATCGAGATTAACGAAGCCGATGTAAACTGGCCTGATGCTTGGAAAGAAATAGCCAAGCTCGACTTTTCGATCGATAAAATAGTGTATCAAAGACAAACAAGAGACTCATTGAAGGAGGATTACCACAAGTTGTTGGACATAGTTGCCAAATGTATCGACATCAAGTTTGGCGGCTTTGACCAATTTGTCAAAAGGCAAAGCCGATTGTAATGGCTGCAATCATCGAAGAAAAGAAGATAAACCGGGTGAGTTTGCCTACAGACTCGCGAACGTGGGAACAAATCCTTCAAAGAAGATGGCACATTTGGAGGATCCCTATGATATGGCCTAGTGATTGGCCGGCTAATGGAGGTGAAAGGAGTTCCTCTTAGACATGGGAAGGCATTCCATGTTAACAAGAGGATGTTGAGCAAAACCTCTCTCGGGCGCACTGAGAAGAGAGCTTACGCTAAGAGAGCTGACACAGTGAGGGGGAATCGGTGACCCTCGAAGATACAGATTGTTTCCTCTCCACCCAAGAAGAGAGCGCCTCAAAGAGACTACTAAGAAGATCACGCCCCCGCAGCAAAAAAAAAACCAAACATGCTCCTCGCCCCCAGCCAGAGTCACTGCCCTGCAGCCGTGTCTCCCGCCCTGCAGCTAGCGGTCGAGAAGGACTCACAAATACCTTCTCCGATCGTCAAAAAGAGGAGAACCGAGAAGCCACGATGCCGCTCCCGAAAAAGACACAAAGACCGGCCCCGGCCGCCAAGACTCGAGAGGACACCGTCTCGAACCGAGAAATCCCTCGGTACAAACTAGGAGATGAAGAAGAATCATCAAGCGATCGAATCTGGAGAAACCGGTGAGTCGTTACTCGGCTAGAGAAGATACCGGAGACTACTTTGGACAAGTAGAGTCTCCGGATGTAATTGATGAAACAGCCAAGTCTGCTGAAAGCGTCACGAGAGAGAGCAACTCGAAGACACATTTTGTAATTCACACGGTGAAGCACAAAAAGAACTTCGCTAGAGCGGATAGTGATGTAATGATCCTATCTCCACCTTACCCGGACATCCAAAATCGTCTGCGTGAGTGGAGGAAATGGAAGTTGAGTAAGTCAAGGAACAGTTCCAACGGCCCGAGTTTATAGAAGAAGAAGAGGAACTGCTAAATTTCCTGGACTAAAATCGTGCCCCAAAGACTTGATGAAGACAATCGCTTAGACATCCTGCAGATTTACAAGGAAAAGGAGAGAGAAAAGCAAGGCGAGGAAGCGAGGCACGTGAGAAGGCAAGCATCCGCCCCTATCTCCGGTACCACGTAACACACACATCCTCTCCTTGATGTCTTCTCCGGACGGTGATGAGGATCGGGAGAATGCCGCCGCTTACGAAGAGCCGCAAATGCAGCAAGCATTGCACGAATCAAGAATCCTTCACGAGCAAAGATTGATGGAGGGACCGGAGAGTCCTCGTAACACACAGTGAAATTGATCCAATGGGAGTGGTTCGAACCAAATCGCCATTGTTGTTGCCGCTTTACCACTTCCACTGACTCACTCGGAAGAAGCGATAAGGGACTTGGCGATGGCGGGATAGTGGGGACCCGGTCGAGCCAACCCCTATTGAAGGTGTGTTACCACCGCCCCAACGGCCTGAACAATCAATCGAAGCACCGGGAGTTTGGAGCCAAAGTAACCCCATTCCAAGTCACTCGGTGGTGCGCCACCGAGGGGGAAACTCCCTCCACCGCAAAGCAAGGTCGGAGGATGATGCGCAGATGACTCCACAACGAATCAAGGAGGCGAAATAGAGAAAATACAAACACAAGAAGAACGACAGAAGTTGCCATCAACGAAGCTCAGACGATTGACACTTTGTCTCGGCTAAGGTGCCAACCTCGGAAGGCTAATGACGCTGGCGATGCGATCGAGGCACGAGATGGACGGCCACAGGAGTTAACACTGCAGGCGATGAAAGTGCAATCCATGGGGTTGAGACTCCAATGGATGCCACCGAGAAGACCCTAAGGCAGTGACATGTCGAAAGGGAGGACAGGCCTCATTGAAGAGAGACCGCTGGAGGTAATGAAGGCCACGGGAGGTTGAGACTTCCGGGGTAAAGAGCCAAGTAGAGAACATCCCTCCTGCTATAATCGACCCATCGAGAAGGAGATAAGCGCACTTCATGATTCCCAGGATAATCGATGTATCCTTTCCGGGATCGAGAAAGGCGAAGAAGAAGCCGAGTCATCCCCGTGCAAATCCAAAAGACTCAGTGCGGATGTTCCAAGCACGAGAAAGTCGATCCCAAGACTACTCGTCAAACCTTTAACTTTGATGATGAGCCACCAATGGAAATCTCATCATCGTCCGATGACGCATCGATAAGGCCGAGGACCGTCACGCATTGGAAAAATCATTTGAGACCAACGAAGGTGTTGAGATACGAGGCTCAAAGAACCGAGACCAACGGCTGTTGAGAGGCAGTGAGGCTCAAAGAAACCGGGACCACTTCAAAACAAAACCCAATTTGAACAATGTTCACCGCACGAGCTCCTCAAGCTGCAGCAGATCGAATTCCAAAAGAACTTCACGCCGCACCGCTCATCATTGAACAGATCCCAGTTGGCGCGATGAATCTTTTGTAGAATCTTTCCTTTTTCACTTTGGAGATACTAGAACTCCACGAAGAGTCGAAAACGAACAAGCACGCTATCACAAACCAGCTCCTGTTCTTCCATCGACACCATTGTTGCGGTGATTATGATTTTGACGTGCGCATGGCCATCACCGCAATGAGAAGAATCAATTTGAAGTTCGAGAAGTGTTCAAGGCACTATTTGCCGAGGTTGAACGGATGGAGAGGCATCGAGGCCTCTTTAGACATGCGATCGACAACAGAGATGCCACCCTTACGGCCCGACTTGAGAGGCATAACAATCGAGAATAAGGGAATGGTGGCAAAAAGAAGAAACAATGCGTGTGGAACAAGTGAGATACTTGAGGACATTATTCAACAAGTGCTAGTGTGGAGAGTCGAAAATGCCGATGCAAAACGAAGTGAGAGAACATATTGAGCACATGCATGAAGCTCATCGCCGAGATAAAGCTCTGCGTGAGCGAGAATACGAATGATCTACGGCGTTTGGAAGAACACATGACTAGAAAATTGACCTTCTCACGGCCGAGATGAAGCGATTTCGGCAGAGTCCAACGCTACTCGATCCGAATTCCGTCGCTTACAATACAAACAGACTTGAAGCGAACTTCGACTATCCGAGCTCGACTTCATGCTTGCCAAAGATGTTCCCGGGGTTCCTCTATCCTTTGATGATGCCAAAAAGGGGGAAGAGGAATACCTTAAAGCAAAGCAAAATCAAGGTCGAAAAGAAAGGAAGCGGTGAGAAGGGAAAATCGGTGAGGAAGTCTTAAAACAAAAGAAAGGAAGCTTGTTGAGGGGAAGGGTCGACGGATGTGACTTTGATGATTGCACAAACCCCCAACAAGGTCCATCTCCACGGTGACATTATAAGCAAAGAACTCCCCAGTGACTCTGCCACTCCAACACTCTTTGTATCTATGGGCCGAGAAGAGAAAAACAATTGAAGCGGGGATGAAGGAAGTGGAAGGAAGAATGGATGCCCGAGTTATGAACATCTTGAAAGAACACGGAGGCATTCCGGAGATAGAGACACTTATGCCATTTCGGATGTCGGGACGAGCCACGTCGGTTGACGAATTCAAAACGCTCGAATCAAGGATACTTTGCAAATATGTCTATGGCTCAAGCTTGGGACTTATCTTGGGAAAAGGGTCTCACATTATGTGAAGAAGGACGACAGCGACGAGACTACCAAGATCGCTCTTTGGTCACTCCGTAGTCACTCATTTGGAAAGAAGAAGACCCAAGACAAGATACGCCTGAGGTAGAGGAAGAAGCGATAGTGGAGGAAGAAGCTTTAACTAGGCCTCCGCCCAAGAATATTGAATACGTAGATCCAGGAAAGAAAGGAGGGATCTACTTGGTGGGCTTGATCAAGTGGCAAATTTGCGAGTGGCTAAAACTAACGCCGAGTATGCAAAAAGAATAGAAGAAGAAAACAAGAGACAAACTCGGCTATGGCGGGGAGAGACGGGGAAAGAATAAGAAAAGATGAAGCCGCCGAGGAAGGCATATGAAAAGAAAAAGAAGGCGATGATGACGAGAAAAAGAGAAAAGAGAAGAAGATCTTGAACAAGATGAAAGAAGGAGACAGCGAAGGAGATGAAGTGTTCTTTGCCCAACCCTTCGTGTATTTTATTATGTAAATACATACAATGTAAGTCTTCAATAATAAAGCTATAAATTCCTTATTTTTGTGAAGACAATTATATGCTCGATACACCTTGTAAACTTGATTTGTGTTAAGTACAAGAATGATATGATCAATAAAAAGATTGATTCTCACGCATACATTCTATGTCAATACACTATCTGTATGTATCTTTGTTATTTGCATTTTTGTATGGTTTAAGTTTTGGCATCATCAAAAAGGGGGAAATTGTTAGGAATTTTATTGTTTAGATTTTGATGAATGCCATGTAAAACTTAGAATAGAAAGTTGGCACCCCAATTCTTGTTGTAAAATGCATTGTAATAAATAGAGTCGGCAAGCCGAGTTAAGTCGGCCTACGCCCTAACATGCAAGAAGACAATCAAGACTTGAAGGAAGACTCATTTGAGACAATTTGAGTATGGCAAAGAAGAGTGGATGGGAACTCTATGAAGAAGCGGTGAGATGCGGTGAGTGGAGCATCGTCAAGTCAACTCAAGAAAAGCCAAGTCTCAAGTTGAAGTGGGAAGAATCATCCATGATTGGAAGTCGACTCTAAGTCACCTGGGGAAAGCAAGGAAATGCGATCAAGTCGAGATAATCAGAAAAAGAACCGTTTACGAGAAATCAAGAGAATTACTTAAACAAGTAATATCTCCATACCACCTTTCTCGGAGTGCTCGATCCCTTAAGCGTGCAAAAGGAATGAACCAATGGGAAGCACTACACCGTGTCGAACTTTGAAAAGGTGAAAGAACAATTCATACGAGGAAATGGCAATTCCAAGAAGCGCAACAAGACAAGCCAACTTGTTTGCGCAAGTGACTTTCAAAAATAAGCCTATCTCTTCAACGGGCAAATTTTTGAAAGTTCACTATAAAAGGCCGAGGAGTTTGTTTGAAATAAATATAGATGACACATATGTGAGATATACAAGCATATTAGAAAAATCGAAATATTCTCAATCCTCAAGCCTACATTACGAAGAACATCAATCCAACACTCACTGTGAAGGAAAGATAACTTCAATCGGTTGAAGAGGAAAATGAAAACAAGGGGTCTACATTCCGGGAAGGATCGTAGGAAGGTTCAAGGTTGAGCAAGTCTTAAGCTTTTGGAGGGCTTCGTGATCAAATCCAAAGAGCTTGAGCAAGTGAGTCGTAGTAGCAAGCGCAAGTGCCTCAGTGAAGAAGCCGAGTCGCACGAGAAGCCGGTGAGTGATCAAGGCGTCTCCGACCGAGTCCCAAAGGATCAAGTCATTTGTGTGATCAAGACTTGTATCCTGACTGTTACCACTTTGTAAACCGATCATTACTTAGTGGATTCCTCCAGGAGTTGGAGAAGAGAGGAGTAGAAGAATTACCCCATCTTCGAACCTCTATAAAAATTTCATTGTGTCATTTACATTTCAAAGACTTTAATTCTTGCAATTTTAATCGCTTATATCTCATTTTGATAAATTTGCTATCCACTTGATAAATTATAAGTACTAAACCAAGCACTAAACTCTTACTTAATCAAACTTAAGGGTGTTAAGTCTTCCGCTGAAAACAAAACCACAAAATGTCGAGTTAATTTAGAGCTAACAGTGAGTTATTCCATCAACAACTCGAGTTGAGTTTGTTGAGTGATTAACTCTCTTGAGTGACTAAGTTGATTTGTCCATCAAGGACACAGCTGTGTAGTATCAACTCTGTAGATTTAAATCGAAAATTTGGTAAGGTTTATTCAACCCCCCCCTTCTAAACCTTACACTTACACCCCTTGGGACCTACAGGAATCTTCTCTGGGATTTCAAAATCCTCTGGACCAAATTTGTCAATAGGAGTTGAGTGAGGCCCTGCTCCATCTCCAATAGGGTTTCTTGCCTCTTCCCTATGACTTGCAACTCATTGTGCCTCAGCTATTTGAGCTTCATCCGAAGCCTTGAGTTGTGTTAGCTGATGAGCCGATCGTGCCTCGTGTGTGTTAATGACTTCTTTGGCGAGTTGTGTCTTCCATTTGAGTTGAATGTGCATCAGTTGTTGGAACAACATCATCTCTAGGTGATCTAGTAGCTTGAAATGGTGGGTCAACAAGCACGAACCTAAATTCGGCAAAGTTTGACCCTGCTGCTTGATCATCATTATCTGGGTCTGATTCAGCAGTGTCATCAACATCTATCGCAACAATTGTTTCATCTTTGACTGAGTCAATTGCCTCTGATCATTCTTTATCTGATTTAGCTGGAGTCTGAGAATTGTTCTTTTCGGTTTCAGTTGTTTCATCTACTTGCATCGGATCTACTGCTGCTCAACTAACTCTGAACCCAAATTTTGAACATCTGTCATATTCTGACCCGTACCTAAAACAACATTCCCTGTAGTAGCCTCAATCGCTACTGGGTCTTGGACAATCCCTGGTTCAAATAACCACTACTAAGGTGTATTTCTTTTCACTTATGCTAGCTGGTTCAAATAATCCAAATAGATCCATGTGCAATAAATGCAAGATACTTGTTGAAGAAGGACTTGGTTTATCCTTGAAAGATGACTTGATCTGCTTTCCTTTCTGACATGCATCACATATACTTTCTTTCTTGTAAACTAAAGTCTGGAAATCATTCAACTAGATGACTCATTGCAAGCTTGTTGATTGTCTTGAAATTCAAGTGACTCAGCTTCTTATGCCACATCTAGCTTGATTCGGTTGTGTTCTTTGCTAACAGACATGTGCTTGGTGTAGCAGTGGACCAATCCACTACATACATATTTTTCTTTCTCATTCCTGAAAGCACAACTTCATTTGATTCAGCATCCTTGATCTGGCAGACACCCATGTTGAATCCAACATTGTAGCCTTTATCACAGATTTGGCTGATACTCAGCAAATTGAAATTCAACCCTTCAACATAAGTTACATCTGTGATCTCTAGTCCATTCTTCTTGATGGATCCAATGCCTCTGATTTCCCCTGGAGATCATTTCCTCCAAGTATGGCTTGGGCTCCCTTTAATACTTGAAGTTTGATAGATTCTTTTTGTTTCCTGTCATGTGTCTGGAACAACCACTATCCATGTACCAGGATCCTTGGCACTCTGCTATTCCCTGAACCTGCAATCAAGAAAAGCAAGTTTTAGGTACCCAAATATGTCTGGGTCCTGAGGGATTAGCATTATAAGGTGATTCAACCAATCTATAGCCAAATGATCTGACTCTAAGAGGTTGCCACCTATCAGTTCCATAATCATAATGAATTTTAGCAAATTTCTTTGGAGCTTTAGGATCATACAGTTGTCTCTTTTGTCTGTATGCTTGTGTATGTGCTTGTGCATTTGCTTTTCTTGGATAATATAGAAACTTTTGTGCATGATAGGCATTGTGCTTGGGTGCATATGTGTGCTAATTTCTGTAAGTCCAAGCGGCTACGATAATTTAGAGGGGGGGTGAATAGATTATCTCCATCTTTTCGATTTCGCCCTCTTTTTATAACCGAATGCTCAAACACAATAATAAAGGTGCGGAATGTAAACAACACACGTCAATTTAAAGAGGTTCAACCCACCTAGGGCCTAATCCTCTACCACCCCAGTATATCCGGGATGGATTTCAAAAAGAAAAAAGATTTTATTAATTTACCACAAATTAATACAACACCAACTTACAACAACACCTTGAAGAGCACCACACTCTTCTTCAACACCACCTTTGAGATTACCACAATCTCTCTTGAAGATTACCACAATCTCCAACGGCACCTTGTGAAGATCACCACAATCTTCAACCTTGAAGAATACCAAATTCTTCAACACCTCAACAAGAAGATTACCACAATCTTCTCACACCTAACACCTAGATCACCCAAGTGTGTTCTTACCACAAGAACACTCACAAGGATATCTTGTGTTGAATGATTACCCAAATTCAAGATTACAACTCGATAATTGATAATACAATAGAGTGCAAGTGTAATCAAGAAAAGCCTAGACCTCAAGAATGTGAAAGTGAATAGCTAGGCAAATTACAACAAGAAATAAGACAATGTAAGAACAAGTGTATTCTTGAGTGTATCTTGTTGTGTTGTAGTTTTCTCTCCTATGGTTGTGCTTCAAATCTTCCTCTATTTATAGGAGATGATAGATACTTGATAGGCTCCTCTTGGAATCTGATTTCAACAAAAAAAATTGCAATTAAAATCAAGATTATAGCTGTTAGAAATCAATTCCACAATTTAAGGAAAAGCTGTCTGCTGCACAACGGTTAGAATTTTGCTGTCAAACTTAAGAGCGACTTGGTCGCTTGAAATAAGATTTGAAAAGAATGCGCAGAATTTACAGGGGGTGACCGGTCCGGGGTCGGCCCAGGTCGCTCTAAGGTGCGATTTGGCCGCCCACCACGATGACTGGTCACCCTAACCTATTTTTGAGGTTTCGCGAGTTTTGTTTCTGAAATGTGTTCCCAGGTACCGGTCGCTCTCTTTGGTCGACCGGTCGACCTCCTCAATGATAAGTTGTCCGATTTTTGTCGAAAATAAACCTCAAGAAATACTCCAAAAAATTCGTAAAAATATTTTAAACCGATCGGGAGTATTTAGGACAACATTAGAAATATAGTTTTGATGAAATAACACATTAGTACAAAAAGTGTTGTCCGATATAAATTCCAATAAATACTCAAAAAAAAATTCGTAAAAACATTTTAGACCAATCGGGAGTATTAGGACAACGTTTGGAAACTAAGTTTCCATGTAAAAATCCATTGACATAAAATCATTTAAAAGTGTTGTCCAATATTATTGAAAATAAACTTGAGGAAATACTCCGGAAAATATTAAAACCATTTTAAATCATTTAGGAGTATTTGGACAACCTTTAAAAACATTGTTTTGGTGTAAAAACAAAATCATCAAAATCATGATAAAATCATTTATCAAACAATCTCCCCCTTTTTGATGATTACAAACCAAAACAATTTTAACGAGGTCGATTTTGAAAACAAAACAATTTTACTAGTTAAAGAGAACTATCCGTTGTGAGCGACAACATTCCATGCAATAAAAACACAAGGATGGGAGTAGAGATATTCAAACACATATAGCAAATGCTCCCCCTGTCAACATACACAACAAGAGTTATATAAAAGCAACTAAATCAAAAGCTAAAGTCTTAGCTTTTCAATATTGAGCTTAAGTTTCAAAACTTAAAAGCTCCCCCTGTCAAAGAGACATCATTAGAAACATATACAAGTCCATACTACAACCAATGGACCACGAATCATACATAACCATAATACATCAAGTGGACATAATATGATCCACAACTTATGGCTTTACATAGCCACAACTTATAGCTTCTTTTCGTGAAGCTTATCTTAGCTTCTTTGAGCTAAAGAGCTTATAACCTGTTTCTCCCCCTTTGGAATCATCAAAAAGAATGTTAGCTCGATAATTACATCATATATTCATATCAAAGAGCACAACTAAACCGATCTATCGAGCTATTTGAGCATTGAAGCTTATAAACCAAATAGGAGGGAAAAGTCGAATCATACGACTTGTAGAGGTTTATGAAAACTCATTGATAAGCAAAACATGATCTCTATAAATGTATAAGACTTTTGAAATCGAGAGAATCATGTAGGTGATGAATTTTTCATTGAAACATTTTATCGAACACTTGGCGGGCGTCAAAAATTGAAAAAGATATATATAGCCCTTGTAAATGAAATCAAGCCAAGTTTTTTTATCACCAAATTCAATTTAACAAATATCATTCATCAACAATCAATAAGCTCATCACAAATATATATGGATTGCATCAAGAAGAATACATATAAGCTACAAACTCAAGGGTTCAACCCAATTGAGCTAAAGAGAGTGAAATTCTTACCATTCGATCGGTAAAGACGAGCAATGATGATGATAGTCGAGCTAGATAATCCCCAAACTATGTAATACATGCAACCAAACACATTTGAAGTGAAATGTGTGTGCAAATGACAAAGGGGACGAAATAGAGTTGAAAGGGGCCAAAATGGCTAAGTAAACGAACAGAGACGATTTAAGCCAAGAAATCACGGTGGGCGACCGGTCAAGGGCTAGGGGTGACCGGTCGGCAGTGGGCGAGGTGACCGACCCTTGCCCTGGCGACCCATTGTTTCTTTCTGTTTTGCAAATTCCGAAGTTTGATCCAAAAATCCGATTTTTCGCCCCTAAGTTTTAAAAACGTGCAAAATGCGAGGCGTAGACCTCATTCAATATACATTATGTCATAATCAAGCTTGAAATGAGGTAAAATACTGTGATTAAAAAAATCCGCGAGTTATCCTTGAGACGGAATTAAACACATCTCAAGTTTTTGTTAAAACATGCAATCCCTTATCAATTATATCAAATCTCAATATGTTTAGTTCGATTATAACGAACCATAGTTTGAATAATTTTGACCGGACTTGTTATCCCGAAAAATAAGAACATTTTAAAGCTTTGGATACAACAAGTCATAAGAAGAAGTGCCTTTTAAATATTTAAAAATTTCTTTTAACGGCACTTTAATGAGATTCGTTAGGATAGTTTTGAAGTCGAGCATATAGACATAATGCATATGGAATGTCGAGTCTATAGAAATAATACAAGAAAACATACCTCGAATTTGTTTTGTCAACCGACATGCCTTTCTCAACCTTTGTCAATTTCTTCATTGGTAGCCATAGAGGTTGAGATGATTCTTCCTTCTTCAATGCCTAACTCCTTCAAGAGTTCTTTTGAAATATAACCATCTACTTGGCATTAAATGATTTGAAGTCCAAGCAAGAAATTGAGCTCCCCCATCATGCTCATTTCAAGTACATCTTGCATCAACTTGGAAAAATATCTTGCACAACTTCTTCTTGAAAATACCTTCGAGCTACTAACCTCGTCTTAGTTCGACCAATGTTGCCTTGGTCATCGAGTTTGTTCCGGAATACCCTTTTTGTCTTCTTCATCACTATCATCATAGGGCATCCAATTGATCTAAGGTGTTCATAATAGAACATTTACATCCAAATATTTTGAGGTAACAATATTTGGAGTACTTCGTTTCTCATCTACACAACTAAACAAACTCATTACCGGTATCGCTTGTATAAGCAAGAAAAAAATAGCCCAAGTGTAAAAATATGCCTCAATCATCAATCACAAAATATCTTGCATAAGGGCATAGTAGAAATAAACATTATATATATAGACCATGAAGCAAGAAACACATACTTGGCATTTAGAAAATCATCAAGAATCTAATAAATCATGCAAGTTCAAATAAGCTTAAGAAAGCTATAAAAGGTCTCTTTTGAAATTTGAAAATCCGATAGCATATAGTTGAGACCTTATTTAAAAGAAGTATTTGAACAAGAGTTGACAAAGCAAATATGTGCAATCAAATATCGAATAGTGTCTTTCAAAAGAAATCTAAAAATCCTCTTAATGGCACTTGTATGAAATACTATGAAAAACAAGCACATAGGCACATGGCAATACATATATCGAGTCTATAAGAGTAAGAATAACACAAGTAAGTGTACCTCGATAATTTATGCCTTTCTTGACAAATAATGACGTAAATGGCCCTTTATGTAAATCCTTCACAATTCTAGCACAAATCATAATGATAAAAGTGTAGGCTAAGAGATATCACAAGTAAGCTCATGCCATAAAAATCCATGTGAGATGATAACACACTATAGTCTACAAAAATGCACAAGAGTTTTAAAAACATCATATAAGGTCTTCTTTTTCAAAACAATTTTAAAAGCACAACTATATATTGAAGACCTTAAAAATAAATACATGAAAACTCATTTTGCAATAAGGACACAAATAAAAACATTCATAACAAAATAAAATGCATATTTTAAATAGGGAGATACGGGTTACCAATTATGCCATTTCCATGGGTTGTGCCGTTCCCATTGTTGATGATATCTTCCCCATGAGAAGTCACTTTATTGATGATGACTTCTTTGATTACTCCATTTCCAAGGTTTGTTGCCTTCCCATTGTTGAAGGTCTCTTTTTCTTTGAAAATCATCTTGTTGATGATGTCTTTGCCATTTCCAAGGATTGTGTTCTTCCCATTTTTGATTATACGCTCTTCTTGGAAATTGGCTTTGTTGAGAATAGTTTCTCCTTCTTTGATCAAATGAAACGTTCATTTGATGTTTTCTTGGTGGCATGAATTTTCTCCGATTATTACTTCGCCGGGTACCTAATAACACATTATTTTGTGGTACCCTCATGTGTTTGGGTCCTTTAGGATTAGCTTTGAGACTTTTAGGTCTCCAACAATAATTAGAGCTATTTCTAGCCCGACAAGAATTAGTCGTATGACCCTTTTTGCCACAATAAAAACAAGTAATAATTCTAGGAGCATAATGACCAATATGCATAGTGACTTGATCCTTTTTCATATGATTAACAACATTAGGCTTATGATCAAGTCCTTTATCACAATTATGAATATCAACAATATTGGACATTTTATTGGTACTCAAGTTGGATTTTAATAAATCCTTTTTCATGCAATCAATATTCCCAACAAGAGTACTATTTTCTTTCTCAAGGTTTCTAACCTTATCAAGAGTGGTGGTGTGAGCATATGATAAAGATTCATAGGAAGTAAATAAACTATCCTTATCATTTTTCAAAACAATGAATTCCTTTTTCAAATTTTTGTATTTAACAAGTAAGTTTTGGAATTCATCTTGTAGCTCATCATAATCATTTTGCAAATCACTATATACATTTTGCAATTCATTGTCATAAGAAGTAGAGGGTTTAGAACTTACCTCGTTTTCTTCTTCGATGCCTATAAGGCATTGTTCAACTTCTTCATCATGGGAGGTTGTAGAAGGCTCATCCCATGTTGTTGGATTTGATGTTGTATCCATTTGTGAAGTAGATGCTTTTGAGTTGCTCCTTTCATTTGCATACACTTCATAGATGGCTTCTAATTTTTGCCATACTTCATGTGCCGATCGAATACCTACAACATGATCAAATTCCAAAGTAGTAAGTGAACAATACAAAATACTAAGAGCTTTACCATTTAAGAAGATGATTCTCTTCTCTTCATCATTGAGCTCTTTGAAGCCTTTAGAGGTGTGTGGTGTATTCTTCGTTGGAATGGATTCTCCATTGATGACGGTGTTCCAAATATCAAACCCGCAACCTTGTAAATAACATTCCATTCTTTCTTTCCAAAATATAAAATTTTTGGAATCAAACCGAGGTGGCTTGGTGGTGGAGGTGCCGGAAAGATGAGCTTCGTTCGTAGCCGACAATCGTTTCTCTTCACTCGCGATGTGAAACGAGCTTGCCAAAGAGTTTGGCTCTGATACCACTTGTAAGTCCAAGCGGCTACGATAATCTAGAGGGGGGGTGAATAGATTATCTCCATCTTTTCGATTTCGCCCTCTTTTTATAACCGAATGCTCAAACACAATAATAAAGGTGCGGAATGTAAACAACACACGTCGATTTAAAGAGGTTCAACCCACCTAGGGCCTAATCCTCTACCACCCCAAAGTATATCAGGGATGGATTTCAAAAAGAAAAAGATTTTATTAATTTACCACAAATTAATACAACACCAACTTACAACAACACCTTGAAAGAGCACCACACTCTTCTTCAACACCACCTTTGAGATTACCACAATCTCTCTTGAAGATTACCACAATCTCCAACGGCACCTTGTGAAGATCACCACAATCTTCAACCTTGAAGAATACCAAATTCTTCAACACCTCAACAAGAAGATTACCACAATCTTCTCACACCTAACACCTAGATCACCCAAGTGTGTTCTTACCACAAGAACACTCACAAGGATATCTTGTGTTGAATGATTACCCAAATTCAAGATTACAACTCGATAATTGATAATACAATAGAGTGCAAGTGTAATCAAGAAAAGCCTGACCTCAAGAATGTGAAAGTGAATAGCTAGGCAAATTACAACAAGAAATAAGACAATGTAAGAACAAGTGTATTCTTGAGTGTATCTTGTTGTGTTGTATTTTTCTCTCCTATGGTTGTGCTTCAAATCTTTCTATTTATAGGAGATGATAGATACTTGATAGGCTCTCTTGGAATCGATTTCAACAAAAAAATTGCAATTAAAATCAAGATTATAGCTGTTAGAAATCAATTCCACAATTTAAGGAAAAAGTCATCTGCACAACAACGGTTAGAATTTTTTTGTCAAACTTAAGAGCGACCGGTCGCGAGAAATAAGATTTGAAAAGAATGCGTGCAAAGAATTTACGGGGTGACCGGTCAAGGGGGTCGGCCAGGTGCATCTACTAAGTGCGGCCGTCGCCCACCACTGTTAGTCACCCCGACCTATTTTTGAGGTTTCGCGAGTTACATTTTTCGAAATGTGTTCCCGTGTACGGTCGCTCTCTTTGTCGACTGGTCGACCTCCTCAATGATAAGTTGTCCGATTTTTGTCAAAAATAAACCTCAAGAAATACTCCAAAAATTCGTAAAAATATTTTAAACCGATCGGGAGTATTTAGGACAACATTAGAAATATAGTTTTGATGAAATAACACATTAGTACAAAAAGTGTTGTCCGATATAAATTCCAATAAATACTCAAAAAAAAAATTCGTAAAAACATTTTAGACCAATCGGGAGTATTAGGACAACGTTTGGAAACTAAGTTTCCATGTAAAAACCCATTGACATAAAATCATTTAAAAGTGTTGTCCAATATTATTGAAAATAAACTTGAGGAAATACTCCGGAAAATATTAAAACCATTTTAAATCATTTAGGAGTATTTGGACAACCTTTAAAAACATTGTTTTGGTGTAAAAACAAAATCATCAAAATCATGATAAAATCATTTATCAAACAATTTCTTTGCCTAGGGAATGACCTATGATGAGTTTGAGGTCGCTGTCACTTGGTCTTATATCCCGTAGGACTTGGCTGATATTTCATTTGATGATTCGATCGACTGTCTTTGGTAATTTCTACCATTCCTTCATATGGTTTCTTTTGGTGAAACCTATGGGGCATTTGGTAGTTCATTTGTATTTCACAGAGTATTTCCTGTTTGGAGTCTGCTGTTGAGCTTTTCTAAATTTTGTTTCAGCAGATCTCTTAACAAACTCAACTGGCTTCTTACTCTTTCCTTTATAACCAAGGCCAGCATGTGAGTGTTTGTGATTGTGTGTGGGTGTAATATATGGTGCTTTTGGCTTTTGGATTCTCTTATTGCTCGAGGATCCTTTTTCTAACACCACTCTTTGCGTTTGTGCATTGACAAAGGAATTAAAACCTAAGCCTGCTTTGTCTCCAATTTCTTTTCGCATCATCATCAATTCATCCAATGTTTTAGATGACTTCTTTGAGTGATGCAATCATATTTTTCAATTCTTGTTCCCTCTTTTCTCTTTCTGCAGTCTTTTTGACCTTAGTTATCTCAAACATTTAACTCTTTATTCTCATCGGCTATGTGACTAAGAGTATTCTGTCAACTGTGAGTTTTGGCACTTGAGTTGGTTGTTTTCCTCATTCAAAAGTGTGTGAGAGGATTTATGTGCTCAAAATCTTTCATCATTTTGCCTAATGAATCATAAAGATCTATTAGTGATGAAGTGTGTGTATCATGATCACTATCATCAGAGTGTGAGCTAGATGAGTTAGAATTTACCTCATCTTCTTGTTCATTAGCCATGAGACATATCAATGTCTCTTCTTGATCATACGAGGAGTAGTCGCTTCACTATTGTCGATTCAGTGATCTCCTTACATTTGATTGTATCTATCTCTGCAACAATCATGGCTTTCTTTCTTTCCTGTCTCCTATCCCTGAAGACTTTCCTATCCTCTTTATTCATGTATTTGTTGATTGTGGATAAGGGCAGTCAACTGCAAAGTGACTTGACTGTCTGCAATTCCAGCATAGATATTCAGTTTTCTTGTTCTTAGCTCTTTTGGAGGTTCTCTCTTCCTTTCCTTTGGAAGGAGCGGAATGTCTTCTGGAGGATTCATTCTTATTCCTCTTGTAGTACTTATTGAAGCACTTGTTGAATCTCTTAACCGTCATGGCAATCTCCTCTTTGTCTATGATGTCATTAGATTCTGCATTCTTTGACTCCCCAGCCACTAGAGAAGCTATCTTGGGCACAACTATCTCATCTTACTATTTTCTTTTGAGCTCGAATTCATAAGCCTTGAGATATGAGAATAGCTCTTGGTTAGAAATCTTTGTTAAGTCCATTGATATCTAAGGGCCATCACCTTCATTTCCCACTCAGCTAGGAGAGATATGAGAATCTTTATACACATCTCCTTTTGTGTATATTCTTTGCCAAGAGCTAATAGTTCATTTGTAATTTCTGTGAATCTGGCATCCAGCTGATCTAGTGATTCACCAGCTATCATCTTGAAGTTTAGAACTTCACGCACTACAATGTCAATTTGTTTTCTTTTATTTGCTCCGAGGCTTCGCAAAATAAAGTCACTTTTCCCATATTTCCTTTGCGGTCTGCAAGATTTAACCTTGTTAAACATTGCTTTATCAAGAGTTTTATACAAAATATCATTGGCCACATTGTCCAAGTTATATCTTTTTTATCTTCATTGGTCCATTCGCTTCGAGGTTTTTCCACTATGGCGGGTCTTTTAAAGACATCCTCGCCACTCTTACGTTGTATTCACCTTGGTGATTTTAATGGGTCCATCTCGATGACAAACAATATTTCATCATGCAAAGGCGAGAGATGTGCCTACATGTGAATTTTTCAATCATCAAACTCTTCTACAGTAAACATGGGAATTAATGCAAGATAGATTGGCTTCCATGATAATAACTTTTGGAAAGAAATTTTGAAAAACTTTCAAGTGTTGATCTTTTGAAAAGATTGAGATCTAGTTCAGTAACCAGTGCGGAAGGTTCTTTGAACCAACCGCTCTGTTACCACTTGTAGGTCCCAATGGGTGTTAGTTAAGTCTAGAAGAGGGATTGAATAGACTTAACCAATTTTTGATTTCAAATTAAATTAGAGTTTGTACAAATAAACAAACTAAGTCTCTTGGGAGATAGTTGGGTCTAACCTCAACGGGAGAATTAACCACTCAGGACTCAAGAAAGCTGTTAATATAGTAACTCGGCTGAGTGATGTGAGCTCTTTTAGAAAATTAGTTTACTTGGTTTTTACAGCGGAAGTCTTACACCCTTTTTAGAATATGATTTTCAACACTTGTTTTAGATTAAGTTATTATCAGTTGAGTAAGTAAATATATATCAGCAGTAATAAATATGCAGAAAATAAACGCTGAAAGTAAATTACACAGAGAATTCTTATAGTGGTTCGAGGATGGGGTAACTCCTCTATTCCACTCTTCTCCAATTCCTAGAGGTAATTCGCTAATGCAACAGAGTTAAAAAATCATAACACGGTCAGTAAGTGATCACACATCACACGGCCTAACTTCACTCCGGGACTCGCCTTCTTCGTAAGCGATTTGCCTCACTATTTCAGCTCTTCAAACCCTTCAGACTTGATCACACAACCCTCTATTGAATTCGAATCAGGCTCTAACTTGAACCTTACTGCACGTCCTTCACCACGTGAAAGTGTAGACCCCTTGTTCTTTAAAAACAAGTTTTCCTCTTTAATAGGTTGAAGTTTTCTTCCTTCCTTTAGTGAGTTATGTTGGTTAGAATCACTTCGAGTGTTTAGGCTTAAGGATTTGGAATGTTTAGCTTAGAAAGAATATTGCAGTTGCTTCCTTGCTCAGACTTCTCTTGTATGTGTCACGTTCTTCCCTCAGAATGTTCCTCAGCCTTTTATAGTGAGAGTTTGAAAATTTGTCCGTTGAAGAGATAGACAATTTTCAAACTTCACTTCCTGTTCGTTGGCTTGTCTTGTTGTGCAGCTTTTGATGTTGACCCAACCTTAACATTAATGCTTCTGCAGGTGCCTGAAACGTACCGGGTTTTTGCAAACTTCCCATTAGTTCCAGCTACTTACACTCTTTCAGCAAGACATCTTTTAAGGTTGCAAGTCTGTCTCCTACCATTTTGGGTAAGTCTTTGACTTTTCTTTGCAACAGACTTCTTCAACTTTCTCTGAGTCCTTCAGCTGCTTTACCCCTTTATTGAGTCTTCTCCTTGATTCTTGAATGACTCAAATGTAAGTCTACTGAAAGGCACAACTTCTTTTCTTGACTATATGTCTTCTTTGATACTCAGTTGCGACACAGTTGAATCTTCTCTGCACTTCTTCAGTCAGCTTTCTGCATCTTCAACTTGGCTGCTTGATAACTCAGTTATCTTCCTAACTATTACAAAGTTGAAATACATACAGAAAATGGAGTGCCAACTTTCTAATCTAAGTTTTCTATGCATCATCAAAATATATACAAATAAATTTCCTAACACAGATACTCTGATAGTATTCGTTGCTGGATATTTTGAGTCTAGGGTTTGGAACGTTGCTTATTTGACTTTTTATTAGATTGAATTGTCTTTTGAACTTTTAAGACGCCCTTAGCTTGTTACTACTCGTTTGACTTACTTTTCGTATCACATTATTAAAAGAAATTACACTAAATCTCACGTACTATCTGTGCTTTTATACTTTACTAAATAAATTATTATTTTGGGGGAGGGTTATATGAGACCCATACCTTATGTAAGTACGTATGCCCAAATCTGAACCATAGATCAACAAATTTCAATGGCTAATATTAAAGATGCATAAAATATATAAAAAGTCTAATTAAATAGATATGTGGGTATATTAGTCCAAAGCAAAACAATCAAATCTCATGAAAATAGGAGCAGTTACCCACAATATATCTTACCATCCAAAATAAAATCAAAATCACGAATAAATTGTCTCAATTAAAGTCTTCTTCTTCACCAAGACATGATCTGCTACCTATGTAAATCGTTCAATTAAAATCTGGAAAAAAAAAATGCCTGCTACCTCTATAAATCGTTCTTTTGCTTAGGTATATATAAAGTGTTGCTTAATTGTTAAAATAAAGGTGCTTATGAACATGAACAATGTTGCTTATTTATTGATTCTAATTTGCGTTCTTCCAGTAAAATTGTATGCTGAAGAAACTGTCATTTTATGCAAAAAAAAAAATGCTTACATATCAGACTCGTATTGCTTGTCTATCGAGTATATGTTGCATATGCACGACAAAATGTCAAATGGTGTCTCTTAGCGTATACGAAGAAATAATTTGCTAACTATCTACATATTTCTTGCTTATATATTGAATATATGTTGCATATTCACTGTCAATTAAATTCATTTCATGAGTTTCGCATTTTTAAGACCAATCATTTGCTTAGGTATCTATAAAAGGTTGCTTAACTATTCTTATAAAGTTGCTTTTGAACATGAACACTATTGCTTATTTATTGACTCTATGTTACATGCTTGACTTTACAATAGATGTTTAAAATATACCCTGATATATTTTAGTAATAATACATTGTAAAGGGAGGGTTAATAATATGCCTGAGCAACGGACGGAGTGTACAAACTATTTCTGAAGCACAATAGGAATTTAAATTTCAGACACCAAAAATTCATCCTAACTGTGTCAAAGCAAACATTAGGCCATCAAAAATTTATCGCTTGTATAGATAACATTGCATATGTTATACCATAATATTTCTTATATAGCATTTACATCCTGCTTAACCACTCTAAAATTAAACCAAACCCAACCACAAATTTAAAAATCCAAAACAACATATATTGTTCAACCATTTGTTCAAAATAAAAAAAACATCAACATCATTTTGCTTATAATCATAAGTTGTTCCGGTAAACTTCTTCGCCTCTCCCAAATTCAATTCCCTCTGCTCATTCATATCATCCAAATAAATCACAACAGCATATTTCCTGCACATCATCAATATTTGTGCCTCATTGTTTTTCTCCAGCCCACCCTCCCAATTTCTGATACCTCCTCCCACATACGTCTCCATGTGACGCATAGTGAAAATGGTTGATTCTTGGATTTTGCAAAATTGCGCATCCCTTGTCACCTCTTTCGGTGCATTTTCAAGCAGCGGAATTGTATCAACAACATCCGTACCAGACAGATAACTTTTGTAAGACTCTGGATGCATACACCTGGTAAAAATATTGACAAAAGATATTAAATACACTACAAAATCAATAATTGTATAAGCATACAATTATATAAACTAATCAATCTACACAAAGCCACGACAAAAACATCTAAAAATAATCCATTTATGCTATGAAAGCATCATTTTATATCAACACAAGCAGAATATTTGATCTTAATAAGCAATATATTTGTACCAAGTATTTGTTGTCTTTATAAGCAATATTTTGTACACACATAAGCAAGTTGTACTAGCAGCATAAGAAACTCATATACATTTACCCATACTATCATCTAACAAAAAATCACAGTTACAACAAAATAAGCAACATTTTCTTCCTACGTAAGCAAGATCTTTCTGCTTAATATGCAAACATTCAACAGTAAAAAAGCAAACGAATCTCTGCAATGTACAAACAATATTTTTTGTCTATGATAAGCATAAAAACAACCAAGCAACATCAATAAGCATAAGCATAATATAAAGCATACATAAGCATAAAATAAACCATACAAAAGCATAATTAGAAACAATAATGAGCAGTTAAAAATATCAATAAGCAATCCCCCATACTTAAAAAAAAATATAGCAATACTAATTACCGCCTTGTTTCCCAACTTTGTTTTTTCAATTAAAAATCTTATTCACTCATAAAAAACATTAGCAACATCCTAATAACTACATAGCAACATCCTAATAACTACAACAATACATCCTAAAAAATCCAATAAAAACGAAAAAAAAAAAACACAACAGAGCCTAGTTATGCAGTTAGAAGAACATAAATAAGCAGTATTACGTAGACCAATAAGCATTTGCACGAGCTCCCATCGTCCATATTTGGCAGCAAATTCAATTTCCTGTCATTTAAGAATTTCGAATTTTTAGGAGTATTATCTCCATTTTCCATTCTACCATCCTTATCCAAACCTAAATTCAAATTATTTCCTTGATGAATTCCATTATTACTATTTTCTGGCAAATTGGAAATACCAAATTTCGAAAATAATGGCACCTTTGTAGGAATAATTTCTTCTTCTTCCAATTTCCAATCCTCATCCAAATCAGCACCTCTTTGATTTACTTCATCCAACTCAAATACACACAATTTACTTTAACTCAGAAACAGAGAATTTTATCAACAGATGAACTTACCCAAATGCAACAATACACCCTAGAAACCAACAAATATAAAGTAAAAAATAGAAAACCACAATTATTCTAGGGTTCTAGGTTTTTCAAAACTGCCACAATAGAAAAAAAAATTATTAAAAAAAAAATCCATACATAATCATATGCTTGTGCAAAATGGCTTAACCTAAAAATTCTCGAAAAAAATTCAAATGAAGAAGGAAAAAACCTTTTCCACGGGTGAAGAAAGGTGAGGCCGTATAGACCGATCGGAGATGGCGTCGTCGGGAAGTCACGCCCGGAGAACAGCCATCGAGATGGATTTGGAAGAACTCTTTCGACTGAGAGATGGAGTTTCAACATAGAGAGGGATTTTGAGAGAGAGTGTAGTTTCGGTAGAGATAAAGTGATTTCGACTAAGAGAGAGTTTGGGAGAGAGTACCGAGAGGAAGTTTGAGAGAGAGTTTAGAAGATTTGAGAGAGAATCACGTTGAAAACTATTCCCTTAATTCTAGGAATGTGAAAAGCCACTAGAGATGTTAAACGGGTTGGCCCTAGCCCTATAGGGCCAGCCCTAGCGGGCTTCGGGCTAAACGGGCCTGTTTTAAACGGGCTAGCAATATTGGAACATAACCCTAACCCTAGCGGGCTTCGGGCTAAACGGGTCACTATCGGGCTATAAGTCAAAAAATTAAAATTATATATTTAAATCTAAAATTTTAAACTCGAATATATATAACATTTAATTTTAACATTTTATGTTAAACTATTCATTATAAATAAAATTCATGCAAAGTTTCTAATTACATTGCATTAACAAGCTTATAAAATTAAATATTTTATGATCTAAGTTTTGAAAACAAAATAATAATAATTGAAGCTACGCGGAATTAACACCTTTTTCTGTAATTACTCATATGACTATAAGTTCAAATTTAAAAATTACATATCTAAATCTAAAATTTTAAACTTGAGCATATATAACATTTAAAGCTAATCTATTCATTACAAAAAAAATGTCATGCATAGTTTATAATTACATTGCATTAACAAAATTATAAAATTAGATTTAGCACCATTTAGAAATATAATTTATATCCTAAATAATCTAATAAAACTACGTGACATTTTCTTATTCAAGATAAAAATCGAAAAACTAAATTCAGTAATAAATAAAATAAATAAAAAAGAAGTTTGTCAAGAAATATAGCTTGTTTAATAAAGTTAATCTTAAAGATGAGGAGATATGAATTTGAGAAATAAATTTACTAGTAACAGGTAATAAAGTAGATATAAGATATTAAAATTATATTTATTTTTTAAAAAATAAAAACAGCGGGCCAGCGTGCTAGCCCGGTTAACCTTCGGGCTAGCCCTAACGGGCTTCGGTTTAAACGGTCCGGGCCAAAAAGGTCCGGATTTAAACAGGCTAAAATAATTCAGCCCTAACCCTCTTTTTTCCGATTTAAACGGTCCGGGCCAATGGGCCGCGGCCCTTTTAACATCTCTAAAATCCACTACCAAATATAACTCCTCTCTAATAAGCGATATAAAGTTGGATTTACCAAAAAGTCATTTTCTTCAATAAATTAATCATTAAAAAGGACAAAAACTGATTAATCTAGATTGTTTAAAAAATAAATTAACGCTCCAGATTTGGTCTCACATACTCACATAACTTATGTGGACTCACCAGATCCAAATCCTTATTATTTGTTGCACTTTACCATATTAACTATGTAAGTTTTGCACTTCGCCCTATACGGACAATTATACACATAAACTTTTGTTTTTCTTAGAATAGAAAATTTATAATCTCTTAAATTCATACCTTGTTTAATCGAAATCTTGTCAGGTATTAGTTTTAGTCAATTAGTGATGAAAATTTATAGTTCGTCACCAATATTAAAAACATTAGCGACGAATTGGAACTTTTTGTTGCTAATGATAAATTAAAATAAAAAGGGTAATTAAAAAGAAAAATCCGTTAAACTTTGCAGCCAACACTTTACTTTCGTTGCTAAAATTGAAGTAAAATAAAAAATAAATTAAGTATTTAGCGACCACAATAATGTGTTCATCACAAATATTCTTAACATTAGCCACAATTGTTATGAGAGCAGAATAGCGGAAGTTTTGTTTCCTTTCAATGTCTCCAGCTTTCCTCATCATCTTTTTTTTTTTCGCGTCTCTTCTCTCAGCCGCCGGCTAACGTAAAAATCTTTCAGATAATATAAAATTTTCTAATGCAATTTTTACCTTTTTTTATAGTGTTGGTATAAACCATCGCAACGCCTGTTAATTAGATCGTTTTGAGGAATAATCGTAAAAATTGCATGTGGTTGACTGTGAGGAACAACTTGAAAATCGGCAAGGAATACTATATTACAGTCCAATCAAACAAGGTATGAGAAAATATTAATTTTTTATACAAAAGCATGATGTGTTTGATATGATCGTAATAGACTATTTTGATTATTCTAGGAAAAATAAAGCTTTAGGGGTAAAACTATCTATATAGGGCAGCGTGCAAAAAATTACATAGTTCATATGGTAAAGGGCTTAATTGCAAAATGATGTCATTAACTATACCCCAGTGGCAAAGATAGACACTAAGTTTGCGGGCATTTAATTTAGGACAATAACTTAAAATTTTGGTGAATTGAGGACAAATTGAACCCGAATTGGCCAATTCGGGCTAATTGCCACCCAAACCTCAATTTTGAGCCCGAATCGCCCAAATTTTAGAGAGTGTTTGGCTAAGCTTATTTAAAAGATCTTATAAGTTCCTACATCTTATAAGTTGTTTTTAGAACTTATAAGATATTAGATCTTATTTAAGAATAAGTTGTTGAAGTGTTTAGATAATATAAGATGGCGTAACTTTTAAGATGCTAGTAATGCCAATTTTGTAATTAAAATAGTCAAAATTAAAGGATGTTGTTGAAATAAGATCTTATTATGAAAAATAGTTGGGGTTCTCCTACTTTTTTAAAAACAACTTATAAGCTTCTGACATCTTATTTTGGGAGCTTATAAGATCTTTTTTCTAAAAAATTACCCAATAAATTTAAATAACTTATAAGCTCTCAAACATGTTATAAGATGTTTTTAAGAGCTTATAAGCTCAGCCAAATACCATCTTAGTCTAATTGCTTATGTCACGTAAAATAAGGCTAAAACTTATTTTAAAAATGCACAAATAAATCTAAAAATTGTAAAACCAATTTACAAATTAACAAGTTGAGTCTAAATATATTAAAATAAATTTGTTAGCTATTTTAAGTATACAAATTAACAATTAAAACGTAAATATAAGAAAATAAATCTAGAAAAATGAAAAATAAAATTATACAAAATATTGAATTAGTCAAGAAATAACTAAGTGAAGTTTGAAAATGTGAAACAATATTTAAAAAGATTATTTATTATATACAAAATTTAAAGAATAAATTATAAAATTATTTGAATAAATTCAAAATAAATTTCATTTAAAAATTTAAACATTAATTAAAATAATTTAAACTTACAAATTAAAATTTGAAATACTTAATGAAATCAGAAAATTATAATTGAATCAAAAGATTTATTTTCGGTACATATAAAAAATATTTTTTTTTATTTCTTTAAGTATATATAAAATATTAGTTTATAATTTGAAATTACTTTAAATAATCTTTACATATTTAAACAAATTTTAAATTTACTAAATAATATTTAGATTTTATATTGATAGTTCTTGGGTTTATTCAAATAATTTCAAAATTTATTCGGTATTCTTTTGATATATTAAATAACTTTTTAAATATTATTTCACACTTTTAGATTTTATTTAGTTATTTTAAGATTTATTAAATAATTTTTAAAATTCTAGTTTTGTATTTTCCAATTTTACTTTTGTATATTTATATTTTAATTGTTAATTTGTAAATTCTTAAAATAATTATCATATTTATTTTTATATATTTAGACTCTACTTGTTAATTTGTAGATTTTTAAATTTATTTTAAAATTTTCAGATTTTTTTTGTAACTTATTTTATACGACATAAGCAAGTAGCCTAAATTTGGGCAATTCGGACTCAACGTTGAGGTTTGGGTGGCAATTAGCTCGAATTGGGCAATTTGGGCTCAATTTGTCCTCTATTCGCCAAAATTTTAAAGTTATTGTCCTAGATTGAAAGCCGCAAACTTTGTGTCCTTTTTTGCCACTGGGGCATAGTTAATAGTGTCTTCATTTTGCAATTAAGCTTATGGTAAAGTGTAATAAAAAATAATTTGTATAGAAAGTGTAAAAATACGAATAGTACAGGGAGATTAGTATTGTACCTTCCTCACATTATTATTATAAACTGTTACTTAGATTGCATCCACATATCTTTTATATATTATGAAAGATATTGAGAATCCTAATTGATTAGCATCCATCTTGGGGTTGCATGTAATATGGAAAGATCTAATTATAATAGAGATTGAGATATATCGTTTTAAAATATCTCCATCTATCATTAGTAGTAGAAATTATTAGACGTCTCCTACGAAATCTCTCTCCTATAATTTCTCTCTATGTTCTTTCTTGGAGCATCGCCAATGTTTTCCAAGGGTTTAAGGTGTACACAACTAAGTAAATAACTTTAGTAGTTATTTACACCAACGAGAAATGTGGTTCATAATCTTGCTCGTGGTTCAATGGATGCACGGGATACGTTCGTGATTCGTGGTTCAATCAAAGAAAGCTTGTGGACAAGTTTAATCATTGATCAAAAAAAGGTTTGTAAACGTGATTAATTCTTATGGCTATGTGGATTGATAGTTCCGCTGCAAATAGATAAATTCGATGCACTTTATATGTGCAAATACATGATTTAAATTTTGACTCATATTTGCTAACATAAACTATAATTCACGCGCGTTCTTATTCAATATAGAGTGTACCATTGCGAACAATCAGATGCCTATATATTAATGGACTAACTACTACGATTGGTAATAAAATATTACATTTTTCAGTAAATTCAGTTTTTGAAGAGTAAGTACAGTATCAGTTCCAAAATTTCAGAATAATCAAGATTCCAATTATAGTTTCAATAAAAATAAATAATATTATCCTCGTCCAATACTTGCTTTTTTCCCTTTTCCTTTTTTTCTTTTTTTTTATAAATCGCCTTCCGCGCCACGCCCGACTACGCCCGGCGACAACAACATTTGGCTCCTCATTTGCCGCAAAGGTAAACCGGCGGATGACGCACGACTGGCCAAAGTGTCGACGGCGAGTCACGCGACGTACAACCAGATCCTAAAGTAAAGAGAACAATTATGTTCGATCCAATCTACATATGCCCCGGGAAGCGATTTGATGGAGATGGGGATAACCCCTGACCTCCACCCCACAAACAATTTGATGGAGTAGGGATTTGAACCCCTAACCTTCGCCCCACAATATGGAAAGATCTAATTATAATAGAGATTGAGATATATCGTTTTAAAATATCTCCATCTATCACAAAATTGCTTTTTTTCCTTTTCCGTAATATGAAAGAAAAGGTGGATAAATGCACGGGGCAAGGCTGCCACACAACAAGTGGACATGTGATAGTGATGTTCTAACGAAAAAGGAAAGAGGCAAGTTGGCAATAAGGATGAAAGTTTTATCTTTCAAAGCACGTGGGTTATATATGATTAAACATGCTTTAAATACGGATTATGATTAACTGGCGGAGCAAATGGGGCGGCGTTACTTTTGAAGTGGTGAACGGAATCTACTCCGAAATAACCTAAGCTCCTTGTAATTAGTTTCTTGACGTATGAAAATTTGTATATTAAAGGGACTTGTTAATTAGTCCCTGGACTGACGGAGTTAATGGTTGGTAGCGACGGTCATCTACTCAATTTAATACTCCATCCAATACCTTTCTTAATCGCAACATGGTTAGTTAGCATTATTATAATAGTTTTATGTCGTAATATTTATAGTATTTACTTATAATATTGTGTCTTGCATTGGTTTGCATTTATTGCATCTCATATCATAGCATCATTTTTAGCTAGACATTTATTATATTATATGAAAGGATGAAAGAAATAAATAAATATGGAAAATAAGAATTATGTGAAAAGATATGTAACTTTTCATGTGAAGAAATCTATTGAGAAGGATTGCAATGAATATATGCAACTTCTGGAATATTTACAACTTTCATTGTTTAGAAGGGATCAACTTTTGATTCTGGCGTTTGGAAGTCATAATACTTTTAAAACTAATGTGATTGTAGAGTGATGAAAAATGATGGAAAACCAATCCTTAAAATTCTTGCGAGATTTATTTCTTTCATACTTTCTACGTTTATTTTAACTACATTTTGTGATTTATGCTTTTGAGAAATTCTAATGAGTGTAACTTTGGAATTTTTGTGAAATAGACTTTGTATCCTGAAGGTTAATTCCTTGAGAACCATGTACACCATAGTGAGATGAATTAATACCTTAAAAAAGCATCTTAAGATGTGCCTAGCCTATACAAAATTTGATTTTCATTTTCATAAACATACTCCATTAGCCACTATCCATAAATATATACAACAATTTAATTATTTAAATAGAATGAATATAGAAAATATCAAATTAATGTGTAAAAATTGATATTGAACTCGATTAATAGGCAAACTTCTGATGAGACTTCAACTAATAATTGTATAACTATATATAAAATTTAGAAACCGGGTTCATGTCATGTTTTATGAGTAATTAAGATATTAAAATAAATCTAGCTAGCTCCATAACTTTTTCAAAGTCAATTTTGTTCAGTGTAGACCAGGGATGGCAATGGGTAGGGTACCCTCCCATTTAAGAGTATCCATACCAGAACCCTATAATATTATTACTACCCGTACCCGTCCCAAACCCGATTAAAAAATTACACTTATTACCCGTACCCATCCCAAACTAATTTGCTAGTACCCACATACTACCCGTACCCGCCCAAAACCCGTTTATTTTATAAAAATATTTTAAATATTTAAATATTTAGATGACTATTTAAATAGGTACTCTAACAAAAATAAATTATTATATAAGACTATTCATCAATGAAATTAAAAGAAGCAGATTTAATTGATTAGCTTCTTGCAAACTATTGGCTCAACCAATTTTCAATTTGATGGAATGAAGTTGTGTACTAAGATTCTGTAGGTTTTAATTATGTATATAAAGCCCTTTATTTAAGCTAAAAATATTTTTCTTAATTATTTTAAAATATTTTGTTATGTATATATATGAAAATATTTAAATGGGTGCTTATATGGTCGGGTATCAACAGATACCCTATACCTATACTCAATCATATAAGCGGGTTTGGGTACCCTAGGGGGTAAATCTGTACCCTACCCATTTATAAATGGGTAATGATTTTGCATCCCATACCCATCCCAAATCCGAATAAACTTACCCATACATATTCCATTAGGGTTTGGGCGGGTGGGTACTCGTGTCTACCCATCCCGCTGCCATCCCTCTGTGTAGCAAATAGAAAAACAAATCCAACCCTATCTTACCAGTCAATTATTTTCTTTTTTCTTCTATGCACAATATCAGGCCGAAATTGATTGCCTACTCAATAGAACTTTTTGATGAGATAAAATACATAACCTACTACAAAATGTTTTTATAGAATTTTGTAGTTGTGACGATTTATGACACGACATGACCTAATACATTTTTAGCAGTGTTGGAGCAAAAATGCCATTTAATTAATTAATATATAATTGAGTTTATATATTCCGGCCCAAAGGTGTCCAGAGACTGGCCCATAGGTCGAATTCTCCTACACGGCCGACATAGCCCATCCCCCAGATAAAAGGTCACTCATTCATTTGTAAGTTATTAACTCATAATTCTACTACGCATTTAATTCAGTATTCAATTACTGTTTTATTATCTCGTTCGCCGTGCTGATTTGAGCGTCGGAGGGGCCTCCCTGGGACAATCCCCGGACCCTCTAACGTTTGCGCGGGGTGTAGGCAAGTTCCCAGTCAAAGAATTTTCCAGCTCTCGGAGAAGAAGACTTGAAGACTTCCCCCTCGGGAAGAAGAATTTCGTCAACCTCGTTGACTTGAAGTGATCTGTCCTAAAAAGCAGCATCAAGCAGGTTAGGATTGAGGCTTGAGGGTTTAGGATGAGAATCGAATGAGACTCGAACACAAATAAAAAATAGGTCGGGTTACAGTGAACTAGCAACAGTGGAGGAGGGAGGGGCCCCAACCTGCCCCCCTTGCCCCCATTTGTTTTTTGAAAAAAATATAATAGGAAATTTTTTTAAAAAAAATATTATAGTTAGGATTTATATGATTTTGTTTGGGCAATTGACATAAATGCCCCACTTTTTGGAGACAATGTCACCCTTTTATGCTTCCCGGTAATATTTTACCCAAATTTACGCTCCCACCCCTTTTTTAACACAACTTTACGCTCCCGCCAAAATTTTCGGATTTTTACGCTTTGTTTCAAGATTGTTTCTAACATGTTTCTTTTAATAAAATTTGGTGAAAAAATAAATTTTGCCTCGTCAAATAATCCATTTTATACTCGAAGTCTTATAAAAAATCAAGAAATATACACATAAAACAATACATATTAAAACCAAACAAAAGAAAAATATTATAGAAATAACATGAATAAAAAAACACAATTCAATATTTGATCGAATGCATGAAAACATAAAAAAAATGGAAACAACCAGGAAGCAATATAGAAACAAACCAGTAACAATATATAAAACGTCATATGAGCAAAAAGAGTTAAAAATAGGTAAATATTGTATCTAAACATCAGAAACAACAAAGAAACATCGGAACAACATTAAAAATAGTATGAAAATAACCCAGAAACAAAAAAAAAAATATTAGAACAACATTAAAAATATTATAGAACAACACTGAAACAATATAAACGATGTACAAAATAATACATGAATGAAAAACAACATAAAAGTTAGGTAAAAGTTTTTTGAAACATCGAAACAACAAATAAACAACATAGAAACAACAAAGAAACAAACTTAAACAACATATATAATATATAAAGCAATACAGGAATAAAAAAAACGAAAAAAATAAAAATAATCAAAAAATATGCAGGAGCGAAAAAAAAAAGAAAAAAGTAGGTACACAATGAAAAAAAAATAGGTACAAAAATGATAGGGATTTGTGGTATTTTTACCAAAAAGAGGGTATATTATGTAATATCCCCATTTTTTTAAATATTTTATCCGCCCATCCTATTTTTATGTATCACATTCCCTATATTATTCCCGCCCCGTCATTGATAAGGAATAAAGTGATTAACTTCTTTGACCCGATTGTGCTTTTACTATATTTTTCATTGATTCAATATATTGTTAATATAATGATTGAATTTTGAAAAATTATCAAATGTGTGTAAATTCAATTATCGGATTAAAATTAACTCATACAATCCATATAACCGATACAAATAGAAGAGTAAATTAGATATCTAAAATATACAATCATTTTGGGTTGCCGAGGAAAACCATAAAGAATAACAGTCGGTTGAGAATCTAACACGAATAATTAAACAATCGTGTTAGGGTTGAAAACCCGACCGCACATAAACTCGAACACGACACGGATTATTACCCCTACTATTTTGTGGAAAGTAGGGATGATAATGGGGCGGGTCAAGTATCTAAAGTAGAACGAGACGGGGCAGATCGACTTTTCCTGACCCGAATTAAAGAAAATTAATACAAAAATTTGAAGAATTTTTTTTAAAGTATTATTTACAAAAGTTGTGATTATCAATTTATAAATGCTAGATATAATATTAAATGCATGAAAATTATATTATATAATATATATTATATATACAATATATAATATATATAATGTATTAAGATAAATAAATTTCCTAGGTGGGACGGGTACCCGAGGGGGCGAAAATGATACCCAGACCCACCCCGCCCCACCGCAGGTCATGGGGCGGGATGATCCAAACGGGTCGGGCGGGGCAAATCGGTGCGGGTCGGCCCAAAATTGACATCCCTGGCGGAAAATATGTGTAATTAATTTCATTAATAAAAAATGGTATACGTATATAATTAAAATATTCTTTTATTATCTATATGCATTGTGAATTTAGCAAACAAACTCATTTTTCTTAGATGTTCCAGGAAATCTGGTCCCTAATATCCATATATATTACACATTTACCATGCACTTAACGAATAACAAATTTATAATTATTCAACTTTAACTATCACAAAAGTAATTATAAATATTATTTAAATATCATACACATGAAAAATGAAACAACTAATAATCCATAAAAGTATTAATTACCAAGATATAACTATTTTTAAGTTGTGTATTTAATTACAAGTGAAAAAAGTAGTGGCAAGGTGTGAAGTGACAATATTGAAGTTATCACTTATAGGATAAAGATAATAACATTTATTTTGTTAATAACTTTACGATTTAACAGTGACTAGAAATATGCATGAATAGTCACTATTGAAAATTAATCATACAATTGTTTCACAAAAAAAAAAAAAGTTAAACATAGAACTACCTCTCAAAAAGAAAATAATCATAGAATTGTCATTAAATTATCAGTAAAGGCAGTTAAACATAAAAAAATAAGATACGTGGAAAACCGCAATCACCGAGAAAAAGTTTGAAACCTTCTTTTTGAAGGAAAGAAAGATACCATAAATTACTGAAATATATGATTTGGGTTAAAGCTGTTCCTAGTCACAGTTAATCAACAATCATTGTTAGATGGAATATAGTCATATACACCTGAATTTTGAATAATTATGATAAAGCAATTTTGATTAATTACTCCCAATTTCTACAGCAATTAACTGTTGAAATGGATCTTCCTCCTTGAAAAGAGAGATTCAGAAGAAGAGAAAAGGATATACACCAGTTATTTTAAGAGGGGGAAACAAAAACAAATTCGCTATGTACAGCAAAGTCCCTAACAAACTATTCGCCACCGCAGCGAGACTTCAAAATTTTCCGGCCACAAATTGGCGCAACTTCATGCTGATTTCGGGTCAATACTGCTGACAAAAGGGTGCGACAAAAGCTGTGTGGCACTCCACCGTTTACTTGAATCCTTCTGCATACAGCACTCAATAAAGCTCCTGAAATTTTCCGACGTACTTTCCGGCAAGCTGGGCGGCTCTCCGAAACATATGGCGCACATTAGCGTCGCCCAGTCCGGTCTTTGCCCCAGTTCCAAATATGGAAAATGGCCCATATATAGTTCCAACAGAGTTAATCCCAAGCTCCAAATATCTCCGGCGTACCCGTCGTAGTTCGACCCGTATGTATCCGGGTCAAACCGCTCCGGACTCATATACGCGCACGTTCCCACATACGAATTGCACGGATCCAAGGTCCTCTGCATAATTTTACTGACTCCAAAATCGGAGATTTTCACTTCCATTTTCTGATTGACCAATATATTCGATGGCTTCAAATCTCGATGAATTATTTTGTGGGCGTGCAAGTATTCCAGTCCGCTTAGCACTTGGTGGCAGATCTTGGCGAGGAGCTTTTCAGTGAAAACGACGCCGTTTTTCAGCAGCGTCTCGAGAGTGCCCATGTCCATATACTGCATACAGATGGCGATGTCGCCGCCGGGGAGATCGAAGACACCGTAGCACTTGATGACGTGGGGTGAGTCGGTGCGTCGGAGTATGGAGACCTCGCGGAGGATCTGGCGGCGGAAGGCGGGGTCGCTGTCGCCGTGAACGACTTTTAGGGCGTAGATTGAAGAGGTGTGCTTGTGGCGGACTTTGTAGACGGTGCCGCCGTTGCCGTGGCCGAGGACTTGGAGTTTCTCGAGGTCGGCGGCGGATATGGTGGCCGCAGGTGCGGTGGTCGGGGGGAGGGGGAGAGGGAAACGGGGGCAGCGGTCGGAGGAGTCGGGGAGGGGGAGACGGAGGTTGAGGTGGCGGCGGTTACGGACTAAGGCCATGGGCTAAGTTGCGCAGGGAGGGAGTGGGAGTAGGGTTAGATCGGGGTCTTGAAGAGAAGGGGAGTGAGGTGGATATATACAAAGTGTATAAGTGGAGCACGTGTGTGGTGGGTGGAAGGGAGGTGGAAAGGAGGAGGATTTGTGGTCCCCATTTTTAGATTAGGTTTATATTTTGCTTTATTTAATTCATGCATGAGTCATGAGATGAGTGACAACAATTTCGTCACACGTGACCTAATATGTACAAGTTTGTTTGTTGAGGAAAAAACACTAACTCCCCCAAACTATGCGATTTTTTGCACTTTACCATATAAATTATTTTTTTTTACATTTTACCATACAAACTATACAAGTTTTGCACTTTACCCTATAGCAGGCATCGCCGGTGAAATATTTTCCAAATATTCCGGCATGTGCTCTCCACGTAAGGGCAAAACCGTCTTTGCCTAAAATTCTAAGTGAAGTAGTTGTTAAGAATTTCACTTTACCATCTGAACTTTGCGCAATTTTCAATTTACCATATCAATTAAAGAAAATTAAAATAAATATGTGTATATACATTTATTTATCTTATTTAATACATAAAAATCACAAAAATAAATTTAAACCATATTGTGAGCGAATCGAAACAGAAAATTTAGCATATACCAAATTACTTTTATATTAAATATATTCTCATATATATTACTTATTTTTGAATAATAATTTATTTTTTGCATACTAAAATTTAAAAAAATACTAAATAGATATTGTAATTATGATTTAAAAAATATTTATTTTCATTCTTTATTATTATTTCTTTTTTGGGCAAAATTTTGATTTACTGAAGTACCAAACGAAATACCGAAAAAAAGTATGATAAAAGTTTGAGTTGAACTGATTATTTTGGTACAATATTGAAGACGGTGCGTCTTGAATTTTCTGTTCAATTATGTTTTTTGTTCGTTCACCAAATACCTATTGAGTTTAACATCTACATGTAAAGTACGAGAGCAATGTCTTTGTTTATGTCGACCAAAGGTTTCTCACAAGAAAATTTAGTCAAACGTGAAATTATTTGAATTTATGAAAAATAAAAATAATTCTTTAACACTACAATCAAGTTTGGAATATGCAATTATGAATTGAACTAAGAATTAAAAATACAAATCTAAAAGCAACATCACATTAGAAAATTGGGATGAAATCAATATAAAAAATGTTTAAACCTTATAACAATTCAATGATGTCTAAACCACCAAAAACAAATCGATATCAGTGATATTGGTACCCACCTTAATCATAAATCTTAACCCTAAAATAATACCATTCATAGATTTTTCTTTTACGAATAAAAATTAAAACTAAAAGATAAATAAATGTATATACACATTTTTTTTTAATTTTCATAAATTGATATGACAAAGTGAAAATTGCGCAAGTTCAGATGGCAAAGTAAAATTTTCAACAAAGTTTAGATGGCAAAGTGTACTATTTCTATTTGAATTTTAGGCAAAGACGGTTTTGTCCTCACATAGAGGGCACGTGCCGGAATATTCGGAGGGAATATTCGGAGAATATTCCACCGGCGATGACTGCTATAGGGTAAAGTGCAAAACTTGTATAGTTTGTATGGTAAAGTGTAAAGAAAATTAGTTTATATGGTAAAGTGCAAAAAACCCCATAGTTTGGGAGGTTTAATGTTTTTTCTTCTTGTTTGTTTTCTTTGGGAACTATTTCAGGAGAATATATATATTTTTCTTGCATTAGAAAGAAAACATATATTGAAGATTTAACGTATGTTTAATATTTGGGTATAAGTAGAAACATTTTATATCAGTATGGATGAGATATTTATAAAATTAATTTTGTTAAAAGTTACAACCAAAATAATCAATTCAATAACACTTAACCATCAACACTGAAAGTTTGAATTATTTTTGTTTCACAGAACCCTAGGGGATGTATGGATGTGTTTCCAAGTCCAATTTTCAGTTTCTAGTGTTGAAAAATGAATTTTCAAACTTTATTGGTTTTCGTGTGAGAATTGAGAATATGTTTGGTTTGTTGTCTGAATTTCTGTTTAGAAATGAAAATATGGTTGGTTATAGTATTTTTGACATAGATTTGCGTGATTATAGTGTATTTTTGACATCGTTTTGCGTGATTATAGTGTATTTTCACATAGATTTGCGTGATTTTGGTGAAAACTTGTTTGGTTGTATTTTCAAAAGAATCTTTCTATAAAAAAATGAAAAGTGAAAATGACTTTATTTTTATTGAGAATTTCTTAAACAAACATAAATTCATTTTTCGTAATAGTTGGAAATTGGAAAATTGGATTTGGAAACAATTCCATACATAACCCTGTATACGGTCTCATTCTTAATCTCTTTTCTCCCGTTATTAAGAAAAGTGATTTTCAATGTTTTTTGGCTACATTTATGAATATGTTTGTTCTAAATAGTTAGCATTTGTTTGTCCCAAATGTCTGACTTTTGTTTGTCCTCATTATATGACTTTTGTTTCAATTTAATAAGGTTGTCCTTATATGTGGGCTTTTATTGTTCAAAAAATTCAGATGAACCATTGCATGATGATTTAAGCGAAGCGAGATCAATTTCAATATTGGTATGTGTTTTGTCCGATGCTTTTGTTTTGATTTTTTTATTCTATGGATCAGTAAGATGCAAAGACGATGCCACTCAGGGGCCAAGAGGGCACTGGGCCCTCCTGAAATTTTGTAAAACAAATAGTGATATTTTGGCATTTTCAACTTTTGACCTAAGAAAATACAGAAAATAGGAAAAATAGAAAAAAATCTTCAATTCCTTCATTATTCTTTCCCCTTCTCATTTGTTAATCATGAATCTTGGTAATTTTTTTCTTTCTCAAAATTTTGAACATTTCCTTTTATACCATAAACTCGAACTCAGATTTTTGCATTATTCTCTTGTGTCTATATTTCTCTCTTTTGGGATAATTTATGGTTCATTATCAAATACTCATTTAAAGAATTCAATATTGGAAATGAGTTATTGAATTTTCGTTTTGTAACACACATTGAGAAATATATTTTTTGAAATATTGACAGTGAAATTATTACGCAGCTATTTCAAAATATGAAGAATAGATGTTAAGATACATTGATGTTACTAAGATGTAATTGAATTAATACAATGATTTTATCAAATTGGTACTTATTTATAGTTTTAGTTTTAGACTTGATGTATATTTGTAATTTTTACTTAATGTTAGTTAGGTCTATTTGTTCTAAAAAGCTATAGGCAGATTGGGGCCTGGAGCTTAAGTGGGGTCTGGACGGGGTAGATAGTGTCTAATCCGAAGAAAAACGTAGGTGGACAAATGCACTTAAGTGGAGATTAATCGAAGCTAGACAGATATTTTTAGAATAGTGGTTGGGACCCCCTAAACAAAATTCTTGGCTTTGTCACTGGTTAGATGTATCTAGGCTTAAATTTTTTTAAATCAGATTTATGATCCATATGCCTGAATTGTTTTTTACTCGTATTATATACATTACAAGAAAACAATCAATTTCCAACAAAATAATTCCAACGAAGTAGAAAATAGTTGGAATTTTTATAATTCCAACGAAAATTCCAATGCTACATTATACCGTTGGAAACTCTAATGAAAATTCCAACGATAAAGAAAACCATTGGTATAAGTCGTTGGAATTGCCGTTGGAATTTAAAATTCCAACGAAAATTCCAACACCACAACAAACCATTGGAAAATTCCAACAGTAATTCCAACAAGAATAAAATCGTTAGAATAAACCATTGGAAATACTATTGGAATTTTAAAAATTCCAACAGAAATTCCATCGATAAAACACAACATTGGAAAATTCCAACAAAAATTCCAACGGTAATCAAAATATTGGAATTAATCGTTGGAATTTCCGTTGGAGTTTTTAAAATTCCAACGCGAATTCCAATGGTACAACAAATTGTTGGAAAATTTCGTTGGAAACTCCAATACCGTTGGAGAATTTCAATAGGGGTTAAAAGATTTGATAGTATTATCTATATCAATAAAATATATATGAAAACTACATAGTTAAACGTGCTTGACTTGGGACAAATTGATGATGAGTGACCTACTGGGAAGTTAAAGATATTAGATAATGAGATCAAATAATTGAATATTTCAATGAATATATATCATTGGAATTACCATTGGACTATATTCCAATGGTATAACTTCGTTGGAATAACCGTTGGAATTTTTTCCAACAATTATATATATATATATATATATTCCAATGGATATACAGTCCAATGGTTTAACTCTATTGGAAATAGTGTTGGAAAATATGTTGGAGTTTTTCCAACGGTTGTATATTCCAATGGATAAATACCGTTGGAATATTTTTCCATTGAAATTTTGCCATTCCAACGGCCATTTTACCAACGATGCATTTACTGTTGGAATTTCCATTGGAATCGAGAATTCCAACGGCAATTGGCCAAATTCCAACAGATTTTTTCCGTTGGAATTTCCTTGTTTTCTTGTAGTGATATAATTAATTGTAAGTTTCTTGTGATGATTGAAATTCATTTTAATGCTACAAAAAAATTGGTTAAATACTACAAGAATAGGTGTATGTAAATTTGTAGATGTAAATAAAGAGTCATTACCAATGAAAACGAATTCTATTTCCAGGTAACAGTTAAACTTATTATGATATTACTTTTATGTATAAAGAGTTTGCAATTCTTTTAAACCATGCAAAATTTATTTTAGATGTCATTATTTGATGACACTAATGATAAATATTTAGGCTTAATTGCAAAATAAGGACACTAACTATACCCCATTGGCAAAGAAGGACATTAAGTTTGCGGGCTTTTAATTTAGGACAATAACTTTAAAATTTTGGCGAATTGAGGACAAATTTGAGCTCGAATTGGGAAATTCGGGCTAATTACCATGTGGACCTCAATTTTGAGCCCAAATTGCCCAGATTTAGGCTAATTATTTATGTCACGTAAAATAAGTCTAAGATTACATTAAAAATTTACATAAAAATTTGAAAATCTTAAGTAGAGTCAAAATATATAACAATAAATGTGATAATTATTTTAAGAATTTACAAATTAACAACTAAAATAAAAATATACGAAAATAAACCTGGAAACACAAAATAAAATTTTAAAAATTATTTTAAATTTTTTAAAATAACTAAATGAAATCTAAAAATGTGAAATAAGATTTAAAAAGTTATTTAATATATAAAAAAGATACCAAATAAATTTTGAAATTATTTGAATAAACACAAGAACTATCAATATAAAATCTAAACATTATTTAGTAGATCTAATTTTTTTTAAAGATGTAAACATTATTTAAAATAATTTCAACTTACAAACTAATATTTGAAAAATACTTAAAGAAATAAAAATAATTATATTTTATACATAACTAAAATAAATTTTTAGGTTCCATTATATTTTTCAGATTTATTTAAGTATTTAAAATTTTAATTTTTAAATTTAAGTTATTTAATTAATGTTTAATATTTTAAATAAATTTTAGATATAATAAATAATATTTATTTGGATTTATTCAAATAATTTCATAATTTATTCGGTAAATTTTGTATATATTAAATAACTTTTTAAATCATGTTTCACATTTTCAAACTTCATTTAGTTATCTTTTGACTTATTAAATATTTGGGGAATTTTTTTTTTTGCAACCTGTACTATGACCATTTTGCAGGTTTGGTGCGTCTAAACTTTTTTTTGTTGGTATTTAGTACCTAAACTTTGTGGGATTTTTAAATTGCAACCTCGGACATCCCGACGGCAGAATATTCCGAAAAGATGCCATCACGTGCGCAACATGTGAGGGCAAAATCGTCAAATCATCTAAAGTGGTAAAAGTTATTGCAATTTGCAACCTAAACTTTTTATATTTGAACTTCGCAACCTCACTTCAAAATAAATAATAAAAATTAATATTAATAAATATGTATTTATCTTTTTTATTGACAAAAAATATATTTTAGTAGTTAATACAAAAATATATTGATAAGTTAATTATTAAAAATGCAATAGTTATACGACTATTTTAAGTTAATAGATTAAAGATATATAATAATAAGTTTTAACATTGAAAATTCATTATAAAAATGTTTAAAGTTTTCTTATTAAATATTTTTAAAACTTCCAAATTTAAAATTTCCGTACATTTATATTTATTATTTTTATTTAAAATTTTATTTTTTAAAATTCTATGAAGTTACTTAATTAATAGAATTCATAATTTAACAAAAAAAATAATAACAATAATT
Source organism: Rehmannia glutinosa (assembly GCA_016081115.2). NCBI lineage: Eukaryota > Viridiplantae > Streptophyta > Magnoliopsida > Lamiales > Orobanchaceae > Rehmannia > Rehmannia glutinosa. The sequence goes on from CM071934.1 coordinate 45,890,061, forward strand.
TTCAAAATGCATTAAATAATAAAAAATGACTATATTTTAAATTTTATTAAACATAAAATTTACATATAATTATTTATTTTTTCTTCAATTTTAATTTCCACTTTTTTTTTTAAATTCTATAAAATAAATTAATCATTAGAATTCATAATTCAACAAGAAAAATAAAATGATTATTTTCTTTTATACTAGAATTATAAATTCATTTTTATAGATTTTTAATTTTATGAAACTTAAAATTATCGTATAATTATCTAAAAAATCATAATTTATTTTAATTTTTATATTAATTCTTACTATTAAATATATATTTTTATGAATAAAAGATACAAGTACATATTAAATAATATAATTTTTATTATTTATTTTGAAGTGAGGTGACAAAGTTCAAATGTAAAATGTTGAGGTTGCACATTAACAAATAACGTAAAGCTTGGGTTGCAAAGTGCAATAACTTTTACAACTTTAGATGATTTGACAATTTTGCCCTCACGTGATGCGCACGTGATGGCATCTTTTCTAATATTCCCGCCAGGATGCCTGAGGTTGCAATTTAACAATCCCACAAAGTTTAGGTACTAAATTCCAACAAAAAAGTTTAGGTACCAAACCCGCAAAATGGTCATAGATGAGTTGCAAAAAATAATTTCCCCTAAATATTTTTTATAATTTTATTTTCATATTTTCTATATTTATTTTTTTATATTTACATTTTAATTGTTAATTTGTATGCTTAAAATAATTATCAAATTTATTTCCATATATTTAGACTCAACTTGTTAATTTGTAAATTGCTTTTAAATTTTTTAGATATAATTTTAAATTTTTAAAATAATTTTTAGACTTATTTTACGTGGCATAACCATTTAGACAGAATTTTGGGCTCAAAATTAAGTCTACATGGCAATTATCCCGAATTGGGCAAATTCGGGTTCAATTTGTCCTCAATTCGCCAAAATTTTAAAATTATTGTCCTCAATTGAAAGTCCGCGAACTTAGTGTCCTTTTTTGCTACTTAATTGGGTATAATTAGTGTTCTCATTTTACAATTAAGCCCAATATTTAATACAAGCTGTTACATTTGTATCATTCAATCAATACCTCTAATTTTGATATTTAGGTTAGTATTTTAACAAAGTTTATAAAATATTTGTTATATTAAGTAATTATAGTAAAGATCACATATAATATACTAATATATTATAGTACGTGTCTTGGATAAGAAGGAAAATTCATAGTTTACGTCTTATCACATTTAATGCACATATTTCAGTCTTTTCTTATTAATGAGGGAGATACTTGTCGATTCTTTAGCGTTAGCTAGGGCAGAATTATATGCCTCAAACAAAATAGTGACCCATATTTCAGATATTAATTACTTTGTTGTTCTTCAAAAAAAAAATTACGTTGTTGCATTTGGATGTTCCTCAAACAAAATAGTTTTTTTTTTTTTTTTTTTAACTTAATAGTCTTTGAACAACAACATCTCATCATTTTGTTTTAGCCCGCGTCACGCGATATGGTCAGATTAAAATATTTGGATAACATGATAGACGTAAATCTACTACTTTTATAAATAATTCAGGTGCAATTCGACGAGTAAGAATTAAATATAGACATTGATATATGGAGATAGACGTACTCATAACTATGTTAATTGATTGAAAGTTGAAACTACTAGCAGGATAAGTCATTTTAATTGGTGCGAAAATTACACCAAATTTGATGATTTAGTGTAATTTTTCAAAAATCATCTCTAACCACTACACTAAATCTTACACCAAACGAATTATTTTAATATTTTCTTTTCTTTTTTGAATAACAAATTTGTTTGTTTATGCAATTATTTTTTTTGATTATTTTTTACTACTATTAGTGTAACTAAATAAAAACTTATATTTAGCTAATATTACATTAATTAATTATATTACAAAATAAATATTACAATTAATATCACAATAAATAAAATACTATATTTAATTATAATATTTGTGTTTTGTATTTTATGATAGACTTTGATGCTTTTTTCATTAAGTTGTAATTTTGTTTAATTATTGTAGTTTATAAAAATTTTAAGTTTAGTTTATAATAATTTATTGGTAAATATTAACTAATGTTAGTTATTATAATTGTTCATCCAAAATAATAACTATATACAAAATTTAAATAACTAAAACCATGTTACAAATGAATTATATGTTAAATATATGATACAATAGGAATTAAAAATTTGAAGTAGAAGAAATTATAGGGTAAAGAGAAGCTTAGGTGTAGGCAGATAGCCAATGAGTGCTGATTCACCTCTTGGATAGAAAAACCCCAAACATTGAACTTGGAGTCCTAGGAAGTACTAGCTACTCATATAGAAGTTGACCTCCTTTAGGTAGAGGACCAGTGCAAAAGATACAAGACGATATGCGAAAAGAACCTAAGCTCGAGGCTATGGAACAAATCAAACTATCAGCTCTTGAACCAACCGATGAGACAAAGACTATTCGGGCTGGTGCAGAGTTAGACCCTGACGTGGAACAAGATATCAATGAGGTACTTAGGAGAAATGTCCAAGTGTTTGCTTGGGAGCTAAGAAACTTAATCTTGAGGTACTTAATCTGAACTTATTTACTTATAGCCTCTGCGCTTCTAACTAATCTTAGTTTATTACTGACTTAAAAGCATTTCCAAGAGACTCTCTAAATCAAAAAATTTTCTTTATATTTAAGAGTCGTCTGCCTAAAATCACTCCAACAAGCTCTTTAATTTTAACTTTAAATTTAGAGAATGAGTTTCGCTCTCCAAAGTTGGAGAGCCAAAACAACTCTCTATAACTAATTGCATTAAATGAGTAATATTACTTCATATATCCTATTTGTGTTTGTTTGTTGGGCTTTTAATGACCCTTTTAATTTGGAAGGCAATTTTTTTAAAAAATTACAAATTTTGTACTAATAAAAAGCCAAATATAAAGAATGTGTTGATAGATGTCGAAAACATCACCTTTTAAATTTAAAGATAAACTTTATTTTGTAGGAGATGATCTTTAATTTGAAGAGTCTCTTGAAGATGCCTAAGTATCAGAGAGATTGCTATGAGACAATAACTCCCAGACATTTCTAATTATCTATACGTATTCCAGGCTAGTTTCCTAGCAATGAGTACCTTAGCAATTGGATCCACCTTTATACGTGGACTAATTAGTTATGTACACGAGTGATAGCATCAATATTTTATCTTTTTAACTAATAAAATCAAACACGAGTCGAGATTTATCTAACCAAAAAAACTTATTCAATTTTGGTTAGTAAGGTTGAGGAGTCAAACACAAATGAATTGTTAATAATCAATCGAATCGAATAAAAATGAAAGCATTTAATTAGGTTAGTAAATTCATCACTTTTTGTGCAACTCCAGGCTCCGGCTTGATATTTAAACAAAACTAAACTTAGAAACAAATTTTAAAATCTGTGGTCCGTGGATTACCTTATCACCTCAATTATTTGTTTCATTAATGAGGGCTGTAGGGGGCTGGCGCCACCTAATAATACAGCCTTGTGGAGCAAGTGGGGATTTTTTTTTTTTTTTTTTTTTTGATAAGCTGAACAGAACTTCAGCGCGTATACGCCCTTGGAGGGCGACACAAACTTGATTATTAGGCATGCCTATTAGAAAACTATTTACACGTTATTAGTTAATAATGTCAAATAATTATTAATTAGTAAGCAGGTATCTGACGTTTTCTTTTCCTTTTCATTTTATAAAAAAGGTTGCCTGATTGTAGTTTTCTATTGTTGACAGGATGGAAAATATATTCTTAAGTTGAATATGTATATTTTTAGTGGAAATGGTACAAAATAGCTATTTAGAAAATATAAAGATTAAAGGCAAAAACTTGTATAAGAACGTCCTACGGGTCATCTTTGGTTATTCGGATTAGTAGGCCGATCCACTAGAATACCCGATTCTTTTTCCTTTTTCTTATTTTTAGGTTTTTGGGTTTGCTTTTTCTTTCTCTCGCTTCTGTCCATCCCTCTGGCTCTCTCTCTCTCTCTCTCTCTCTCTCTCCCCACTGCACCGTCGCCATCGAGTTCTCACACACAGTCTTTTCTCTCTCTCTCTCTCTCTCTCTCTCTCTCTCGCTCTCGTTTTTGCAACATCACCCTTACTTGGATCAGACACCATCATCGGAAAGTGTCAACCGTCACCGTTGCTTTCCCTCGTCGTCGTTGCTTACATTGAAATCGCAGAGGTAACTAGTTTAGGAAAATATTATGAATGGCCCATTTTTAAAGCCCATATACAATTTTAGCCTTACTTATTCAAAATGTTCAGTTATAGCCCTTTTTCTTTATTAAACCCCAATTAAATACCCCTTATACTAAATTGAAGGAAACCTAATGGTTTTTCAAGGTTTTAAGGGTCGTAAAAAGGGTATCAGAGCCTAGGTTTATTAAGAATTTTTAGTTAAATTTATTATATTTATGTAATTAACAATTGGTGAGGAGAATTTCTCCAAGAAAATGGATCTGGACAATTGTCCAAGATGTATACCTTACAGAAGATATCGTCAAATTTTGACGATGTATGCACAAGAACACCAAGACAAGATAACATATTGGAATAATCAATATGTTGAAAAAAAACTCGCAGGAGCCGATAGGGAAACCTTAAGACAATGCGATAAAGAAGCAGCAAACTATCTGAGTTTCCTCACGGTGAATCAGATATTATATGTCGATCTGATGAATCGTCAGAAAGCAGCCCATGAAAATCATGAGTCCTGATGGAACACCCGAGTGGAGTGAGATATTTCCGGACACATCCAAGTTCTCAAAAGATCTTAGAGAAGTCCAGAAGACGGTGCAGAGTTATGGCAACCGCCATAATCATCTACCAGCACAAGTTCATCAGATCCAAAACCAGATGGAGACGATGGTGAAATATCCAAAGGAAACTCTTGAAATCCTTCATGATATTCAGAAACGAGTCAAGAATCTGGAGAACAGACCAAGTTCATCTGGAGGAAAGAAATGAATCGATTTTGGAACAATACCCTATTTACACCAAAACGGGCAACCGAAATTGTACGAAAAATGACAGATGAGGAAAAGCTTATCGCTATCGTCAAGGGAAAATCTGTCACAAACTAAGAGGTGATGGATATGAAAAAGATAAATCTTAAAGATCTACATGACCTTACAGAATCCTTCGCATGATTATGAATTGTAGATTTAAAGATGAACGCGGTAGATGGATCAACTTTGGTTACACTAGACCAACATGGAAGACCACCTCCACCACCACCAGTAAATCCCAACGTTGAAGAAAGTTCGGGCTCAAATCCTGGATACCAGGATGAAAGAATGCCTCACATTGGAGATTTTACTACAAGTAGAGATCCTATTATAGGGACTCGACAACCTTCCAGAAGGCCAAATTTATATAATACGCCTTATGGAAGATCGCAGCAGGCACCCTCGATCTTATGAATGAGGGATTCATCTTACTCCTTGAGATAAGTCTTGAAGGATCTGTAAAGATCGCATGGGATATGACCAAAGCAAATATTAAAAGCACGGTCACAGCTGGAGAATCATTAAAAGGAATTGTCGATAATATGGCTAAATTATTCAAAATTCATTTTATCGGAACATGCTATTTTGAGGGATTGGAAGAAGAAAAAAGAAAAAAATATAAACAAGCCCTCTACTGCCTCAAGTTACATGATATTTTTCATATTGACGAATATATCAAGTTGTTCACCGACACGATGGAAGTCAAGGTGGGAGACAAAGAAGCTTCACAACTATTCTTTGCGAAGATTCCGAGTCCCTGGAGAGAAATGCTTATCAGGGAATACAAGAGTGCAACTGATTTAGATACAGTGGCCAGAAGAATGTGTTTCCTAAAGGCCAAGTTATCTTAATGGTGTTACCAGGCAGCACTATACAGGAATTATAAGAGATTACGAGGAATTAACAAAACAGTTCCTCTATGCTGCATAGATGATGATATCCCAACAGTAGTGGGAGGTCAACCACAGTGGCATAAGAAGAATAAGGAGAGAAGCCATCCATACAACCGTGGAAGTAGAAGCAAAACAAGTAGGTATTCATGGAGACCTAGAAGGTTTTGGTCAAAACAAAAGGCCCGAAGTTACAAATCAGGGCAAAGGCCAGCACCAAGCAGGAGTAGAGCCTCTTCATCAGGATCTAACCAAGAAAGTACCAGCAGAACCCTGGGAAGAATAACTTTCAGACGAGCTCACACGAGGGCTAATGAAAGTTTCAAAGATTGTAATTGCTGGACATGCGGAGCAAGAGGGCATATCTCAACTAATTGCCCAGAAAATCAAAAGCGAGAATCGATGGTTGAAGCTACACGTAAGTCGAAAAACTGTCTATTATCAAGATTTGATCCAGGTGTATCAATTTAAGGATCTACCCTCAGATGAAAGCATCTACGAAGAAGAAATCTATTCTAACGATGGAAGTGAATCTAGTTCAGAATCATAGTGAAGAAGAAATTCTTCAGCAGACGGTCAGGGAGGATATGTCAGGATTCCTCTCTCACACAACGGTTTCTCATAAGACTCTTATGAGAATTATGAAGGAAGATCCAAAGCTTCAGATATACGATGATTTTACGATTAGAGCTCTGGAAAAGGCTTTGGATAAGATTGAGTTTCGAAATAGAAAACATCAAATTATCCATAGGGTAGCTAGCGGAGAATTTTCCATTCTAATGGAGTTTACTGGTAACCTGATCGAGATGCAGTTGGTCCCTTACGGAGAAATCCAAGAGATCAAAGGCACAGTCAAGAGAGAAGTTGCAAACACACTCTCATTGATTCATATCGGAGCCATAAGAGTTATTATTAAGGCAACATTCAAAGAAGGAATAAATCCACCACTCAATTTGCCTATCTTTGACAAGCGAATCTCAAATCTCAAGGATTCATGCCTTGAAGCGGTTATAGAAAATTTGTATGCAGGAAAATTGGCATTTAATGTTTATCCTAGAATTGCATACAATCTGGGAGATCAAGATTTTAATAGCGTGTTGACCCTTCATCAAGATTTCAAAAGAACATATTTGATGAAAGAAGAAAACATGCCTTATTCGATCACATACACGATTTTCTATGCTCTTTCGAATACACATCATTCAGAAGTATTCTTAAGAAAGGATTTATTGAAGTCCCAAGAATCTCTGAGGACTTTGCTAGGGTAGTTCTACCAGAACTGATTGAGTCTCCAACAATAAAGGAGATCGATATGCAAATTCAAGATCAACCAGTCTTTAACAAAAGTCGAAGTCTCAGAGTTGAGCCAATGAGGATGTCTTTCCAGTAGGACAGAATGATAAGCAACAACCGTTGGGAAGAAAAAAGGTCGAGTAAAGTTTAGCGAATCCCAGATGTTTTCAAAACACAAGGAGAACTGAAATGTCCAGAAGGATGGAGAGAAGTTGAAGTAATATTTGACATCACTCAAAAGGATAATATTTTTCCTTGTGATGTTATATATTATCTCCAACAACCTATAGTTGGAAGGTATCAAGGAAACCTAAAGATGGGTGAAATTGAGCTGACTATCACAGGAATAGCGGGGAAAATTCCATATCAATTAATACTGGGTATTGAATTTCTTGAGGATCATAAACCTTGGGAAAGATTACAAGATGGAATGGAGTTCACAGTGGCTGATAAAAGATATAGAATCAGATGACCACCAGTCCATTCTCCATATACATTTCGATTGAGTGTTATATCTTGAATATAAAGCGCAGTATTTCACGCCTATATTGATTCAGGGGCCGAAATATGTACTGCAAAGCCAGAGGTCTTTTCTAAAGAAATTGGAGAATATTTACCAGCTATTGCAGGAAGAGATTTCTCTAAAAGGATTCTTATCCTCAAAAGAGGAATCAAACAAGCATAAATCATGATCGGAGGCGCAAGCAGTACCCCATGGTACAAAGTGAAGACGCCACCAATCTATTTCCACGATACATGAGCAGATGTTTTGCTGGAAACAATTTCCTACAAACATTTAAGAGATTCACACAGGAGAATGAGATAAGAAGACTTATTTTCACAACATTATGTGATCATAAGATCATTGTCCAGAGATTGCGGGAAGCATTTTACAAAAAAATGCCTATTAATTTTCGCAGCAAGCGTGGTAATGATGCCAAACTTCAAAATCCAAAAATGGCGGATAAAAGAAGATTTGGTGATGTCTTATTATCCTTTCGACAATATGGTTCGAAGCAAAAAGATACAAAATGATGGGATAATAACTTGTATTCATTCAAAATACAAGGAGAAGAACGAGTACCTCCAGAGGCAATTGCAGAATTGATGATGAGTCTAAAGGAGAATCCAATGAGTGATGTTACCTTAGAAGAACAAATATCACTCGAGAATATCAAGAAGAAGATCCAAAGGAATTATAATGAAAATCCTTTGGCATGGAGGGATCAGAACGAACTCAAAGCTTCCTTAAAAGTTAAACCAGGAAAAGAGTATGAGTTCGTGAGATTCAAACCAATCCTTATGAACCAAGAGGATCGTGAGGATATGGAAAAGATACTTAAGGAATATCTTGACCTTAAGTTGATTTCACCAGGAGTTTCTCCATACATCAGTCCAGGATTCTTAGTCAGAAATCATGGAGAAATCAAAAGAGGAAAGCCAAGACTTGTTATTAATTACAAAGGGATTAATAACATTTTGTAATTCGATGGATACTATATCCCAAGAAGAGAACATCTAGTTAACTGCATCAAAGGTGCCAAGATATTCTCAAAGTTCGATTGCAAATCCGGATTTTATCAGATTAAGATGGATGAAGAAAGTAAGAAGCTCGCAACTTTCTGAACACCACAAGGACATTATATTTTGGAACGTGATGCCTATGAGATTGGCTAATGCACCCCAGATATATCAAAGGAAGATGGATAATCTCTTCAAAGATTATTTCAGTTTCATGTTCGTGTATATTGATGACATCCTTATCGCATCAAAGAACATGAAGGAGTATCTCAAACACTTGGAAATATTTTCAGATGTTTGTCACAAGGAAGGATTAGTGCTTTCAAAAAAGAAGCGATAGAATTGCTACAAGACAAATTGAATTCCTTGGAATTGAAATCGATGAATCACGGAATCATCCTACTGGCTATATTGTAAAAAAGATACAAGGATTTAGGATCGTTTGAAAGACAAGAAGCGACAGAGTTTTCTCGGAGTTGTTAATTTTGTTAGAATGTTCATAAACAATCTAGCACATTACAGGAAGGTGTTTAGCCCATTGCTCAAAAAAGATGTCATATTCAAATGGGAAGATGGACATCAAGAAGGAATAAAGCAGCGACTTAAAGAAGTTTACAAAAAGCTTCCAAAACTTGCAATTCCACAAGATGAAGATGAAGCGGTGTTATATACACGGATGCCAATGACTATTGGTGGGCGGCAATTCTTACAAAAGCAACACCAAGCGGAGAAGTGCCATGTAGATATTGCGGTCTTTTTCTGATAATGAAGCACATCGATGGCATATAAACGAGAAAGAATTCTTTGCAGTCAGAGATGCTTTCAAAAAATGGCCTTTATTTTTACTGGCTAAAAAGTATACTTTAAAAATTGATAATTCAAGTGTTAAGGCTTTTCTTAAAACTAAAATTGAATCAAAAGCAGAAAAGGCTAGAATACTTAGATGGCAAGCTGAATGCCAATATTATGATTATCATATTGTCATTATAAAATCTCATGAAAATGTTCTTGCAGATTTTCTAACAAGAGATGGAGGGAATTGAAGTTGATTCCATCCTCACAGCCTCAAGACATCTTGGAGACCAGCTTGAAATGCTACTCCGAGAATTCGTTACCCTGGTCATCAATGCTGATTTGTTCGGGAAATTACAAAGGAATGATCAGGACAAAGTAACAGATCGAATACGAGCATGTGTCCGGTCTCACTCTCAGTTGAAAACAGCATTTCAGGGGTCACTCCTCCGGGCCGCTAATAAGCGAAAGGAGCATTTTGAGCACGGGGCTCCCCAACCCGCAGCTGAGGATTCAAGTACCTCTAGGACAGATCCTAAGCTGGCAGAAATGTTGGCCCAATGAAAAAATGATACTCCGGAGTCAAATCCCAAGATATCATATCAACCCAGCACGTCTGGGGTAAAGGACGAAGAGATCAATATTAGGCCTATGATGGGCAACTCTAAGATTGATAATAACGAGATAAAAGTTTCTTCTTCTTGGCAGGAATACCAGGCGAATTGGGAGAAACTGACCACAAGGCGTGGGATATCTCCTGAAAGAACAAAGATCGATATTTCTGGAAAATATCCAAGGGTATGGATGCTTCCAAATTCCAACCCTCAAGAAGTGAAACGGTGGTATGAGTTTGGGGCTTTGGCCTCGATCTATACAACTTCACCAGCCTTCCCGGAGATTAAGCAATTGCCAAAATGGATCCAGGAATCAGTTTACGAGTGCTGGTCAAACAATGATAGCTTGAAACGAGGGGATACCTTGGAACTGTATTTTATAAGTACAGCTCCAGAGCCTATCGGAAAAGGCGGTCATGAAGCCTTTCATTACATTAGGCTTCACCGACCAGAAGAAAGAGCCTTCGAAAATATCAAGGAGGCAAATTCAGAAGGAGTCCAATTAGCCATGACCTTTACAGAAGATCAGATCACAACGAGAAGAGCATGGGGATTATGGGTCTGTCTCACTGAGATGGACAAAGTCAAGTTTCCGTTTAAATTCTATCAGAATTCAGTGAACGGATCGTTCCTGTTAAACACCATGATAGGAAAAACAACAAGATTTGCGGAAGATTTATTTGAGAATAAAAGAAATCTTATGTGGGAAAACAAGCTGTCGGGGAGTAAAGAAACTCGCCGGAAATATTACAATATGGCTCAAATTGGCCATTGGGAAAATCGGGTCTATCCCGAGTGTCCAACCAGAAGGAACCGAAATTTGGCAAAGGATTCCGACCAAAGGTAGATCGGAGAAGACCCAGCAACGGAGAAAACAAGTCACATAAGAAACCAAATTTTCGGGGACCACCAAAAGGGTAGATTCCCTGACAAAGTGACAAAGTTAGTGGAGGCATGTGACTCCAGACAGGTAACAAACCACTCAGCAAAAAGACAAAAAGTGGGTCCATGAAAGATGTCGTTCAAGACACTACAAGACGAAGGGCGGGAGTCAAGCAAAGTTTGGGAGTTTTCATAAAAGCTTCGGATACCAGACAAGAGATGGCCCAAGCCATGTGAAGATGGGTTGGATGCCCACTAATTGCTGCAAGTGGAGCAATAATTAAAAGATGAAAGGGACATCCATTTGAAGGCAATAATGCAGAACATAGAGGTCTTTTACCTCTATAAATGTCAAGATTTGCTGGAGGCTGAGGAGATCGAATATCATCCTTAGACTTCAGAAAAATAAAATCCTTTGTAATAATATAGTTGAGTGTTTAAAATTTTCAGAGTGTTCTTCAGTTTTCAATTTTTTCTGTCTTTCAGTTTATGTGTAAGGATGTGCAAGCCTCAGATATGAGAGGTTAAACATGTATTCTCCTCCCAAAAGGAGATTACTGATGTAATAAGTTTTCTTTAAGTTCTTAATAAATAAAGGCTTTTTGTTCAACATGTGTTCATAATGTATTATTAGTCTATCCCTTTGAAGAATTACTTTATACGCCAGGAGTAGGAAACAAACCAAGGTTGTCTTTGGCGATTCTTGAAGGAGTCAGATAACTTGTAGATCATCTTCCCTGTTGGTTGAAATTGAACAGTGTGAACTGTTTGTCAAACGGTCTAGGGGCAGTGATTTTCTGACTGGTGGTGTTGCGAGCCATCTCACCCGGTGCTGTTTCGGTCGAAAGAGGTATGAATTTTAAGGGATTTATTAATTTTACGGAAGCATGTTGGGCCTGATATGGTCGTAATGGACTATTTCCATTTTCACCTATAAATCTTAGTTTGGAATAACATAGAATCATGAAATCTTTTAAGAGTATGCCCTGTTAAGTTTATCGGCTGGAAACCTGACACGATCCACTTAAAACCTCTGAATACAGACTGGATCTAAGTAGGTGTAACAATGCCATGAATGAAACAGGTGACATAAATTCAGAGCGCTCATCTTCTGTGATATCTGGAACGAATTTGATCATGTTTCCTTATTTGTTATAAAGGGTATAATGGGAACTTCAATGAATAATTGATTTCTTTTAATAAGGAAGGCCAAAGTTGTAACTGAAACATCAAAAGAGGTCATTCTTGATTTTACCCCAACTAGTTTGCTAATTTTTAATTTTTTTTCCTGTGTATATTTTATTAATTTGACCTATATATACATATTTTTGGGGATCTTCATGGGTGTTAAGTTTTGTTACATTTTATAGTTTGTTCAAGTAGTTTCTGCAGTAATATGTAGATTTTATTTGCTTGTTGGTGGATTTTTGTTCAAGTGATTATTGTTGGTGGGTTTTTGTTCAACTTTTTGATAATAACTTATATGTGATTAATGTACTGTCTTCTGAGAAGTTACTATTATATTTTTATTTATGTTCAGATATATTGCACTTAAAGTATCACTTATTTGCTGAAAAGTACCAAATTTTGTTGGAAAAGTATCATTTTTTATGTTACAATATGTGCATTTTAAACATATAATTGTGATCTCAAAAGTATCATTTTTTATGCTGGAAAGTATCACTATTTGCTTTAAAAGTGTCACTTTTATGTCATGGTATTGTCATTTTAAACATTTAATTTGTATCATTGTGCGTCTCAAAAGTATAATATTTCATCATCTCCAAATTTGTCACATCACACATGTATGATTCTTCTTGAAATAGACCATTTTGTAGTTATAATTGTTGAATGCGTTTTGACTCTTGTTTTTTTTTTTGCTCAAGCCCATATAAAGACGCAAATTAAGAGCTTTATATTGCGCAAATTGTTCTTTCTCATTTGAATGAAATGAAAGGGCAAATGGAGCAGGAAGTTCTTATGTTCATTAATGACAAGAAAAGTAAAAAATGAAGCAGGGAGAAACCAACACATATGAAGTAGCCAAGAAGATTCAACAGCCACAAATATCCAGAAAAAAAGTTATTTTGTTTTGTTGTCTACATTCCACAGATGATAATTTAGTTTTTTTTGTACACGTATGATAGTTTAGTGTTTTGAGTGAAATAAGGGTACCTTTTGAGTAATTTTTTTGTTGTTGACAAACTTTTGTCATTTGAGATTTTTTTATCATTTATATGTTGTTGAAGTTCATGTATTGATATATAGTGATTTTAAATTTCAAGTCTTGTATTACTAGTTACACACCCAAGTATTACTTTGGATTAAAAGTGTCATTGTTAATGTTGAAAAGTATCAGTAATTGCGTAAAAAGTATATTTTTTTATGTAAGTTGAAGTTCTTGTATTGATGCCGAATCATTCGAACTTAGTATTCCTTTGTATTAAACATATCACTATTAATGTTGAGAAGTATGAGCAATTACGTAAAAAGTACCATTTTTTTATATCAAAGTATTGTATATGTTCAACATATTATACATGTTCAACATGAGATATGTATCATTGTGCATCTTAAAAGTATCATGTTTAACGTTGAAAAATATCAATATTTGTCTAAAAAAGGACATAACTTATACATTGTACTTAAAAATATATAAAATGTGAAACTATTACTGTTTATCATAAAGGTACCATATTTAATGCCTAAAAGTATCACTAATTACGTGAAAAGTACCACTTTTGATGTTTACAATATTTAAAATGTGAAAGTATCATTGTTCATCTTAAAAGTATCATAATTACTGCTCAAAAGTATAATTATTTGTGGAACAAGTATCACTTTTATTTTACAGAATTTAAAATGTTCAAGTATCACTGTCCATCATAAAAGTATCATATTTAGTCTCAAAAGTATCACTATCGCAAAACTAAGTATCATTTTTCAAAGTAAAAGTATTAGCTGTGAAACAAAATTGTGTATAGCCTGTGGGAAATTAGGAGAGCGAAAGAGAGAACTGGAAGAGGGGAGAGAAAGAAATATCTGCGGGAAAATAGGAGAGAGAAAGAAAATAGAAGAGAGAAAGAAATATCTACAGGAAAATAGGAGAGAGAAAGATAGCCTTGGAAGAGGAGAGAGAAAAAAATATCTCCTAAAATCTTGCTGTTGCAGACTTGGATTTGTGGGCCGGATAACATAATTTTTTTTTAATAACAGGATCCGAGTTGTAGGATCCGTCTTACGGATTATGATTCGTAAGACGGTCCTATGAGAGACGATCTCAAGATTAAAAATAGCCATCTTTTGTAGACACATCTTTTTTAACCATTTTGGGGTGTAAAATGATATTGACACCCTTCTAGCATGTTTGTTTGATATTTGGATTATTTCTCTCTGTCTTTCACCTATCTCTATATCACCTTACCCTTTCTTTCAAATTTTTTTAAAAAATTGAACCTGTATTTTTCGTTTTTAAAGATGCAATATGTGTGTTAAATTATAGATATCGAAAAGAGAATTAATTTGATATATTTTACATGCAAAACGGATTTAAAACGAAAAAGTTATGTGAATTCAAAGTTTTTTGGAAAAAAAAATATGGGTTATAATAAGTGAGAGAACTGGATGCTGTAGCTCGACATCGAGTTACAGTAACTCGACGTTGAGTTATAGTTTACGGTAACTCGATGCCGAGTCACAGTAACTCGATGCCGAGTCACAGTAACTCGATGCCGAGTCACAGGGATGTGTGTTTTTGTGCAGTTAAATTGACTCAAAGGCAAATTGGGTTTTTCACACCCCAAAATGGCTAAAAAAGATGTGTTTGAAAAAGATGGCTAAAAAACATCTTGGTTGGATGGGAATTGCTAAAAGAAAAACCGACTGATATTTTTATATAAATGTTCATTTAATTGTAAAAGATTCCGATTTTTTTTTTTGTCAGAAAAACAGATTTCATTAATGATCAAGACAAATGGACTTGAGAGATTCTTCAATACATCCAGGTGGTTCACTCCAAACAGTAGGACTGGAGTTGAAAATGGAATTGCAATTTATATATTTATCAACAAATTAAATCTTCAAATCTAACATCGAGTGCGGTGCTAAAAATATGGCACAAAATCTTCTTTTATTTTGCGTGCCCTAGGTACTCTCTAATATTTCTCTTCCATATACCAACTGAAACACGTTAATTGTGAGAAAGTACTTGTACTATTTGTTTTTACCCATGTTTTTTAGGTGACAAGAATACAAATTATCCTATCGTAAATTTCGCCAAACATAACTTACGAAACCTCCATGTGCAAAGCATTTTAAATACAATCCTTTAGAAATCCAAGAAACTTTGATGTGGCATAGGGGCTTGGTATTTGTGTCTCCAACCCAAAGGGGACAACCCAAAATTACTTTAATTACATATCTCTTATTTTGATATAATTAATCTATGTTTTTTTTCAAAGATATAATTAATCTATGTTAATTAAGTATGTATAAAACAATAGTGATATTTACGTGTGTGCTTTGATGATATTGAAATAACAGATTAAACATCACTTTGAAATAGAGAATCTCACTTCCTCTTTCTCGAAAGCTTCTTCTTTAGCTCCCTACATTCTTACCAGATAGTGGATCATCGTAAAGATTATACAAAAACTTATCAATATTTAATTTGATGTCACTAATCAAAACCTCTCCAAAGGAAAAAAAACATTTACCACAAGAAAATTTCAGTTTACCGACAGAATTTACGGACAAAAATGATTTTGTCACTAAAATTTATAATTACTGATAGAATACCTACAAAACAAAAAATATTATTTTTCCACAAATATTACCGACAGTTTTTCAATTTACCAACAGATTTTGTGTAGGTATTTACCAACAATTTTAGATTTTGTAGGTAAATATTTTATCTACAATGATTTTGTCTACACTTTACAATTTTTTTAATGCTTACCTACAGATTTCTCTGTAGGTAAATTGATTTTTTCTTGTAGTGATTAATTACATTAAGATATCCAAACTAAGTTAAGGGTGCATTTGGGAGGGCATTTGGGAGGGGATTTGGGAGGGGATTTGGGAGGAGGGATTTGAAATCCTTAGCTAAATCCACACCCATGTTTGACATATAAATCCAAATTAATGGATTTCAAATCCCTCTTTAAGTTTTAGTTCATTTTCAAATGATTTTAAATCCCTCCCAAAACCTAGTCATTTGAAATCCATTCTTTTTCCTTTTATGGCCACTTGCATATTCACACACACACACACACACACACACACACTGCACATATCTACATACACTACACATACTACACATATTCACACATACAATACACACAATGCACACACACTCACACATTTACACACACTACACACTTACACACACTGCACATATTTACACACACTTACACACACTGCACACATTTACTCACACAATGCACACTCATATTTACACACACACGCACACACTACACACACTCACACATACTCTCTCTTATATATTCACACACACTATCCTCATACACATTCACACATAATAAAAGTTATATATTTTATATTTTTATTAGTGTATAAAATTATAATTATTTATAAAATAATAAGACTATATCTTCTATTTTTATTTATTAAATGTCAATTAAGAAAATGAATGGAGCTTTGAAATTTTTTTATCAAAAATTATAATGGATTTGAAATCCCTACACAAATCCACATTATCCAAACAAAAGGTGGATTTCAAATCCAAGTAGTTTGAAATCCATTCATTTGAAATCCGTTAAAATTTCAAATCCTTCCATCCAAATGGACCATAATGTTTTGATTAAAGACAATATTAAAGTAGAAATACATCCATATGACCATATATAAGTATAATCTATGACTCCAATTGTTTTTTTTAGTTGGGGGTTATAGATATCCGAATTCAAAGCTAATAAATAAACCTTTCAAAAAAATTCAAAGCTAATATTTAGTTTGTTTCAACATTAACAAGCCCATAGTATATTAATATCCCGATATTTAATTAACATTTAATCCAAAATCTGGTTGATAATGGTTTAAACATTACTTATTAGGATGAGATCTTCTTATCTACTGTCCCTGTTCTACTCTCTATTCCATATATTGGATGAAAGACACGTGTATAATTGTAATATTATCTTGTACACATGTCATTCATCTGATGCAATGAACATGGAGTGGAACATGAAATCTCAATTTGGATTGTTGATTACAAGATCGAGAAAATGCATAATAAATATGGATGGATAAATTTAACCAACGATAAACGAGTAGAATTGTAATTTTGTGGGGAAAAGAACAAGAATTGTAATTTTCACCATTTTACAATAACTTGAAGCAAACATATGATATGTACATCTGGTATTAACCATGCTACACCAGGTGTCGTACACTTGGTACATGGATGAATGACAAGTGTTCCACTTTTTACATGGATAATTGACAAGAGTTTCAATTTATAAGTAGTGGGACACTTGTACGGTAGATATACACCAAGTGTATTTACATCAGGTGTAGCATCTACAAGACCATGTACATCTAGACGTATCATCCAATATGATATACACAAACAAAGTATTAATTACTTTTGATTGATGTTGAATATTTAAATATCTTACTGTAATCAATATTATATAATCACATCCCACTGAGTTTTAATCACATACTATATAATCACATCCCAATGAGTTTTAATTAGAGTCATCAAAGTGTCAATTTGGTAAGTGCCCATCGGGCCAAGGGGGAAAATCGGACCGGACCGGAATTTCTTCGGGCCCCTATTTTGGGTAGCCCAGCCCATGTTTTAAAAATACACTAAAATTGCTTTGGGCCAACCGGGCCGATCGGGCCGGGCCAAATAGGTCGGGCCTACAAAATTGTAGCCCATTCCAGTCCTATTACTGGGACGATCGGGCCAGCCCATCAGGCCGAGCCATTTTTTGACAGCTCTAGTTTTAATATGATACTTTATGATCTATTATATATGTTTAGCTTTATTTTTATTTGTCTTCCCTTTTCTCTTATTTGAAATAGGTGGAATTTATTTGAGGATTTCCTATGTGGCTTCAAAATTTTGTATTTTGTTTATTTCGTATTGATTAATAAAAATGCGATTTTCTTGTCGTAAAAAAACAAAAGAATTTCTTTTTCAATTTGGAAATGTTGAGATCTCAACTTTATCGATTAAATAAGATCTATTGGGAACATTTCAATACAATATAGTACACAATCTACCTGAAACAATGGGCAAAATCTTCAAATTGCGACGAAGACGTTCCATAGGGAATATAATTAATTGCATAGTACAACATACACCTGTTAGTTAAAATTCATAAAATATTGAAATACATTAGACATTGTTCCTTGTAATTTATACCCTGCATACTGCATATTTATGTTCTGCATATATAGTGTTCCAAATTTGCATATTTAGTATGAATAAATTGTATTATATTAAATTTTAATAGTGTGTATATTTAGAATAGGAATATTGCATCTATAGTTTTATTATTGTGTATACTTAGAGCTGAACAGAGACGTGAAATGGATTGAAAAAGAAAACTGAACAGGCGTTTGTTTTGAAAATATAACTGACGCCTTAAATCGCGGAAGAGAGAGATATGGTAAGATTTTTTACCAATAATTGTTAAGGATTAATTTTGAAAATACCAAATTGGATGGAGAGGCATATTGGATTAATTTTAAGTATGAAAATCTTCAGTCTTTTTGCTTCTACTGTGGTTTGATTGGACACACGGAACGGAGCTGCCAAAATCGCAAAGAGGACTTGGGAAGAAACACTTTGAAAGAAGGGCAATTTGGGGATTGGATGAGGGCAATGGACTTTGGTGTGTTTAGGTATGGTCAAAGATCTCCAAAAAATATTGTAAGAACTACAATAGGTGAACCTTCAGGAAGTAATGAAGTAATCAGAAGGAAGTGGAGGGTGTTAAGAATCAAAATCCTGTGCTAGGTAAAGTGTCAGAGAAGGAAGTCAGTGTTGAAGCTGAAAAGTTTCAGGGTGGGCATCCTTCATCAGTGTTGAGAAATATGGACAATTTACCTAATATGAAGGTGATGGAGGTCAGGAGGCCAACTCTGGAAATTAATACCAAGGGCCAGGCCAGGACCAAGGAGGATAATAAAGAGAATGAGAGGAGCTCTGAATTGGACACTCACAAAAAAGATGAGAGGAGAGAACATGGAAACAGAATACCTCTAAAAGAACGACATGAAGGGAATCAGAATGGTTGTGAAAACCATAAATTGGAAGAGAAGGTGGATGAGAGGAAAGTCTTTAAGAAGTACAGTGGTAAAAAATCCAATCCTAAACCAATGGAAGTGTGTGAGTCTGCTGAATATGAGCATTGTGGGACTAAAAGGAATTTTGAACAAATTGAAGAGGAGGGGGATGTGTTGGGATTTTCGAAGAGAGGTAAAGGTCTGGAAATTATAGGAAGTGAAATTAATTCGGAAATGGTGGAGGTGGCCAGCCAAAAATGGGCCCAAAGTTATAAATGAATACATGTGTATGGAATTGTAGAGGTTTGGGAGGACCCTCTACAATTTCTCAACTCAAGGAGGTTTGGAGACTCCACCTTCCAGATTTGGTTTTTGTAAGTGAAACAAAAAAAAGAGTCTTTTGTGAGAATTGTTTGTAAAAGATTTAAGGTCCAAGACAGATGGTTTTGTGTTAATCCGATTGGTAAAAGTGGAGGCCTGCTCGTGTTTTGGTCTGATAGAATAAAAGTTTTGAATATTTTGAGTTCTGATTTTTGTGTGGAAGTTGAATGCAATTTTGAAGAGGATAATGAAAAATTCTGGGCCATATTCATCTATGCAAGTACTGACAAAGCAACTAGAAGAGAACAATGGCAATATCTCCAAGCTGCTAGGGCGAAATGGGGTCAGTTTTGGTGGATTGGTGGTGATTTTAATGATATTTCTTGCAGTGAGGAGAAAAGAGGAGGCAGAGTGAGAAATGTCCCAGTTTTTTGGATTTTAATGGCTTCATTGAAGGTATGGAGATGGGAGATATTAAGTATAGAGGTCATCCTTTCACATGAGCCAATAACAGAGATGGAGAAGGATTCGTGGAGGAAAGAATTGATCGTTTTTTTGGATCCCCGAGTTTGATGCTTAAATTCCCTAATGCAGGTGTCCAGCATATTGAAATGCACTCATCAGATCATCATCTACTTTTGCTGGAAACTTCCCCTGTAATTACAAAGAGGAAAAAAAGATTTGTTTTTGATAAAAAATGGCTTCAATGGGATGGGATTGACTTAACTGTTGAACAAGCTTGGAATCAGGATATTAAAGGTACCCCATTGTATCAGGTGCAACAGAAAATTGTGCAGAGTAGATTGGCTATTATCAACTGGAGCAAAGGAAAGTTTACAAACTCTGCCAAAATGATTGATAAATGCAAAAAAAGGTTAAGTGAAATCAAAAAACCTGATTGCAAAGGAAATTGGAAGGAATGGAGTAACCTCAGAGGAGTCTTAGATAAAGCTTATAAAGAAGAGGAAAGTTACTGGGGGCAGAAAGCTAGGATTAATTGGCTTCAAGAGGGTGACAGGAATTCTAAGTTTTTTCATGCTTGTACACTTCAAAGAAGAAGGCTTAACAGTATTGATAAGCTTGTGGTCACTGATGGGACTGTGTGTGATTCTCCTAAGGCAGTTGAAAGTGAGATTACCAATTTCTATCAGAACTTGTTTCAGACCTCAAATCCAGCTGATGATGTTACCATTTTGGATGGGATTTCTCAAACAATTACACCCTCTATGAATCAGCTTCTGACTAGCCAGGTGGAGGATAAGGAAATCAAGAAGGCTCTATTTGATCTCAGCCCCACTAAATCCTCCGGTATGGATGGTATGAACCCTTTATTCTTTCAACATTTCTGGAATATCATCTCATTTAAATTTTTTTCAGTTGTGAGGGATATTTTTAAGAACCATAAAATGCTTAAGAGTGTGAACCACACCCTAATCACTCTCATTCCCAAAATTAAGAATCCCACTTCCATTGCTCATTTCAGGCCTATAAGCCTTTGTGGTGTTGTGTATAAAGTGATTTCCAAAATAATTGTCAACAGAATGAAACCTATCCTGCACCATTGTATCAGTGTTAATCAATCCGCTTTCATCCCGGGTAGGCAAATTATTGACAATGTTGTGTTAACTCATGAGTGTATTCATCATCTTAATGGTCTTAGAAAGGGTAAAACTGCTTTCATGGCACTTAAATTAGACATGTCAAAGGCCTATGATAGAGTTGAATGGAAATTCCTTATTTCTGTATTGTCCAAAATGGGATTTGATTCTAAATTTGTCAACTGGATTTTTAACTGCATCTGTTCTACCTCTTTCTCTGTTAACATTAATGGCCAAGTGGCTGGTTATTTTAGACCTTCTAGAGGGATTAGACAAGGAGATCCTCTTTCACCTTATCTATTTATTCTTTTGTCTGAAGTTTTATCCAGTTTGATCAAACAAGCTCAAGTTAATTACCTGTTTAAAGGTATGAAACTTGGTAGACTTGGCCCTCCTTTAACACATCTTTTTTTTGCTGATGATTCTATTCTCTTTTGTGAGGCATATCTTTTTCAGGCTCTCAATGTGAAAACCATCTTGGATAGATATTGCAATGCTTCAGGTCAGGTCATTAATATGGAGAAATCCTCAGTTCTTTTCAGTAAGAATACCCCTGAAATGGTGAAAAAAGATATATGTGCTATATTGGATGGTATTGTTATTCAAAATCACTCCAGGTACCTTGGGCTTCCCATGGTTTTGGGTAAATCAAAAAAAGAGATTTTTCAATATGTTTCTGATAGTGTGCAAAAGAGAGTTGCTAGTTGGAGTAATGCTTTTCTTTCATCAGCAGGAAAAGAGGTGCTTTTAAAAGCAGTTATTAATGCAATGCCAACATATGTGATGTCTTGTTTCAAATTGCCTAATTCTATTTGCAAGGAAATCTGCAGCACTGCCTCTAAATTCTGGTGGGGTGCCTCAGGTTCTGGAAATAGGAAAATGTGTTGGGTTGCTTGGGATAAGATGAGTCTTCCTAAAGAGGTGGGGGTGGGGTTCCAAGACTTGGCTCTTTTCAATGAAGCACTAATTGTCAAACAATTATGGAGGTTATTGACCCAACCTAATTTGTTGATTAGTAAAGTTCTCAAGGCTAAGCACTACTCTCATGGAGGTTTGCTGAATTGTGAACCAAAAAGTGGTGACTCATGGCTCTGGAAGTGTTGGATTCGAACTAAAGCAACCTTGTTGCAAGGATTAAGGATGCAGGTGGGGGATGGCAAATCAGTGAATGTGTGGGAAACTCCATGGCTGTTGAAAACACCATCTTTTAGGCCTTGCAGTACTATACCTCCCTCATGGGAATCTTTATGGGCGAATGAATTACTTACTGCTGATGGAAAGCAATGGAACAGTACCCTTGTCGACACATTTTCAGTGAGCAGGATGTTGAAGCCATTCTGCAAGTTCCAATCTATCAGGATGATTCTAAGGATAGATGGGTGTGACATTGGGGCAACAAATGGAAGTTCTCAGTTAAGTCTGTATATGCTATGCTTAGGAATGTGAAAAAATGCAAGATGGATATACCTGAGTCTAGTAAAGGCTGTAAAGAAAATGAGTGTTGCTGGAGAAATTGTTGGGGTTTGGAGGTGAAAAATAAGATCAAACATTTCTTGTGGAGGACTCTCAACAATAGTCTGCCAACCTCTATGAATCTGTGCAGGAGAGGCATGAAATTGGATACCAAATGTCAGATTTGTGGAGAGGGAGAGGAATCAGCTGAACATTTGTTCTTTCAATGTTCTAGAGCTGCACTTGTGTGGAAGATAGCTCAAGTACAATGGAATGATACACTGAAGCAGAGCTTTAATATGAAAGGGTGGTGGCAGCAAGTTTGTTCTATTAAAAGCTGTTATACTACAACCTTTAGAATCCAACTTTCAGTATACATTCTATGGTGGCTTTGGAAGACAAGAAACCTGTGGGTCTTCCAAAAAGAGGCGTGGAAAGAAGAGGATATTGTTAGAAGAGCTGTTCAAGAGTGGCAGGAATATCAAGTCATTGTTAATAAAAAATGGAGGGACATCCTCAGTAAGGAAACCAAGAGGGAGGCCAGCTTGGATAAGGTGATTAAAAAAGAAGCAGTAGGATATCAGAATTTGATGATCAGTGCTGTTACTTTGAAGGATCAGAGGAAAGCTTTTGGGGGCTGGTTGGCAGATGATAATGGTTGTGTTTTGAAGGCATGGGCAACCTCTAGGGATGACATTAAGCATCCAGTAGAGGCTGTGTTGGTGGGCATTCGACAGGCTTTGTGTTTTGCAGCACAGATGAACATTGTCACTTTGAAACTTCATATAAATGAATAGGATATTGCGAGCAAACTCAATAATAATTTGAACTTTGAGGGTGAAGGTGCTCAAATAGCTGAAGACATCTACTTGTTAAGTTTTCTTTTTGAGCATGCTGTTTTTTTAGGTCAAGAACAAAAGAGCATTTTGAAATGTCATAGATTAGCAAATCTTGTTCTTGATAGTTTTGTGGATTTGAATTGGGAGATAATTATTATTTGCCACCCCAACTTTACCTCTTTTTATACTTCACAACCTAAACTTTGATTCGTAACACTTTGCACCCCGAATTATGAAAATAGTTACCTTTTGCAACCTTTGGACCATTTTACCCCTAGGCATGTATTCTTTAAAAACAATAGTTCTAGTTATCCCTTTAAACTCTAATTTGAGGCAGATTGCTCCATAAGGATAAATATATTGCATTCTATAATCATAAATTTTTCACTCCATAAT
Source organism: Rehmannia glutinosa (assembly GCA_016081115.2). Lineage (NCBI taxonomy): Eukaryota > Viridiplantae > Streptophyta > Magnoliopsida > Lamiales > Orobanchaceae > Rehmannia > Rehmannia glutinosa. The sequence goes on from CM071934.1 coordinate 45,913,987, forward strand.
CAATTTGTTTTTCGGATTTTTCGAGAAATAAGAACCCGATATTTCTGTAACTTGTTTTGTTCGTGGCATTGTTACACCTACTTAGATCCAGTCTCTATTCAGAGGTTTTAAATGGATCATGTCAGGTTTCCAGTCTATAAACTCAACAAGACATACTTCTATCAAGATCTTATTTCAAGTACTTATCCGTATACAATTTGGGGTCTTTAGACCGAAAATGAAAATAGTCCATTACGACCATATCAGCCCAACATGCTTCCGTAAAATTAATAAATCCCTTAAAATTCATACCTCTTTTGACCAAACAAAGACGGGTTAAGTGGTTCGCAAAGCCACCCGATCGGAAAATTTCGCCCCGGATCGTTTGACAAACGGCTCCTCACCTGTTCAACCTCACCCTCGGGAAGATGATCGCAAGTTATCCGACTCCTTAAAACCGCTCAAAGACCTTGGTTCGTTTCCTACTCAAAGGCGTAAAAGTAATTCTTTAAAGGGGATGAATTAATAGAACATTATGAACACATGTTGAAGCAGAAAGCCTCTTTTTATTAAGAACTCATAGAAATATTTATTACATTAGTAATCTCCTCTTGGGAGGAGAATACTGGTTTAGCCTCTCATGGATGAGGCTTGCACTCGGAAATACATAAAAACTTAAAAACTAAAACACTCAAAATATTACAAATTTTCTCTTAATTTATTATAAGAAAACTAAGGAAAATGTTCGATGTCCCCCCTGACTTCCTTCAAATCCCCGCAATTTATAGAGGTAAGTCCGGACTTGAATTTCGGACTTCAAATCTTCCGAGATGTAAGACGTCACCGCTTACGTCATACTCCTGAATTATTACTCTCCACTGTCTTCCTTCTCTTTCGCGTGACTCAACCCATGTGATGGTTGTCGGGGAATCTTCTAAAAGTTGGTGCGTGGTCCCCGAGGAAAACGCGTCTTGTGAGTCGGGCCCTTGTCCTTTCCAGTTTGTATGGTCCTGCTCGGTCGGGTTTGGGTCGGAAACCTTTCCCAAACTCGGGTTCCTTTTCGGGCATGCTTGACAGATCCGGTCGATCCAACGGCCAACATGCGCCATGTTACGAATTTCCGGTAAGTTTCCTTGCTCGGAATCTTGTTTTCCCGAGAGAATTCTTCTTTTGGTCTCGAAGAGTTCCTCCGCAAATCCTCGTGGTTGATCCGGTCATCGAATTCAAAAGGAAAGATCCATTCGCCGAGTCGGAAGAACTTAAATGGATATTTGACTTTGTCCATTTGGGTTAGACAAACCCAAAGACCCCATGCTCGCTCCTGGTAGAAGCTTCGTCTTGAGAAAATGCTCCTACTAACATGGTCCTTCTTCCGGTGAAGGCGCTTAATATATTTTAAAACATTTCCATCCGGTCTTCTTAGCTTGATGAAATGAAAAGCTTCATTAAAACCTTTCTTGGTTCGTGAGCCGCACCGATAAAATACAGTTCCAAAATATCGCCTCGGCCAAGTGTGGATTATTGGCCCAGGTCTCGTAAATCGCTTCCCCAATCCATTTCGGTAATTTTGAAATTTCGGGAATCCTGGTGACACGGTATAGATTGAAGCTAAAGCTCCAAAAGTATACCATTCTTGTACTTCATTTGGATGACTTAGGGTTTCATCCAAACTCTTGGATACTTGCCTCGAGATATCAACCATTGTTTTTTCCGGGTTAATACCTTGTCTTGTAACTAATTTCTCCCATTGTCGCCGATATACCGCATAGGAGAAATCTTAATCTCGCCGCAGTTTGAACCTTAGATTTGCTGTCATGTGGCCTAAGATTCAACTCTCCTCTTTACCCCAGGTGTCTGGGTTGACTTGAAGACTCGGGTTGTGACACCGGAGCTTCAACATTCGTTCTGATTTGTACACCCTCGGGGATGCATCACCGCAACACTTGTGATTATGATACTTGAATCCATAACTCTCGGGTTAGAGCCCCGTACTCTCTCGGCCCCTTTTTGCACCGTAGAGATGCGGCCTGGAAGAGAGGCCCTTGCAGTCTAAGAACAATTGTCCTTGAGCGAACCGACATGCTCGTATTTGACTAGAAACGGATTTCTGGTCGCCTGTTGAAGTCGTCCCCAACTTCGCATTGAGACATAACGTCCCAAAATCTCGTTCTAGACTCTCCAGGTTTTCCCCGAGATGTCTTACTCGTTTAAGGACTCGTCGAACGCGCCCTTCCATCTCGTGTCAAGAAATGCAAGAATATTTTCATGAGATTTTATAATGACAATATCATAATCATAATATTGACATTCAGCTTGCCATCTAAGTAATCGAGCCTTTTCTGGTTTTGATTCAATTTTGTTTTTTTAAAAGCCCCGACACTTGAATTATCAATTTTTAAAGTAAACTTTTTAACCAAGAAAATAACGGCCATTTTTTAAAAGCCTTTCGATGCAAAGAATTCTTTCTCGTTGATATTCCATCTGTTTGCTTCACTCGGGTGTGAATAAACCGCAATATCTGCATGGCACTTCTTCATTTGGTGTGACTTTCGTAAGAACCGCCGCTTGCCCACCAATCATCACCTGGCATCCGTGTAAAGAACCAGTTCATCCTCGTCTTGGGAATCGCAAGTTTTGGAAGCTTTTACAAACTTCTTTAAGTTGCTTAATTCCTTCTTGATGTTCATCTTCCCATTTGAATATCGCATCCTTTTTAAGCAATGGGCTAAACACCTTCCCGTAGTATGCTAGATTGTTAATAAACATCCTGAAGAAATTGACAACTCCAAGAAAACTCAAGTCGCTTCTTGTCTTTTAATGTATCCGAAATCCCTGTATCTTTTCCACAATATGATTTTGTAGAATAATTCCAGATTCATCGATTTCAATTCCGAGGAATTCAATCTGTCTCGTTGCGATTACCGCCTTCTTTTCCGAAAGCACTAATCCTTCTTTGTGACAAACATCTGAAAATATTTCCAAATGTTTGAGATGCTCCTTCATGTTCTTTGATGCGATTAGGATGTCGTCGATGTACACGAACATGAAACTGAAATAATCTTTGAAAAGATTATCCATCTTTCTTTGATATATCCGGGGTGCGTTAGCCAATCCCATAGGCATCACGTTCCAAATATAGTGCCCTGTGGTGTAGAGAAAGTCGTAAACTTCTTACTTTCTTCCTCCATCTTAACTGCGGTAGAATCCGGACTTGCAATCGAACTTTGAGAATATCTTGGCACCTTTGATACAGTTAACCAGATGTTCTCTGCTTGGGATATAGTATCCGTCGAACTCCAAAATGTTATTAATTCCCTTGTAATTAATAACAAGTCTTGGCTTTCCTCTTTTGATTTCTCCATGGTTTCTGACTAAAAATCCTGGACTGCTGTATGGAGAAACTCCTGGTGAAATTAACTTAAGGTCAAGATGTTCCTTAAGTATCTTCTGCATATCCTCACGATCCTCCTGGTTCATAAGGATTGGTTTGAATCTTACGAACTCGTACTCCTTTCCAGGTTTAACCTTTAAGGAAGCTTTAAGCTCGTTCTTATCCCACCAAGCCAAAGGATCTTCATTGTAATTCCTTTGGATCTTCTTCTTGATATCCTCGAGTGATATTTGTTCCTCTATGGTTACATCATCACTGTGGATTCTCCATTAGACTCATCCATAATTCTCGCAATGGCTTCGAGTGACTCGTTCTTCTCCTTGTACTCGAATGAATACAAGTTATTATCCCATATCTTCCGATCCTTCCGAATGGAACCAAATTGTCTATAGGATAATAAAGCTTCACCAAATTTCCTTCGATCCGCCATTTTTGGATTGCGAAGTTTGGCTTCATCACCACGCTTTTGCTGCGAAAATTAATAGGCATTTTTCTCAAAATGCTTCCCAGATCTTTGGACAATAATCTTATGATCACATAAGGTTGTGAAAATAAGTCTTCTTGTCTCATTCTCTGTGTGAATCGCTTGAATGTTTGTAGGAAATTATTTCCTAGCAAAATATCTCGCACTGTATCATGGAAATAGATTGGTGGCGTTTTCACCTTATACCACGGGTACCACCGCCTCTCCGATCATGATTTTCGCTTGTTTAATTCCTCTGTTAAGGATAAGAATCCTTTAGAGAAATCTCTTCCGCAATAGCTGGTAAATCTTCTCCAATTTCTTTAGGAAAAACATCCGCTTTGCAAGACATATTAAAGCACTGAATCAATATAGGCGGCGAAATACTCGGCCTTGTATTCAAAGATATAACATTCCAATAGAAATGTATATGGAGAATGGACTAGTGGTCATCTCGATTCGTATCTTTTATTAGCCACCGTGAACTCCATTCCGTCTTGTAATCTTTCCTAAGGTTTATGTTCCTCAAGAAATTCAATTCCCGGTATTAATTGTTCTCGGGGATTTTCCCGCAACTCCCCCGTGATAGTAAGCTCAATTTCTCCTATCTTCGAGGCCTCCTTGATACCTTCCAACGATTGGTTGTTGGAGATAATATAGAACATCACAAGGAAAAATGTTATCCTTTTGAGTGATGTCGAATATTACTTCAACCTCTCGCCATCTTTTCTCGACATTTCAGTTCTCTGCTTTGTTTTAAAAACATCGGGATGCGCTGAATCGCTTGGTCTCCTTTCTTCCCAACGGCCGCTACTTGTCATTCTCGTCTGTTGGAAAGACATCCTTCCGGGCTCAACTCGAGACTCGACTTTTGTTGAAGATCTGGTTGATCTTGAATTATCATATCAATCTCCTTAATAGTTGGAGATTCAATGATTTCAGTAACACTACCCTGGCAAAGTCCTCAAAGATTCTTGGGACTTCAATAAATTCCTTTCTCAAGAATACTTCGGAATGATGGGTATTCGAGAGAGCATAGGAAATCTTGTATGTGATCGAGTAAGGCCTGTTTCCTTCTTTCATCAAATCGCCTCTTTTGAAATCTTGATGAAGGGTTAGGACTCTACTGAAGTCTCGATCTCCCAAATTGTATGCAATTCTAGGATAGACATTAAATGCTAATTTCCCTGCATACAAATTTCCTGTAACCGCTCCAAGGCATGAATCCTTGAGATGTGAGATTCGCTTGTCAAAAATAGCCAGATTGAGTGGCGAATCTATTCCTTCCTTGAATGTTGCCTTAATAATGACTCTTATGGCTCCAATGTGAATCCATGAGAGTGTATTTGCAACTTCTCTTTTAACTCTGCTTTTGATCTCCTGTATTTCTCTAATAGGGACCAAGCGCATCTCGATCGGTTACGGTAAACTCCATCGGAATGGCTAATTCTCCGGTTGTTACCCGTGGATAATTTGGTGTCTTCATTTACGAAACCCAATCTTATCCAATGCTTTTTCCATAGCTCCGATTGTAAATCCATCATAGACTTGAAGCTTTGGATCTTCCTTCATGATTCTCATAAGAGTTTTATGAGAAACGTCGTGTGAGAGAGAGGAATCGACATATCCTCCCTAACTGCCTCACAAGAATTTCTTCTTCACTCGATTCGAGTGAGTCACTTCCATCATCGAATAGATCTCTTCTTCATAGATGCTTTCATCCGAGGGAATATCCTCAAATTGATACACCGTATTAAATCGATAATAAATGACTTCTTCGATTTACGGTGTGGCCTCGAACCTGTCGACTCCTCGTTTTTGATTGTCCGGGCAATCCGTCGAGATATGCCCTCTTGCTCGCATGTCCAAAGAATTCTGAGTCTTTGAAACTTTCATTAGCTCTAGTGTGAGCACGCCCTGAAAGTTCTTCTTCCTGGATTTCTCACGGTACTTGCTTGATTAGAACCTCGATGATGAGGCTCTACTCTGCTTGTAATCGGGTCTTTGCCCCGATTTATAACCGGGCTTTTTGTTTTGACTAAAACCTTCTAGGTCTCCATGAAGACCTCTTTTTTATTCGCTTTCTCGGCGGTATGGATGGCTTCTCTCCTTCTTCTTCTTGTGCCGCCTTGTTTGACCTCCCACAACTTGTTGGGATATCATTATCCACGCAACATAGAGGAACCGCTTTGTTAATTCCTCTTAATCTCTTGTAATTCCCGTGCGGAGTCGCTTGATAGCACCATTCGAGATAACTTGGCCTTTAGGAAAGACATTTTTCTCGCCCACGATTTTCTCTTGACTCCACCCTTGTATTCCCCGATAAGCATTTCTCTCCAGGGACTTGGAATTTTGGCAAAGAATAGTCATGTGACTTCTTTTTCCTCAATCTTGGATTTCCAGGTATTCGGTGAACAACTTGATATATTCGTCAATATGACAAATATCCAAGAACTCAAGGCTATAGAGGGCTTGTTTATATTTCTTTCTTTTTCATCCTCTAATCCTCAAAATAACTTTGTCCGATGAACTGGATTTTGAATAGTTTTGCCATACCATCGACAATTCCTTTAAGTGATTCCCCTGATGTGACCGAACTTTTTGTACTTGCATCGGTCATATCCCAGGCAATCTTCACCGATCCTTCAAGACTCATTTCAAGGAGTAAAATGAATGAATCCTTTGTAAGATCGAGGGTTTCTTTGAAATTCTCATAGTCAAGCCCATTCATCAATGAGAACTTCTCTGTTTTTAAAATCTGGGATGTCCAGATTTAACATCAACCCATACGGATGTATTGGGTCGAGGTGCGATCTTCCATAAGGCGTCTGATAAACATTCGGCCTTCCGGTAGGTTGTCTGGTTCCCGCAAGAGGGTTTCGACCTCCAGTTCCTGAAAGTGGATCACCTCCTGTCGTGAAATCCCCAGCGTGGGGCATCCTCTCGTCCTGAGTTCCATGATGCGAACCCGTACTTTCTTCGACGTTAGGATTAACTGGTGGCGGTGGTGGAATTGGCCTACCTTGTGGGTCATAGGTAACCAAAGCTGATTCCTCACCTGCGTTCATCTTTAAATCTACAATACCTAATCCCGCGAAGGATTCTGCCAGGTCATGTAGATCTTTAAGATTCATCTTTTCAATATCCATCTTTTTAATTTTTGATGGATTTTCCTTTGATTAGAGCAATGAGCTTTTCCTCATCTGTCATCTTTCGTATAACTCCGGTTGGTTTCCCCTTTTGGTGTAAATAGGTACCGCCCCAAAATCAATACGTTTCCTTCCTCCAGGATGAACTCGGCCTGTCCTCCAGGTTCTTGACTCGTTTCAATATCATGAAGGATTTCAAGAGTTTCCTTCGATATTTCACCATCGTCTCCATCCAGTTCTCGATCGGCGATGAACTTGTATGGTAGATGAATATGGCGGTTGCCATAATTCTCGCACCGTCTTCCTGGATTTCTCTAAGATCTTCGGAAATCTTAGATTTATCGGGAAGTATCTCGTTCCACTCGGGTACTCCATCGGGAATCATTGTTCGATGGGGAATTTTCATGAACCGTTTCTTGAAGGTTCATCGGTGAACATATAGGTCCGGTTAAGCATCCGGAATCGCTTATAATATTCGCTCGCATTTTGCATTGCCTTAAGGTTTCCCGTCGGCTCCTGCCTGTTCCTTTTCTTCATGTTGGTATTCCCAATATGAAACCTGGTCAAGGTGTTCTTGTGCATACATCGTCAATATTTGACGATATGTCCTGTAAGGGGTACATCTCGGACATCGGTCCGGATCCATAATCTCGGAGTAATTTCTCCTCACCAATTGTTAATTACATAAATATAATAAATTTAACTAAAAGTTCTTAATAAACCAAGGCTCTGATACCATTTTCGAGGATCGCAAGACCTTTGGGAGTAATCAAGGAAAATGCAATGAAATTTATCATTCAGGTTGCAAAGTGCAACAACTTTAAAGTTTAGAGGGTAAACTGCAATTCAGCTTTCATAAGTCCAGGGGTAAATTTGGAATTTTAACCAAAGTGCAAAATTTTGTAAAGTTCAGGTTGCAAACTGTATCGTTTTAAAGTTCAGGTGGCAAAGTGTAAAAACCTGTATAGTTGAGGGTGTTAACAATATTTATCCCTTGAATTGGGCTGACCAATTCCCTAGTTGGCTAGTAAATTAGTCATATTGGTCTAGTTAGCCAGTTGGCTACGAAAAGTGTAATTGTTCTCTTTGAGTTGATAAATCAATGAAAATGCTATCGTTCGAAAAAAAAAATCCCTCTTTAAGTTTTAGTTCATTTTCAAATGATTTTAAATCCCTCCCAAAACCTAGTCATTTGAAATCCATTCCTTTTCCTTTTATGGCCACTTGCATACTCCCAAAATCTGGTTGATAATGGTTTAAACATTACTTATTAGGATGAGATCTTCTTATCTACTGTCCCTGTTCTACTCTCTATTCCATATATTGGATGAAAGACACGTGTATAATTGTAATATTATCTTGTACACATGTCATTCATCTGATGCAATGAACATGGAGTGGAACATGAAATCTCAATTTGGATTGTTGATTACAAGATCGAGAAAATGCATAATAAATATGGATGGATAAATTTAACCAACGATAAACGAGTAGAATTGTAATTTTGTGGGGAAAAGAACAAGAATTGTAATTTTCACCATTTTACAATAACTTGAAGCAAACATATGATATGTACATCCGGTATTAACCATGCTACACCAGGTGTCGTACTTGGTACATGGATGAATGACAAGTGTTCCACTTTTTTACATGGATAATTGACAAGAGTTTCAATTTATAAGTAGTGGGACACTTGCGGTAGATATACACCAAGTGTATTTACATCAGGTGTAGCATCTACAAGACCATGTACATCTAGACGTATCATCCAATATGATATACACAAACAAAGTATTAATTTGTTTTGATTGATGTTGAATATTTAAATATCTTACTGTAATCAATATTATATAATCACATCCCACTGAGTTTTAATCACATACTATATAATCACATCCCAATGAGTTTTAATTAGAGCTGTCAAAGTGACCGGGCTGGGCCGGCCCATCGGGCCAAGGGGGAAAATCGGACCGGGCTGGAATTTCTTCGGGCCGCTATTTTGGGTAGCCCAGCCCATGTTTTAAAAATACACTAAAATTTCTTCGGGCCAACCGAGCCGATCGGGCCGGGCCAAATAGGTCGGGCCTACAAAATTATAGCCCAGTCCAGTCCTATTACTGGGACGATCGAGCCAGCCCATCAGGCCGGGCCATTTTTTGACAACTCTAGTTTTAATATGATACTTTATGATCTATTATATATATTTAGCTTTATTTTTATTTGTCTTCCCTTTTCTCTTATCTGAAATAGGTGGAATTTATTTGAGGATTTCCCATGTGGCTTCAAAATTTTGTATTTTGTTTATTTCGTATTGATTAATAAAAATGCGATTTTCTTGTCGTAAAAAAAACAAAAGAATTTCTTTTTCAATTTGGAAATGTTGAGATCTCAACTTTATCGATTAAATAAGATTTATTGGCAACATTTCAATACAATATAGTACACAATCTACCTGAAACAATGGGCAAAATCTTCAAATTGCGACGAGGACGTTCCATAGGGAATATAATTAATTGCATAGTACAACATACACCTGTTAGTTAAAATTCATAAAATATTGAAATACATTAGACATTGTTCCTTGTAATTTATACCCTGCATACTGCATATTTATGTTCTGCATATATAGTGTTCCAAATTTGCATATTTAGTATGAATAAATTGTATTATATTAAATTTTAATAGTGTGTATATTTAGAATAGGAATATTGCATATATAGTTTTATTATTGTGTATACTTAGAGCTGAACAGAGACGTGAAATGGATTTAAAAAGAAAACTGAACATGCGTTTGTTTTGAAAATATAACTGACGCCTTAAATCGCGGGAGAGAGACATATGGTAAGATTTTTTTACCAATAATTGTTAAGGATTAATTTTGAAAATACCAAATTACCCTTAATCCTCCCAATAAATCCGGCGCCTACTAAAAATAAGAGGAAAAATCTGGACCATTACTACTTTCAATCCAATGGCCATGATATGTCCCTACGGTCTCACCTAAAGGGCTTGGTCTCATTTGAACCAATCCATATATATATATATATATATATATATATATAATGTGGATCTTGTGAGTTCACCCATTTGGGGTGAGTACATGACGATAAACTCCAAGCTTTGGGTTCTTTTTTTATAAAGGTCCACATTTAAACGTCTTTTACATTTTTTTAATTTTTCTAAATGGCTAATAAGAGTAATTAGGTAACTTTGTGTACAATTGGATAAGTCAATCAATGTATTTTCATTGTCAAATTGGTAAGTTGCATGTTTTTTTGGACTTACCTTAGATACAATAACTGCCCACTTTTCTTTCTTTCTATGTAACATAATACTGTCTTTTTATGAATATTTCAATTATGCAATTTTTTGCAGCCGGTTTGCTTATTTAAATTTAGTGTGTTGCATATGTAGTATATATTTGTTGTTTATTTAATGTGTCTGTATTGGTTATATAATGTAAATTGTGTTGCTTATTTATTGTGGTTGTGTTGCACGTGTCGTATGAATTTGTTGCGTTATGTTGTGTGTATTCACATTAAAATGAGTGCTCTTATTTAAAGTCAGTGTGTTTCATATGTAGTATAAGTTTGTTGTTTTTTTAATTTGGTTGTGTTGCATATGTAGTATAAATTTATTGCATTATTGTGTCTATTCAGATTAATGTGATTGTGTTGCTTATTTAAAGTGAGTGTGATGCATATGTAGTATAAGTTTTTTGCTTATTTAATATGCATGTGTTGCTTATTTAATGTGGTTGTATTGTATATGTAGTATAAATTTGTTGCATTATGTTGTGTGTATTCACATTAAAATGAGTGTGTTGCTTATTTAAAGTGAGTGTGTTGCATATGTAGTATAAGTTTGTTACTTATTTCATGTTTCTGTGTTGCTTATGTAATATAAATTTGTGTTGCTTATTTAATGTGATTGTATTGTATATGTAGCATAAATTTATTGCATTAGGTTGTGTGTATTGAGATTCGTTCCATGTAACTCCCGGCTATATTTTCTCCTTTATTTCCGATAATGGTCAATTTCATTTGGACTAATTTACCCTTACTATGAGTTAATTAGGCAGTAAATCATAATTAGGCTTATTAAATAGACCATTCAAAAAATCAAATTTATGGTTAGTTTCTATGGACTCATCCTATACAATGGTTCATATAATTTTATCCATATACATATATATAATCATATCTCACTAAGAGGTGATACTTCACCTCTATTATAGAGAGTGAGGTTAAGGGTAAACCCTATTTATCCCCTCCATCCCATTTGTAATGGTTTGAATTTACATAAAATATATAGAGAGAGAGTATGTTTTGTTTGATTTACTTGGTAAAAAAATGTTTGTTTTATTAAATATTATTTTTTACAATAAATTAAGAAAAGTAATATCACATCATTTCTGTGTAAAGATAATTATGTAAAAATTAAAAAATGAATTTTATTGGAGGAGTTCTATTTAACCAAATTCGTTGAATTGGGGCCTGTACAGCGCCGAACTTGGCCATAAGCTCAAGAGGCTTGAGCTTAGGGCCCCCAAAAATTTGGGAGCCAAATAATCTTTTTTTTTACTTTTTATTAGGCCCATTTTCAGTTTTTTTGCCTTAGCCCACCAAATCCAAATAGGCCCCCAAAACTTTTTTTTTTTTTTTTACTTTTTAGTAGGCCCATTTTCATTTTTTTTTTGTTTTTGCCTTAGCCCATCAATTGAAAGAAAAATGGTTGATCAATTAGATTACACAAACTTGATAAATATTTTTGCCTCTAAAACCGCAAGACGTGTTGTATTTAGATGAAAGAGAGAATTTTTTTCTATTATGAACTACTTTTTTATTAGATTATTAGTTGAAACATCATAGCCTTGTTGGTGTTTTTGCCTCCAAAACTCGTGTTGTGCTTCACAAGGCCCATTTTTATTCGATGTCAATTAAGAAAATGAATAGATTTTTAAATTTTTTTTATCAAAATTTATAATGGATTTGAAATCCCTACACAAATCCACACTATCCAAACAAAAGATGGATTTAAAATCGGGGAAATTATTTTTTGCAACCTGTACTATGACCATTTTGTGGGTTTGGTACCTAAACTTTTTTTTGTTGGTATTTACTACCTAAACTTTGTGGGATTGTTAAATTGCAACCTCAGGCATCCCGACGGTGGAATATTCCGAAAAGATGCCATCACGTGCGCATCACGTGAGGGCAAAATTGTCAAATCATCTTAAGTAGTAAAAGTTATTGTACTTTGCAACCCAAACTTTACGTTATTTGTTAATTTGCAACCTAAACTTTTTATATTAGAACTTTGCCACCTCACTTCAAAATAAATAATAAAAATTATATTATTTAATATGTATTTGTATCTTTTTATTCATAAAATATATATTTAAAAGTAAGAATTAATATAAAAATCTAAAATAAATTATGATTTTTTAGTTGATTATACGATAATTTTAAGTTTCATAAAATTTAAAATCTATAATCATGAATTTATAGATCTAGTATAATAAAAAATAATTATTCTATTTTCTTGTTGAATTATGAGTTATAATGATTAATTTATTTTATAGATTTAAAAAAATGTGGAAATTAAAATTGAAGAAAAGTTAAATAATTATATGTAAATTTTATGTTTAATAAAGTTTAAAATATATAGTCATAATTTTTTTATTTTATAATGCATTTTGAAAATTATTTTTATTATCATGTTTTTTTGTTATATTATGAATTTTATTAATTAAATAACTTCATAGAATTTTAAAAAAGTAAAATTTTAAATAAAAAAGAATAAATAAATAAATGTACGTCAATTTTAAATTTGAAAGTTTTAAAAATATTTAATAAGAAAACTTTGAACATTTTTATAATGCATTTCAATGTTAAAATCTTATTATTATATATATTTAATTTATTAACTTAAAATAGTCGTATAACTATTGAATTTTTAATAATTAACTTATAAATATATTTTTGTATTAACTATTATAATATATATTATGTGAATAAAAAACATAAATACATATTTATTAATATTAATTTTTATGATTTATTTTGAAGTGAGGTGGCAAAGTTCAAATGTAAAAAGGATAGGTTGCCAATTAACAAATAACGTAACGTTTGGGTTGCAAAGTGCAATAGCTTTTATAACTTTGGATGATTTGACGATTTTGCCCTCACGTGTTGCGCACGTGATGGCATCTTTTCGGAATATTCCGCCGCCGGGATGCCTGAGGTTGCAATTTAACAATCCCACAAAGTTTAGGTAGTAAATACCAACAAAAAAAAATTTAGGTACCAAACCCACAAAATGGTCATAGTACAGGTTGCAAAAAAAAAAAATTCCCTTTAAAATCCAAGTAATTTGAAATCCATTCATTTGAAATCCCTTGAAATTTCAAATCCTTCCATCCAAATGGACCCTAATGTTTTAATTAAAGAAAATATTAAAGTAGATATACATCCATATGACCATATATAAGTATAATCTATGACTCCAATTGTTTTTTTCTAAGTTAGGCGTTATAGATATCCGAATTCAAAGCTAATAAATAAACCTTTCAAAAAAATTCAAAGCTAATATTTTGTTTGTTTGAACATTAACAAGACCATAGTATACTAATATCCCAATATTTAATTAACACGTAACCCGAAATCTGGTTGATAATGGTTTAAACACTACTTGTTAGAATGAGATCTCCTTATCCACTGTCCCTGTTCCACTCTCTACTCCATATATTGGATGAAAGACACATGTATAATTGTGACATCATCTTGTACACGTGTCATTCATCTGATGCAATGAACATGGAGTGGAACATGAAATCTCAATTTGGATTGTTGATTACAAGATCGAGAAAATGCATAATAAATATGGATGGATAAATTTAACCAACGTTAAACGAGTAGAATTGTAATTTTGTGGGGAAAAGAACAAGAATTGTAATTTTCACCATTTTACAATAACTTGAAGCAAACATATGATATGTGCATATGATATTAACCATGCTACACCAGGTGTCATACACTTGGTACATGGATGAATGACAAGTGTTCCACTTTTTACATGGATAATTGACAAGAGTTTTAATTTATAATGTTGAATTTCTTTGTTTACAAAGTGATTATAACGGGAGCCTTCAACAATGGCAACAGAAAAAATGGAAATTACAAGAAAACGGAAATCTGACTATTATAACTGGAAACTGTAAAATGCCGAGTCGAGTAGAACTCTATCCGCAAGACAAATACGTCCCGGCTAGTGCTCACGATTTGACGTAATGTCCCCAAAGATAAAACGGCTTAACGTCCTCTGTGTACAGTAGCACCCCTGACACAAAGGCACCTTTCGAACTCGAAGGAGCGAGAACGGTCTTTGGACTCGAATGCGAGTGAAATGTTGTTGAAAATGTGATACGAAATGTTACGACACTTTCGACGACACCTTTGAAATATGCAGAATGTATGCGATTTTCTGTATCTGAAATCTGCAATGGAACCAACTATTTATAGACAGCAAAACCTCCACCTGCAGGGAATTAATCATGGTCAGGTAATGGGCATTAACCTCCTTTGTAACTCCCAGGTGTTACAAACACATTATCTGAGGAGTTACATACTCCATCAGTCAACTATGAATCTGGACACCTGCAATGTCCAGGTTCATCCGGCGACCCAACACCCAACAGTCACGAATTTGGTCTAAGCCCATTTTCGAGTGACAAAAGTGTTGTGGACCTGGACTCGAGCCCAATAGGGCCGGGCCGCCCCAGACCCAAGCCCAAGCCCAAGCCTAAGCCCACGCCTAAGCCCAAGCCCACGCCCAGGCCGGGCCGGGCGGGTAGGAGCGCGCGCGTGTGGCCCACTTGTGATCATCCACTTATGTTATAGTATATCCAACTAATAACATCTTCTAGTTTATAAATTAGGATAAACTTAGCTTTCTAAGCTATGTGGGATGAAGAAAAATCCTTTCAACTCCCTTTTCATAATGCCCATTTTTGTGGCCAAACGTGTATTAATTTCTCACCACCAAATTCGGTTTTGAGAAATAAAAATACTACGAACATCTACTCGTAAAGTAGATCAATAATATATAATTTAATTCCTCCAAAATTAAATTCTTAGCCACCGAAAATTTGGTCAAAATCGGGACGACACCCTCTTTCTCAAATCCAAATTTCCAACAATCCCCCACATGAGTGGAAATTAATGCATGCATGAATGCAGACACGCAACCAGTCCTCAAGAGACAATACTGCATCAGGATAGGTAGCTTGTGGCTTTGAACCTTCCATAGTCAATACTATCGGGTACACTGGCGGCCTAGTGGACGTAATGCCTTGAACTATTCCTCCACGGTGTATACCGAGACAATAACATTAACACAGTAAGGTCTCAACCCCTCCTGTTCTCACGTTTGTGTCCATTTCTGGCCATGGACACCACTTTGGATTCATAAGTGTTACTTTGAAGCGGCCCTCACTTCTCACTTATATAGGTGATCTCCTATCCGAGTATCCTGCCATACTCAACCTCAACGAGGTGTAGAAATCATTAAAAGTCAAATGACTTAGCCTCACCACAACTTGTAGGTGTTCAACACTTGGCATTGCTCTCTAGAGATGGGTTGAAACATTGTTTCCAAGTGTTACAACTTAACCTTCATAGCTTAGTTTTCCCATTGAAACAAGTTCTTGGGATCTCTAGTCATCATGGTTGGGTTACCACTATGATGGTTATTTTTACTTTGTGGACTTTAAGCCCATTCCCTCTAGCAATTTACACAATTGATCTCGATTCAGTCCTTTCGTCAAAGGATCTGCCAAAATGTCTTTTGACTTTACATAGTCAATTGACATCACACCACTTGAGATCAATTGTCTAACGGTATTATGTCTCCGACGAATATGTCTAGACTTACCGTTATACATATTGCTCTGTGTCCTTCCTATAGCCGCTTGGCTATCACAGTGAATCGTCACAGAAGGCACATGCTTCCTCCAACATGGAATATCTTCCAAAAAGTTTCGAAGCCACTCTGCTTCTTCACCAGCTTTATCCAAAGCTATAAACTCTGATTCCATGGTGGACCGAGCTATACACGTTTGTTTCGTGGACTTCCACGATACCGCACCACCTCTAATGGTGAATATGTATCCACTAGTGGAATAAGAATCTTTCGAATCCGAAATCCAACTAGCATCGCTATACCCTTCAAGTATAACCGGATATCTCGAGTAGTATAGCCCATACTCCAAGGTATACTTCAAGTATTTTAACACCTTGGTTAATGCTTTCCAATGCTCGTGGCTTGGATTGCTCGTGAACCTACTCAATATATTTACAGGGTAGGCCAAGTCTGGACGTGTACAATTTGTAATGTACATCAGACTGCCTATAATACGTGAGTATTCCATCTGAGCCACTGGTTCTGCTTCATTAGCAACCAGATTTACACTTAAATCAATGGGTGTCTTTGACGGTGAACTGTCAAAAGCATTGAATTTCTTGAGCACTTTCTCCACATAGTGGGATTGTGACAAGATAATTCCATCATGAGTTCTGCTGATTTTTATCCCCAGGATCACATCAGCAGTTCCCATATCCTTCATGTCAGAGTTTCTCTTTAACATTCTTTTCGTGTCCATGATATCATCATGACTACTGCCCATGATTAACAAATCGTCTAAGTATAGACAAACTATGACAAATGCTTCCGATGTCCCTTTGACATATACGCATTTATCACATTCGTTGATTTTATACCCGTTTGACAACATCGTGTTATCAAACTTAAGATGCCATTGTTTTGGAGCTTGTTTCAGTCCATACAAGGATCTTATCAACTTGCACACCTTCTTTTCTTGACCGGGTGCAACAAACCCTTCAGGTTGTTCCATATAAATTTCAGCATCTATCTCTCCATTCAGAAACGCCGTCTTGACATCCATCTGATGAATCTCTAGATTGTGCAAAGCAGCAATCGTGAGAATCACCCGAATAGACGCAATCCTCGTTACTGGAGAATAAGTGTCAAAGAAGTCATACCCTTCTTTTTGTTTAAAGCCTTTGGCTACAAGCTGTGCTTTATACTTATCAATAGTTCCATCTGCTTTATACTTCTTCTTTAGGATCCATTTACATCCTAAAGGATTATGACCAGCAGGGAGATCAACCAACTCCCACGTATGGTTTTGCAGAGTGGACTCGATTTCACTATTGATTGCTTCTTGCCAAAGCAGAGCATCTGGACTACTCAGAGCCTCTTTAATCGAGTTCGGCTCACCATCTAACATTAATGTTAGAAAGTCAGGTCCAAAGGACTTAACCACCTTAGGCCTCTTACTTCGTCTCAGTTCTTCACCACTCGGTGTTGAACTAATTATTGGCCGTCAAATGTGACAAAGATGTCGTACGGATGTCGTTCGGATGTTATAACATCCGAAGCGATTTCAAGAACATCCGCATAACATCTGCAATTGCCCGGATGTGATAACACCGAAGTCACATCTCTAGCAACATCTGAATACAGTCTTTTCTTCAGACTTCCATTTATCCTTTCTTTACAAGGATAATTATTCTCAAAGAATATAGCATTCCTTGACTCAATTATGGTACCAACTGTCATTTTTGGATTTTTCGACTTATGTACCATAAAACGATATGCACTACTGTTAAGTGCATAACCAATAAAAACACAATAGACCGTTTTAGGGCTGATTTTCACTTGCTTTGGTTCAGGTATTGCAACCTTAGCCAAATACCCCCACACTTTAAGGTATTTATAAGAAGGCTTACGATTTTTCCACAATTCGTAAGGAGTCTTATCTTTCCCTTTAAGTGGGATTTTATTCAATATGTGGTTCGCCGTTAACACAGCCTCCCCCCACATATTCGGTGATAATCCGGAACTAATCAACAAGGCATTCATCATCTCTTTAAGAGTCCGGTTTTTGCGTTCAGCAACACCATTAGACTGTGGTGAATATGGAGCCGTTGTTTGATGAATTATTCCTGACTGGGTACATAACTCTTCGAATGGTGCAACATATTCGCCACCTCTATCACTCCGAATTATCTTAATCCGGCTGCCAAGTTGATTCTCAACTTCATTTTTATAATTTTTGAACGCCTCCAAGGCTTCATCTTTGCTTCTTAACAAATATAAGTAGCAAAATCTTGTGCAATCATCAATAAACGTGATGAAATACTTTTTACCACCTTTAGTTTGCACAAACTTGGATCACACACATCGGTGTGTATCAATTCTAAAGGTGAAGTGCTTCTTTCCACCGTATGAAACGGTAACTTAGCCATTTTGGCTTCAACACAAACTTCACATTTTCTTTGTGAGTTTACTTCTGGAAAATTTATTAATTCCAAATTTACCAATCTTTTTATAGCATTCAGATTTACATGTCCTAATCTAACATGCCATAAATCGAGCACTCAAGAATGTAAAAGAAGAAGATTCATTCTTATTCATTTCAACATCGCCTAAACGGGCGACGGTCATTACATTCATTTTGAACAATCCCTTGTCTAGATAACCCCTACCAAGAAACTTTCCAAACTTGCTCAATACAAACTTTTCAGATTAAAAAACTAGTCTAAACCCATGGTTAACCAGCAATGAACCCGAAACCAGATTTTTGCGATGTCTGGGACATGCAGCACATCCTTCAGCTTCAACTCCTTTCCCGAAGTAAGGTTTAGCACCACCGTTCCAACGCTAGCAACATCAGAAGAGGCATGATTCCCCATGTGGAGCTTCCTTCCGGTCGACAGGACGTAGTAATAAAATGCATTCCTTTCAGAGCAGACATGGCAAGTGGCACCGGTATCCACAAACCATTCTTTCGGGTTATCAACCAAATTGGCTTCAAACACCACCGCCCGACATATCAACGCGGTTAGTTCCTTTGCTCTACCACATTGACATTGGGTCGTTGTTTTAGTTTCTTATTCTTGGTGATTTAGTCCTTTGTCATATGTCCCGGTTTGCCACAATTGAAACAAACCCCCTGGAACTTTCCACTTGCCGATTTCTTGCCTTTATTCTTAGGTCTTTTCTTCGAATTTCTTGACGAGCCATGCTCCAGCAAATTTGCTTTTGACTCCATTGGCTGAAGCCTGGACTTAGAGTCAATCCTCCTATTGTCTTCCTCAATCTTGAGTTTGACAATCAGATCCTCTAGTCCCATCTCCTTTCGCTTATGCTTGAGATAATTTTTAAAGTCCCTCCAACTTGGAGGCAATTTCTAAATCAACGCGGCCACCTGGAATGCCTCCGGCAAGGCCATTCCCTCGACAGAGATTTCATGTAGGATCAACTGAAACGTTTGCACTTGTTCCATCACGGTTTTAGAATCAACCATCACAAAATCCAAGAACTTACTGACAACAAATTTCTTTGTGCCGGCATCCTCAGTTTTGTACTTCTTCTCCAAAGATTCCCACAACTCTTTGGAGAATTTCACTGCCCAATACATGTTGGGAAATTTATTGTTTAGATTTTGATGAATGCCATGTAAAACTTAGAATAGGAAGTTGGCACCCCAATTTTGTTGTAAATCGCATTGTAATAAATATTTTGGTCAAGGTTTGAGTTAAGTTAGCTATGCCCAAACATGCAAGAAGACAACCGGAGACTAGAAGGAAGACTCATTGCAAGACAATTTGAGTATGGCAAAGAAGAGAAGACGGGAACTCTTTGAAGGAGGTGAGATGCGGTGAGTGGAGTATCGTCAAGTCAACTCAAGAAAAGCCAAGTCTCAAGTTGAAGTGATGAGAAGAGTCATCCATGATTGGAAGGCCGACTCTAAGTCACCGGGGAAAGCAAGGAAATGCGGTCAAGTCGAGATAATGAAAAGATCCGTTGTGTAAATCAAGAGAATTACTTAAACAAGTAATATCTCCATGCTACCTTTCTCAAAGTGCTCAGTCCCCGAAGCGTGCAAAAGGAATAAACCAATGGGAAGCACTACACCGTGTCGAACTCGAAAAGGTGAAGAACAATTCATACGAGGAAATGGCAATTCCAAGGATCGCAACAAGACAAGCCAACGACCACAAGTGACTTTCAAAAATAAGCCTATCTCTTCAACGGCGGATATTTGAAAGATCACTATAAAAGGCCGAGGAATGACTCGAGAGAAGGTGACCGTAACCAAAAACATTCAAGCAATTATTAGAATCAGTAATTGAAATATTCTCAAGTTATTAAACGCTCAATCCTCAAGCCTACACTACGAAGAACATCAATCCAACACTCACTGTGAAGGAAAGATAACTTTAATCGGTTGAAGAGGAAATTATCGAAGAATCAAGGGGTCTACATTCCACGAAGGATTGTAGGAAGGTTCAAGGTCGAACCAAGTCTTAAGCTTTTGGAGGGCTTCGTGATCAAATCCAAAGAGCTTGAGCAAGTGGGTCATTGGACTATTGTAGTAGCTTTTTGCCCTGTGAAGAAAGCTGAGTCGTCACGAGAAGCCGGTGAGTGATCAAGGCGTCTCAGGTGATCGAGTCCCAAAGGATAAGTCATTTGTGTGATCAAGACTATGTATCCGGGTATTACCACTTTGTATCTTGATCAATACCTAGTGGATTCCTCCAGGAGTTGGAGAAGAGAGGAGTAGAAGAATTACCCCATCTTGGAACCTCTATAAAAATCTTATTGTGTCATTTACATTTCAAGACTTTAATTCTTGCATCATATTTGTTTAATTCTCACGACATATTTGCTATCCATTAGATAATCTCTAAGTACTAAATCAAACTCTAAATCTCTACTTAACCAAACTTAAGGGTGTTAAGTCTTCAATGAAAACAAACCACGATTGAGTTAATTTAGATTTAACAAATTTGAGTTATTCCATCAACGACTCGGTTGAGTCTTTGAGAGACTAACTCTCTTGATTAACTAAATTGGTCATCACCAAGGACACATTTGTGTAAGTATCAACTCGAATTTTTAAAAGGACTAAATCGAAAAATTTGGTAAGGTTTATTCAACCCCCCTTCTAAACCTTACACTTACACCCCTTGGGACCTACAATACACACTGTAAAGTGCATTACTAAGCCCGTTAAGGACATAGTTCCGACACAGGAAATCACCCTGGCCCCATGCATCAAACGCAGTGCGTTTTTCAGCATTAGTTTCGTTTTCAGCACCACTGGAGCGTCCTCAGTCAGATATTTCGCCAAGCTTAGAGTGGTAAGGTAAAACAACATTTTTTGCTGCCACCTCTTGAAGTCGAAACCCATGAACTTCTCGGGTTTCTCAGCCTAAGCTGGAGGGATGATCGGGGTCCTGCTTTTGCTCGCCATCATGAAGATCGATATTTGTCTTGCGATTGTTGAATTTCTTTGTTTACAAAGTGATTACAACGAGAGCCTTCAATAATGACTTTACAAACAGAAAAAATGGAAATTACAAGAAAACAGAAATCTGACTATTACAACTGGAAACTGTAAAAAGCCGAGTCGAGTAGAACTTTATCCGCAAGACAAATACGTCCCGGCTAGTGCTCACAGTTTGACGTAATGTCCCCAAAGATATAATGGCTTAACGTCCTCTGTGTACAGTAGCACCTCTGACACAAAGGCACATTTCGAACTCGAAGGAAGCGAGCGAGAATCTTTGGACTCGAATGCGAGTGAAATGTTGTTGAAAATGTGATACAAAGTGTTATGACACTTTCGACGATACCTTTGAAATATACGAATGTATGCGATTTTCTCAGATCGAAATCGCAATGGAACCGACTATTTATAGGACAAAAAACCTCCACCTGCAGGGGAATTAATCATGATAAGGTAATGGGCATTACAAAAGTGTTGTTGACCTGGACCCGGGCCCAATAGGGCCGGGCCGCCCCAGACCCAGACCCAAGCCCAAGCCCAAGCCCAAGCTGGGCCGGGCGGGCGGCGCGCGCGCGTGTGGCCCACTTGTGATCATCCACTTATGTTATAGTATATCCAACTAATAACATCTTCTAGTTTATAAACTAGGATAAACTTAGCTTTCTAAGCTATGTGGGATGAAGAAAAATCCTTTCAACTCCCTTTTCATAATGCCCATTTTTGTGGCCAACTTCGTGTATTAATTTCTCACTCACCGAAATTCGATTTTGAGAAATAAAAATACTACGAGCATCTACTCGGAAAGTAGATCAATAATATACAATTTAATTCCTCCAAAATTAAATTCTTAGCCACCGAAAATTTGGTCAAAGTCGGGACGACACCCACTTTCTCAAATC
Organism: Rehmannia glutinosa; assembly: GCA_016081115.2. Taxonomy (NCBI): domain Eukaryota; kingdom Viridiplantae; phylum Streptophyta; class Magnoliopsida; order Lamiales; family Orobanchaceae; genus Rehmannia; species Rehmannia glutinosa. The sequence continues at coordinate 45,936,248 of CM071934.1, forward strand.
CAAATTTCCAACATATAAGTAGTGGGACACTTGTACGGTAGATATACACCAAGTGTATGTATACCAGGTGTAGCATCTACAAGACCATATACGTCTAGACGTATCATTCAATATGATATACACAAACAAAGTATTAATTACTTTTGGTTGATACTGAATATTTCAATATCTTACTGTAATCAATATTATATAATCACATACTATATAATCACATCCCAATGAATTTTAATATGATACTTTATGATCTATTGTATATGTTTAACTTATTTTTGTTTGTCTTCCCTTTTCTCTTGTTTGAAAGAGGTGGAATTTATTTGAGGATTTCCCATATGGCTTCAAAAATTTGTATTTTGTTTATTTCGTATTGATTAATAATAATGCGATTTTCTTGTCGTAAAAAAAAACAAAAGAATTTCTTTTTCAATTTGGAAATGTTGAGATCTCAACTTTATCGATTAAATAAGATCTATTGGCAACATTCAATACAATATAATACACAATCTACCTGAAACAATGGGAAAAATCTTCAAATTGCGACGAGGACGTTCCATAGGGAATATAATTAATTGCATAGTATAACATACGCCTGTTAGTTAAAATTTATAATATATGCTATTCATGTAGTGTATATATATATATATATATATATGTATAGGATCATATGTGGCAAGGGTCTTACCATGTCGCAAGTGTGTGGACAAATCTAAGCCATTAACTGTTTAATCTAAAGTGCTAAGTTTTTTCGAATTTTTATTTTTTTTATTTTGAATATTGCCCATTTAAGGGCACAATTGTCATTTTATTAGCAAAATCACACGACAATTTTGGTAACTACCCATAACCCCATTTTTTGGGATTTTATTCAATCTCTTCCTGCATTTTTGCATTCTATTTTCACACAAAATCAAAAACTCCTTTTTTCTTCTATTTCTTCTTCATTCTACCAGTTCCTTTTTTTTTTCTTCTCTTTCTTCTTCATTCTTCTACGCCCATTTCTTCCATTTTTCTTCATTTTATCGCTCGACCGCCGAGACCCATCCGTGTTGTGTCGGTTTCAAAGATTGTTAGGGGTTCTTGGACATAAAAAACCAAAACTCCCTTGGTATTATTGGTAAAGGTTATAGGCTTGTTCGATTTTTTCATTTTTTTGGTTGTAGATTTTGGTAGAAAGGGTTTATCCCTTAATTTTTTTTCCTTTTATGTTGAAACATGCTCATGTCGTTTCTGGGTTTTTTGTGTTACTTGCAGTAAGTAGAGCACGCCAATTTTTTTTTTGAAGTACCTAGGGTTTTGATCTTAGATTTTTACAGACTCGTCTTTCTTTCTTTGCTTATGGAATAATATTTGTGCGAAAAAGTGCAGATTTGGTAGAGATATGTTTGGTATAAAATTAGGTAAAAATGATGTATATTTAGTTAATGGATTGTGTAATATTTATGTTATTGATATGGGATGGTGTAAGTTTAGATGTACAGTGGATGTGCGAGTGTAACCTGCGTGTTTGTCGTTTGTTTTTGTAGATTTTGTAGATTCTCTTATTTTAGTAGGAAAATGAGTTTGGTTATTTTTTGGGGGGAATCATTCATTGTTTATTTGGTGTACATTTACGTAAGAATGATATATCTTTTATTACTTTTGATATATAGCTAAATCCTTTTGTGATATTTTTTGTCCAATGCCTGCATTAGGAAAAAAAAGACAGGGATATATGTATATACTGTTCATGAAATCCATAATGTCGAAATAATATTATTTTGGTATACAATTAAATATCATACAACGCTAAATTAGGTTTATTTTGTGTATTTTTGGGTGAATCAACTCCTGTTATTTTTTGTATACATTTTTCTTAGACATGGTATTATTTTCGTATACAATTTGAGTTCATACAGTGCCCAATTAGTTTAGTTGGTGTATTATTTTTGATATATTGTGTTTGAGTTCCGCATTCTTTAATATAGTTCATGTTTCTCAATACCAGGTTTATAATTTTTAATGGCAAGAGAAAACAGGAAAAGACCTGCATTCCATGGACCTATCAAAGACATCCAACCATGAACTATTCTCGGATCTCAAAGCCTACGAATTTGAGTGAGAAGAAAAGATCGGGAAGAGACAGTGTACTGTAAAAACAGCATTTGCTCTAATTGTTAAGGATGGAAAGAGAGCCGAGGTCAAAGAAGTCATTGATCCGGAAGAAATAGCCCGATGGTTAAAAGGTTCAACAAGTTCTTCAATAAGAACTACAAGAGAGGCAAGGGCGAATCTTCGGAAGACACTCGGCTCCCTCCAAGTCAAGGGAAGATAGGCCAACCAAGAGAACAGATCATCAAAAAGTCAATATCAAAGGGCCGACAATCCAAGAATGGAAAGAGTGATCAAAAGGTTGAATATCTATCTTTGAATCAGAGGCAACTAGGTCACTATGCCATTGACGCCCATATCCTGTAGTCAACAAATACATGAATGAAGAAGAAAGAAAGGTCTTGTGAGAAAGAAGACAAGAAAAGAAAAAGGCAATGATGGTGCGAGAGATCCGAGACAAACCCAAGTCAAGAGAGACATTGATTGAGAGAGCAAAGTTGAAGCCGACTACTCAAGTGACTCGAAGAAGAAGCCCGATCTGTTTGATGGCCAAGGAACAAGATCAACGACCAAGAAGATGAGGTACACTCTAACTCATCAAACTCGATTCTAGTGATAGTGATGTGACACACACACTTCATCACCCACTGATCTTTATGACTCATTAGGCAAAATGATGAAAGATTTTGAACACATTAAATCCTCACACACACTACTAAATGAGGAAAACAGCCTACTCAAGAGCAAAACTCACGGTGACTAAGGAGCCGAGTACTCTAAGTCAAATAGGTGATGAGAATGAAAGTTTAAATTTGAAAAAGCCAAGCTAATAGCGAGAAATTTTTGCCATAGAAAAGAGGAGAATGACCTCAAAAATGTTATTGCCTCATTCACTAAGGCATCTAAATCATTGGATGATCTTATTATGAGTCAAAGAGAATGTGGAGACAAGACAAGGCTTTGGATTTAATTCCTCTCGTGCTATGTCAAACTCCAAAAGTAATTTTGGAAAAAGGATCTCAAGCAATGAAGAGTCTAAAAATCCAAAACTCCAAAGGGTGCACACACATTCACTCCAAAGCACAATTACAAGCAAAATGGCCTTGGTTATAAAGGAAAAGGAAAACAAGACCCGAGTTGAGTGCTTATTTGAAAGGACAAGCGAGAAGAGATTGATCGAGTTCTCGGCCAAACTCCAAACAGAAAATACTCTGTAAAGAAGAAGCGAGCTACCAAAAACCCCCAGAAAATCTATAAAAGAAATACATATGATGGGAATGGTAGAAAATATCCAAGCAAGTGATTGGAATGATGTGAACTATCAAAGCATAGACTTATGGAATATAAGCCCAAATGGCAAAGGCCACAGAACTCAAAGAAAGGCCATTCCAAAAGGATAAGAGCTTTCATCAAACACACATATGCATCTAGGCACTACACTCGAGACACCACAATTACCCAAAGAAGGCGATTGCAAAAACACATATACAGCATACGGACAAAAAGAGGCAATTGTATGAACCTAGAATCCCCAAACAATTTGCAAGATTAATTATGATTATGGCAATCGATATATGGCAACCCCTTAGAGTCAAATCATTTGGATATAAGTTGGTTGGATCATCTTACAATTCTAACCCCTCGGGACCAGACAAGTATGGGTATCTAAAACTTAATTTCCTTGATTGCATGTTCAAGGAGCAGTGAGTGCCAAGGAACCTGGTATATGGATAGTGGTCGTTCCGGACATATGACAGAAACAAGAAAAATCTGTCAAAATTCAAGGAAGTTAAAGGAGCAAAAGTCATATTTGGAGGAAATGAAGCTCAGGGTGAAATAAGAGGCATTGGATCCATCAAGAGGAACGGATTAGAAATCACAGATGTTGCATATGTTGAAGGACTCAACTTCAACTTGTTAAGCATCGATCAACTACGTGACAAGGGCTATAATGTTGGATTTAACATGGGTGTATGCCAAATCAAGGATCTTGAATCGAATGAAGTTGTGTTGCAAGGATGCGAGACAAAAGAATATGTATGTAGTAGATTGGTCAACCGCTACACCCAAAGACTTTGTCTATTAGCAAAAGAGCAATTTGAATCAAGTTGGTCGTGGCACAAAAAGTCGAGTCACTGAATTTCAAAACGATTAACAAAGCGCGAAGTAGTCTTGTGGAAGGACTTCCGGACTCGATTATACGAGAAAGGAGAGTATATGTGACCATGTCGAAGGGAAAACAAATCAAATCATCATTCAAAGAAAAGACATGCCCATCTTCAACAAGAATATTGCATCTGCTACATATGGATCTATTTGGCCCAAAGTGGAACCAACTAGCATAAGTGGAAAGAAATACACCTTGGTGGTAGTATATGACTACTCAAGATATACATGGACAATATTCATGTGTAAGAAGAAAGAAACTCTCAGAAACTACCACGGTGATGAAGAGGATTCAAAATGAGAAGAGCCAAACCATTATCAAAATAAGATCAGGACAGGAACCGAGTTTGTCAATGGAATAATAACTCGTATTGTATTGAAAATGGTATTGGTCATGAACTATCTATGACAAGAACTCCCAATGAGAATGGAGTTGCGCAGAAAGAAGGAATAGAACTCTCAAAGAAGCGGCAAGGACCATGTTAGGTGAAGGGGTTACCAAAAAGATTTTTTGGTGAAGCAATCAACACGACTTGCTACACTCAAAACGGATGTATGATAAGCAGGCGGTGACAAAGACTCCTATGAGATTTGGACTGGAAGAAAACCAAATGTTGCATATTTTAGAATATTTGGATGTAAATGCTTCATCCACAACAATTGCAAAGACAATCTAAAGGCCTTCGATGCTAAAGGCGATGAAGGTATCTTCTTGGGATACTCGGTGAAAGCAAAGCCTACAGAGTACTCAACAAAAGGACTATGGTTGCGGAAGAATCCATTCATGTGGTATTCGATGAGCCAAATGTAAATTGAGAAGACATTGAAGAGTCGGTGATAAGTGAATCATCCAACCATCGAAGAGTCCCTATCTTTGTCAAGGAAAATTTGGAATTATAAACTCGAAGAAGATGAGATAGTTGAATCTCAAAAACAACTAGAAAATTTGCAGCTAAGTGATCTGAGAGAGCCGATCAAAGCAACACAAGTGCTAGACGATCAATCCGGCCAACTTACTCCAACCGATGTAAGATGGTGAGAGACCATCCACGAGAACTTGTCATTGGAGATATAAGAGAAGGTGTTAAAACAAGATCGAGAACTCAACAAGAAGCTATGTTCACATGCTTTATCTCGCATAAATAGAGCCCAAAGATGTGTTACAAGCATTGGATGACACACATTGGATTCAAGCTATGCAAGAAAGAGTGAATCGGTTTGAAAGAAATAAAGTATGGGAATTAGTTCAAAGACCCACCCATCAAAACGTTATTGGTACTACATGGGTGTTCGAAACAAGATGAAGCGAGGAAGGTTACGTGGGTAAGAAACAAAGCAAGACTAGTAGCCAAAGGATATTGCCAAGAAGAAGGAATAGATTTTGATGAAACATTTACTCGTAGCAAGATTGGAAGCTATAAGGATGTTTCTTGCCTATTCAAACTCACAAGAATTTTGTTGTATATCGATGGATGTAAAAGCGCATTCCTAAATGGTTTATTGGAAGAAGAAGTGTATGTTGAACAACCTCCAGGATTTGAGCGGAAGACTCTTGGAGATAAGGTATACAAACTCAAGAAAGCTCGTATGGATTGAAACAGGCACCCAGAGCATGGTATGACACCTTGTCACAATTCCTAACCGAGAATGGATTCACAAAAGGAAAAGTAGATAGAACACTTTTCGTAATTCAAGACAAGAAGAGTATATCTTTGCTTGTTCAAATATATGTGGATGACATCATTTTTGGATCCACAAACAAAGAGCTATGTGAAAAATTTTCAAACCTCATGCAAAGTAAATTTGAAATGAGCATGATGGGAGAGCGACATTCTTCCTTGGACTCCAAGTGAAACAAGCGAAGGATGGAACATTCATAAGTCAAACAAAATACACGAGAGATTTAATGAAGAAATTTGGTATGGAGGAGAAGTCTTACGTGAAAATACCAATGAATACATCATCAAAATGGACATGGATGCAGATGGCAAGCCAGTAGATCAAACAAGATCTGAGCACTTATTGGATCATTGCTCTATCTCACAAAGAAGCGGGCGGACATCACTTTTGTTTGTAGGTGTATGTGCAAGATTTCAATCTGCTCCAAAAGAGAGCCATATGACAAAGACTAAGAGAATCTTGAGATACTTGAAAGGAAGCCAAGAAGTTGGCTTATGGTATCCAAAGGAAGGTGGATTCAAACTAATTGGCTATTCGGACTCGACTATCTTTGGATGCAAAGTTGACAGAAAAGCACCTCGAGGCACATGTCAAATGCTAAGAAACAGTGATTTTCTGGTTTAGCAAGAAGCAAAATTCAATAGCCACCTCTCTGGTGAGCAGAATACATAGCTGCGGGCATTGTTGTTGCCCAAGTCCTATGGATGAGACAACAACAGAGAGACTATGAAGTTGAAGAAAAGGAAATTCCAATTATGTGTGATAACACAAGTGCAATTGCAATCACTCAAAATCTGTGTTGCACTCAAGAACAAAGCATATCGATGTCGATATCACTTCATAAGAGATCATGTGGAAAAGAAGGACATCATCTTGGAATATATCTCAACCGATAAACAATTGCCGACATCTTCACAAAACCATTATGTGAGTCAAGATTTGAAGAACTCAAGCATGAGTTAGGGTTAATTGAGTGGTGACACTCGGAAGAATCAAAGAAAAGAAATGGAACACAAAAAAGAGAAAAAGAGTGAACTCACAAATCGCCTAAGTAAATCACCGTGATCGGAAAGACAATTATACCAAGTCGGTGACAATTTGAGTCACAAAGAGAACTGTGAGAAGAAGAGTTAAACCGGTGAGGGTAAAGTCGAGTCATTTATGAGCAAAGTGACAAAAACGCAATCGTTTTTACTAAGCGGGAATGTTTTTAAGAATTACGTCAAAGCATAATTATGGCGTGTACAGGCAAAAGCCGCACACCAAGCTTATGATTGGATATAAATCTTTGCCGCATTAAATACGAGACATTAAATGCTAAATCGGCGTGCAAAATCTAAGCCGTTGATTTCGATCACATTTCAAAACCACCGCACGTCCTTTCACAAACCATACTTAATCTTTCTTTCTTTCTCTCTCATATTACCAAAACCGTTCATTTCTCTCGAGGAAGCAAAGGCAAAACTCTCTCAAAACCCTATCTATCTTCAAATCAACCTCTAAGTTTTCTTCGGTGAAATCTGAAAAATGGCACCAACCTATGATTTTGTCAAGTTAGGAAAGCAAATCCACACCGGGTCTCTTTGTGGATTTCGGCGGCATGGTGAAACAGGGTCCGACGACACCTTAGTGAAGAAAATTCTTTGAGAAATTGGAAACGTCCTGGCTGAAATCGTTTCCGCGTTGGAATATCCGATGACCTATGTGGAGGAGGTCGCGGTTCACGTGAACGCCGAGATTCACGATGAAGGGATAAAGTCATCTATTCACGGAAAGAAGTTCACCATTTACGCAAGGATTTGGTGAACACCGCCACTCACTACCGACGGAAGGAGCATCGAAATCAACGATCTTTGATGTAAACTTGGCCGCCGCTTGGAAGGAAATAGCCAAGCCCGACTATGCCGATAAAATAGTTTACACAAAGAAACAAGAGGTCTTTGAAGGAGGATTATCACAAGTTGTTGGACATAGTTGCCAAATGCATAGACATCAAATTTGGACTTTGACCAATCAACAAAGCAAAGTTGATCGTAATGGCATTGCGATCATTGAAGAAAGGAAAATAAATCAGGCTGAGTTTGTCTACAAGCAGACTATGCCAAAATGTAGGGAAAAAATCCTTCAAGGAAGATGGTGCATTTAGAGGATCCCTAGGATATGGCACAGTGATTGGCCGGGTGATGGAGGTGAAAGGAGTCCTCTTAGACATGGAAAGGCGTTCCATGTAAACAAGAGGATGTTGAGATCAAACCTCTCAGCGCGCTGAAAAGAGCCCACGCCAAGAGAGGCGACACGAGTGAGGGGGGGAATCGGTGACCCGAAGATACCGCTGTTTCCTCTCCAAAGAAGAAAAGCGCCCCTTGTTTGCTAAGAAGATTGCTTCCCGCAGCAAAGAAAGTCAAACCGCTCCGCCTCGCCGGTAGTCACCCCCCCGCAACCGTGTGTCCCGCCTCAAGAAAGCGGTCGAGAAGGACTCTCAAATACCTTCTCCGATCGTCAAAAAGAGGAGAAGCGATAAGCCAAGACGGCCGGCTCCTCGAAGAAAACTCCGACCGCCCCGCCGCCCCAAGACTAAGAAAAACTCTCTCACGAACGAGAAATTCCTGCGGTACAAACTAGGAGAAGAAAAAGAATCATCAAGCACTCCGAGCTTGAGAAACCGAGTCACCACTCAATTTGAGCAGATATCGGAGGCTCTTTGGAGAAGTAGAGTCCCCAGGATATAATTGATGAAATGACTAAGTCTCTGTCAAGGCGAGCGTCAGAGGCAAATCAAGAAACAATCGTAGTCGCGGTGAGACACAAGAAGAAGGCGATAGAGCGATAGTGATGTGATGATCCTATCCCCACCTTACCCGGATATCCAAAATCGTCTGCGTGAGTGGAGGAAGTGGAAATTGAGTCGATCAAGGGAACAGTTCCAACGGCCCGAGTTTATCGAAGAAGAAGAGGAGGCTGAACTTCCTTGGACTAACCTCGTGATATCAAGATGGATGAAGAAAAGCGCACGGATATCCTGCAGATTTTCAAGGATAAGGAGAAGGAGAGGCGCGGAGGAGTTTGAGGCAAGAGAGAAGGCCAAAGATCGCCCTCTCACTGGAACCGAGAACATACACATTCTCACTTCGATATTCTATCGAAAGTGATGAGGATCCGGACCCTGCCGCCGCCACATAAGAGTTGCAAATGCAACAAGCAATGCATGAATCCGAATTCTTCATGAGAAGAGCATGATGGAGGGACCAGGAGAGTCCTCCAAAACACACGGTGAAATTGATCCAATGGGAGTGGTTCAAAGCAAATCGCCACCTTTGTTGTTGCCACCACTTCCCAAACTCACTCGGAAGAAGGAATTAAGGGAATTGGCGATGGCGGGTTAGTGGGGACCCCAGGTTGAGCCAACCCCTAATAAAGGTGTCTTACCACCTACCCCAACGGCTGAACACTCAAAAGAGAAACAGCCGGGAGTTTGGAGACGAGTGACCCCATTCCAAGTCACTCGGTGGTGCGCCACCAGTGGGCAAACTCCCTCCACCTGCAGCAAGGTCGGAGAATCTTTGAGATGACTCCACAACGAATCTAGGAGGCGAAGTGGAGAAAGTACAAACACAAAACGAACGACAAGTTGCCATCAACGAAGCTCAGGCGATTGAGACTGTCTCGGTGAGGTGCCAACCGCTCTGAAGGCTAATGACGGCGCGATGCGGTCGAGGCACGAAAGAATGCCCGGGAGTTAACACTCTGGGCAATGAAAGTGCAATCCATGGGGTTGAGACTCCAATGGATGCCACCACGAGAAGACCCTAAGACAGTGACACTGTCGAAAGGGAGGTCCAAGGCCTCGCTTGATTGAGACCGCAGGAGGTAATGAAGGCCCACGGGAGGTTGAGACTTCCCGTGGTAAAAAAAAGTCAAGTAGAGAACATCCCTCCTCCTATCATTGATCCATCGAAAAGGAGATAAGCGCGCTTCATGATTCCCAGGATAATCTGATGTAACCTTTTTGGGATTAGAAGGCGACGAAGAAGGCCGAGTCATCCCCGTGACCGATCCAAAAGACTCGGCTGCGGATGTTCAAAGACGAGCAAATCGATCTCAAGACTACTCGTCAAACTTTCAATTTTGATGATGAGCCACCAATGGAAATCTCATCATCGTCCGATGACGCTCCCGATAAGGCCGAGTTCCAATCCACTCAATTGGAGAAACCAATCGAGACCAACGGTTGTTGAGACAGTGAGGCTCGGCAAGCGGGTCCACTTCACAAAAGACCCCACCAAACAGAGTCCACCGCACATGCTCCTCAAGTGCAAAGCATGTTCGACTCCAAAAGGAACTTCACGCGCACCTCTCATCATTGAACAAATCCCGGTTGGCCGTGATGATTCCTTTGTAGAATCATTTCCTTTCTCCCTGGAGGTACCCGACCTCCGAAGAGTCGAGAACGAACTCGACGCTTCCTGCACGAGACCCTCGTCATTCCGTCGGGTACCATCGTTCGGTGACTATGACTTTTTGGCTGCGTGGCCATCACCGCAATGGAAGAAGCAGTGAAGTTCGGAGGTATTCAAGGCATTATTTGCTGAAATTGAACGGATGGAGAGGCACCAGGCCTCTATGGACATGCGATCGACAATGAGAGATGCAACCCACCGCCGCTTGAGAGGCATAATAGTCGAGGATCGGGAATGGTGGCAACAACAAAGAAACAATGCGTGTGGAACAAGTTAGATACTTTGAGGACATTGTTCAACAAGGCTGCTTTGGTATGGAGAGCCGAGAATGCGATGCAAAGACGAAATTGAGAGAACACATTGAGCACATGCATGAAGCTCACACTACATCGAGATAAAGCTGCTGCGTGAGCAAAATAAGAGTGATCTCCTGCGTCTGGAAGAAAATATGGATAGAAAATTCAGCCTTCTCATGGCTGAAATGAAGCTAATTTCAGCAGAGTCCAACGCCACTCGCTCTGAATTTCGTGCCGCATACTCCGCAGCAGACTCGAGACAGAACTCGACTATCAGCAGGCTCGACTTCCTGCTTGCCAGTATGTTTCCAGGTGTTCCTCTCTCCTTTGATGATGCCAAAAAGGGGGAAGAGGAATACTTTAAAGCGCTAAAGAGATCTCAAGTCGAAAAAGGAGGAAGAATTTGTGAAGGGAAAGACAAATTTGAGGAAGTGTCAAAACAAAAGAAAGGAAAGTCCGTTGAGGGGAAGGATCGAAAGATGTGACCTTGATGATTGCACAAACCCCCAACAAGGTCTTGTCACAACCGATATTATGTGACAAACTCCCCGTGACTCGCCACTCCAACACTCTGCTATATCTATGGCCGAAAAGAGAAAGACAATTGAAGTAGGGATGGAGGAAGTGGAAGGAAGAATGGATGCCCGGGTTATGAACATCTTGAAACAACATGGAGGCATTCCGGTGAGACAGAGACACTTATGCCATCTCGGATGTCGGGACCAAGCCACGATCAGTTGATGAATTTAAAACGCCGCATCCGAAGGATACTTTGCAAATATGTCTATGGCTCAAGCTTGGGACTTGTCTTGGGAAAAGGGTCTCACGTTATGTGAAGAAGCCGAGCAGCACCGACTCACCGGCATCACTCTCTGGGGTCACTCCGCCCGGTCACTCATTTGGAAAGAAGAAGACCCCAAGACAATACACGCGAGGAGGAAGAGGAGGAAGCGATGGTGGAGGAAGAGGTTTCGCACTCCAGGCCTCCGCCCAAAAACATTGAGCACGTAGATCCGGCAAGAAAGGAGGGATCTCTTGGGCTGGTTCTTGACCAAGTAGCCAATTTGCAAGTGGCTAAAAGTAATGCTGAGTATGCGAAAAGAATAGAAGAAGAAAATAAGAGACAAACTCAGCTATGGGAGGAAAGACAAGAGAGATTAAGAAGAGATGAAGCTGCCAGGAAGGCATATGAAAAAAGAAGAAGAAGGCGATCGACGATGAGAAAAAGAGAAGAAGAGCAGAAGATCTTGAACAAGATGAAAGAAGGAGACAATGAAGGAGATGAAGTGTTCTTTGTCCACCCCTTCATGTATTTTACTATGTAAATACATACTATGTAAGTCTTCTGCAATAAAGCTATAAATTCTTTATTTTTTTTTTTTTGTAGACAAATGTTTGCTCTGATACACCTTGTAAACAGTTGTGTAAAAGAACAAGAATGTCATGATCAATAAAAGGATTGATTCTACGCATACATTCTATGTGAATACACTATCTCAGTATGTATCTTTGCTATTTACATTTTTGAATGTTTTAAGTTTTGGCATCATCAAAAAGGGGGAAATTGTTGGGAAATTTATTGTTTAGATTTTGATGAATGCCATGTAAAACTTAGAATAGGAAGTTGGCACCCCAATTTTGTTGTAAAATCGCATTGTAATAAATAGGGCTGGTCAAGTGAGTTAAGTCCTATGCCCAAACATGCAAGAAGACAATGGAGACTAGAAGGAAGACTCCGCCTGCAAGACAACCGAGTATGGCAAAGAAGAGAAGACGGAACTCTATCAAGGAGCGGTGAGATGCGGTGAGTGGAGTATCATCAAGTCAACTCAAGAAAAGCCAAGTCTCAAGTTGAAGTGACAGAAGAGTCATCCATGATTGGAAGCTCGACTCTAAGTCACCTGGGGAAAGCAAGGAAATGCGGTCAAGTCGAGATAATCTGAAAAAGATCCGTTGCATTTAAATCAAGAGAATTACTTAAACAAGTAATATCTCCATGCTACCTTTCTCGAAGTGCTCAGTCCCCGAAGCGTGCAAAAGGAATAAACCAATGGGAAGCACTACACCGTGTCGAACTCGAAAAGGTGAAGAACAATTCATACGAGGAAATGGCAATTCCAAGGATCGCAACAAGACAAGCCAACGACCACAAGTGACTTTCAAAAATAAGCCTATCTCTTCAACGGGCAGATTTTTGAAAGATCACTATAAAAGGCCGAGGAATGACTCGAGAGAAGGTGACGTAACCAAAAACATTCAAGCAATTATTAGAATCGTAATCTGAAATATTCTCAAGTTATTAAACGCTCAATCCTCAAGCCTACACTACGAAGAACATCAATCCAACACTCTTTGTGAAGGAAATATAACTTCAATCAGTTGAAGAGGAAATTATCAAGAATCAAGGGGTCTATATTCCACGAAGGATTGTAGGAAGGTTCAAGGTCGAACCAAGTCTTGAGCTTTTGGAGGGCTTCGTGATCAAATCCAAAGAGCTTGAGCAAGTGGGTAGTAGTAGCAAGGCCGCCCGTGAAGAAGAAGCCGCATCGACGAGAAGCCCACTGAGTGATCAAGTGCATGCTCAGGCATCTCGAGTCCCAAAGGATCAAGTCGTGTTTGTGTGATCAAGACTTGTATCCGGATTACCACTTTGTATATCGATCAATACCTAGTGGATTCCTCCGGAGTTGGAGAAGAGAGGAGTAGAAGAATTACCCCATCTTCGAACCTCTATAAAAATCTTATTGTGTCATTTATATTTCAGCACTTTAATTCTTGCATCATATTTGTTTAATTCTCACGACATATTTGCTATCCATTAGATAATCTCTAAGTACTAAATCAAGCTCTAAATCTCTACTTAACCAAACTTAAGGGTGTTAAGTCTTCCAATAAAACAAACCACAATTGAGTTAATTTAGATTTAACAATTTGAGTTATTCCATCAACGGCTCGATTGAGTCCGCTGAGAGACTAACTCTACTTGATTAACTAAATTGGTCTGTCACCAAGGACACAAATTGTGTAGTATCAACTCGAATTTTTAAAAGGACTAAATCGAAAAATTTGGCAAGGTTTATTCAAACCCCTCTAAACCTTACACTTACACCCCCTTGGGACCTACAATACACACTGTAAAGTGCATCACTAAGCCCGTTAAGGACATAGTTCCGACACAGAAATCACTGCTGGCCCCATGCATCAAACGCAGCGGTTTTCAAAGATTAGTTTCGTTTTCAGCACCATCGAGCGTCCTCGGTCGATATTTCGCCAAGCTCGAGTGGTGAGGTAAAACAGCATTTTTTGCTGCCACCTCTTGAAGTCGAAACCCATGAACTTCTCGGGTTTCTCAGCCTAAGCTGGAGGGATGATCGGGGTCCTGCTTGTGCTCGCCATCATGAAGATCGATATTTGTCTTGCGATTGTTGAATTTCTTTGTTTACAAAGTGATTACAACGGGAGCCTTCAATAATGACTTTACAAACAGAAAAAATGGAAATTACAAGAAAACAGAAATCTGACTATTACAACTGGAAACTGTAAAAAGCCGAGTCGAGTAGAACTCTATCCGCAAGACAAATACGTCCCGGCTAGTGCTCACGGTTTGACGTAATGTCCCCAAAGATATAATGGCTTAACGTCCTCTGTGTACAGTAGCACCTCTGACACAAAGGCACATTTCGAACTCGAAGGAGCGAGAACTGGCTGCTGGACTCGAATGCAGAGTGAAATATTGTTGAAAATGTGATACAAAGTGTTATGACACTTTCGACGATACCTTTGAAATATGCAGAATGTATGCGATTTTCTGTATCTGAAATCTGCAATGGAACCAGCTATTTATAGACAGCAAAACCTCCACCTGCAGGGAATTAATCATGATAAGGTAATGGGCATTACAAAAGTGTTGTTGACCTGGACCCGGGCCCAATAGGGCCGGGCCGCCCCAGACCCAAGCCCAAGCTGGGCCGGGCGGGCAGGCGCGCGCGCGTGTGGCCCACTTGTGATCATCCACTTATGTTATAGTATATCCAACTAATAACATATTCTAGTTTATAAACTAGGATAAACTTAGCTTTCTAAGCTATGTGGGATGAAGAAAAATCCTTTCAACTCCCTTTTCATAATGCCCATTTTTGTGGCCAACTTCGTGTATTAATTTCTCACTCACCGAAATTCGATTTTGAGAAATAAAAATACTACGAACATCTACTCTGAAAGTAGATCAATAATATACAATTTAATTCCTCCAAAATTAAATTCTTAGCCACCGAAAATTTGGTCAAAGTCGGGACGACACCCACTTTCTCAAATCCAAATTTCCAACATATAAGTAGTGGGACACTTGTACGGTAGATATACACCAAGTGTATGTATACCAGGTGTAGCATCTACAAGACCATATACGTCTAGACGTATCATTCAATATGATATACACAAACAAAGTATTAATTACTTTTGGTTGATACTGAATATTTCAATATCTTACTGTAATCAATATTATATAATCACATACTATATAATCACATCCCAATGAATTTTAATATGATACTTTATGATCTATTGTATATGTTTAACTTATTTTTGTTTGTCTTCCCTTTTCTCTTGTTTGAAAGAGGTGGAATTTATTTGAGGATTTCCCATATGGCTTCAAAAATTTGTATTTTGTTTATTTCGTATTGATTTATAATAATGCGATTTTCTTGTCGTAAAAAAAACAAAAGAATTTCTTTTTCAATTTGGAAATGTTGAGATCTCAACTTTATCGATTAAATAAGATCTATTGGCAACATTCAATACAATATAATACACAATCTACCTGAAACAATGGGAAAAATCTTCAAATTGCGACGAGGACGTTCCATAGGGAATATAATTAATTGCATAGTATAACATACGCCTGTTAGTTAAAATTTATAATATATGCTATTCATGTAGTGTATATATATATATATATATATGTATAGGATCATATATGGCAAGGGTCTTACCATGTCGCAGTGTGGACAAATCTAAGCCATTAATCTGTTTAATCCTAAGGCTAAGTTTTTTTCGAATTTTTTATTTTTTTTATTTTGAATATTGCCCATTTAAGGGCACAATTGTCATTTTATTAGCAAAATCACACGACAATTTTGGTAACTACCCATAACCCCCATTTTTTTGGGATTTTATTCAATCTCTTCCTGCATTTTTGCATTCCTATTTTCACACAAAATCAAAAACTCATTTTTTTCTTCTATTTCTTCTTCATTCTACCAGTTCCTTTTTTTCTTCTCTTTCTTCTTCATTCTTCTCGTCGCCCATTTCTTCCATTTTTTCTTCATTTTATCGCTCGACCGCCGAGACCCATCCGTGTTGTGTCAGTTTCAAAGATTGTTAGGGGTTCTTGGACATAAAAAACCAAAACTCCCTTGGTATTATTGGTAAAGGTTATAGGCTTGTTCGATTTTTTCATTTTTTTGGTTGTAGATTTTGGTAGAAAGGGTTTATCCCTTAATTTTTTTTCCTTTTATGTTGAAACATGCTCATGTCGTTTCTGGGTTTTTTGTGTTACTTGCAGTAAGTAGAGCACGCCAATTTTTTTTTTGAAGTACCTAGGGTTTTGATCTTAGATTTTTACAGACTCGTCTTTTTTTCTTTGCTTATGGAATAATATTTGTGCGAAAAAGTGCAGATTTGGTAGAGATATGTTTGGTATAAAATTAGGTAAAAATGATGTATATTTAGTTAATGGATTGTGTAATATTTATGTTATTGATATGGGATGGTGTAAGTTTAGATGTACAGTGGATGTGCGAGTGTAACCTGCGTGTTTGTCGTTTGTTTTTGTAGATTTTGTAGATTCTCTTATTTTAGTAGGAAAATGAGTTTGGTTATTTTTTGGGGGGAATCATTCATTGTTTATTTGGTGTACATTTACGTAAGAATGATATATCTTTTATTACTTTTAATATATAGCTAAATCCTTTTGTGATATTTTTTGTCCAATGCCTGCATTAGGAAAAAAAGACAGGGATATATGTATATACTGTTCATGAAATCCATAATGTCGAAATAATATTATTTTGGTATACAATTAAATATCATACAACGCTAAATTAGGTTTATTTTGTGTATTTTTGGGTGAATCAGCTCCTGTTATTTTTTGTATACATTTTTCTTAGACATGGTATTATTTTCGTATACAATTTTAGTTCATACAGTGCCAAATTAGTTTAGTTGGTGTATTATTTTTGATATATTGTGTTTGAGTTCCGCATTCTTTAATATAGTTCATGTTTCTCAATACCAGGTTTGTAATTTTCAATGGCAAGAGAAAACAGGAGAAGACCTGCATCTCCAGGGCCGAGTGAGGGTGCGCGTAATGTTAACAAGAGGTATAAATTTAGTAAATAGTTGGTATACAATTAGTTCAGTTGTTTTTAATTTAATTGTGGATATGAATTGATGAAGACTTAGCTATAGATTGGTATACAATTAGGCAATTGTTGGTATACAGTTAGTTTTTATGCGACACACAAATGCATTTGCTGCATCTTTTCCTTTTTTTGGTTGACTTGTTTGATGATAACATTGTTTTTTTTTCCCGGAAATTTTGTTTTATGTGTTTGTCAGTTGGATCTGTTCTCTCGATTTTTGCAAGCACGTGGGTGTTATCAAGCAACGCGTAATGTTGAAAAATCTGCATATCTGTACACCAAATCAGTCAAATGTATATACAAAATAATTTTCAAAATATACAATATTGTCAATATTAGTATACAGTATTCTCAATTAAACATCTAAAAATGCACTACTAAATACTTATATTATCACCAAATATTAGACGAGTGTACACCAAAATATAATTTCAGGGTACCGTAATGGAATTATTTTTATACCATATTTTTATGATTATAAAGCACCAAAGCATGCACTTGTATACACCAAAATATGCTTCCAATGTACAATATTGTTAATATTTGTATACCAATTTAAGTACCAATATTTAGTCACAAATAAACATCCAAACACGTCATATTTCATGTTATATTAGCACCAAAATATACATATCTATACACGAAACAATGCGTCCAGAGCACAATATTATAAATATTTGTATACCAAAATACGCATATCTCCCATGTCGAACACCTTCTTTGTTGTTCAAAAATGGCGGATATGATTGTTTCTATGAATTTGATGCAAATTTCTTTTTTTACTGCTGTTTTTCGTCAATGAAGGGTGAGAGAAGAATCCTGAATCCGTTATTTTTGCTCCTGATTCAGTGTTTCTGTTATGGAAAGCTGATAATCAATATATCCCTTGATTATAGGTATGTAATTATGGTATTATTTTACTCCATTTTGATAGTTACCAATTTGCCCTTTTTACATATAAAATAAATGTAAAATGGTGTATTCTTAGGCCTAATCTGAACCATTGATTGATTAAGGTGGATGGATGGGATCTGTCCACACTGCCACATGGTAAGAGGCTGCCACATGAGATCCCATCCTTATTATATATATAAATATAATATATATAATATATAGGGAGGAGATCCTATGAGACCATAGCATTAGGTGAGACCGTAGGGACAGATCTAGACCATGAAAAAATAATTGGAAGGCAAAGATACACCTAATAAATGCAGCAGTTAATCACGTGTAGGGGTAAAATAGGAATAGAAAAATATACCTAAAATAACTGCCCTCATTATATTGCTACAATTTAGGAGTGTGATCTGTTATTGATCATGTTCCTTCAATCACGCGGTCAACTATTCTCTCTCCTTCTTCAACATACTGCGTAATTCATACCCTGCATACTGCATATTTATGTTCTGCATACATAGTGTTCCAAATTTGCATATTTAGTATGAACAAAGTGTATTACATTAAATTTTAATAGTGTGCTTATTTAGAATAAGAATATTGCATATATAGTTTTGTTATTGTGTATACTTAGAACAAAACAAGAAAATACTGAAATACATTAGGCATTGGTCATTATGATTTATACCCTGCATACTGCATATTTATGTTCTGCATATATAGTGTTCCAAATTTGCATATTTAGTATGAACAAAGTGTATTACATTAAATTTTAATAGTGTGCTTATTTAAAATAGGAATATTGCATATATAGTTTTGTTATTGTGTATACTTAGAACAAAACAAGAAAATATTGAAATACATTAGGCATTGGGCCTTGTGATTTATACCCTGCATACTGCATATTTATGTTTTGCATATATAGTGTTCCAAATTTGCATATTTAGTATGAACAAAGTGTATTACATTAAATTTTAATAGTGTGCTTATTTAGAATGAGAATATTGTATATATAAGTTTGTTATTGTGTATAACTATAACAAAACAAATAAAATATTGAAATACATTAGACATTGGTCTTTATAATTTATACCCTGCATACTGCATATTTATGTTCTGCATATATAGTATTTCAAATTTGCATATTTAGTATGAACAAATTGTATTATATTAAATTTTAATAGTGTGTATATTTAGAATAGGAATGTTGCATATATAGTTTTATTATTGTGTATACTTAGAGATGAACAGAGACGTGAAATGGATTGAGAAAGAAAACTGAACAGACGTTTGTTTTGAAAATATATCTGACGCCTTAAATCGCGGGAGAGAGATATGGTAAGATTTTTACCAATAATTGTTAAGGATTAATTTCAAAAATACGAAATTATCCTTAATCCTCCCAATAAATCCGGCGCCTACTAAAAATAAGAGGAAAAATCTGGACCATTACTACTTTCAATCCAATGGCCATGATATGTAGACATGTTAAACGAGTCGCGGCCCGGACCATTTAAACCGGGAAAAAAGAGGGTTAGGGCTGAATTATTTTGGCCCGTTTAAATCCGGGTCTTTTTTAGCCCGGACCGTTTAGCCCGAGGCCCGTTAGCCCGCCAATTGTGTTTTTTTAAAAAAATAAATATAATTCTAATATTATAAATCTATTTTATTACATATTACCTATTACTAAATATATTTTTCAAGATCACATATCCTCATCTTTAATAGGTTTAAATATATAATTCTTAAAACTATGACTTATGGTCATATGAATATTTTTTTTTAAAAGTATTTTTTTTTCATTTTATATGCGTATATATTATATAATACTATCTTTTATTATTATAGTTTTATTTTAAAATTTTAGATCATGGAATATTTAAATTTTATAATTCTGTTAATGCAATATAATTATAAACTATAAGTTATATATATATAGGATTAGGATCTCTCTCTCTCTCTCTCTATATATATATATATATGTCCCTACAGTCTCACCTAAAAGGCTTGATCTCATTTGGAACAATCTCTCTCTCTCTCTCTCTCTCTCTCTCTCTCTCTATATATATATATATATATATATATATATATATATAGGATTAGGATCTCGTGAGTCCACATAAGTTACGTGAGTACGTGAGACCAAATCTGAAGCGTTGATTTAATTTTTAAACGATCTAGATTAAACAGTTTTTATCATTTTTAATGGTTAATTTATTTAAGAAAAGGACTTTTTGGTAAATTTATCTTTATATCAGTTATTAGGGGATGAGTTATATTTGGTAGTGGCTTTTCACATTCCTAGAATTAAGGGATCGGTTTTCAGCATGATTCTCTTCCAAATCTTCTCTTTTGGAAAACTGAAAAAGTTCAAACTCTCTCTCACTCGAACTCTTGATCGAAACTCCCTCTCTCTCTGTTAAAGATTTCTTCACATCTCTCTCGCGAAAAACCCTTGAATCATCCTCTGGAGAAAGTTTGGCGAAGTAACTGAGAGAAAAATTTGAAAGTATATGTGATTTTGTGGCCTTGTGTCTTAGTAGATACATCTCATTTACAATTTGGCATCGCAGATGGTCTGTTCATTAGCCTTACAAACCAATGGTTTTCTTTTCTTATATTTGTTTGTGAACAACCTCCATTTTGTGCTTCATCTTTGAAAAAGATGATGGATGTCAAAGAATAAAAAGGTGAAAAAAGATTGGTGTTAAAAAAAAAATCCTTTCGACGACTGTTCTTCGAGGCGGCAGCAACTCGACGACACTATCTCTGATTGGTCTGAACGGCCTCACCTTCTTCACCGAATCGACGACCATATTGTAGGTGGAAAAAGGTTTTTTTTTTCTTCTTTCGGAATTTTTTTCGAGAATTTATAGGTTAAGTCCTTTTGCACAAAGCATATGAGAATGTCTTGATTTCTGTTTTTTTATATTTTTTTATTGCTGCAGTTTGAAAAACCTAGAACCCTAGAATAATTGTGGGTTTCTATTTTTTCCTTTATTTTGTTGATTTTTTAGGGTGTATTGTTGCATTTTTAGGATGTTGATATGTTCTTGATTTTAGTTTTGAGTTTGTGTAAGTTCATTTGTTGGTAAAATTCTCTGTTTTTGAGTTGGGGTGAATCGCTGTGTTTTTATTTTTAGTTTTTGATGTAACACGATGAAAATTTAGGGAAATAGGGTTTAAATTGCTCTGTTTTGTTCAAGTATGTGCAAATGCTTACTGATTTTCGTAATACTGCTTATTTATGTTCGTCTAACTGCATAACTAGGCTCTGTTGTGGGTTTTGATTTTTTATTTTCGCTTTTATTGGATTTTTTAGTGTGTATTGTTGTGGTTATTAGGATGTTGATATTGTTATAGTAATTAGGATATTGCAATGTAGTTAATAGGATGTTGCTAAATTCTTTTTGAGTGAATAAGATTTTTAATTGAAAAAATAAAGTTGGGAAACAGGGCAGGGTAACACATAAACAAAGTTGGAAACTGCTTATTGAGGTTTTTAGCAATGCTTATTAAGTTTGTTTAATTGCTTACATATGCTTTATATTCTGCTTAAAATAATTGGTGAAACATGGGTTAAATAAGATTGCTCTTTCTCTTATATTCACTGCTTACATATGGTTGTTTTACTACTTATGTATGTTTTATATTCTGCTTATATTAATTGGTGAAATATGGTTAAACTTGAATTGCTTTTTTTTTTTATTTATATATTTTAAACATGCTTTTGACTGCTCATTTATGCTTTTAATTATGCTTATATATGCTTGTTTTAATGCTCATGTATGCTTTATATTCTGTTTATTTCCATATAGTTGACTTGTGCTTTTTTTTGATAGATTTTGGTTTGGAAATGGTAAAAGATAATAGGAGAAGAAAGGCCGCAAGGAAATATGCAGCTGCAATTTGTTTGGATGATATGAATGAGCAGAGGGAGTTGAATTTGGAAGAGGCGAAAAAGTTTGCTGGAATGACGTAGGATCATAACGAAACGATTATGCTTTTTATTTTTGATCAAATGGTTGAATATTGTAGTATTTTTTTTGAAATTATATTTATGGTTGGTTTTGAGTAGTTGATGTACATGCGTAGTTTGCTATAGGAATGTTTTGAGTTAGTTACGTACTTTCTTTGATGAATGTTCAATTTTTTGGTATAACATATGATGTGTTCAATAAATAAATAAGCAACATTTTCCATATTCACAAGCAATTGTTTGTGCACAACTAAGCAACATTCCAAACAATCGCGGGTAACTGCTCCTATTGTGGGCAACTGCTCCTATTTTCATGGGATTTAATTGATTTATCAAGATTAATATCATGATCCGTAAGGTAAGATAGAACCAACTATGGGTAACTGCTCCTATTTTCATGGGATTTACTAGATTTAGTCAATTCCTTTATTTTTTACATGGACTAATTTGCCCCATTCGATTTTATTAAATATTTTATAAACATTAAACAAATTTTAATACTAGCCATTGAATTAGGTAGATGTGTGGTCTAGATTTGGTCCTATGTACTCATATAATGCTTGAGTCCTATATAATTCTTGTGAGACCATATATTGGGGTGAGACCGTAAGGACTCATCTAGACCAATGCAATTTAACAATGAATGGATGAGATTGAAACATTAAATATAGTAGCATTCTTTAACATGATTTTCGGCTAAGGGTATATAGGTAAATCACTAAAAATCGGTTAACTAACGAGATTTGCATGATTCTAACTTACCATATCTATTATCTATAATTTAGGAGGTGCAATCAATGATAATCACCTCCAAAAAACTCTGATCTCTACCCCAAAAAAAAAGTTGTCGATCGTGATACAGAAGAAGAACAAGAAACCTATACACAAATAACTATATTCAATGGCATGAATGTTTAAAAAAACAAATAATGCATAAAAAAATTCGAAATATATTTAGTATAAGTATGATGCATATATAGGGTATAAAAAAAATTGAATGTTTCTGCTGCACCTTAAATACAAGAATTATATGTTTTTTTTTGCGATTTACATGCATAATTAGATAAATTGATATGTATATTTAACATACATATGATGTATATTTAGCGTATAGTACAAATCAATTAGTGTTAAAAAATAAGTTGTTCTGACAATTTCTTTTTAATTTACATGCATAATTAGATAAATTAATATGCATATTTAACATACGTATGTTGCATATTTAAAGTATATTACAAATCAGTTAGTGTTAAAAATTATGTGTTCTAACAATTTTTTTTTTAAATTTACATGCATAATTAGATAAATTAATATGCATATTTAACATACGTATGTTGCATATTTAAAGTATAATATAAATTAGTTAGTGTTAAAAAATAAATTGTTGTAACAATTTGTTTTTTTTTTTGCAATTTACATGCATATTAGATAAAAATATGATGCATATTTCACATACATATGTTGCATATTTAAAGTATATTACAAATTAGTTAGTGTTAAAAAATAATTTATTCTAACAATTTTTTTTAATTTACATGCATAATTAGATAATTAATATGCATATTTAGCATACATATGTTGCATATTTAAAAAATCAATTTGTTTTTTTACAATTTACATGGATAAAAATATAATGCATATTTTACATACGTATGTTGCATACTTAAAGTATAGTACAAATCAATTAGTGTTAGAAATGAATTGTTCTAATATTTTTTTATGATGCATAAATTACTTATTTCATGTATCACAATTGTTGATATTAATGATGATATTAATTTTAAGCCTAAAAATCGGTTCCAAAAAAAAATCGGGTACTCAAACAGACACGATCTCTCACTGCCGAAAATTAATGGTGCTAATATCTATTCATAATTAATCAAAATCGTGTGGGTGTGTTATTACCATCCTAGCCTTTTGGCAGTTTTTTAACATTAAAAATACCTTAAAAAATGGATTAATCTACACCCTTCAAAAAATAGAATTGACGCACCAGATCAATCCCTACGGTCTCACCCCAGTATATTGGTCTCATTTGAACCAATACCTGTATATATATAAAATGTGGATCTTGTGAGTTCACCCATTTGGGGTGAGTACATGACGATAAATTCCAAGCTTTGGGTTCTTTTTTATAAGGGTCCATATTTAAACGGCTTTTACATTTTTTTTAATTTTTCTAAATGGCTAATAAGAGTACTTAAGTAACTTTGTGTACAATTGGATAAGTCAATCGATGTGTTTTCATTGTCAAATTGGTAAGTTGCATGTTTTTTTGGACTTACCTTAGATACTATAACCCGCTTTTTTCTTTCTTTCTATGTAACATAATACGTCTTTTTTATGAAGATTTCAATTCTGCAATTTTTTGCAGCCGGTTTGCTTATTTAAAGTTAGTATGTTGCATATGTAGTATACATTTGTTGCTTATTTAATGTGTCTGTGTTGGTTATATAATGTAAATTGTGTTGCTTATTTATTGTGATTGTGTTGCACGTGTAGTATGAATTTGTTGCATTATGTTGTATATATTCACATTAAAATGAGTGTGTTGCTTATTTAAAGTCAGTGTGTTTCATATGTAGTATAAGTTTGTTGTTTTTTTAATTTGGTTGTGTTGCATATGTAGTATAAATTTATTGCATTATATTGTGTGTATTCATATTAATGTGAGTGTGTTGCTTATTTAAAGTGAGTGTGTTGCATATGTAGTATAAGTTTTTTGCTTATTTAATATGCATGTGTTGCTTATTTAATGTGGTTGTGTTGTATATGTAGTATAAATTTGTTGCATTATGTTGTATGTATTCACATTAAAATGAGTGTGTTGCTTATTTAAAGTGAGTGTGCTGCATATGTAGTATAAGTTTGTTGCTTATTTCATGTTTCTGTGTTGCTTATGTAATATAAATTTGCGTTGCTTATTTAATGCGATTGTATTGTATATGTAGCATGAATTTAATATATTAGGTTGTGTGTATTGGGATTCGTTCCATGTAGCTGCCGACTATATTTCCCCTTTATTTCCGATAATGGTCAATTTCATTTGGACTAATTTACCCTTACTATAAGTTAATTAGGCAGTAAATCATAATTCTGCTTGTTAAATATAGACCTTTCAAAAAATCAAATTTATGGTTAGTTTCTATGGACTCATCCTATACAATGGCCTCATATAACTCTATCCATATATATATATATATATATATATATATATATATATAACAACCGCTTCTGGAAATAGTTTGGAAAATTTTTCCCGCCTTTTTGTAGTTACTATAAAAAGTAAAAAAGATATGTGTAAAAGTAAAAAAGTGATAAATATTAGGTGTTTCATTTTTTTTGGTAGTCAACTTTCTTTAAATAATCACTTTTTTAAAATAATATAAAAAATGAATTATTTAAAATTAGTTTTCCAAATATGTTTGTGTACATCATTAATGATTATATTTATGTTTTTATTTTTTAAAAAAAAAATTAATTTTTTTATTTTTGATCCATTTTTTACATATAATATATCAAATTAATTAATTTTTTATTACCTTCAGTTTGACATCCATATTACATATATAAAATATAATAACAAAAACATAATAAAGACAAAGATATAAAAAATATATACTCATCATTTTGTAATTTCTAATGGGCTTTAAATGTTATGTATTTGAGATATTGGACATCAATTTGTATATTCATGTATCTTTTTGCTATTTGTGATCTCTATATATAGTTGTTATTTGGGTTTAGCCCATTTCTTAATAATTATTTGGAATTGTATTTAAATCGATTAAATTCAATTAAAAAATTTAACTGAAGAAAATATCTCAAAATATGTATCCAAATTTTATATATCACGTGTATCTATGCATAACACTATATATATTTATATAAGAAGAAAATTAAGATTTATTTAATATGAAATTATACTCATACTTGTGTTTATATATAGAAAATTATTTCTTACATAATAACATACTCTTCATGTTGTTTGAAATTAATTTTTATATTTATCAACGTATTTCGATACTCCAATTTTAAAGTTGTACATCTGGAATTAGATATGCTTGTATGTTTGATAATTTTTTAATATATGTGTATATATAAAGATAAAAATAATTTTTATTTTTTTGAAATATTTCATTTTCCCTTAAAATTGCGTTGCTAAATATAAAGCATGGTTTTGTTTAATTCCTTTAACAATTTTGATAATTGACCAGTTTTCTAAACCCCAAAAAATATTATAATTTGAAATAGAGAATTCCCGTTTTATCTAATCGGAATAGGAAGGAGGATGAGCATATAAATAACGTCCCTGCTCCATTACCGATTTTAAAGAAGCAGAGGGCCTGTTTGTTTATGTTTCCATGGTCCATTTCTAATTTCTGGAATTGGAAATAGAATTTTGAGAATTTATTGGTTTTCGTGTGGAAATTGGGATTGTGTTTGGATGAATGAATTGAAATGTGTTTTATGTAGGGTTGGAAATGAGATTGTGTTTGGTTTGAGTAGTTTTGAAATATTATTTTATGTATATAATAATTGAAAAGTTGGTAGTGGTGGGGTCCACTTCAATATTTTAATTTGAATATATAATATTACATTTGTAAGATTATAGTTGGTGGGTCCCATTAGATAGTTATAATTTAAAAATAATAATATTTTAAGTAGATAAAGTTGATAATGGTGGGTCCCACATATATAATTGGGTTAAAATATGAGAATAGTGATTGATAAGTAATGATGAGTGATGTAGGGTAGTGTATAGGTTTGAGAATAGAAATTATAGGTTTGAGATGTTATTTTATGTGAAAAATAGAAAATGAAAATGATGATTTCCATTGAAAATTTTATGAACAAACATGATTCCACTTTTATGTATAGTTGGAAACTGGAAAGAGACCATTGGAAACATAAACAAACAAGGCCAGAGATTTCTCATCCCAACTCACATCCCAGAATTAACTAAGGATTATCCGACCCATTCTATTCGGTTACCAACAGGGATGGTTCCCGCGGGGATGATGCAAGAGATACAGTTCATTGAACTATTAAAAAATGTACTTGTAACAATACAAAATAGAGGCCTAAAAGACATATCCCGTGCATTGCACGGGCAAAAAACTAGTACATATATATAATCATCTCTCACTAAGACGTGATACTTCACCTCTATTATAGAGAGTGAGGTTAAGGGTATATCCCCTCCATCCCCTTTGTAATGGTTTGAATTTACATAAAATATATATATAGAGAGAGAGTATGTTTTGTAGAGCAGTCAATTCTCGTCCGGCTCGACGGGCCGGCCCGAACCAGCCCGGTTTTCTAATGGACTGGACTCTATTTTTCTAGGCCCAAAAAAGTCGGGTTTCAAAAGCCCGGCCCGATCGGCCTGCCCCGACGGGCTAGCCCGGGAAGCCCGACTTTTTCAGTGTAATTTTCGTTTTTAGGATGGGCTGGATTCCCTATTTTCGAGGCCCCGGGTACTGTTTGGCCCGGCCCGGACTGACCCAATTTTTCGAAAAGCCCAATGGGCTCGGGCCGGCCCGACCCGGTCTTTTCACAGCTCTAATGTTTTGTTTGATTTACTTGGTAAAAAATTGTTTGTTTGATTAAATATTATTTTTTACAATAAATTAAGAAAAGTAATATCACATCATTTCTGTGTAAAGATAATTATGTAAACATTAAAAAATGAATTTTATTGGAGGAGTTCTATTTAACCAAATTCGTTGAATCGGGGCCTGTATCCTTAATATTATGGACAAAGCTAAGGCGGCTATTTCCAACTATATTTATTTCCGGTTACATTTAGTGGTAATATACATCGAATCCCAGTCAATTCTTTTCCACTCATCAATCAGTAAAACGTAAATAACGACGTATGCACACGTGGGCACGTAAAAAATGACAATCTATTTTGTTTTAAAAATTATTATTATAGTATTGCTGCATTCTCTAATCATTTTATGTTGGAATTTTTTATTAAGTCTTTTTCTCCTTTGGCCTAGCTATGATTTTCAGTATATAGTAGATGAGCATGGATCCTCTCCATTTAGAGGGTGTAAATTTCTTGTGCATTTGGAGAGAGAAAGACACATGTGCATCTATATATACACTTATATATACATATGTGTATATTCATATATAAGTATATGTATAGATGCATATGTGTCTTTCTCTCTCCAAATACACAAGAAATTTACACCCTCTAAATGGAGAGGATCCATTGCCATAGTAGCATGAATAGCTGGCTCCCGTTGCATCCTAGACTAGAAAGTTCTTGGAGGCGTCATTTTATTGCCTTTTTAATTAAAAGAAAATGATAGGCAAAGGTAAATGGATGATGGCATATCCCTAAATTACACTTTGTCTTCTGAAATGTGCGATCTCTCTCTTATTTTTTTTTATAAATATTTTACCTTTTGAACTTAGTAATTTCCTCACATCATACCTCATGTAGAGGTGATAAAAGTGTATAAAAAATAATAAGTTTAGGAGATAAAGTATCGCAGAAAAAGTTAAGGGAACAAAAAGTAAAAAATTCGCATTATTTAGGCAGTTTAGTGTAATTAACCCCCAATTTTATAACGTTATGTGATGCTTTCCACTTGTTTTGATTTCCTCAGTATTTAAATTCTTTTCAATTTCTGCTCTCTAAATCCCATTTTACCCTTTTGTATTCTTGTTAAAAATAGCGTCCCATGTTCTCTCATTTATTCACTTTACTCCTCATACTT
This sequence comes from Rehmannia glutinosa, assembly GCA_016081115.2. Taxonomy (NCBI): domain Eukaryota; kingdom Viridiplantae; phylum Streptophyta; class Magnoliopsida; order Lamiales; family Orobanchaceae; genus Rehmannia; species Rehmannia glutinosa. The sequence continues at coordinate 45,964,967 of CM071934.1, forward strand.
ACATTCTGAAAGAATTATAGCACGAATATTTACCAAAAGTTTTGCAGAGTAAGGATATGAGTGCAGATGTGGTCATATTCACAATCACATGCAGCGGAATTTTGAAAACAATAAAGAGACACACGAAATAAAAATTGTCTACAAGCCAACAAGCTTGTAGACGTGCCAATATGACATAACTTTCCACTAGTAAAAACAGTTTGATTCCGTATACAAAAATACTCAAATCCAACTAGTAGAAACTCAACAACAAACTCCTATCTAGAGTATATCTGATCTATGTAATTCAACTCATCCAACAATAGACATGTGTGGACTTCGTTAATCACAATACAAAAACAATGGATGAAAAAACTAACAAACACAACTGCAGGGCTGAATGTGATCTCAGATGTAGTCACATTCGAGATCGCATCCAGGGCAGCGAGACTCCTTGTGCTTGTATGACTCTTAACTCTCTCAAGACTCTTGTATCTCTGGTATATTTCTTGTGTATCAATTATGGACGTCCTCTTCCCTTTATATAGCCGTCCAAACCCTTCAAGAGACCTAATACACAAGGAAAAAGGATATATACAAATATATGACAAGTAAATCACTTATGTTAGGAAACAAGATAACTATCCAAGAATCCTAATATATCAATACCATATCAATATGATTTCTTCCCTTATCTAAAAAGTCCTAATTATATCATAAGTCTAGAAAGGCAAAACAAATCAAAAAACCAATCTTTATATTTTAGGAAATTATTTTAGGCGATCACAAATAAATCGCCCTAACACATTCTATATTACTTTATCTTTATATTCTTGGTTGGAGCAGTGGGAGATGTAGTCCCAGATGCAGGGACATCTTCAGGCACAGATGCAGGGGCATCTTGAACAGAGGCGGGTGCAGAGATTTTTGGCGATGGAGGAGTGATGGTCTCTGCGATTACCTCTGTGGGAGTGGAGGAGGGTGTTGTAACGGCCTCGGGTGGTAAAGGACTCTCCTTAATCGGAGAAGAAGATGGATTCTGGGCAGACGGAGATGCAGTGTCAGATGGGGTTCCATCTCGACAAAGATCTCAGAATGATACTCGCTTCCATAGATTTCTCAGACTTTGGACTTTCAGAATTGTGTGAGGAAGATGACGATTTACTGGCGCTGGCAAACAAATTCTTGATGGAGGAAACAAACCTTGCCATGGTGAGGAAGAAAGCCTTTTAACCTGAAAAAAAAATCCAACCACACAAAAACTTCGAAAGACGTGAGAGAGAGTGAGATGATATGCACTTGATTGCCTGCAAATAAATAGTGATTCAAATAGGGCCAGAATCAGGCACGTAAATCAAGATACAATAGGAACATTTTTAATTGGGAAAGAATTCCTCATGGTAAAAGTCAAAAAATAAGGAAAGAATTAGGATCCCAATTAATCTCAACCTCTGGTTCACAAAGTGTTCAAATTATGTCAACTTGTGATAAAATCAAAAATAAGATTTACCCTGATCCTCCAAATCGGTTCAACCCACAAAATATATCCATCAAGATTTTCAAGATTTTGGGGAGAGAAAAATATCACCCTCAAATTATATATGGAAACCAAATCTCAGCAAAGAATCCAAAATCACCAGGACATGCAAAACCTAATATGCCTAATGCAAAAAAATAAAAAAAATATACGCACGAGGTGAAAGTGCTGCTGCAATGGATGTAGGTTCAAATGTCGTCTCATTTTGAGTCACATTTGTACTAACTGATTCAATGAATCGCAATCCGAAATCCCAGCTTATCAGAATTTTCGAGTTTTCTTCAATTTTTCTGAGTCTCATGAGGGAGTTAACCAACAGGGAGCTTTCACTCAAATGTCAAAGGTAGCTCTTTTTCACATGATCATGCCTTTTTAGACAGCAGTACGCTTGAAGAAATTGGTCACAAGGAAAAGCTTCACACAATGGGTTGGTAGCTTTTTCCTAGAAGACCTCCAAGCATGATCAAGACTTTACTCACAACTCAGCTACTGGGAAAAATATCATCATCATTTGTTTTTGAATTGGAGAGATCAACTCACACCAGTTTTCCAAGGGAGACAATATATGTGACTAGTTCGAACCATCAATCCATTTTTTGCAGATATGCATGAAAGCTTACAATGCAGGGATGCCTAAAAAAAATCAAAAAGAAATAGAGGAGAAGAGAAAGGATGCAGAGTTTGGATGTCACAGCGGATGTGATGTGCAATGCTGTGACATCTCGTGTAATATTTCAGAGAACACACAAACCGAGAGACTTCCTTAGACTGGAGAATCTCTCAAAATCCAAAGCCTTGGTGAAGATGTCGCAAAGTGATTTTTGATAAGCAATATACTCAATTCGAATTATATTTTTCTCAACTAAATCTCGAATAAAGTGATGTCTAATATATATGTGTTTAGTACGAGAGTGTTGGACATGATTTTTCGGAATATCAATCGCACTCATATTATCACAATAGACAATCACTGTTTCACTTTGCAAACCATAGTCCTCAATCATTTGGTTCATCCATAAAAGTTGCGTGCAACAACTCCCAACTACTATATATCGATTCGGTTGATTGAAAGAGATACACTATTTTGCTTTTTGCTATACCATGAGACCAAATTATTTCCCAAATAAAAACATCCACCAGTTGTACTTTTCGATCAACAACATCTCCAGCCCAATCAGAATCACTAAATCCCACAAGATTAGTGTTAGTGTCTTTAGTGTACCAAATTCCCAAATCAGTTGTGCCCCCTACGTATCGAATAATACGTTTTAAAGCTTTTAAATGAGTAACTTTGGGGTCAGATTGATAACGAGCACAGAGACAAACACTGAACATAATATCAGGACGACTGGCATTTAAGTACAACAAACTCCCTATTATGCTTCTATACAAGGTGTGGTCAACACTTTCAGCCACATCTTCTTTACTCAACTTTTGACTCGACCCCATGGGAGTCTTCAAGTGAGAGGCATTTTCAAGCTCGAATTTTTTCACAAGATTCTTAGCATACTTGCTTTGTGAGATAAATATTCCTCCCTTTAATTGTTTTATTTGCAAGCCGAGGAAGTAACTTAACTCATCTACCATACTCATTTCAAAAGTGGAGGACATGCAAGCAATAAGTTCCTTTAACAATTTATCAGAGGAGGAACCAAAAACAATGTCATCGACATAGATTTGAGCAATCATGATGTCGTGTTTTTTTACTTTGAATGAACAAGGTTTTATCAACTTCACCACGTTTAAAACCAATTTGAAGAAGATACTCAGTTAGCCTACCGTACCAAGCTCTAGGGGCTTGTTTGAGACCATAGAGAGCCTTTTTAAGCTTATACACGTGGTTAGGCTTAAAAGGGTCCTCAAAGCCTTTAGGTTGTTCAACAAAAGCTTCTTCATCTAGAAATCCGTTTAAGAAAGCACTTTTGACATCCATTTGGTGAAGAGTTAATCCCAAGTAACATGCAATTGCAAGCAACAAACATATGGACTCAATACGGGCTACAGGAGCGAAGGTTTCATCGAAATCCACCCCCTCAACTTGCGTGTACCCCTGAGCGACTAATCGAGCTTTGTTGCGAACAATTTTGCCAGATTCATCTGTTTTATTTTTAAAAATCCATTTTGTTCCAATGACATTAACATCCTCTGGCCTAGGGACTAAAAACCACACATCATTTTTGACAAATTGATCTAGTTCCTCTTGCATAGCATGTATCCAAAATTCATCTTTGAGAGCTTCAACAACATTCTTAGGTTCAAAATTGGACACAAAACAACATGTTCTCACATTGGTAGAATCAGTAGACAAGCAAACCATTCTTACCATATCACGATAGTTCACTCTACCTTTCCCTCTTGTCTTAATACCATCAGTAGTGTTACCAATGATCTGAGACGTAGGGTGATTTTTCTGAATCCTTGTAGGTATGTCACTGCCACGATCCACGATTGGATTATTAGTTTCTTCAACAGGTTCAAAGTCAGAGTTAGAGTCTGACTCAGCTGCAGCAGACACGGATGTGGGCTCAGATGCCGTCACATTTAGTTCTGCATTTGAGATAGCTGTGGATGGGGCTTCAGTCACATCTTCCATAACATCTGTGCCTACATCCTTCGTTGGAGCAGTCTCAACAAATTCGAGTAGATCCACATGATCTTCTTCACTCTTTCCTGCAATATCTGAGAGATCATCGAAGACAATATTTATAGATTCCATGATCGTCTTAGTACGAAGATTATAAACTCGATAGGCATGACTATTCGAAGTGTAGCATAGAAAAAGACACTTGTCACTTTTGGAATCGAATTTTCCAAGATTATCACGACCATTAAGGACATAGCACACACACCCAAAAACATGAAAATATTTGAGGTTAGGTTTCTTTCCTATAAGTATTTCATACGGGGTCATAGAACATCCAGGCCTCAAATATACACGATTAGCTATATGGCAAGCAGTATTCAGAGCTTCAGCCCAAAACCTTTTAGAAAGTTTTTTAGAACTAAGCATGACACAGGCTATCTCTTGCAATGTACGATTTTTCCTTTCTGCCACTCCATTTTGTTGCGGAGTTTTAGGTACGGAAAATTCATGAGAAATCCCCTTTCTATCACAGAAGGACGAGAAAGAAGAATTCTCAAATTCTTTACCATGGTCCGATCTAATTCTGGAAACAGTTAAATTATACAAGTTACAAACCTTTTTATGCCAGCTTCTAAAGAAATCAAAAGTTTCAGATTTTTCACGTAGAAAATAAGTCCACATATAACGTGAAAAATCATCGACAATCACATAAGAGTACTTCCTTCCACCCACTCTTTCAACCTCAATAGGACCCATGAGATCCATATGAACTAACTCCAGACATCTAGTGGTATGGAAATGTGATGTCATTTGATGCGACACTCTCTTTTGTTTACCCCTTTGACAACTTTCATACACACTAACACTTTTTATAGACAGTTTAGGCAAACCAACAACAACTTCAAATTTTACGAGTTCCATTAGCTTTTTATGGCTAACATGGCCTAATTTTTGATGACATAGATCAGTGTCATTCGTGTGTGCCCTGTGACAAAGTTGATCATTACAAAATTGATAACAGTTGTCAGAAGACCTCAAGCCAGTAAGGATACAAGTATCAGTCTCATCGAACACTTCACATGAGTTTTTGTTGAACTTTACATAGAGATCACCATCACATAGTTGACTTATGCTGATGAGATTAGCATTCAGACCAACTACATGAAGCATATTTCGTAGCTTGGGTAGTCCTTCAACGTTCAACGTCCCTTTCCCAACTATTTTCCCTTTGGCTCCACCTCCGTAGGTAACATTGCCACCATTGTAAACTTTATAGTCAGTTAAATACTCCAAGGTACCTGTCATATGTCGTGAGCATCCACTATCGAAGTACCAAGATCCTGCAACGTTAGATCTCAAGTATAGATAACATGACATTTAACATCAGATTTTTTGACCCAGACAGATTTTGAAAAATGATTACGAGGATGTCGTAACATCTGCGATGACATCTGGCGTCCAGACCTTAAATCCGATTTCAGTTTATAACAGAATGGTTTTATGTGTCCAGGAGCATGACAATAATGACAGAGATAAAGTGTCGTTTAGTGGTTTAGACTACTGGGAAAAAATCCTTTTATTGTTGGAGGAATCTGAGGATTCTCCTTGTTCTTTTGCTTTCACAAAAACTGGAGTTTTATAACCAAGGCCAGTCTTATCATCACTACCCATGGAAAGAATATCATCCAGTTTTGGTTTCCCAGAATTAAACTATTTCATGCTTTCAAGAGACTCTTCAAGTTTAGACTTTACCTTTTCGAACTCAAGTTCTTTCTTTGTAAGAGAGGCCTCCAACCTGGTAACTACTTCTCTTTGATCATCATTCTCCTTCATGAGTCGATCATTCTCCTTTTTCAGCATCTCGTTCACTTTAATCCTTTTCAGCCAATCCTTGTAAAGGTTTGCGTATGTGTCCTCCAGACTTTCATCATCAGATTCATCATCCTGTTCAACATCATCAGGAACAGAGGTAGAATTGAAACAAAAAAGGTTAGAGACAGATAAGAGATCCTGTTCATCAGATGTGACCTCAGATGTGTTCAGTGAAGGTGTGATCACATCTCGAGCCACACCTCTGGCGACACCTGAAGGATTTATTTGGAGAGACTTTCGATCTTTCACCAAGGTGGTTAGAACCTTGGTTTCTTCCTGTTCATTCTTCTCACTATCTGATTTGTTATCACTCAAGGTCACAGTCAGACTCATTCCCTTTTTCATAAGAGTATTAGCACATTGGGCAGCATAGTGACCATACCCAGTACATGCCCTACACCTAATGGAGTCAAGAGTTTTTGTGTCAGACTTGTTCGATTTATCACCAGAAAAACGTTCTTGACTTTTATCAAAGGTGTGCTTTTGAGGAAACTTGCTTGACTCAAACTTAAACGGCTTGGTAAAATTTTGAGACTTTTTCTGACTTTTGAGCTTAAGAATCTTATCAAACTTTTTCGAGTACATGGCCATAGAATCATCTCTTAGATCAGATTTTTCGATCTCATTGGTAAGGTCAGCAAAATAATTGGTAACTTGGGACTCAAGTTGAAAAGGAGACTTAATTTGAAAAGCAACTTTGTGACCCAGACTCTCCATCTGTTGAGCCATGTTCATCTCATAGGTTTGAAGAATGCCAACAAGTTTTTCGAGACTTAAAGTGGACACATCATGGGCTTCTTCTATGGATGAAACTTTGATATTATACCTAATGGGAAGAGATCTCAACATTTTGCTTACAAGATTCTCATTGGAGATGGGTTCACCTAAGGCTTGAGCTTCATTGGCTATATCACACAGTTTGGCATTGTAAGTGGTGATATTCTCATCCTCACGCATTCTCAGGTTTTCAAACCTATTGGTAAGTTTGGTTTTACGCACACTTGTAGATCCCTCACAATGACTTTGCAGAGTATCCCATGCATCTTTGGCCACAGTAAAATTAGCAATGATTTTGAACATATTTTGATCCACAGTACCAAAGATTGCCATCAAGGCCTTAGAATTGTAATTGAGCAAAATTAATTCATCATTAGTCCAATCAATTTCTCCTTTGTCCTTGTAGTCACCATCCATATCGATGAGTTTTGGAGGTGACCACCTAGTAAAGATTGTACGCCAGGCCCTTTCATCAATTGATTTGATGTAGGCGAACTTTGACTTTCCAAATAGAATAATTGGAGCCATCAAGAATGGGGGACGAAAAGTGGGGTTATTTTGATTATCCATGCTAACAAACACTCGGGATCAACACTTAGTGTCGTCAAGTGTAGGCTCACAGATGCCAATTGAAAGAATTATAGCACGGATATTTACCAAAAGTTTTGCGGAGTAAGGATGTGATTGCGGATGTGGTCACATTCACAATCACATGCGTGAATTTTGAAAACAATAAAGAGACACACGAAATAAAAATTGTCTACAAGCCAACAAGCTTGTAGGCGTGCCAATATGGCAAAACTTTCCACTAGTAAAAACAGTTTGATTCAAAGTATACAAAAATACTCAAATCCAACTAGTAGAAACTCAACGACAAACTCCTATCTCCCAAGTATATCGATCTCGTAATTCAACTCATCCAACAATAGACATGTGTGGACTTCGTTAATTACAATACAAAAACAATGGATGAAAAACCTAACAAACACAACTGCAGGGCTGAATGTGATCTCAGATGTAGTCACATTCGAGATCGCATCGAGGGCAGCGAGACTCCTTGTGCTTGTATGACTCTTAAATCTCTCAAGACTCTTGTATCTCTGGTATATTTCTTGTGTATCGATTATGGACGTCCTCTTCCCTTTACATAGCCGTCCAAACCCTTCAAGAGACCTAATACACAAGGAAAGAAGATATATACAAATATATGACAAGTAAATCACTTATGTTAGGAAACAAGATAACTATCCAAGAATCCTAATATATCAATACCATATCAATATGATTTCTTCCCTTATCTAAAAAGTCCCAATTATATCATAAGTCTAGAAAGACAAAACAAATCAAAAACCAATCTTTATATTTTAGGAAATTATTTTAGGCGATCACAAATAAAATCGCCCTAACACATTCTATATCACATTACCTTTATATTCTTTACCTCTATATGCTCTCATTATTCCATTTTATCCTTCTATGCTCTTTAAAAAGTACTCAAATCCCTTAGGTAGTTAGGTTGCATTTGGATGGACATATGTAGATTTGAGGAGAAGATTTAGGAAAAAGATTTTAAATGACTCCATCCAAGATGGATTTTGAAATCCAATATAATAACTCAAAAAATAGCTCAAAATAAAAATTTAAAGATTTGAAAATATTTTATCCAAATAGCTAAAATGATTTGTTATTATGTACTTGAAATCCTCAACTTCAAATTCATCCATCCAAATGAAGCCTTACTTATTATTTCTAGTATCTGACCTAATATTAGAATAATTGTATTTATATTTTATATGTTTTTACATAATTAATTAATAATTAGAACTAAATGTTAGAAAAATATTTTTATCATGATTTTGATGATTTTATTTAAATGAGTTTTTATACCAAAACAATGTCCCCAAATGTTGTCCAAATACTTCAAAACAATTTAAATGATTTTTACTAATTTTTTGAAGTATTTCTTGAACTTTATTTTTGACAAAAATCGGACAACTTCTCTGTTTTGAGGCCGACCGGTCGCCCTATAGGGCAACCCGTACTGAATGTTTGTCAAACAGAGAACAACCTGTTTTTTGAAAATGGGGAGGCGTAGATGCACTGGATTGTGCAATTTGATTTTGACTCTTTAAAACTCAGGTGGGCCCGGTCCAATAGGTGGGCGGCCGGTCGAAAGCCTTATCGACCGATTCAACCCCCCTGGACCGGTCCAACCCCTTGGTCAACTTGTGTCTAATCTCAAATTAACTTTTTAAATGTTCAAATTTTCAACAGAGCGACCGGTCGACCTATGATTTTTGACAGCAAGATTCTATCCGTTGTTAAGCCATTATCAGCAAGATTTACTTTATCATTTCTTAACTATTTTTTGTAGATATTTTAATCCTTCTTTTGTAAACAAAAGTGAAGATGGAGGAGCCTATGTTGGAGATCCAATCTTAAAGACTCTCCTATAAATAGATGAAGGATTTGAAGGATCAAATACAACACAAGCATATATACAACACAACAAGAAAAACAACAAACTTCTCTAAGCTTTCATTTCCAACATTCTTGTTGTAATAGCCTAAGCACATCACTTTCACATCTTGATTACTATGCTTTCCTTCTTGATTACACTTGCACTTTTGAGTTGTAATATTTCATTTAAAGTGTAATCTTGATTGCAATTGTAACATCATCCAAAACAAGAAATTTTTGTTAGTGTTCTTTTGGCAAGAACACGTTTGGTTGCTTGGAGGTGGTTGATTGAAAATCTTGGTACTTTTCGTGTTGAAGAGTTTGGTGCTCTTAGAGGCGTTGCAAGAGTTTGGTGCTCTTCGAGGTGAAGAAAAGTTTGGTGCTCTTCGAGTTGGAAGATTGTGGCGATCTTCATATATGTTGTTGTAAGAAGAGTTTGGTGCTATTCAATGTAACGGTTATAATTGTTTTAGTTTCAATTAATAAACTTTTTCCTTTTCGAAATCCACTCAGACATACCGGATGGTAGAGCACGTAGTCCCTAGGTGGGGTGAAGCTCTATAAATCATCATGTGTTGTTTATATTTCTACACTTTTATTTGTTCGTCATCTTCATAATCAAAAAAGAGGGCGCAAATCGGAAAATTGGGAAAATCTATTCACTCCTCTCCTCTAGATTTTCGTAGCCACTTGGACTAACAAGTGGTATCAAAGCCAAATTCTTTGGGAAGCTCGTTTAATCTTTGCGAGTAAAGAGGAGATCCATGGCTACAAGCAAAAGCTACCTCATCACCGGCGCCTACACCAACAAGCCACTACTATTCGACGCCAACAACTATGTTTTTTGGAAAGACCAAATGGAGTGCTTTCTACAAGGTTGCGGTTTTGATATTTGGAATGCAATTATTGTTAGAGAATTTTTCTAACCGCAAGTCTACGGTGTCAAGTTTTAATATAGTGAAAGTAAGGTTGTCGTATCCACAGGGAATAATTATCGAATTGTTGTTAAGTACTATAATATAGTAGTCCAACTTTATTTAGAAATTAAATATTTGATGGAGTTTATTATACTAGAATAACAAAAATAAATTAAGAATATGAAAATACAAATGAGTTTATCCAAATAATTAAATGAATTCTAGAGGTGTGATGAATCTAGTTATCCCTTATGTTATCAATATGGTTTATCAATCATCAATTACAAATTTATAAGTCAAAATTTCTACAATAATCATTTTCTCTCTCGAGTGCCAAATGATTTTAGATCTCAATTGGGAAATCAATATCTCTATAAAAATCACCAATTAAAATCTCAATAAAAACTATGAACCTTAACAAATGACTTCAAAGGATTCACAAATATCTCAATTCTATGAAATTCTAGGTTATGCTATTTCAAGGTCATGTATTCAATTACCTCTCTCAAGTGTCAAATCAAATACATCAAACACTCTAAATTATTGATCAAGTAATTTAGAAGCAATAGATCCAAATAGCACAAATAAATTGAGAAATCTAGATTGACAAACCACAATCTTAAAACATAAGTTCAAACATAGATTACATCATCCCTCTAGAATTATAGAGTTTAGCTCATGATAGATGAAAATGAATCCATAGGAATACAACAATACATCTTACAAGATATGAAGAAAGCAACAAAATAAGAACAAGAGTTGAGGGGTCTTCTCTATTTCTAGATGTAGAAGCCTTCAATCTTCTTCTCCAAGCCTTTCCCAAGATATTCCAAGCCTTCTCTTATGTCTTTTAGTTGTTTTGTTGGCTGCCCAAGGTCCCAGCTCCCTAATTTGACGCCCCAAGACTTCTATTTATAGTTCCACAAAAGTCCAAGAAAGAGGGTAGGTGGCATAGGAATTTTCGCCCCCGGGCGCTGCGGCGCCCAACAATTAAATGCAAAAATACAGCCCGGGTGCTGCAGCGCCCGTGTGCAGCGCCCATGGACGAGCACTGCAGCGACCGCACGGTTTTTTTGCCCACCAAATGTCCGAATTTGCTTTTGCGCCCTTCATCAAAGTTGTAGCTCTATCTCTTAGCGTTCCATAGACACTTGAATAATCTCAATATCAATTTTGTAGAGAGAGTTATGGCCAAAATACGAAACCCTGCCAGTGATGGAAGTTTCAGACACATTTGGACGTTTCTTCAAATCAATCTCTCGTTGTTTGATCGTTCATACTTCCTTTGATACATGATTCATTAATATGACTATAAACTCAATATAATTAGCCCTCAACATGGATTGACCACTCAAATGACTCGAAACAATGGGAATTAATGCCTAACCTATGAGATATAACAAAAATGACTCAAAATACTCAAAAACAACACAAAACTCAAGTATAGGAAGCCCAAATACATGGTATAAAACCAAGTGAACAAATGCCCCCAAACTTAGAATATTGCTTGTCCTCAAGCAATTACAACTCTAAAATGAAAAATACATGACACAACAATACAAACAAACTGCAAAACTTCACAACCAATATCATTTGTCTCATTACTCATTTCACTATCAATCAAGCATGTGTTTTGACATTGTGATCAAATGTGTTGAATGTTCATGCCAATTCTGTTTACATTATTCAAATAGATTCACGCAATCAAGTGTTATCAAAATGATCCACTTCTAATTATCAAGAAATAATATTTACCGGATCCCATAAGCTTGTCATTCACACTAATCTCCACTAATGTAGGCTAATGTAACACAAGGATCAATAGGACTTTCAAGGCTTTTAATGTGGGCTTAGGGTAAGGTAGGAAAATATAGGATTAAGTGGCTCAACTCACCCAAACACACAATTATCATTTCAAATCACCAATTGCCAAACAAAATAGCTACCTTCACTTTTGTTGAATTCTCAATTATTCTCCCTTTATGAGCCTCGATTTTTTTTTTCGAAACCCCCAAACTTATTCTTTTGCATATTTTAACACATGGGGTTTCATATTTTCTTTTTCTCGGGCAACTCCATGCAAATAAGATATACCCTACTTATCATACCCTCCTCAACCTTCAACATTCTTCTATACTTTGTGTGTATGAGTGATGGGTAATTAAGATTTTCACATATAGGCTCAAGGTAAAAGATTGGTTGCCAAAGAACGGGTTTAACAGGCTCAAAGGGGACACTACTGAGAGTATATAATAAAAAGGCAAGCATTTTTGGCTCTAGCTTGCTCAAAGATGGCCTAAATCATTTCCTTAGTGTTACTTCACCTAAGATTTCGCCTCGACTATTGATCAAACAAGTTCTAGAATCCGGTGGGATCATACAAGAAATACTCAATTGCATAAATCATCCTCAAATAAATCAACGGAGTTAAGCACATTGATGGAATTAATGGAAAGAAGAATAGATCACAATTCAAACACATGCTCTCTTGACCGTTCAATTCATATTCAACAAATTAACTTAGTCATGCAATTTCACAGTTTTACAAACGATAACTCAACTATTTTTTTTTACTCAAGACTCGACTCGATGATCAAAAATAGACTACACTCCCCAAACTTAAAACGACATTGTCCCCAATGGAGAGGTGGGAAAAGGACTTTCCTGGTAGTCAAGGAGTAAAAGCTCCTTATCAAAGATATGTGGTACCAATACGTGCATGAGGTATTCCGTATAAGCTCACTATACATCCTAGCGCACAAGCTCGTGGGTGTTGCATGCCTCCGAGGTGTGGTCTTGTTTGTCCCATTCGCCTCGGCCTGATCCTTTTTCGATTTTGCATCTTTGTAACCTTGCAAGGTAGACAAGAAAACAAAACTTGTGGAGCCATGAAATTCGGTTATGGGTGAGAACTCGAAAATTAAAGTACGTACACAATGCACCCAAGTGGAAAATATAGTGCCATTTGTTTTTCGATTTTTTTTGCAATTAAAAATCAAATAAAAATCGAATAAAATGAAAAATAAACAAAATAAGCAACTGGAAAAAACAAGAAAAATCACTTGGGTTGCCTCCCAAGAAGCGCTACAGTCTTCAGCCAGACTTTGTCATATTTGTCCTCAAGTTGGATCTCCAATAGGAACGTTATCTACGTTTCCCTTTAATACTTCCCAACCACCAATATCTTCAGCCCTATGCCCATCTATCTGATAACCATCATTTGATTCAAATTTATGTCTCTTAGTTGGAAGAATGGTGAACACGACTTCTTCCTTATTCACCCGCAGAGTCAACTCCCCAATTTCTACATCAATCAATGCTCTTGACGTAGCTAGAAATGGCCGACCAAAAATTATAGGTATATTTTGATCCTCCTCCATGTCCAACACCACAAAATCCACGGGGAAAACGAATTTATCAACTTTTACTAGCACATCTTCAATAATTCCCCAAGGATATGTGATGGATCAATCAGCAAATTGCAATGTGATATTAGAAGGTTTCACATCCCCAATCCCAAGCCTTGTAACTTCCGAGAGAGAGATAAGATTTACACTTGAACCAAGATCACAAAGTGGCTTTTCGAAGAAAACTCCTCCAATAGTACAGGAAATATTAAAACTCCCTGGATCCTTCATTTTCTGAGGTAGTTTTCTCTGCACTATTGCACTACTTTCCTCTGTTAGGTAAATAGTCTCAAACTCTTCAAACTTCATTTCCTTGGATTCCACTCCTTTCGCATGAATGGGCGATTGTTCGGGTGCATCTTTGAATTTTTGCCTCCGTTCTTACATAAATTGCATTGCAATGCTCTTTTTATAATTTAGGAAATTATTTTGGCGATCACAAATAAAATCACCCAACACATTCTATATCACTTTACCTTTATATTTTTACCTCTTTATGCTCTCATTATTCCATTTTATCCTTCTATGCTCTTTAAAAAGTACTCAAATCCCTTTAGGTAGTTAGGTTGCATTTGGATGGACGGATGTAGATTTGAGGAGAAGATTTAGGAAAAAGATTTTAAATGACTCCATCAAGATGGATTTTGAAATCAAATATAATAACCCAAAAAAATAAATTTCGTAATAAAAATTTAAAGATTTGAAAATATTTTATCCAAATAGCTAAATGATTTGTTATTATGGATTTGAAATCCTCAACTTCAAATTCATCCATCCAAATGAAGCCTTACTTATTATTTTTAGTATCGACCTAATATTAGAATAATTGTATTTATATTTTATATGTTTTACATAATTAATTAATAATTAGAACTAAATGTTAGAAAAATATTTTTATCATGATTTTGAAGATTTTATTTAAATGAGTTTTTATACCAAAACAATGTAAAATGTTGTCCAAATACTTCAAAACAATTTAAATGATTTTTACTAATTTTTCAAGTATTTCTTGAACTTTATTTTGACAAAAATCGGACAACTTCTGTTTGAGGTCGACCAGGTCACCCTATAGGGCAACCGCACCTGAATGTTTGTGAAACAAAGAACAACATGTTTCTTGAAAATGGGGAGGGTGACCTAGTACCCGAATTGTGCAATTTGATTTTGACTCTTTAAAACTCGGTGGACTGGCCCGATAGGTGGCGGCCAAGGCCCTATCGACCGATTCAACCCCCTGGACCAGTCCAAGCCCTTGGTCAACTTGTGTCTAATCTCAAATTAACTTTTTAAATGTTCGAATTTTCAGCAGACCTGGTCGACCTATGATTTTTGACAACAAGATTCTTTAGGTTTTGTTAAACCATTATCGAAAGATTTACTTTATCATTTCTTAACCATTTTTGGAGATATTTTAATCCTTCTTTTTGTAAACAAAAGTGAAGATGGAGGAGCCTATGTTGGAGATCTAATCTTAAAGACTCCCTATAAATAGATGAGCGATTTGAAGGATCAAATACAACACAAGCATATATACAACACAACAAGAAAAACAACAAACTTCTCTAAGCTTTCATTTTCAACATTCTTGTTGTAATAGCCTAAGCACATCACTTTCACATCTTGATTACTAGGCTTTCCTTCTTGATTACACTTGCACTTTTGAGTTGTAATATTTCATTAAAGTGTAATCTTGATTGCAATTGTAACATCATCCAAAACAAGAAATCTTTGTTAGTGTTCTTTTGGCAAGAACACGTTTAGTTGATTGGAGGTGGTTGATTGAAAAAGCTTGGTACTTTTCGTGTTGAAGAGTTTGGTGCTCTTAGAGGTGTTGCAAGAGTTTGGTGCTCTTCGAGGTGAAAACGTTTGGTGCTCTTGAGTTGGAAGATTGTGGTGATCTTCGTATATGTTGTTGTAAGAAGAGTTTGGTGCTATTCAAGCGAAACGGTTATAATTGTTTTAGTTTCAATTAATAAACTTTTTCCTTTTAAAATCCACTCGGACATACCGGGTGGTAGAGCACGTAGTCCCTAGGTGGGGTAAAGCTCTATAAATCATCATGTGTTGTTTATATTTCTACACTTTTATTTGTTTGTCATCTTCATAATCAAAAAGAGGGGCAAATCGGGAAAATGGGAAAATCTATTCACTCTTCTCCTCTAGATTTTGTAGCCACTTGGACTAACAAGTGGTATCAAAGCCAAATTCTTTGGGAAGCTCGTTTAATCTTTGCGAGTAAAGAGGAGATCCATGGCTACAAGCAAAAGCTACCTCATCACCAGGCGCCTACACCAACAAGCCACTACTTTCGACGCCAACAACTATGTTTTTGGAAAGACCAAATGGAGTGCTTTCTACAAGGTTGCGGTTTTGATATTTGGAATGCGATTATTGTTAGAGAATTTTTCTACCGCAAGTCTACGTGTCAAGTTTTAATATAGTGAAAGTAAGGTTGTCGTATCCACAAGGGAATAATTATCGAATTGTTGCTAAGTACTATAATATAGTAGTCCAACTTTATTTAAAAATTAAATATTTGATGGAGTTTATTATCTTAGAATAACAAAAATAAATTAAGAATATGAAAATACAAATGAGTTTATCCAAATTATTAAATGAATTCTAGAGGTGTGATGAATCTAGTTATCCCTTATGTTATCAATATGGTTTATCAATCATCAATTACCAATTTATAAGTCAAGATTTCTACAATAATCATTTTCTCTCTCGAGTGCAAATGATTTTAGATCTCGATTGGGAAATCAATATCTCTATAAAAATCACCAATTGAAATCTCAATAAAAACTATGAATCTTAATAAATGACTTCAAAGGATTCACAAATCTCTCAATTCTATGAAATTCTAGGTTATGCTATTTCAAGGTCATGTATTCAATTACCTCTATCAAGTGTCAAATCAAATACACCAAACACTCTAAATTATTGATCAAGTAATTTAGAAAGCGATAGATCCAAATAGCACAAATAAATTGAGAAATCAAGATTGACAAACCACAATATCAAAACATAAGTTCAAACATAGATTACATCATCCCTCTAGAATTATAGAGTTTAGCTCATGATAGATGAAAATGAATCCATAGGAATACAACAAATACATCTTACAAGATATGAAGAAAGCAACAAAATAAGAACAAGAGTTGAGGGTCTTCTCTATTTCTAGATGTAGAAGCCTTCAATCTTATTCTCAAGCCTTTCCCAAGATATTCGAAGCCATTCTCTTATGTCTTTTAGTTGTTTTCTTGGCTGCCCAAGGTCAGAAATTCCTAATTTGACGCCCCAAAGGCTTCTATTTATAGTTCCACAAATGTCAAGAAGGGTAGGTGGCATAGGAATTTCCGCAAAGGCGCTGCGGCCGGGTCTAATCCTTCTTGCGGTACCCATCGTTAAATGCAAAAATACAGCCAGGTCTTTCCATAATCTTGGGCGTCCCGCTATGACTCCCCAACTTGAGATGGAACTTCCCCTGTCGAGAGGCTCGCCCGTGATGGGCGATTTACAAGTCTACGGCCGGTTTTTTTTTTTGTCCACCAAATGTCCGAAGTTTCTTTTGCGCCCTTCATCAAAGTTGTTTCTCTATCTCTTAGCTTTCCATAGCCACTTAAATAATATCAATATCAATTTTGTAGAGAGTTATGGCCAAAATACGAAACCCTACCGATGATGGAAATTTAGACGCATTTGGACGTTTCTTCAAATCAATCTCTCGTTGTTTGATCGTTCATACTTCCTTTGATACATGATTCATTAATATGACTATAAACTCAATATAATTGGCCCTCAACATGGATTGACCACTCAAATGACTCGAAATAATGGGAATTAATGCCTAACTTTATGAGATATAACAAAAATGACTCAAAATACTCAAAAACAACACAAAACTCAAGTGATTAGGAAGCCCAAATACATGGTATAAAACCAAGTGAACAAATGCCCCCAAACTTAGAATATTGCTTCTCCTCAAGCAATTACAACTCTAAAATGAAAAATACATGACACAACAATACAAACAAACTTCAAAACTTCACAACCAATATCATTTGTCTCATTACTCATTTCACTATCAATCAAGCATGTGTTTTGACATTGTGATCAAATGTGTTGAATGTTCATGCCAATTCCGTTTACATTATTCAAATAGATTCACGCAATCCAGTGTTACCAAAATGATCCACTTCTAATTATCAAGAAATAATGTTTAGGATCCCATAAACTTGTCATTCATACTAATCTCCACTAATGTAGGCTAATATAACACAGGATCAATAGGACTTTCAAGGCTTGTAATGTGGGCTTAGGGTAAGGTAGAAAAAATATAGGATTAAGTGGCTCAACTCACCCAAACACACAATTATCATTTCAAATCACCAATTGCCAAACAAAAATAGCTACCTTCACTTTTGTTAAATTCTCAATTATTCTCCCTTTATGAGCCTCGATTTTTTTGGAAACCCCCAAACTTATTCTTTGCATATTTTAACAACATGGGGTTTCATACTTTCTTTTTCTCGAGCAACTCCATGCAAATAACATATACCCTACTTATCATACCCTCCTCAACCTTCAACATTCTTCTATACTTTGTGTGTATGAGTGATGGGTAATTAAGATTTTCACATATAGGCTCGAGTAAAAGATTGGTTGCCATAAGTTAACGGGTTTTAAGGTGCTCAAAGGGGATTAGTGAGAGTATATAAAAAAGGTAAGCATTTTTGGCTCTAGCTTGCTCAAAGATGGCCTAAATCATTTCCTTAGTGTTACTTCACCCAAGATTTCGCCTCGACTAGTGATCAAACAAGTTCTAGGGTTTGGGGTGAGATCATACAAGAAATACTCAATTGCATAAATCATCCTCAAACAAATCAACGGAGTTAAGCACATTGATGGAATTAATGGAAAGAAGAATAGATCACAATTCAAACACATGCTCTCTTGACCGTTCAATTCTATTCAACAAATTAACTTAGTCACATGCAAATTTACTACTCAACTATTTTTTTTTTACTCGAGGCTAGAGCTCGATGATCAAAAACAAACTACACCCCAAACTTAAACGACATTGTCCCCAATGGAGAGGTGGGAAAAGGACTTTCCTGGTAGTCAAGGAGTAAAAGCTCCTTATCAAAGATATGTGGTACCCAATACGTGCATGAGGTATTCAATAAGCTCACTTTATGCATCCTAGCGCGCACAAGCTCGTGGGTGTTGCATGTCTCCGAGGTGTGGTCTTGTTTGTCCCCTTCACCTCGGCCCGATCCTTTTTCGATTTTTCATCTTTGTAACCTTGCAAGGTAGACAAGAAAACAAAACTTGTAGAGCCATGAAATTCGGTTATGGGTGAGAACTCGAAAATTAAAGCACGTACACAATGCATTTGAAGTGGAAAATATAGTGCCATTTTTTTCGATTTTTTTTTGCAATTAAAAATCAAATAAAAATCGAATAAAATGAAAAATAAACAAAATAAGCAACTGGAAAAAACAAGAAAAATCTCTTGGGTTGCCTCCCAAATAATTGCGCTAAGTTTACGATCTTGGACTTTTGTGAATTTGTCCTCAGTTGGATCTCAATAGGAACGTTATCTCATTTCCGCTTTAATACTTCCCAACCACCAATATCTTGATTTTTTATGCCCATTATCGAAACCATCATTTGATTCAAATTTATGTCTTAGTTGGAAGAATGGTGAACACGACTTCTTCCTTATTCAAAGTCAACTCCCCATTTCTACGTCAAATATTTCTTAAACGTAGTCCTTGGAAATAAAGACCAAAAATTATAGGTATATTATGATCTCCTCCAAAACCAACACCACAAAATCCGGGAAAACAAATTTATCAACTTTTACTAGCACATCTTCAATAATTCCCCAAGGATATGTGATGGATCTTTTAAAATTGCAATGTGATATTAGAAGGTTTAGTCCCCAATTTTCCATTTTTGCATTTTTATTTATCCAAGAGATAAGATTTACTTAACCAAGATCACAAAGTGGCTTTTGAAGAAAACTCCCAAAACATGAAATATTAAAACTCCTGGATCCTTCATTTTACGAGGTAGTTTTCTCAATTATTCCACTTTTTCCTTTTTAGGTAAATAGTCTCAAACTCTTCAAACTTAATTTCCTTGATTCCACTTTTCGCATGAATGGGCGATTGTTTGGGTCAAGCTGAATTTTTGCCTCCGTTCTTACATAAATTGCATTGCAATGCTCCCTCGGATTAACCTCTATATCACTCGGAAATTTCCTCTTACTCATAAATTTTTTGCTAAGCGTATTGCCTGAGAAATTTGGTCAACAAGGAGTTGATGTGACCTTCTATCATGTTATAACTCGAGGCTTTGACAAAGGCTTGTCCATGTTAGCATCACTCTTTTCAAGGCAAGCTCGGGTTTCTACAATATATGTGCCAAGTAATTCTTCCAATAGAAGGACTTTTTTTCTCAACTGTGTACTCATACTTGGTCATAGAGTTTGAAATAGTGGTTCAAACACATTTGTAGTTAGCTTATATGTGAAATTTTCATGATTGCATGAAGGATGATAATGTGTTGGAAGCAAGATAACCGATTCCTTTATTTTTTGTTGAAACCCGATTGTCACACATAATTGATTTTGCTCCGTTGGGCCTCATCATCTCTTGACTTATTTCCATAACAACTAAGGTCACCCCTGTTTTCCAAAATGAATTTTAGGGTGGTTAAAGTTGCTTTTACAAGGAAGAAGAAAATTTGAGAGGCCAAAGCGGACATATTATCAAGTTCAAGAACGCTTGAAAACTTGCGACTTTCCTTGGCATGGATCTCTCGAGTGAAGGCCATTGGTAACTATTGGTAGCCATTTTTCCTAGGAAAAACATTTGGCTTAAGTTAAGGAGTTTTTAGCCATGATGTGGTGTACCTCCAAACGATATGGTTTTGCCAACATCTATAATAGTTCTCGAATGACCATTGTACCATTGTAGAAATATTGAAATGGGAAAGAGTTCTTGGATTTTTTTTGTGGACACCTCCTCAATAATTCCTTGAATCGCTCCCAAGGCTTCATAAAGTGGTTCAAAGTCTTCTTAGAAGATTGAAGCAATCTCACTCTTGAAGTTGAAGTCATGGTCTATTTCAGGTGGAAAGAATTTTGCCATAAATGTTTTTCGGTGAGATCACTGACTAGTGATTTTCCGGGAGTGAGGAAGGTTTGAAGCCATTGTCTAGCTTTATCACGAAGAGAAAATGGAAATAACCTCAACCGAATAGTCAAGGAACTCCATTCATTTTTATAGTGTCACAAATCTTGAATGGCAAAATAGCCAAATGAGCATTAGGGAATAAGCACTTCAACGAAGTCCTCAAGAAAAGCCCGGTTTTAATGATACCATGTTTATGGTATAAGTTTTATTTCAAAATTGTTTGCATTGATTGGTTAATTAACAATGCCTGGATAATTTTGGTTCGTGGTTGGGTCGAAAATAGTCTTTCAAAAATGGCCCTCTCCGGTGGTGCAATAATGAGTATGCTTACGGTTTTCTCTTCACCATTTCTGCCATTTTTTGTGAATTCGATTTTTGATGATAATCTTTGAAGTGTTCTTTCAATTTAGGGATCAAATAAGATTAAATTAGCACTTTTATTTCTTTGCATCAACAAGAAAACACAAAAATCAATAATTCTATAAGGTAAAATCAATCTAAATTAAAGTAAAACTCTTAAAGTAATAATATTAGCGTAAATAAGATGAAAAATATTAATAATGATCAGTTCGCTAAAGTGATCTTGTTAGAGATTTTTGATAATGATCATAAGTAATTAAATACGGTGTCAAGTTTTAATATAGTTTTAATATAAGAACAAGAGTTGAGGGATCTTCTCTATTTCTAGATGTAGAAAGCCGGTCAATCTTTCAGGTTGGGCTGCATAAGCCTTTCAAGATATTTTGTAGCGTCATTTTTCTAGCTTGTTGAATATTAATGCGTAAATAAGAAATTAAAATAGAAATATCAGAAGAATATTTAAAAATATGGAATAATAAAAATCTTACTTCTTTTTAAAACTTTGCAGCGGAATTAAATGTTTATAACTGAAATAATTACTTGTCCAAAAACATTCATTCTGAAAGTAAAACGACATTCGACATTTAATAAACTAAAAAAAGTCAAACTTTATAAATAAGAGACATTGAAAGACATGAAATCATGAGAGACGTGGGTTTCCGAGTCACTGCGTTGTGCCATCTCCTTCCTCTTCTGGGTTCTCATCTGAAAATATTCAACATTCGTGGAATGAGCTAAAGGAGCTCAACAAGTAATCTCATGCATGAATGCATGCCTAATGCAATATCATACATTTATACCTTGAAAGACTTTACATTTTCTTTACTTAAAAACCTTTCACATTCATACTTAAAACATTGTCTTTCTTTTCGTAAAACGTTCTTAGGACGCGAGCTCACTTGGTAAGACATTGTTCTAATCAGGGTCGCAGTGGGCCTTGTTATTTGGAACGCGATTAACATTTTGCCCGAAGGCCCATTTTCTTTCATTTTGCCCGAAAGGCCCATTTTCTTTCATTTTTCCCGAAGGCCAATTTCATTCGTTTGGCCCGAAGGCCCTTTCCTTTGAACATTAACATTAGCCGCAAGCGGCACATTGTCGGAACGCCGGTCCCCCGCACCCATTTCCCACTCACTTCAGCATCATAGAACAATGTGCACCCATTTCTTAAAAAACGTTATTAATTATAGACCTTAAAACTTGACTTTACTTAATCTTGGGATGCTCGTGAAATGCTATGAACATACGTTAATATGATGCATGAACCTAAATGATGCAACTTCAATTGAATATGAACATAAACTTAAAGAGCATAAACATAATAATTAAATCACATTAATTGGCAAACATATTAAAAGTAAACATGACTTGAAACATTTAAATGATGATAAACCTACATTAAAGATACTCAATATTAATTGGGGTAAATATTATATTCAGTTAGTTAGGGAAAAACCCTACGTTCCACTAGTGAAGGGATAGACCTACATTTAATTAGTCAAGGAAAAAACCCTACATTCAATTAGTTAAGGGAAAACCCTACATTCAATTAATCAAGGGAAAACCTTACATTCAATTAATCAAGGGAAAACTCTATATCCAACTAATTAGAAGAAAACCCTACATTGAGTTAGTTAAGGGAAAACCCTATATTCAATTAATCAAGGAAAAACCTTATATTCAATTAGTTAAGGGAAAACCCTATATTCAATTAGTTAGGGGAAAACCCTATATTCAATTAGTCAGGGGAAAACCCTATATTCAATTTATTAAGGGAAAACCCTACATTCAATTAGTCAAGGGAAAACCCTATATCCAATTAGCTAGAGGAAAACCCTACATTCAATTAGTTAAGGGAAAACCCTATATTCAATTAGTTAGGGGAAAACCCTATATTCAATTAGTCAAGGGAAAACCCTATATTCAATTTATCAAGGGAAAACCCTACATTCAATTAGTCAAGGGAAAACCCTATATCCAATTAGCTAGAGGAAAACCCTACATTTAATTAGTTAAGGGAAAACCCTATATTCAATTAGTCAAGGGAAAACCCTATATTCAATTTATCAAGGGAAAACCCTACATTCAATTAGTTAAGGGAAAACCCTATATCCAATTAGCTAGAGGAAACCCTACATTCAATTAATTAAGGGAAAACCCTATATTCAATTAATCAAGGGAAACTTTATATTCAATTAACTGGGAAAAATCATATATCCAATTAGCTGGGGAAAGATTATATTCACCGTCCCCAATCATAATGGGCTTAAAATCTATGCTGATCAATGATTACTCCAAAGTTAATAACGAAGGATCTAGGTAGTAGTGACCATAATCTAACAAGGCAAAAAGGTAAACTAGTTTATTATATAACTTAAACTAAATGAAAACAAACTTTGAAATTGTTAAGGACAATCTGACTCCATACATGAATTCAAAAGGGACAATAACTGTATCCACCTCCATTGACGTCGACGGAGGACGTGTTCTACTCTGAAAGGAATAATCAATATATATATCCGCATGGTTTTCAATAACATTGAATTATACCCAATTCACAAAATCGACGACACAATTATTTAACTAAACATATGGATAAATTTATAGATATTGGACGATAGGTCTTCCAGTTACATTTCATAATAATTTGAATCCTAACTTGAAACTAAAGAAATTACTTGCCTGTTCGACTTAGGGGTAGTAAAATCCTTTTCTGGCCTTTTTCGAATCAATCACGTTGGGGAAATCTCCTCTCTTTCTTCTTTTTTCTCTTCTTCTCTCCTGACCGATTTTTCTCTTCTCTCTAGGCGTCTTCTATTGTGTTCCCAATGTGTGTGTTATGCGTGTCTTATATCTGTATTTTAACTTAATCTCAATTGGACTAGGTTTAGGGTACATGAGCCTATAATCAACTTACTAATAATGTGGGCCTGATTTAATATTCTATACTAATTAAAAGTTCAATTATTCATTGTAAGGCTCAAATAAAATAAATTCACAGTCAAATTAAAAAGACTCTTTTACTATCCATGATTTAACAAATTAACTATCTAGTAAAATCATTAATAATTTCTAATTCTCCATTATTATTCCATAAATTAAATTAATAACATAATAAATAAAATTCTTATTAAGGCATAAAAAACTGGTCGTTACATATTCCAAGCCTTCTCTTATGTCTTTTAGTTGTTTTGTTGCCGCCCATGGTCTCGGCTCCTAATTTGACGCCCCAAGGCTTCTATTTATAGTTCCACAAAAGTCCAAGAAAGAGGGTAGGTGGAATAGGAATTTCCGCCCCCGGGCGTTGCGGCGCCCGGGCTGGGCGCTGCGGCACCCAGAAATTAAATGCAAAAATACCGCCGGGCTGACTGCCAGCTGGGCGTTAAGGCGCGCAGTTGCCCTTACTTGAGATGGTCGCAGAAAGATCTTGGCCGCCCAAGCTGAGTGGGCACCGCCTCCGGTTTTTTCGCCCACCAAATTTCCGAATTTGCTTTTGCGCCCTTCATCAAAATTGTAGCTCTATCTCTTAGCTTTCTATAGCCACTTGAATAATCTAAATATCAAATTTGTAGAGAGAGTTATGGCCAAAGTACGATACCCTGCCAGTGATGGAAATTTCAGACGCATTTGGACGTTACTTCAAATTAATCCCTCGTTGTTTGATCGTTCATACTTTCTTTGATACATGATTCATTAATATGACTATAAACTCAATATAATTGGCCCTCAACATGGATTGACCACTCAAATGACTCGAAACAATGGGAATTAATGCCTAACCTATGAGATATAACAAAAATAACTCAAAATACTCAAAAACAACACAAATCTTAAGTCTAGGAAGCCCAAATCAATGGTATAAAACCAAGTGAACAGTTATTGAAGTGGTAACTCAACCAACAAAGAAGTTGGAGGATGGAACTACGACCCTCATAAGTTTCAAAGAATTCGACGAAGACGACAAGAAGTCATTTTCTCTAAACAGTAAGACTTTGAATATTTTGCATTGTTCTCTCATCGCCACCGAGTACAATCGTATTAGAGGAATAAGGTCGGCACATGAAGTGTGGAAAAAATAGAAATCATTTATGAAGGTACTAAGAAAGTTAAACAAGCTAGAAAAATAATACTTATTAAAGATTTTGAAAACATCATGAGGGTGAAGGTATTTCGAAAATGGTGGAAAGGCTAGACAACATTTCCCGTATTGGTACTCGGAAAGGTTATCTCGGAGGAAGATAAGGTACCAAAGTATAAATGCTCTTCCCGGCTCATGGTCCGAAAAAGTGACGGCTATAACAGAAGCACAAAACCTTGAGACTCTCAAGTTCGATGAACCCATTGGAAATCTTCTCATCTATGAAGTCTATCTCAAGAAAAGAAAGAACTCCAAACCATCCACCTCACAATCAGGTATGCAATCTACTCCTAAAGCTCTTACTTCTAATAATTTCTATTATGCTAGTGATGAGGATGAAGAGGAGACGTCCGCCCTTGTTCGAAAATTTGCCAAGTTTGTTAATAAAAATAAGGCAAGGAAGTCTAGAGATAACTCATGTTTTAAATGCGGGAAACCCTGACACTTTTAGCCGATTGCCCAAAATTAGCGAAGGAGGAGCAAAAGAAGAAAAATCCTTTTCCCAAAAAGAAGGCTCTAAATGCGGATGTCAAGACTTGGGATGAACTTTTTGCCACATCCGACGAGGAAGCGGAAACCGTACATGGTCTCATGGCCATAAATGATGAAAACAACAAGGTATGCTCTAACTCTTCATTTTCTTTAATTGATGAACTCCAAATTGATTATGATGATTTACAAAATGAGTTTAGAGACATGATTTGTAAATATAAGACTTTGAAAAAGGAGTATAAAGAGCTAAAATTAGAAAAAGATAGATTATTTACTTCTTATGAATCACTTGACCATGATCATTCAATTACTCTTGCTAAAGTTCGTAGTCTCGATTCCAAAAAATAATTGCTCACAAAAGAAATTGAAAATTTGAAAAAGATGTGCAACGTTTTAATTTGAGTACGGATAAGGTTTCTAAAATCCTTGGTGCACAAAGAAGTGAGCAATCTAAACTGGGACTTGGTTACAAACATTTTCAAACCATTTTTAAGAATTTTTTTTAAATAAATAAAAATATATAAAAGAAAGGAAAAGGTCCTTATCACAAGCCGATCAGGTAGCAAATGAAAAATAATGTTAAATTTCAGAAAAAAAACAAAAATAACTTAAAAATGCAATTTAAATGAAGGGTGTCTATTTCTAGAAGATTTTCGAATGGCATAGTTAGTTGTTGTTTTAGTACATGCGTGAGTATCTTCTTGATCGTCTAATGTAGCATGTGAAATGTCCGCTCAGGATCCACGAGCCACAATTGTCATAGACTTCATAGCTTCTGAAGAATCACTTGAGGCAAAGACAAGCGGAGTGGTGGAAGGGTCACCTATATTTGTTTTTAAAGCTTCCAATTTTTCTTGTTCATCTTCTTGCTCCGTTTTGTCCTCCATGTCAGCCCATCGTTTCAAAGCCGCAGCCGCTGTGGCTTGAAAATTCTCCGAAGGGTCATTAGAGTTCAACTCGTAGGCTGTCAAAGGTAAGCTCTTGGAGATGTCGGTAATTACTCATCGTAATTCCTCTTTCCTTACGTCATTTAAGTCAGATGCATGATTACTTTAGTGCTGATAAGAGTGGTATACCACCTGCAAAGGTGTAGGTATGTCACTATTAACATTATCGACCAACTTTTTTTTTTCACTTTTACTACATTTATGTATGTTAGTATTATAATTTTAGTCCTTTTGTTGTACTTACAATTTATTGGTAAATTTTATTAAATGCCACAACATGACCCATGAATTTTAATAAGTTAAATTGGAGACCTTGTTGACCTTATGTGTTTTTATCATTATAATAAATATAAAAGTTTCTCTTTTTGATTCATCAAAAGACAGAAATGAAAATAGAAAATAAATTTCTTAATTATTGTTTGCTAGTGTTCAAAAAAAATTATTGTTTGCTAATGTATATTGAAAAGTAAACTACAAAAAAATAGTACATATTCAATTGTAGATGATTTTCGTGATATGAAAGAGAGAAATGTTAAGTTTTAATTGATTAAAACTTGGAAATAAACTATTAAAAAAGATATCTTATATATAGAAATAAATAAAAATATGGCCTTTTGACCATAAACGATGGAGTGATATGATTCATATAGTCGATTCTACACAGTGAGATAAGGCTTAATTGGTTGTTGTTGTATTTATTATTCAGTATTAATGTTTTTTTATGGAAAATATTAATGTTTTTAATTATGCATATATAATATGTTTAAATTTTATTGTCTTGTATGTGTATGTGTATATATATATATATGCATATGGTTAAAAGTTTTTTTACTATTCCCCCTTATGAGAAGTCCTAGTTCCGCCCCTGCACTAACCGTTGGATTTTTTGAGATTTCCCTATCAACAGTGTCTCCGACCACCACTGCATCTTCGACCCCATCGCCACTTAATGCCTCAAAGGAATTCTTTGTGTTGACTTCTGGGATATATTTTCCAATATCATTAACTCTACCGTGTCGTTTTTTAACTTGCACCCAATTTTCTGAAGCAACAACCTTACACCGGATGACGATCACGATACAATATTTACCACGGACTGGACTAACCTCTTTTTTGCTTTTTTCCCCAGGCTTTGATGGTTCTTTAGTATTGGTATTACGACATTGATTGATATTATGCCCAACAATTCGACAATGAACACAGAAATCCGGGAGATTTTCGTATCCGATAGAAACGAAGGAACAGTGACCTACTCGTTCGACCAAAACAAACTCTTGAAGGGGCCTAGTTAAATCTATTTCCACCAAAACACGAACAAAATGTCCAACTTCTCCAGATAAAGAATGATTATCAATTTGTATTGGAGTACCAATTGAAGACGCAATTTTAGTAATTAAAGAATGGTGCCAATACCCATAACTCAATTCGTAAATTCGAATCAAAACCTGCACAATGGAAGAATTTATCTTGTAGGGTTGAAGTCGGGCACCCAATTCATGAGACGCATTGTCCCGGGCTGCAAATTCCAAGACGCTTTTGACAAAACCCGATTTTGATCCATCATGGAATTAAATTGAATATTATAGTAACCCTTACCAAGTGGAACAATCTTCCAGCTACTTGAAGGTTGCCATAATGAATGCAATTTTGCCTTTAAATCCTCAGGCGAATAAGGCTTAACGCCTTTGGATAGAATAATGCGTCCAATCAGAGAATTTTTTAACTCAACTTTCCTATGTTGATAGATTTCTTCGTCCATAGTAACGGAGAAGTAATCTCCTTTTTTGACGGGTCAAAAATCCTCTCCCGGGACTAGGGTTTGGGCAAACGATTGTACTCAATGCATGGAATCCGTACATCGAGGCGATGTCGTGTGCTGCAAACCTGAAGAAACCGTGTGGTCGTAGGGTGTAGTTGTCAATCTGAAAGGGGCCATCGAAGGAGAAATAAGCGATCGATCTTGTAGCGTAGGATTAAGGTTTTCATTGAAAATCTCCTTAGAATAAGATGAACGAGAAGAAAGAAGCGATCAATCTGAAAGGGGCCATCGAAGAAGAAAGAAGCGATCGATCTTGTAGCGTAGGATTAAGGTTTTCATTGAAAATCTCCTTAGAATAAGATGAACGAGAATTCTCGTGAGGAGCATTATATAGAGCATGGTTAGATCTATAAATTTCAGGGAACAAAGATGAATCAATCTCCATGATTGAATGAATTAAGATTGAACGAAAAAGAGAAGGCAATCGCCGTTGAGAGAGAGCATCACCTCAACCCATAAGGGTTTTCATTGGCGGCCGCCCCTGGTTTTTTTTGCCTTGTCCTAATCCAATTCATTTTTAAGAAAAATAACCAAGCTCCGACTGTCTTACGTGCTAGTAGTCCTAATATTTTTACTTGCTATTATTATGGTAAAAATGGATATTTCGCCAATGCATGTAAACTTAGAGATAACATAGCCATTTTTGGAGACCCAAAGGTCTCAAGGCTAACCCCCAGGACCCCAAAATTTTAGGGTACCTAAAAATAATTTATTTGTAGGTGCTAGGGGCTATAACAATTTTGGAAATATCAAAATGACTCGTGAACAGTGGGTGTTCGCGCCATATGATCATAAAGAGAGAACTCTTTACCAACATCAAGCTCCAAGAAGATTTAATTTTCTTTCTCATGACTTCGATCGGGATATTTTGAACAGGGCCCATATTCATGAATATGGATGAAAGCTTTCTTTTTCTTGAGGATGGTATGTTGGGTGAGGGAGGTGAAGATGAATTTTTGATGGTTCGTGGTTTAAGACGGAGGAATTTCATAGCAAGTTGTTTAGCGGGTGTATCGAGTTCCATGTGAACAGTGGCTAAGGAGGGGCTTGAGGGAGATTCAGTGGATTTATTGAGAATGGATGGGGGTTGAGGGGAGTTTAATGGCGATGTATTATCAAGGGGGAGTGTGGCAGGGTTATTAGAAGAGGATAGCGGGGCTTCAGAGATTTGAATGTTCTCAATGGGAATAGGGGTTGGGATTAAAGCCAAGTTATTTGAGTGGAGAATATTAGAAGATGTAAGGGGTGTGGGAGATCGGGCAGGAACAGAGGGGAGAGGGAAATTTGAAATATGAGGAGGGTGGGAGATATTCAGAGAAGATGAAGTTGGTTGGGTTTGAGAGTCAGATGCACCTGAGATATGGGTGGGGGTAGTGTTTGGAAGATGGGATTGTGGTGGAGCAGAGGTGATGGCGTTAAGGGGGTTAGGATGAGAAGTGTCATTTGTGTCAATGTTACCAGGAGGATAGATTTTAGGAGATGGAGAAGATGGCAGGTTCGATGTTGGAGGTTGTTTGGGGGGAATATATGTTTGACGGGGGTTTTTTGGAGAAGAGAAAGGGTTGCCAGGTTGATGTGCTCGGAGCCAAGGGTTGAATGGATTAGGGTGTGTAGACGAAGGGGGTGGAGGATACGGTTGTCGCAATCACGCTCACCATGACCAATAATGCCACAAAAATAACAAAAGTCTGGAAGCCTTTCATACTAAATAGGGATAAGGCATTCCTGGCTTTTATATGTAGATTTGAGAACTCGGCGGAGCGGTTTAGATATATCGATCTCAGCTTTTATGTGGAGGAATTTGCTGATGAGAGAACCATCTGTATCAAAATCGACTTCTTGGAATCTGCCGATGGTATTGCGAACAAATTATGCAAGATGATTATTCATGAGGCCAATTGGTAGATTATGGAGTTGAATCCAAAATAGACATTTGTCGAGCTAGAGTTTTGAGGAAATAGATGTGCCATTGGCCTCGGATAAAACCAGTAGGAATTTGTCGAATAGCCACGGAGAGCCAGATAAAACCCGAGCACGTTCCGCCATATTTTTGAAACAAAAAGAACAATGTTGTCTCCTAATGGCTTGCAGATCATGCCATGTTTTGGATTCCAGATTTTCTTGTATAAGGAGGAGATGGCTTCAAAAATGATGATTCTAGGGGCTAGGACTTTGCCAATGAGAATGAGGGAGTTGTCAACAAATTCAGAGTTTAGGCTTTTAGTTGGGATTTCTGTTGATTCTTCTGTATTGAGAGTGAGGGATGCATACAGGGATACGAGTTCTTCCTCCATGGGTGATCTAGAAAAGCCCTTACACTGCAATCTTGGCGAGATGTAGAATTGGGAATCAATCAACTGAGGACAAGCACCCGTGTCACAGAAGCAAGTTATTAGAGCACAAAAACATGAATGGAGGAAAGGAAAGAAAAAGAGATTGGAAAAATAACAGAGTATGAGAGGGATAGAAGGAGTTGGGGAAGAGAAGGGAAAGATGGAGGAGAAGACGGACCAGTCACCGGAGAGAAAGCTAAACAAAGGAGCGGGCTAAGACGCACACCAGACCGCACGCTAAGGGAGAAGCTCTAGGAAGTTTATCGCCACAGTAATCTGGGGACTTGTTTGGTTATTACCATTAAAAAATGTTATAACTAAGAAGTGCAACAATCATAAGTTCAAAACAATTTTCTGGACTCATGGACAATCAGGACATTAGTGAAATTGTGAATCGTTCATTATACAATAATGTGAACATTTTGTGTTTTGGAACGATTACACATATCACAACTTACAAATTTCATTCAATAGTGGTGGGGTAAAATCAATTTTATATTATTGTCAGTTTATTCCATTGTTTAATTTCAAAAGTAATTATTTATTTACTTATAATTAGTACTTATTTGTTCAAATTATTATCAATTGACCCATAATGCCCAAACAACTACTTAAAAGGCTAAAGCCCACGAGGCCCAAAGTTCTAGGTTTAACACTACTATACAAAAAGGATTTTATATCGGGGGTTTACATCGATTATTAAATGAGCCGATGGAACAAAAACTCCGGTGACATAATTGTAAATAAATAAGATATTTACATCGGTTCCATTAAGGGAATGATGTAGAAAAAATAATTATAAAAATTCTACAACAGTTATGCTTTGAACCGATGTAGGGTTTCCGATATTTTACACCAGTTGATATGAGAACATATGTAAAACAAGTTTTAAAGATATTCCACATAAGTCTGGGTAACAAATGACGTAGAATTTTTTTTTATCTTTTCGTCTCCCCCTCTTCTCCCTCTCCCTCAGTCTCTCTGTCTTCTCTCTCGGTCTCGCCGCAGACGTTTTCGACGACACCACAACTAAGCCATCATTTTCGACGACACCACAACTAAGCCATCATTTTCAACGACACCACTGACGTTTTCGATGGCACCACAGCGCAGTTAATTATTTGCCATGTTTCTAGCAAACCCTAAACCCCATTCGCCTTCGCCCGCCGCCCGCCCATTGTAGAAATGCATTCAAAGTGCGCTTGTCTTCCATCCAAAAAGTCGTAGCCAAACCAGTGTCAAGGTATGTTGTCCTCGTGGAGAGGCTAGTCTTACTATTTAGTTATATATTACCATTATTTCTTTCTTCAAATTTATAGGGAGTATTTAGGAGTTATTCATGTATAATATCATCAGATTTTGCCTCATATCAACTATGAGATATTACCATTATTACCATTATTTTTTTCTTCATATTTATAGGGAGTATTTAGGAGTTATTCTTGTATAATATCATCAGATTTTGCCTCATATCAATTATGAGATATTGCATTAACAAACTACTAATATGAGTATTTAGCGATAACGTGAAGTCGAAGACCGAATTATTCTATACTCCACATGTTGGTGTATATGAAAAAATCCCAACTTTGTTACCAACTCTTCCTTGCTTTCAAGCACTGCACGATAAAATAAGTCGTGCTCGATGTTAAGTGGTTCTTGTGCAATTCAAATAGGGTCGGGACAATGATATGATGTTCCTGGAACTATCCAAGCATGTTGTGACCTTACCATTTGTATCTCCATATGTTCGATATCTCCATATGTTCCACATCCAAATTAATTGTCTATTTCATTAACATCAACATGAGATACTTTATGGATTGGAAATCGTCTATTACGAAGAACATGTTTGTCGTTCTCCTACTTTGGTTTCATTGTTAGCACCATTCCTTTCACATTCCTCCTAAACAAAATATTCATTTCTTTCCCATCCAAAATGATCATATATCAAGATACGAACTAGTTCATCATCAACATTATACATTGGATCATCATCCGATCTTCTTCCTCATATGTGCCGCAATCACTATTACCCGACGAAATAAAGTACTTTAGGGTTTTATCACCAATATTATCTTGGTCATCATAATGGGCAACACCCCTGAAATAATTATACTGTCCAAAATCATCATCCGATCCACGATCACTAAATACATTAGGGTATCTACAATAAGAGATTTTTATGAGTTTTTTGGGAAAAAAAACCTGTCAAGAAAAACCTCAAACCATTGGAATAATAGGTTTGAGGTTTGTAGATACAAACTTGATTTTTTTGAAAAACTAAAAAAAAAGGTTAGTTGGGGATTTATTAAGGAAATATGATTTGAATTTGGGCCCACAAAAAAGTTGTGGGAGGTTTTTTGATTGTAGAAAAAAAAAATGGGTTTTTTTTTTTACTTTTGAGGTGGCAATGGTGTTGGCAATGTGGCATCCACAAAAGAAGAGATTTGAACTTCAAATCATTTTGGATGCCCTTAGCTTTACAACCATCATCATCATCACCGTCACTATCCCCATGACTACTACCATTGGTTTCCAGTTGATGCTCCAGGGTCGGAGATTTACTTGGACAAATATCGGGCACAACATACTGCATAGACATTGGCATGCACTATGATGGACCATGTATATAATTCATATTATAGGTTAAATTACATAGATTTAAGCGGCGGTGAATTGAGTGCTAGAATCATAAGAATAAACTAATGCAAATTGAGCTTGACCATAAGATTTATTAAACCATTTGGATTCGATTTAGGTGCACGAGGTTCCCATGCACCATCCCATGATCTTTAGGTTGCAATGTAACAAATATCCTAGGTTCTGTGAAAATTCCAGCTACTCGCCGGAGGTCCCGTTTACATATACTCAAGGATTTTACCTCACAACCACCCTTAGTTGATATTAAATAGTGTAATTTGCAAATCGACCAAAACCATTCAATATTGATACTAATTAATTTTGACCCACGTAATAGTTCAATTAATTCTTTATTTTATATGTTATTTTCTCTTATTTTAACAATATCAATAATCGTTACAATGAGAATAATTTGGTAAGGCGTTTGTATAAACTCAAACATGTACATAGGGCTAGGTTCCATACCCCTACTTTCCTTCCAAAGATTTGTACTGAAAAAACAATAATAATCGTTACAATAATATCAATACAACTCACGTCCCATTTTAACTATTTGTGTACCATAGTGATTTTGTAATAAATGATGAAATACTATTTAAAATACAAATACACAATCCGATTTAAATTGATGCTAGCTAATTTTGTTTTAGAAGCACTCAACCTTAAAGAGAAAAAAACAGAAAAAAGAAAAAAACAAAACCCAACACCACGTCAAATATATCTACTCTGCTTCACAACACAATAAATTTTCGTTGACTTTGACGCAGACAAAAAAATCCAAAATTAATACGAAGATACATCTCCGCTGCCATCAGCACCACCGCCGATGACTTCTTGCACGATAGTCTGACCCACTCCCTGGAACACCCCTTCCACAAATCCCTGCGTTGCCGCCATCATCATATTGCTTCCCATGTTTCCATTTTGCATCATCATCATCTGTTGATTTCCAGGCCCAGATCCGTACACTTGACCCTGAAACTGATTAACGCCGTGATTAGGATTCCCAATCCCACCTGTACTCGCGCTGTGCATCAAATGAGGCTGCGGACCCACGAAGCCGTTGACTTGAAAAGAATGGTGGTGCTGCAGAGTAGGCCGACGATTAACTGTGGTACAATCCAAGTGAACGTCAAATTCACACGAGTTGCAGCGGTATAGCCATTGATTTGACCCTATTCTGCGACAAATATCGCAGGAAAATCCATTAGTATTCATATAAGGGTTTTTGAAAGTGAGATTAAGCTCGCAGGATATATGGGCTTGGTGTCTGATTTTGAGTGGCTTGGCGGCGCATGTTATGTGAAGATCGTACTCGCACCGCGTGCAGTGGTAGCTCCAGCCGTCGCCGCGGCGGCTACAGGCGTCGCAGTTGAATACGCCGCCGGGATAGGAGGAGATGGTGAGGAGGGATAAGGTGCAGCCACCGTGGGAGGGGTGGGTGATGAACTGGGGGAGCTCGGCGCATGATTGGTGGAGAGTGAAGGCGCAGGGTTTGCATGTGTACATGATTCCACTGGATTGGAGCTTGCATCCTGAACAGAAAGTTTGAGGGTTGTAGAGTGAGAGAGGGTGGAGTTCGTGGGGGTGGGCGAAGTGCATAAGCGGGGAAGACGGTGGCGCCGCCGCCGGAGTTGGGTTGGTTACCCTGCCCATTAGTGTGTGTGGTGTGTGAAATATGGATGTGGTGATGGGAAAATATAGATGGGAAAGCTCATTGACTTTGGGCTATTGGTTTAATTTGCCAAAGTCAAATAACCCAACGCGTTTGCCTGTGGAGATGATTAATAAATAAGCTGATACCAATTTCGAAGCCTTTATAATGCATTAATTTGGGGTTTTATTATCTGGTGAAATATTATTTTAAAAAAATATTGCAGGCACTTATTTATTTATGATGTAGATAGAAAATAAATAAAAATTAGTTCGATAAATAAGATGTACGTTTTGCCTAACACAAAAACTCCTGTCAGACCGCCTAACGGGTCTGGCCTGTTAGACGGATCTGTCCCGTGGATTTGGTGGCATTTCCGTAATATTAGCAGTGGTGTTGTAGTAGTTTTCAGGGAGCACATTATTAGCAGTTCTTCTGAAATGTATTAGTCGTCATTCTAAGAAGTATTAGCAGTTCTTCTAGAATGTATTAGTAGTTTCCTGAAGAGTTTTTTAGTATTTCTCCAGAATACACTCCCGAAATGTATTAGCAATCCCTCAAAAAAGTATTAGTAGTTCCTCGAAAAAGTATTAGTCGTTCCTTGAAATAAATTAAATTTTTCTCCCGAAATGTATTAATAGTCCTTCTGAAAAGTATTAGTCGTCCTTCTAAAAAGTATTAACAGTTCTTCTGAAATGTATTAATAGTTCCCCTAATATAATTAAATTTTTCTACCAAAATGTATTAACAATCATTCTGAAAAGTATTAGTCGTCCTTCTAAAAAGTATTAGCAGATCTTCTGAAATGTATTAGTAGTTCCCTGAATATAATTAAATTTTTCTCCCGAAATGTATTAACAATCCATCTGAAAAGTATTAGTCGTCCTTCTAAAAAGTATTAGCAGTTCTTCTGAAATGTATTAGTAGTTCCCTGAAGAGTTTTAGTATTTCTCATGAATATACTCCTGAAATGTATTAGTTATCCATCGGAAAAGTATTAGTAGTTTCTCGAAAAAGTATTAGTAATTCCCTAGAGAATATTTTAGTAGTGCTCCTGCAACGTATTAATTTTTCTTATAAAATGTATTAGTATTTCTCCATAAAAGTATTAGCTGATACTAAGACTTGTATTATTTAGTGCAAATATTCATTCTCTCATATCACCTGAAGAAAAAAACAGAGCAAATCTTAGACTTATTCCCTAAACTGCCACCCCTTGCACTCTTCTCCACCATTTTTTGGACCAAATTATTTTGAGAAGCAGTAGACTCAAGAAAATTCCTATGACAACTCTGGAAAAATTTCCGCATTTATATTTGTTGATACCACGCAAAATTGAATTTGAAGGTAACAAGATTCTCGATTATCCTTACAGTTTCTCTAGACTTGGAATTCTATATTAACTTGAGGATGATTTCAAAAGAAATTAGATTTATTGCTACACTCAGGGAATTGGTGATTGTTAACATGCTTGATGCTTTTAGGTGTAAGGTTCGAAAGGTACAGGACGAAAGGGGAGTGTCGGTGCAGAGCTGCCCATTTGGGTTGGTTGTTGGGTCTATTATTTTTTTTTTGCGGATCCGGGTCAAATATGCGAGATTGGTAGGATATTTAGACCCGTCTAACGGATCTAGATCCGTTAGACGGTCTGACAGGAGACTAGCTCTTTGCCTAATAGTTTGGTCTTGTAACTTCATCAATTGGTGTTTTTTTTCTTCTTATATTTACTTTACATGTATGGTTCACCTTAAATGTACATCTAACAAATATTTTATAAATTTGACATTTTAACGTAAAATGCAAAATGAACGCAATCTTTTTTTTTTTTAGTACAATTGAAGATAGTATGGGAGGGAACATATGGACTCATATGAGATCAAATTCGATTCAATTGTCTCGACAATACAAATTTCACCATTGAAACACAAGATTGAAAAAACCTCTTCATTTTCTCTCTCTCTCTCTCTCTCTCTAGAATTTTTTGTCCCCCTTCTCTCTAAGAAAACACATCCCCTAGTATGCTCTTTATCTCTCCCTCCACCCCTCTCTGTCTCTGGCCGGTGACGACTGGTCGGATGTTGCCGACTAGGCCTCCCCTGCTCATCGATGCTTTCTGCCCGACCTAGCTCCTGATGCTCTTTGGTGCTTTTGTTGCAAATCCAGGCAATGAGAGTTCTTTTTGTGGAGGCGGGTAAGCTCTATCCATGAGTCAGCGATGGGTGTGGTATTGGACGCGGTGACAGATCTCGAGAGGGAGAGGCTGATTTCAATCATGTTCTTGTTTTGTTTTTTTTTTCTTTCTTTTCTCTTTTTCTTTTAGATTGTTGGTGTTTTAGGGTGTTTTTTGTTTATGTTTTTTGCATTCTTTTTTTGTTATTTCCAGTTGAGAGGCGAAGCTCGTGGGTGAATTAGTGGCTCGTAGTTTGTGGTGGTTGCTCGTGTCTGGGTTGTCTGTGTGTGTTTTTGCAGTTTAGTCTCCATTTAGGAGTGTGTTAGTCCGACTTGGGGAGGTGTGGAGTTTTTTCCCGTTGCCATTATTTGTGCAAGGTGGCTTTTTGCTATTGGGCAATGTTTGTAGGTGTTTGAGTTTGCAATAGCAGTAAAAGTTTTCGTTCTGGTAATAAAAAAAAGCTCAAGATTTATCCCGAATGAACTACCAAATTAAAATAAATAGTGCAACACTTGTTATATATGTCGATCCAGATAGGAAATTTATCTTTAGCCTTTTTTTAATAATTATTTTTTTTTTTTTTTTTTTGGTTGTTTTTGGGGCTTGTCTACATCTCACGTTGAGTTTGAAAGAGTCAATAGTTGAGTTTGAAAGAGTCAAATGTAGAACATGTTGTTTAGTTCAGTGTTTTAAAATTCGACCTCGTTATCCAATCAATGTTATTATCATTATTAATCATTGGTTCAATAGTTCTTGTTGTTTGGTTGGACTGTTTAAAAAAAATGGCTAAGTATTTAGGATATAAAATGGGGCTGGACGTATTTAAAGTCGAGGCTAGTATTAAATACTATCTCTGCAAGACGAAATTGTCCAGTTACAAAGTGCTTACGGTTTTGACAATCGTCTCTAAGATATAATGACTTTTTGAGTTCGACTTAGCAAAGCACTTGCAAAAGTCGAACCAACAAGGAACAAAAAGTGTTTAACACTCTCAAGCTTTTGGAAGGAAATGTAAACAATATGCTGATGCAGAGTGCTCGATTTTATCTGATTATTTCGTATAATTTTTCATCTGCATGGGTTCATATTTATAGGCATCTAAGTGCCTTTACGGAATGGTCATGTATTTTGATATGAAAAAACATGTCTACAGCCCAAAAAATGCACCCGATTGCTCGAACAAGTGCATCTATTTGAACTTGCGCGACCGCAAGCACTTCTGCTAGCGCGGAAGTTAAAGTTCTATGTACTAGGTGCGCACTCGCGCAAGGCGAAGGCGCACCTGTGCTAGGCCCAATTTCGTGAGGCCCAACCATTTGAGCAAAAATTATATTTAAAGATTTAAATAAATTTTGTCCAAAACTATAAGTGTCTTGAAGTCCAAGCTCAAGCCCACGGCCCATGACCCAAACCCGAGCCGGCAAGCGGGCAGCACACGCGTGTGTGTTTTGAGCCAAACTCACAACCATATAGGTCCTCACTCCTTTAAAAACTTTGGTGCCCCAAGGGCCCAAACCCATTACTCCAACTTGAGTTATATAAATAGAGCAAATTTTGGCTTTCTATCCTATGTGGGATGGAGCCTCACTCCTTCCCCATATTTACCAATTTTCATATCAATTTTCGGTTTTAAGTGGCTAACTAGTAGTATTAATTTCTCATTCACCCGAAATTGGTTTTGAAAAATTCAAAATGCCAATTTCATCTACTCACTAAGTAGAATTTTATCATATAATTTAATTCCATTTTCCACCAACAGAAATCACTTAATTATTTGGTCCAATATGGGTCAACACCCATTTTTTACAAACCAAATTCCAGTAGTTCCAACGAAGATTATATTATGCAAAACAGTAGTATAATAGACTCATTATTACGTAATACATTTCAAAAGCGAAAATAATTAAATAACAAACTAATTAATAAACATAAAATAACGTCAAAATTTCAAATAATTACATATTTTATCAGCAAAATACCAATTTTAATTTTTTAATATTCCAAAAAATAATAGAAATTAATATAAAATAGGAAAACCTTACTTTGATCAATTTGATTCATTTTAACAATTTTTTAATCGATCTTGCCTTCAGTCCAATATGAAAATTGTTGGGGACAAAAACGGCATTTAATAATTTAAATATATAATTCATTTTATATATGTGTATTTAATATTAACTGTCCAATGGACTCTTAATAATTAAACTGGCCCAAAGGAGTCCGTGTTTAGCCCATCGACGTTTTCTCCTGTGTAAACTGGCCCATAGGCTAAATTCTCCTACACGGCCCACGGGTCTCATCTTCCAGGTATAAAAAGGTCCCTTATATTATCTGTAAGTAAATTAATTCATAATCATCCTATGCATTTATTATACAGTATTCGTTTACTGTTATTTCTCTCGTTTATCGTGCTGACTTGAGCGTCGGAGTGGGCCTCCCTGGGACAACCCGCGGGCCCCTCTAATATTTGCGCATATGTGTAGGAAAGTTCCCAATTGAAGGATATTCCAGCTCTAGGAGAAGAAGACGAGAAGACTTCCCCCTCGGGAAGAGGAGTGACATGAAGACTTCCCCCTCAGGAAGAGTGTAGGTCCCAAGGGGTGTGGTATAAGGTTTAGAGGAGGGGTTGAATAAACTTTACCAAATTTTCACTTTTTAGTCTTTTTAAAAATTTCAACAGAGTTGACTCAAATCAGCTAAGTCCTTGGGGGAGAACTAGGTTGGCTTACTTCAGCAAAGTTACCTATTCAACACGCTCGACTGAGCTGTTGATAGTATAACTTAGTTGCGTCAGCTAACACTTAACTTTTCAGTTGATTTGGTTTTATACATCGAAAGACTTAACACCTTTGTTAATTTTAAGCACGTTTTTAACATTTATTTTTAGCAATGTTATTATCAGCTGGGTTGGCAATTTAACTCATTATCAAGTATAAATATATGGAGGAAAATAAAGTGCTGAAAGTAAATGACACAAGCAAATTTTATAGTGGTTCGAGGATGGGGTAATTCCTCTAATCCACTCTTCTCCAACTCCTGGAGGAATCCACTAAGTAGCAGATCAGGTTACAAAGTAGTTCTTCAGTCTAGAGACAGCCTTGATCACACAACTGGCTTCTCTTGCGACTCAGCTTCTTCACAAGACAGCTGCCTTGCTACTTCAGCTCCCTTCAAACTCTTGGAATTGATCATACAGCCTTCCAACGAACTCAAAACTTCTGGTTCGACCTTGAACCTTACTACCACTCCTTCAAACTTGGAGAGTAGATCCCTTTTTGTTCTAGAAAACTTTTCCTCTTCAACTGGTTGACGTATTCTTTCCTTCACAGCGTGTGTTGGATTGAGTTCCTTCGAGTTTTAGGCTTGTGGAATTTCTTGATAAGCTTTGAGAATATTTGCAGGTTTTGCTTGCTTTAAAATTGCTTGTAAGATTGAGTTGGTAATCTTTTCTCAAATGCTTCCTCAGCCTTTTATAGTGCTTATTTGAAAATTTGCCCGTTGAAGGGATAGACTATTTCAAATGACACTTTCTTGTTCGTTGGCTTGTCTTTTCTTGACCTCCAGCATTGTGATGTTGACCCTTCCTCGTATTAAATGATTCTGCAGCTTTTCAGGTCCTGACACAAGCTTCAATGTTTCCCATTGGTTTATTCCTTTTGCACAATTCTGGGCCAAACATTTTAAGATAAGGCATCTTGGACTTATTACTATATCGAGTAATATTCTTGACTTCCTTCCAATGGATTAATGTCAGTCGACCCAACTTGACTGTTGTCTTTACTCCTTTGACTTGAGTCTGCTTCATCTTCTAAGGTAAGACTTAACTGTCAGTTCAACTGGTAGACTTGGCTCTTTACTGACTTGACTGACACTTCTTCAACCTTTACACACTGTTCCTCAGCTGGATCTCTTTTAGTTGAGTCTGTGCCTTCCATCTTGACCATACTCAGTTGACACACAGCTGGGTCTTCACTCTAGTCTTCAGTTGACTTCTTGCATTCTTCGACATAGCTGACTTCACTCAGCTCATGCACTCCTATCTATTACAAAGTAGGAATACAAGGAAAATAGGGTGCCAACTTCCTATTCTATGTTTTACATGGTATCATCAAAATCTTAACAATAAATTTCCTAATAATTTCCCCATTTTTGATAATGCCAAAACTTAAAAAAAAATACAGCAAACAGAAGCAGTGCAGTAACAAGAATGTATGCTTTGAATATGTCAATTTTATTGTTCATAGCATTCTTGTCCTTTACAAATTGTTTACAAAATGTATAGAGTAAATTGAATTACAACATGTATCAGAGCAAGGTTACAAATGAGGTATTAGAGGGTTTACAAACATACTTACAGCTATGTATTTATAGTAGAGTAAAATACATGAAGGGGTTACAGCCGTCTTCAATGCCTTGGCTTCTTTTTTTTTCTCTCTTCATCTTCAGCTCTCCTCCTGTCTTCCTCTGCTCTTCTCATTTTCCTCTCTTTTTCTTCTGTTTGCCAAAAATATTTTGGTTCATACAACTACAAGTGTACAGTGTAGTTTATAGAATAATGACAAGCAAGGTCGTATTCCTCAAGAATTGATATTCGAAACAATTAGGATATAATAACACCGCATTCCAATTTTATTGAAGCGACGGAAAATAAAGTTTTAATTAATAAAAAATAGAAAATTTAAAAAGGAAAAATAAATAAATTTGCGAACCTCACAAGTATTTTCAACATCTATAGGAGCAACCTTAGGCACATAATCTCAACGTGCTTCTTCAATATTAAATGCAAATAAAGTTTTAAAAACCAATTCATGCAATTCTATGGGTTCAATTCCTAAGTTAGTCTATTTCCCCTCCCGGGCGATAAATAAACAGTTGATTATTAACAATTGTAGATCTCCCGATACATTACAATTATTAATAACTCCCAAAAGATTTATGAATTGAATGGTACCACACTCTTCAACACCTAAGATCACCCAAGTGTGTTCTTACCACAAGAACACTAACAAGGATATCTTGTTTTGGATGATAGAAAAATTCAAGATTACAACTCAATAAATGAAGTATACAAACTTTGAGTGCAAGTGTAATCAAGAATGAAAAGCCTAGACCTCAAGATTGTGCAAGTGCAAAAACTAGGCTATTACAACAAGAGTATAAAAATGAAGGCTTGGAGAATTTTCAGATT
This sequence comes from Rehmannia glutinosa, assembly GCA_016081115.2. Lineage (NCBI taxonomy): Eukaryota > Viridiplantae > Streptophyta > Magnoliopsida > Lamiales > Orobanchaceae > Rehmannia > Rehmannia glutinosa. Next base: position 46,007,452 of record CM071934.1, read on the forward strand.
TCTTGTTGTGTATTTGCTTGTATTTGCTGTGTATTTGTGTCTTCAATTCATCCTCTATTTATAGAAGAGTCTTCAAGATTGGATCTCCAACATAGGCTCCTCCTTCTTCACTTTTGTCTACAAAAAGAGGATAACAGGATGTAGAAATATTGTACAAAAATCAAAAGTAAATCTTGCTGATAAGGATTTCAAACAGCATGATTTTGCTGTCACAAAATAACATAGGGCGACCGGTTGCCCTGTTTAAGATTTCGACCGTTTGAAAAAAATAGTGCGATCCTGGTATAGGTCGAAGGGGGGTCGACGGGGTGCGACGGTCGCTTCTAGGGTGCGCGAGTCGGCCCCTCTTTGGACCGGTCCCCCTCTTCATTTTTTTTGACTTAATAACATTCTTGTTTCAAGTTTTCTTTCTTTAGGTACGGGTCGACATTTTGGGCCCGGTCGACCTCCAATCTTGAAATGTTGTCCGATTTTTATCAAAAATAAACTTCAAAAATACTCCAAAAAATTAGTAAAAACATTTTAAATCATTTGGGAGTATTTGGACAACATTTATAAATATTGTTTTGGTGTAAAAACCAATTAACATAAAAACATTAAATATGTTGTCCAATTTTTTTATCAAATAATAAACTCTAAGAAATACTCCAAAAATTAGTAAAAATATTTTAAAACATTTAGGAGTATTTTGGACAACATACATAAACATAATTTTGGTATAAAAACTCATTTAAACATAATCATCAAAATCTTGATAAAAATATTTATCTAACAAACTCCCCCTTTTTTATGATTACAAACCAAAATAATTTTAGGAAGTTGATTTTAAAACAAAACAAATTTTCCGGTCTAAAACATCAATCCATTATAAGCAATATTCATCATAAGTACAAACACACAAGGATAGGAGCAAAGATTTTTCAAAATTATTTTTTCACAAGCTCCCCCTATCAATATGCATATCAAGAACAAGTATAAAAGCAACCAACTAAAAGCTAAAAGCTTAGCTTTTACAACTTAAGCTTGAATTTCATGAGCTTATAAGCTCCCCCTGTCATAAAACATCATTAGTCAAGCATAAAAGTCCATAATACATCACATGGACTAAGTATTGCTCACAGCTTTTGGCTTTAAAGAGCCCTAGCTTATAGCTTTTCTTGCAAGCTTATTTTCGTTTCTTTGAGCGTATGAGCGTTTTTCCTGTTTCTCCCCCTTTGGAATCATCAAAAATAATGTTAACACGATAAAAACATCATATAATTATATCAAAGTGCGCAATTTAATCGATTTAACGAGCATATTTGAACATTTAAGCTTAAATTCCGAATAAAAGGGAAAAAATTGCTCATTTGATTTGTAAAAGCTCATTGGATTGATAAAACATGATCTCTATAAGTATTGAAGACATTTGAAAGTAAGAGAGTCATGTAGAGGTTGAAATTTTCATTGTGACATATCATCGAACACGTTGTGGGCGTGAAAAATAAAAGAAGTTGTATAAAGCCCTTATAAATGAATCAAGCCAAACATTTTCATCACCAAATCATACCAAACACAATACAATACATCATAATAAATAAGCTCATCATGATCATATGACAATTACATCAAGAAATTTTTAAGAAAGCCAAGAGCTCAAGGGTTCAATTGATTAAGCAAAGGGAGTAAAATTCTTACCATTTAATCGGTAAAGATGAGCAATGATGATGATAATCGAGCCTCATGAAGTCCAAAGTATAAAATGTATGCAATAAAACAAATTTGAAGTGAAATTTGTGTGCAAAATGCGAAGGGGACGAAAAATGAACATAAAAGACCAAATTGATCATGATCGAGAACATAAACGCGTTTTAAACCAAATTTTGCTATGGTCGACGGTTGGGGCATGGGCGATCGCATCGTTCGACGTCATGGGCATCGTTGGTTTGCCGTGCCGGTCGACCAATTGTTCATTCTATTTTCCAAAATCCGAGGTTTGAACCAAAATCCAATTTTTCGCCCCTAAGTTTTAAAAACGTGCAAAATGCAATCATAGACCTCATTCAATATGCATTATGCCTAACCGAGCTCGTATTGATGCAAAAGTCTCGGAAGATAGTGGTTTTGTAAAAATGTCTGCTAATTGATCTTGAGATGGTACAAAAGATATCTCAATTTTTCGTTTTGAAACACAATCCCTTAGAAAATGATGTCGAATCTCAATATGTTTAGTACGGTTATGATGAACCGGGTTTTGAGCAATATTTATAGCGGATATATTATCACAAAAGATAGGAACACTTTCAAAAGAACATTTGTAATCCGCTAAGATTTGTTTCATCCAAAGAAGTTGTGTACAACAAAATACCGCGGAAATATATTCGGCTTCGGCCGTTGAAAGTGAAACACAATTTTGTTTCTTTGAAAACCAAGAAACTAGGCAATCGCCTAAAAATTGGCATGATCCGGAAGTACTTTTACGATCATCAATATTTCCCGCATGCATAATCCGAATCACTATAACCTTTAAGAGAAAAATTTTCATTCTTTGGATAAAATAAACCATATTGAATAGTTCCTTTCAAATATCTAAAAATTCTTTTATCGGCACTCATATGAGATTCTTTGGGATTGCTTTGAAAACGAGCACATAGGCATACGACATGAAGAATATCCGGTCTACTTGTGGTTAAATAAAGTAAACTACCAATCATACCTCGATATTTGGATTCATCAACCGACTTGCCTTTTTCATCTTTGTCAATTTTGACGTTTGTTGCCATTGGGGTAGAAACGGTTCTTCCTTCTTCAATTCCGAACTTCTTCAAAAGTTCTTTTGTATACTTGGATTGTGAAATGTATATTCCTTCTTGGCATTGCTTAAATTGAAGTCCAAGGAAAAACTTGAGCTCCCCCATCATGCTCATTTCAAATTCACCTTGCATTAACTTAGAAAATTTCTTGCACAAGGATTCATTAGTAGCACCAAAAATAATATCATCAACATAAATTTGCACTAATAAGCAATCTTGCCCTTTTTCAAAAACAAAGAGAGTAGTATCAACTGTACCTCTTGTAAAACCATTTTGCAAAAGAAAAGAGTTAAGTCTATCATACCATGCACGGGGTGCTTGTTTTAAACCATATAAGGCCTTTTTAAGTTTATAAACATCATTAGGCCTAGAAAAATTTTCAAATCCCGGAGGTTGTTTTACATAGACTTCTTCTTGAATAATACCATTTAGAAAAGCGGATTTAACATCCATTTGGTAAAGCTTGAAATTTTTAAAGCAAGAATAGACAAGTAAAATATGAATAGCTTCTAAACGTGCTACGGGTGCAAATGTTTCATCATAATCAATACATTCTTCTTGACAATAACCTTGAGCTACTAACCTTGCTTTGTTTCGAACAATATTTCCTTTGTCATTGAGCTTGTTTCGAAATACCCATTTTGTACCAATAATGGTTTGAGATGGAGGACAAGGTACTAATTCTCATACATCATTCCTTTCAAATTGATTCAACTCTTCTTGCATTTTTAAAAACCAATCCTCATCTTCAATAGCTTCCTTAGCATTTTTAGGCTCTTTTGGGGATATAAGAGCTTTCTCGGCAAATTTTTCTCGAGTCATTACTTTATCAAGGGGATCACCAATAATAAGATCTTTTGGGTGATCTCCCTTAAATTTCAATGCTACGGGAAGATCCGAAGTATCACCTTTATCTTCTTGAGGAACATTTGAGCTTGAAGGTTGATCATTTTGAGTATCATCTTCAACAATGGGTTCAACAATATCCTCTTCATCACTTTCATCATTGGGTATCCTTTCAACACCCGAAGCTTCATTGAATTTGACATGGATGGATTCTTCAACAATTCCACTAGTTTTATTGTAAACCCGATATGCTTTGCTCTTGGTTGAATACCCCATAAATATTCCTTCATCGGCCTTAGGATCAAGTTTGTCCAATTGATCCTTAGTATTCAAAATAAAACATTTACATCCAAATATTTTGAAATAACTAATATTTGGAGTTCTTCCTTTCCAAAGCTCATATGGAGTTTTATTCATTTTAGGACGAATATAAACTCGATTAATAACATAGCAAGCGGTACTTACGGCTTCGGCCCAAAAATATTGTGGAAGTGAAAAATCATTGAGCATGGACCAACTCATTTCTTGAAGTGTCCGATTCTTCCTTTCGGCTACTCCATTTTGTTGAGGTGTCATTGGAGCTGAAAAATTGTGACTTTATCCCTTGGTTTCATAAAAGACTCTAAATTCGCCGTCAAATTCTCCACCTCGATCACTTCGAATAGACTTAATAGTATCTTCCTTTTCATTCTCAATAAGTCTACACAACTTAACAAACTCATTAATGGCATCGCTTTTATTTGTAAGAAATAGAGCCCAAGTATATCTAGAAAAATCATCAACTATAACAAAAGTGTAATGTTTTCCACTTAGACTTGCCGTACCAATATCCCCATACAAATCAAGATGAAGCATTTGTAGGGGTTTGGTAGTGGAAATTTCATTTTTGGGCTTAAAACTACTCTTAACTAATTTGTTCTTTTGACAAGTGTCACATAAGCCAAGATTTTCAAAATTCAATTTGGGTAGTCCTTTTACATGTTGGTTTTTGTAAATAGTTAGCAAATTTTTGTATCCAACATGTCCAAGTCGCCTATGCCATAAACTAGTTAAATCATTATTGGCGACAAGACAAGAAACATTTTGACTAACCAAATCACTTGTACAAATTTTGTAAACATTGTCTTTTCTAATTGCTTCACAAATAATTTTATCATTTTTGGAAATAAGACATTTTTCTTTATTAAAAACAACATTATAATTTGAGTCACAAAGTTGGCTAACACTTATCAAATTAAACTTAAGCCCTTCTACTAAAAGAACATTACTAAGAGAGAAAGAAGAGTTACCAATTTCTCCATTTCCAAGAATTTTTCCTTTGCCATTGCCGAACATGACCATACCCTCTTCTTGGAGCTTGATGTTGGTAAAAAGTTCTCTCTTTCCGGTCATATGGCGTGAACATCTGTTCTCCACGAGCCATTTTGAATCTTCCATTGTTGTTATAGCCCCTATAACCTACAAAGGAATTATTTTTAGGTACCCTATAATTTTGGGGTCCATGGGGGTTAGCCTTGAGACCTTTGGGTCTCCAATAATAGCTAAAATTATTCTTCAATTTACAATTACTAGCATAGTGTCCATTCTTACCACAATAAAAACAAGTAATAATACGAGGACTACTAGCACGTACAAAGGTTGGACCTTGATTATTTTTCTTAGAAGCATTTTGAAAAGGTTTGTAACCAAGTCCTAATTTAGAATGCTCACCTCTTTGTGCATCTAAAATTTTTGTGACTTTATCCGTACTTAAATTGAATCGATATACATCCTTTTTCAAATTTTCAATATCATTTGTGAGCGTTTATTTTTCTGTTTCAAGAGTACGGACCATAGTAAGAGTAATAGCATGAGCCTTATCAAGAGAATCATAAGAAGTAAATAATTTATCTTTTTCTAGTTTAAGCTCTTTATGCTCCTTTTTCAAATCCTTGTATTTAACAATCAAATTTTGAAACTCATTTTGCAATTCATCAAAATCACATTGTAATTCATCAACTAGGGAAGAAGATGAAGCATTAGAGCGTACCTCGGTATTTTCATCGTCTATGGCCATAAGACCATGTTCGGATTCTCCTTCCTCGTCGGTTGTTTCAAGTAATTCATCCCAAGTTTTGACATCCGCATTTAACGCCTTCTTTTTCGGAAAAAGGCTTTTTCTTCTTTTGTTCCTCTTCCGCTAATTTCGGGCAATCGGCTATGTAGTGCCCAGATTTTTCGTATTTGAAACAAGAATTGTCTCTAGGCTTTCTTGCTTTATTTTTGTTTACAAATTTTGCAAATTTTCTAACAAGAGCCGCCGTTTCTTCATCATCCTCATCACTAGCATAATAAACATTATTAGAAGAAGATGCTAAGCCTTTAATAATATTTTGCGTACCCAGTTTAGAGGTGGATGGTTGAGAATTTTCCCTCTCCTTGAGATATACTTCATAAATGAGGAGATTTCCAATGAGCTCATCGAACTTGAGAGTTTCGAGATTTTGAGCTTCAGTGATTGCCGTCACCTTTTTGGACCATGAGCCGGGAAGGGCGTTCAATACCTTGGTCGCCTTATCTTTTTCGGAGATGACCTTTCCAAGAGCCACAAGAGGGTTGACAATATTGTCAAGCCTTTCCACCATTTTTGATATGCTTTCACCATCATGCATATTGAAATTTTCAAAGTCCTTCACAAGCATTGTTTTTCTTGCTTGCTTCACTTTCTTTGTGCCCTCATAGATCGTTTCTAATTTTTCCCAAACTTCATGTGTCGACCTTATGCCTCTTATACGATTATACTCGGTGGCGGTAAGACAGCAATGTAAAATGTTTAAGGCCTTACCGTTTAGAGAGAAAGCCTTCTTGTCATTTTCATCGAACTCCTTGAATGGCTTGGGAGCCGTGGTACCATCCTCCAATTTTGTTGTTGGTTGAGCAACTCCTTCAATGACCACATTCCAAATATCAAATCTGCATCCTTGTAAAAATCACTCCATGCGGTCTTTCCAAAATGCGTAGTTGTTGGCGTCGAATAATGGTGGCTTGTTGGTGGAGGCACCGGTGGTGAGGTAGCTTTCGTTCATAGCCATGGATCTTTCCTCTTTACTCGGAACGAGCTAGCCAAAGAGTTTGGCTTTGATACCACTTGTTAGTCCAAGTGGCTATGATAATCTAGAGGTGGGTGAATAGATTATGCCGATTTTTCGCAAATCGCCCTCTTTTTTGAATGAACAAGTAATTGACAAGAATGTAAATGCGGAAATTAAACAACACTCGATGATTTATAGTAGTTCAACCCACCTAGGGCCTAATCTACTACCACCCCGGTATATCCGAAGTGGATTTCAAAAAGAAAAAAAGATTTTATTAATTACCACAATTAATACAACACCACCTTTGAAGATTGCCACAATCTTCTTACAACACCTTCAAGGAGATTACCACAATCTTTCTTCAACACCTATGAAGAGTACCACACTCTTCAACACCTAAGATCACCCAAGTGTGTTCTTACCACAAGAACACTAACAAGGATATCTTGTTTTGGATGATAGAAAAATTCAAGATTACAACTCAATAAATGAAGTATACAAACTTTGAGTGCAAGTGTAATCAAGAATGAAAAGCCTAGACCTTAAGATTGTGCAAGTGCAAGAACTAGGCTATTACAACAAGAGTATAAAAATGAAGGCTTGGAGAATTTTCAGATTTCTTGTTGTGTATTTGCTTGTATGTGTTGTGTATTTGTGTCTTCAATTCATCCTCTATTTATAGGAGAGTCTTCAAGATTGGATCTCCAACATAGGCTCCTCCTTCTTCACTTTTGTCTACAAAAAGAGGATCATAAGACGTAGAAATATTGTACAAAAATCAAAAGTAAATCTTGCTGATAAGGATTTCAAACAGCATGATTTTGCTGTCACAAAATAACATAGGGCGACCGGTTGCCCTGTTTAAGATTTCAACCGTTTGAAAAAATAGTGCGATCCAGGTACAGGTCGAAGGGGGGTCGACGGGGGGGTGTGACCGGTCGCCCTAGGGTGCGACCGGTCGGCCCCCTGCTGGACCGGTCCCCCTCTTCATTTTTTTGACTTGATGACGTTCGCTTTCAATTTTCTTTCTTCTTGCATCGGTCGACGTTTTGGGCGACCGGTCGACCTCCAATCTTGAAATGTTGTCCGATTTTTATCAAAAATTAACTTCAAGAAATACTCCAAAAAATTAGTAAAAACATTTTAAATCACTTGGGAGTATTTGGACAACATTATTAACATTGTTTTGGTGTAAAAATCAATTAACATAAAAACATTAAATATGTTGTCCAATTTTTTTATCAAATAATAAACTCTAAGAAATACTCCAAAAATTAGTAAAAACATTTTAAAATATTTAGGAGTATTTTGGACAACATACATAAACATAGTTTTGGTATAAAAACTCATTTAAACATAATCATCAAAATCTTGATAAAAACATTTATCTAACAATTATTACTAACAGTTGATTAATAACATTAAGTTGTAATGTAGGCTCTTTGGTAAGGGTAGGGAAATTTGGAATAAGTGACTTGACTTGAGAAAATATAATTTAAGCATACAAACTTGCAATTCACCAACCCAATTTCAACATAATATCAGTTTTCTTTTTTCAACTCAATTCCACCCTTATTTCTCATTTTTCATTCTTAGGCCTTTTTGTCTTCTTTTCTTTTTCTTTAGCCTCAAGCTCTCATTTGTTTTTAATAATTTTCAGAATTTCTCTTTTCTTTTGCTCGATTTTCTCTATTTTCTTTCCAGAGATTTTCTTTCTTTTTCGAGCTTCATGTATATTTTTCATTTACCCAGATACTGCTCATCCCTCTTTCTTTCGCTAACTTCCTCTTTTTTTTCATATACTTTCACCACATTTCCCCCAAACTTATTCTTTTTCTATAAGATCAAGAAATTTCAGGGATAAAAACATGTTTAAATTTTAAAGATCAATGTCGCTCAGAATAAAAGTTTTGGCTCAAAATTGGCTAACTAGGGAATCATAAGTTCATAGGTAGGCTTTTTAGGCTAAATAGGCTAAACAAAGATGGCCTTAGATCATTTTCAGAAATTGTACACACACATGGCTTCAATGAAGATACTAGAGCAAGTTCTAGAGTTCTATCATTATGAATGACACACTCAAGAAGAAAATAAGTCTGCATAATATAAAGCAGTTTAAGGCACAAAAGCTCACAGGCTTATTTTTCGCAACATGCTCAAATACCCAATTTTCTTAATAAATGCCAAGCAAATAAATAAATTTCCTCCTAACAATTTATCACATTCTTCCCACAAATATGTTATCTCATGCCATAAAATATTCATAGTAAAATCATACGGGAGCTGGGCATAAAAACTGAATTAAAACCACACACAAAAGCAATTAAATGCGCTAAAGCGGTAAACGTGCTAAACAATAAAATAAACAAAAAATCGATTTTTTTCCCAAAAATATTAATGCAAAGTGCTCCACATGCAGTCCTAAATGCAATGCAAAATGCAAGAAAGTACTAAATTACGCATTCTTGACAACCCCCCAAACTTAAAATATGCTTCGTCCCGAACATATGAGGAAATTATCAAAAGAAAGAGGAATGCATAATAAGTACTTACATAGATCGATCACTGTGGTGGTGGAGGTGGAGGGTAGTGGCACTGTGATATGTTCCACTGGTCCATACGAGACATCATCTCGTACATATGCTGTTGATGCTGGGTGATGGCGTCGAAACGCTGTAAGTACTCCTGGTGATACTCATCAACTGTAGCTTTCAACTGATATGTGTCATCTATTAATTTGCCCACATCAGCTTCTATCCTTTCGAGCCTCTCACTCATAGTAGATGGCCGGTTAACCCCTTGTCTAGAGGATTCCGACATCTCCCTCATCGGCTCATCCTGCTCTTCTTGAGTAGCAGCCCCCTCTACCTCTCTAAGCAACCATTTACCCCTATTTCTAATGGATGTTGCTTCGGGGTTAGGAAGTTTAACTGTTGTTCTATCTGCTTGAATGAGCCATAAATTACGCCCATCAAATTTTTTTATTTTCATAGCAGTTAGAACATTCCTATCAATCAATTTAGGCCCCGCGGCCTCGCAGACCCCTCCAAATTAATGTTGAAATATTCAGCTATAGGGGTAATCATCCCCCATGCAAATTCCACCCCTCTCACTTTTTCTTATCCTATCAAATTGCCGGGCTATCATAGGCCCGATGTTTGGTACCACTTTAGTCCCCGATGCCATACACCATGTGATAAATAATTCATCTACCCTTAACGCCCCTCTACTCTCCTCCCTCGCAAAAATTATTTCAGCTAAGACTCGCTGAACATATCGAAATACTGGGTTTCGAATACTAGACTCCTTTGAGTTGCTTGGCGTGTAGATTCGTTTCTCAGTTATCTTTTTCTAAAACCTATCCTTATCGAACTCCTCGTGCTCCTCAACCCCATAAGCTGGAGTTTTGTAAATTTCATTTAAATCTTCTATACTTAGTTCCATTGGCTCATTCCCAGGCGAAACCTTACTCCCATCAAGTTTTTTTTTTCGGACCACCAATTCAAAGCTACTCAAAAATTCAAGTGTGATAACGGAATAAGTGGTCCAATGCCCATTTAAAAAGTTGCCAATCAATTCTTCCAAACAAAGCTCGAAAATCTTCTAATAAACCTAAATTCGTAAGAGTAAGTTCAACGGGATACCTTGTATTAATCCATGGACGAAAGTAGTGTATCGTCCATCTAGCCTGGTGTGTTTCATTTGGCAAGATGACATTTGAAGCTTGGGGCTCCTCGGGGTCGAAAATTGGTTGAGGCTCGGGTTCGGGCTCCGGAGTCGGCTCCCTCCTTATTCTTGTATTTCTCCTAGTTCCTCTTTCTTCTCTAGAAGCCATGGATTTTAATATTTTATAGAGAAAAATCTGAAATTTTTGGAGTTTCTGGAGTATCCCCAAACTTGGTGTAAAACTTGGAGAAGTTGAAAATTGAAGGTATTTGGTGGTGGGTTTCTTGAGAGGATGAAGGATTCGTGTTTTTGGTTTGAAATTTGTGATGACTTAGGAGAGATTTGGAGAGTAGTTTGAGAATTTAGGGAGAGAATTTTCGTGGGTTAGGATTTGTGTAGGAGAAAGTGGGAGAAAAAGTGAGAATTTGAGGTTAAAATAGGGGTTGTTTGACTTCTGCCCGATTTGCTACTGGGCCACACGGGCTGGCCGTGTGGCCCTGCTCATTGCTGCCGTTGTCTGTTATCTTGGCCCTTTTGTCACACGGCCGTGTGATGGTCACACGGCCCGGTCGTGTGGTGCTGGGTTGTTCGTCTCTCGCATGGCCTGGTCATGTGATCTCACACGCCCATGTGGGATTAGTTCTGTACTTGTTTTTCATAATCGGGAGTTTGCCGTGACACCTCCTACACAACAACTCAAGAAAACTAAACCAAACTAAAAATTATGTTAATAGAAAAAATAAAATTAAAATTGAAATTAAAATTGAAGGCTAAATTGGGTTGCCTCCCATAAAGCGCTAAGTTTTACGTCTTCAACCATACTTCAGATTTCTAATCGCTTTTGAAAAACCGTGTCATTTGAAATCTGTGAACCTTCAATGCCATCCCTCAGACGAATGGTGTTGCATTGTTCTCGCGGGTTAAGCTCAGTATCGCTTGGGAATTTGCCTTTTTGGTGCTGGCCTCCCACAACAGTTGCGATCTGGGCTACTTATGTTTCCAGAGATTTCAGTCTTGCATTTACGTTCGTGTTTAGCTGAGTGACCTGTTTTTCTATCATGTCTATCTTTGCTTCATCTTTGTTCAGTCTCTCCCTTGTTTCTCCGATAAACGAGGATATCATCTCTTCAACAGATGCTTTCTTATCACTTGACTCCGCTCTGCCTTGATTACCCACGTTATATCCCTGAGGTGGCTGCAAAACATTTTTATTGTTAGCATAAGAGAAATTTCCATGGTTTCGCAACCCTGGATGGTAGTAGTTGGGTATCTGATTATTTGTATAATTGTTGTTGAAGTTCCTTTGTTGGCCCACAAGGTTTGCTTCTTCTTCAACAACAGCAGGATCTCTTGAAGTCACTTGCTGCATCACATCCATGTTCATATTTAGCACGGATACCTGTTCCGTGAGCATGGCGACCTTCTCATCCTGAACTTCTGCCACTCGTTGGACAGTCGACCTCTCGGATGGCCATTGGTAACTGTTGTTCGCCATCTCTTTTAACAGGTTTAGTGCCTCCTCAGGATATTTCCCTTGTAGTGCACCCCCAGGTGCATCATCTATAATTGTTCTTGTGTTTCTGTTTAAACCATTATAGAAGTACTGAACTTGTTGGTAATAGGGATATCCGTGTTGAGGGCACTTCCTTAGCAATTCTCGGAATGTATCCCATGCTTCATATAGTGGCTCAGCATCTAATTGCCTAAACTGAGCGATCTCAAATTTCAATTGCAGCGTCTTACTGGGGGGAATGTAATTGGCTAGAAACCGCTGACTTAATTCTACCCAATTTGCGGCTGGTGGTGTTAAAGAGCATAACCATCCCTTAGCCTTATCGTGTACAGAGAATGCGAAAATGCGGCATCGAATGGTATCCTCAGAAACCCCATTCATTTTAACAGTATCGCAAATTTCTAAAAAGTGCGCCAGATGCGCATTTGGATCCTCAACGACTCTACCCCTAAACTGGTTTTGTGACACCATCTGGATCAATGCTGGTTTTAGTTCAAAATTGTTTGCATTGATTGGCAGACGGGCCACACCCCCATAAGTTTGACTTACCTCCGACTGGAAGTAGTCCCTAACTGCCCTTCTCGCGGGCCTTTCCACAATTCGGTCCCGGATGCTGGTCCCTGGTGGGTGCTCCTCATTGTTTCTATTTTCCACTGTGTTCGAAATTTGTCCCTTCTGCCATTGCTTTGGCTATTTTCCTTAGTTGTTTCGCTGTCTTTTCGATTTTCAAATCAATGGGAATTAATTGGCTAGGTCGATCTGGACACGTGATCATGCGCTATCTGCACTCAACAAAAACAATGTTAGAATCGAATAAAATAAAAAATAAAAATAAAAATAATTTCGAAAATTTTAAAAAAAATAGAAAATATGCTTCAATTAAGATTGAACTACTTATTACTATATCTAAGTAGAATCTAATCAATCCCCGACAACGGCGCCAAAAACTTGTTCGCCAAAAATATTTTGGTTCATACAACTGCAAGTGTATAGTGTAGTTTATGGAATAATAGCAAGCAAGGTCGTATTCATCAAGGATTGATATTCGAAACACTTAGGCTATAATAACATCGCATTCCAATTTTATTAAAGCGACTGAAAATCAAGTTTTAATGAATTAAAAAAAAACAAAAATTTAAAAAAGAAAAATAAATAAATTTGCGAACCCCACAAGTATTTTCAACACTATAGGAGGAACCTTAGGCACATAATCTCAACATGCTTCTTCAATATTAAATACAAATAAAGTTTTAAAAATCAATTTATGCAATTCTATGGGTTTAATTCCTAAGTTAGTCTATTTCCCCTCCCGGGCGATAAATAAACAGTTGATCATTAACAATTGTAGATCTCCGATACATTACAATTATTACTAACTCCCAAAAGATTTATGAATTGAATGGCTCCCCACAAATAGTTGTAGGTCTCCCGACTAGTTACATCCATTTATGTCTGAATTCGATTTCCGTCTTTGTTAGAACTCCTCTTCCGAATTTCGCACTAACAAATATGACATGCAAATTATTCATTAGATAAAAAGCAATTAAGAATAAGCACTCGAATCCATAAAATAGAAAGAATGAATTAATTAAAAAAATAAATAATCATATTTAACATGAATCCACAGTTTCTATTAGGCCCCTAAGATTCAAAAGATATGCTAAACATTGATTACAAACTCATAAACAAAATCGAATCAATATTAAAACATCGTTTAAGCACAGACAAGAGATCTTAGATGTAGAAAGAAAACCCTTTCTTGTCAGGACGGATTCTCCTTCCAAGCCCTCGACGCTCTTGTGCTCCCGCAGATGCAAAAGCCTTGTGGTGTTCTTCGCGACCTAGCCTTTTGCTCTCAGAAGCTCTTCGATTCCTTCGTTCTTGTGTTATTTGATGTGTTTTCTCTGTATCAAGTTGTATATTTTCGTGCAGGCCTTAGGTCCCTTTTATAGATGCTTGGAGAGATCACTCGTAGAGTTGGAACGAGAAGCAAATACTAAAAAATGCGTCAAAATAGAGTCCCACACGGCCTGGTCGTGTGGTGTTGGTTTCAGACCTCCTTCACACGCCCGTGTGAGATCACACGGGCAGGTGGTGCGATGCAACCCCTTTTCCACACTATCGTGTAACTTCACACGGTCCAGCCGTGTGGGCCTGACTCCATCCTCTGTTTTTGCCCTTTTTCACACGGTTGTGTGGTTTCACACCGGCATTTTCACATGGCCGTGTGACACCACACGGTCTGACCGTGTGGAGTGTTTTTGTGCATTTTTTTCGTCGTTTTGATCTTCTCTTCGCATTCGTCAATCTTAGCCGGGCATTCCAACTATTATTTCTTTGTTTTAATATCCGTTTCCTTCAAGAATTACATGAATACGCAGTATCATGCCCTTTTAAGGGAACCGAGTAAAAACATAGTAAATATGCGTGCAAATGCATCAATGATATCTCATTTTAATCCCCAAAATGCACGTCTGTTTTACACACATCATCTTCCTTCTTGTTCTTCTCATTGGCACGCTTTGCAGCAGGGTCATCCCTTTGCTGCCTTTCTTCCTATTCTCGCATCACCCTCTCATTCTCAGCTTCTTGTCTCCTCACAGCTTCTTCATTCTTGCGCATTAGTTCTAAATTGGCAAGATGATCGTACCCAACCCAGTAAGTTATCACTTTCTTCTGTGGATCAATGTACTGTATGTCTTTTGGTCTTGGTTGTGGTTGAGTGCTTCGCTTCTTCTACTGCCTCCAGATCTTCCCCTTCCTCTCCCTAACCAAGCTCCTCCTCTGGCAGTGTACTGTACTTGTGCTTTTCCAGCTGAGTGACTATTGGAACTCTGCTGCCTATCAGCTGATTTACATACATCAAGGCCCTTCTCCCAGTACAAGTCCCATATCTACGATAGAGTTAAGTTCCTGAAATAGCCTTCTGTCTCTAGAATTTGAAATTCTTCGAGCAATCTGGGCTCAGATCCAGCATCGGGCATTGTGATTTCTCTTGGAGGTTTAATTACTGGGGAATCCTTTAATAATCCTGCTGGGGGACCATCATACCTTGTCCTTATATCCTTGATACGCTCAGAATGCTTCTCAACCACCTTCTCAAATTCAGCTTCGATGGCTCTTCTTGATTCTTTGACTGCCAACTCAGCTTTTTGTTCCACTGACAGTTCTTTAGGTAGTTTGCTGAGAAGTGAGCCATTACTTCTCCTTGCTAAGGAATTTTGGAAAAATAATTTTCAAAGAGGGGTTTTTCGCAGAACTTCCTTCCCCCTTAGTTGTTTCTCCCTTCTTTTTCTCCCTATAGCTTCCTTGCCCTTCTTCCAATTCCCTCATAGCTTCATCTTCCTCCTTTTTGGCATCATCAACAAAAGGTAGGGGCAGGCCAGGGAACATTCCATTTAAGATAAAATCAAGTCGGCTGTTGGTTGAATCATGCTTATCATGCAACTTAGAGTAGGCTGTTCAGAATTCAGACCGCATATCCTTCGACTTAGCTGCCATCAGCTTCATCTCTATTTGGAGAACACTAATATGATGACTCATGTTGGTCTCCAGTCTGGCAATTTCGTTCTTGTGCTGCAGCTTGAGTAACTCCAGGTCCGACTAATGAGATTCCTCCATCCTTACAATGTGGTCCCTCTGCCTCTGCTGGAACTTGAGATTGTCAGAGCTCCAGACCACTAACTCTGCAAATAGAGACTTAAAGTAGCGGACTTTCTCTCTTCTCATATCCATTGTTTGTTCAACCCATTCTCGGATTCTTAATACAACTCCGCGAATATCTTCAGTTATGTTAGCATCACGATTATCCATCTGTTGGTCCAGTGATGCAAAGTCGTGCTCCATTTTCTCTATCTCAGCAGAAATGGCTTTAAACGCCTTCAGAAAGTCGACTGTCGAAGCTGACTCATCCTCTGGTGAAACTGCATCAAAATCAAAACCAATAGGCACCATTGTTGTATCAGCTGGAGTTCCGCGTTCTTCTGGTGGGACCTGGACAGTGTACTTGGCTTGTTTTTTAGCGGATTCGGCTTCTAGAGGAGGTAATTGTGCTTCAAATGGGAAAACGTTTTCGAACAAATCATCTGGATAAATAGGGATTCCCGCAGGTCCAACTTGTGGAGCCTTTCCCTTCTCCGTTCAACTTGCTTCAGCTCAACTTGCCTCAGCTAATCCAGCTTCGTCGGCATTAGGAGCAGTTGTGTTAGCCTGCTGAGCTGATTGAGTTTCAGCTTGAGCAACTGTGTTAGCCTTCTTAGCTGACTGACCCTCAGATGTCTTAACAGCTTCTTCGGTATCAATAAGGGCTTCCTTATGAGTAGTCTGTTCCTCAGCTAACTTATCAGCATCATCGGAGTGTGATGGAGCCATTGGGGGTGGCCCATCAACCAATACAAATTTCATTGGAGCAATTTTATCACTAGCTTCACTCATTGGGGCTTGAGCATCCTCAGTTGTGTCCTTGTTGTATTCATCAATGGGGGTGGACTCAACTTCATTTTCGAATTCCAGGAATTTAATATAAACGTGTTCCTGAGAATCATGAAGAGCACTAATTTGTTCTTCACTATCAGCCGCCTCTACTTGAGGAATTTGCTCATTTACAGATTCTTTAACCAAGGAAGTCTCAACCTCCTTTGGGCCTACAACACCCTCAGCAGTCTCAACCGCTGGAGGGCCTTCTACATCCATGTGTGCAGTCTCAACTGCAGCAGGGTCTTTTACAGATCTCCCTGCAGCAGACTCAGCTGCCTTAGGGTCTTTGGTGGCATCCATCGGAGTCTCAACTCCTAGGATTGCACTTTCTGGACCAGGGGTCTCAACTCCCATGGTATCCATTCCATCCTTTGCCTTAGCTGCATCAACAGCATCATCGGCCTGCAGTGCAGATGAAGTTTCAGCTGAGACAGTTTCAACCGTCTGAGCTTCTTCAACTTCAGTCTGCTGTTTTGTTTGTTTCTCACCTTCGTCTCCTAACTTCATTTGTTTGTCTCCCACAACATCCTCTGACCTGGCTGTGGTGGTGAGAGCTTCCCCCTCAGCTGGCGCACTAGATAAGTTAAGAGTAGTGGGGTTGCTCAGCACCTGAGACTAGGTTGTTGTTCCCTCTGACTGATCAGCCGTGGGGGCAGGTGTCTCAACACCTTCTTTAGGAGTTGGCTTGGCTAGGGTGCCCGCTTTATCTCCTTCCCTAGCTTCATCGCCAATCTTCTGAGAGTCATTTTCTAAGTGCACGGGGGATGTGGTGGCAGCAATGTTGACAGCTATGTTCCACGCCACATCCATAGGGTTAGAGGTGGGAGAAAATATAGAAGACTGTCTCGGATCCTCTTGCAATTTTTGTTCGTGCATGGATTTAGATTCTTTGATGGCTTGTTGGAATTCATCTTTCTCTGCTGCTACATCAGGGTCGATCTCCTCTAAGTCGCTACTGTCAGTTGATTCCATTTCATGCTCAGGGCCACCAGTAAACATACACATCTTTGACTTTTTAATGGCCTTGGCCTTCACCAAAGCCTTATCTTTTTCATCTTCTTTCATATCACGAAGAACAGTCATATTGAAATCTTCATCAAGAGATGAGCGGAGAGAAATGTTCCCAGCAAGCTTAAGAGCTCATCTTCTTCTTCAATGTACTCTGGGTGCTCAAATTATTGTCGAGAGTAACTCAGCTTCCAATTTCTCCATTCCCTCAATCTCTGCTGAATATCAGGATATACAGGAGAAAAACATTATGACATCATCATCATCTCCTTCCTCTTGAATGTTGGCAAGTTAGGCGTGCTCCTCCTCAGGTTCATTGGTATCGGTCTGAGGGGAATGGACAGCTCTTTCCTCAGTAAACTTGGCTATCTCAGCTCCTTGCACTTCCACAGCTGTCTCTCGAGCAGCTGGGTCTTCTACAATCTGTTGATCGACATCATCAGTCTTCTCGGCATCCATGGTGGCTGCATCTCCACCATCTTTTTCTTTTGACTGGTTCTCTTGAGTTTCATCTGTCTCTTTTTTAGGCTTCTCTGGCTGAGTGGCAGACTCAGTTTTCTCAAGTTTAGACTTTTTGAACAGTCTTCTTCTCTTGGTCTAAACAAGAGGAATTTCATCCTCTTCAGCTTCTTCTTCGGTGGCTTCTGGCTCTACCATCTCTAACTTCTCCGCAACAGCTGGCTTCCAAGGCATAGTTGTGCACTTCTTCTTCAAGATCGGAGAAGGTTTAGATGTATCCTTCTCGATCTTGATTGCATGGGTAGGTGCATTCGATTAATTTCTTTGGGGCGGAGTGCTTTTGGATCTTTGTAGGGCAGGGCGAGCCTTCTTTGACTTGGCTGCAGGGGCAGGTGCTAGCTTAGCTGCAGCAGCTCTTTTTTTGCTAGATAGGCTTAGGAGAGAGAGCTGGGGCGGTTGTAGCTGTGTCTTCTGCAGCAGGGTCAGCTGACTCACCCTCACTAATATCAGTTTTCCTTGCATGCACTTTCTTCTGAGCACGAGATAAATTGGCCTTGATCATCTTCTTGTTAACATGAAATGGCTTTCCATGTCTCAAGGCAATCCCCTTCACTTCCATAAGATGGCCAACCACCAGGCGATACCCCAAAGATCATCTAAACGTCCCATCCTCCTTGATGGTCATGTTGATCACATTTTGGCAAATACTGCTGAAGACAAACTCAACCCAGTTGATCTTCTTCTCTTCCATAATCGCAACCATCACCATCAGCTTAGTTCGAGATAGCTGGTTAAATCTGCCGAACTTCATGTCGACGCACTTGGACACAATGTCCATCAGCCTATGATAATCATCCTTTATCAAATTCGCAGCTGGCTCAGGCTTGGCGATTTCCTTCCAAGCAGCAGCTAGGTTCACATCCTTCTCGGCAATCTCCTTCTGCCCTTTAGTAGGAAGCTTGCAGTGTTCAGTAAGGTCAGCAGCAGTGATCTTGATCTCCTCGTTGTGTACTGATGAGCGAATCTCATCATCATGAACTTCAGCATTGACATAAAACATGGCAACTTCTTCCAAATACGTATGAGAAAAATCCATCGTGAGAAAATCCTTCAGACCGGATTTCTCAAGATTTTCAACGATATTCTTCACCAGGGCCTTATCAGCACCCTGCTTCAGCATCCCTTCAAAGTCTACTATTGATCCTGAGTGGATCTTCTCAGACATCTTGACAAAGTCGTACGTAGCTTTCAATACATAGAGAATAAATGATGAATATAGATAAAAAAAATTCGATTTTTGAAGGTAAGGTTTTACACTTGCACAGAGAGAAAAATTCCTTGCTTGTTGAAGACGAGAGAGTTTTGTGAGGAGAGAGAAAATGGGTTTTGGCTTATATTGGACCTGAAAAGACGGTTTCTGGAATTTGAAAAATTACATCAAAATCGACGATCAGGATTTAACCTTTGAAACCGCACTAATTCCCCGCATTAAATGCAACAACATATATATCCAATCATACGCTAAATGTGCAGCTTTTGTTCTGACATCATAATTACGCTGACGTAATCCTTAAAAACATTCCCGCTCGCAGAAAACGACTTTGTTTTGTCACTTAGCTCATAAATAACTCAGCTAACTTCTAAAAGTGACTTAACTCTGCTTCTCTCTTCACATTAGATCACTCAGCTGTCACCTAACTCGATTGATTTCCCATCTTGGCTGTTTCACTTGGCTGAAATGTGAAACTTGCTTATTTTTCTTTCTCTCTTCTTTGTCTCTGCTGATTGAGTCTTCTGAGTTTCCTAACTCGGCTCAATTAACCCTAGCTCATTCTTAAGCTCTTCAAATCTCGATTCACATAGAAGTTTTGTGAATATGTCAGCTAACTGCTTATCAGTTGAGATATATTCCAAGGTGATGTCGTTCTTTTCAACATGATCTCTTATAAATGATATTTGACATCAATGTGCTTTGTTCTTGAGTGCAACACTGGATTTTGAGTGATTGCAATAGCACTAGTGTTATCACACATTATTGGAATCTCTCTTTCTTCAATATCATAGTCTCTCAGCTGTTGTCTCATCCAGAGAACTTGGGCACAAATAGCTGCCCGCAGCTATGTACTCTGCTTCAGCTGGGGATGTAGCTATTGAATTTTGTTTGTTGTTGAACCAAGAAACTAATCTATTTCCAACCATTTGACAAGTACCTGATGTACTCTTCTTGTCCACTCTACATACAGCATAGTCTGACTCTGAGTAACCTACTAGCTTGAATCCTCCTTCATTTGGATACCATAAGCCAACTTCTTGGCATCCCTTCAAATACCTTAGGATTCTCTTAGCTGCAGTCATGTGACTCTTTTTTGGTGCAGATTGAAATCTAGCACATACACCTACAGCAAAGGTGATGTCTGGCTTGATTGCTGTTAAATAGAGCAATGAGCCAATAAGGGCTCTATATCTAGTTTGATCAACAGCTTTGCCATCTGCATCCATATCCATCTTGACTGATGTGTTCATAGGAATCTTCACTGATAACTTTTCTTTCTTGTCAAATTTTTTCATTAATCTCTGGTATACTTGGTTTGACTTATGAAGGTTCCATCCTTCATTTGCTTGACTTGAAGTCCTAAAAAGAAAGTCAGCTCTCCCATCATGCTCATTTCAAATTTGCCTTGCATAAGGTTTGAGAACTCGTCACACAGCTTTTTGTTTGTGGATCCAAAGATGATATCATCCACATATATTTGAACAAACAGTATACTCTCTCCATCTTGAATCCTGAAGAGTGTCCTGTCAACTTTTCCTTTGGTGAATCCATTGTTAATTAGAAACGGAGACAATGTGTCATACCATGATCTTGGTGCTTGTTTCAATCCATACAATGCTTTCTTGACCTTGTAGACCTTATCTCCAATAGTTTTCTGCTCAAAACCTGAAGGTTGTTCGACATAGACTTCTTCCTATAACAGTCCATTTAGAAATGCACTCTTTACATCCATTTCATATACAGTGAAGTTCTTATGTTCAACATAAGCAAGAAACATCCTTATTTCTTCCAATCTAGCAACAGGAGCAAAGGTTTCATCAAACTCTATACCTTTCTCTTGGCAATACCCTTTGGCTACCAATCTTACTTTATTTCTGACAACAGATCCTTCCTCATTCATCTTGTTTCTGAATACCCACTTAGTACCAATGACATTTTGGTGAGTAGGCCTTTGAACCAATTCCCATACTTTGTTTCTTTCAAACTGATTCAGCTCTTCTTGCATGGCCTGAATCCAATGTGTGTCCTCCAATGCTTGAGATACATCTTTAGGCTCTATTTGGGAAATAAAACAAGTGAACATAGCTTCATGTTGGGCTCTGGATCTGGTTCTTATGCCATCTCTGACATCTCCAATGATTAAATTAGGTGGATGGTCTCTCAGCCATCTCACATCTGGTTGGAGTAAGTCTACTAGATTCATCCGCCTTACAGCTAAGTTGTCTTGAACAGCTCCTTCATCATCATTCAGCTGCAGACCTTCCAGTTTTCGTTGAGATTCAACTATCTCATCATCTTCAGGATTGAGTGCTCTCACATCTGCATCAACATATGGACTCTTCTGCATAGTTAGTTGATTCTGCTTCTCAGCTAACTCAGCAATGTCTTCTCCATTCACATTTGGCTCATCAACAACACATGGATAGAATCTTCTGTGACCATAGTCCTCTTGTGTTAGCACTCTATAGGCTTTACTCTCAGCTGAATATCCTAAAAAGATACCTTCATCAGCTTTAGCATCAAAAGCCTTCAAATTATCATTTCCATTGTTGTGGATGAAGCCCTTAC
The DNA here is from genome assembly GCA_016081115.2 of Rehmannia glutinosa. Lineage (NCBI taxonomy): Eukaryota > Viridiplantae > Streptophyta > Magnoliopsida > Lamiales > Orobanchaceae > Rehmannia > Rehmannia glutinosa. The sequence goes on from CM071934.1 coordinate 46,029,127, forward strand.
ATCCAAATATCTTAAAATATCCAACATTTGGCTTTCTCCCTGTCCAGATCTCATAGGGAGTCTTGGTTAATTGCCTATTGATCATGCATCTATTCTGAGTGTAGCATGCTGTATTTATGGCTTCAGCCTAAAATCTCTTAGGCGTTGTCCTAGAAGCTTCCTTGAGAGTTTTGTTTCTTCTTTCAGCTACTCCATTCTGTTGTGGAGTCCTTGTAGCTCATAACTCATGAGCAATACCATTTTCAACACAATATTGAGTTATAATCCCATTGATAAACTTAGTTCCCCTATCATATCTTATCTTTATGATGGTTTGGCTCTTCTCATTTTGAACTCTTCTCATCAGCTGAGGTAACTGCTGCAGTGTTTCCTTCTTTTTACACATGAAAATTGTCAATGTATATCTTGAATAATCATCCACCACAACTAAGGTGTATTTCTTTCCACTGATGCTAGCTGGCTCAACAGGACCAAATAAGACCATATGCAACAAATGCAATATCCTTGTTGAAGAAGGACTTGGCTTATCCTTGAAAGATAATTTGATTTGCTTTCCCATCTGGCATGCATGCCCGATACTTTCTTTCTTGTACACTGAGTCAGGCAATCCTTCCACAAGATGACTCTTTGCAAGCTTATTGATTGTTTTGAAATTCAGGTGACTCAGCTTATTGTGCCACAACCAACTGTATTTGGTTGTACTCTTTGCTAGCAGACATGTGCTTGGTGTAGCAGTAGACCAATCCACTACATACATGTTCTTCTGCTTTGTTCCTTGTAGCACAATCTCATTTGATTCAGCATCCTTGATTTGGCATACTCCCATGTTGAATCCCACATTGTATCCTTTGTCACAGAGTTGGCTGATGCTTAGCAGATTGAAATTGAGACCTTCAATATATGCAACATCTGTGATCTCCAGTCCATTTTTCTTTATGGATCCCGTGCCTTTGATTTTCCTTGGAGCTTCATTTCCTCCAAATATGACTTTTGCACCTTTGATCTCCTTGAATTTTGACAGATTTCTTTTATTCCCTGTTATATGTCTAGAACAGCCACTATCCATGTACCAGGTTCCTTGGCACTCAACTGTTCCTTGAACCTGCAATCAAGGAAATTAATTTTTAGGTACTCATACTTGCTTGGGTCCTGAGGGGTTAGTGCTATAAGATGCTCCAACCAACCTATAGCCAGATGATCTGACTCTAAGAGGTTTCCATCTATCAGTTCCATAATCATAATGCACATTACTAAATTACTTGGGGGTTTTAGGATCATACAACTGTCTCTTTTGTCTGTATGCCTATGTATGTGTTTGAGCATTTGATTTCTTGGGGTAATAGTGAAATTTCTGGGTGTTGTGCCTGGGTGCATATGTGCTGATAATAGCTCTTTTGCCTTGGCAATGACCTTTGCTGAGGTTGACGTCTTTGTCATTTTGACTTGTATCCCATAGGTCTTTGCTGATATTTCACATGATTATTCCAATCAGCTTGGTTAAGATAGTTTCTACCATTCCCTTCATATGAATTTCTTTGTTGAAATCTCTCGGGTTTTTGGTAGCTCTGTTTGGCTTTTACAGAGTATTTTCTGTTGGGAGTCTGCTCATGGACTTTTCTAAATTTCTTTTCAGTTGTCCTCTCAACATACTCTACTGGCTTCTTTCTTTTACCTTTGTATCCAAGGCCATTATGATTGTGATTGTATTTTGGTGTGGATGTTGTGCAACATATGGTGTTTTGGGCTTTTGGATTCCCTCATTGTTTGAGGATCCTTTCTCCAAAATCACCCTGGGAGTTTGACTATGCACAAGGAAATTGAATCTTATGCATGTCTTGTCTCCACACTCTTTTTGACTCATTATAAGTTCATCCAATGATTTGGATGCTTTTGTAAATGAAGCAATCACATTTTTAAGATATTTCTCTCTCTTTTCAGTTGCAGCTAACTCTGCTAAGATCTTGGCATTTTCAACCTTCAACTTGGTGTTCTCCTCAGCTATGTGACTTAGAGTACGCATCTCTTTAGTCAGCTGTGAGTTTTGGCTTTTAAGCTTGCTATTTTCCTCATTTAAAAGTGCGTGTGAGGTTTTAATGTGCTTAAAATATTTCATCATTTTGCCTAATGAATCGTAAGGATTTGTGGGTGATGAAGTGTGTGTATCACAGTCATTATCACTTGAATGTGAATGAGATGAGTTAGATTGTACCTCATCTTCTTGATCTTGTTCATTAGCCATGAGGCAGATCAAAGCATCTTCCTCAGTATCACTTGAGTAGTCAGCTTCACTGCTGTACGAGTCTGCTGGCTCTTTACATTTAGGTTTGGTTCGGCGTGATCTCGGCCTAACATGGCTTTCTTCTTTTCTTGTCTTCTTTCCTTGAAGACTCTTCTTTCTTCCTCATTTCTGTATTTGTTGAGTGGTGGATAGGAACAGTCAATAGCAAAGTGTCCTGGTTGTCTGCAATTCCATCACAGGTTTTCAGCTCTCGCAGCTCTCTGATTATCAACTCTTTGATGTTCAGCTCTCTTGGGTGGGCTGTCTTCCCTTGCTTTGGAATGTGCCGAATGTCTCCTAGAGGTCTCACCCTTGTTTCATTTGTTGTTCTTGTTAAAGAAGTTGTTGAATCTTTTCACCATGAGAGCAATTTCCTCCTGGTCAATGGTCTCTTTTGGATCAACTTTCTTCCCTTCACGGCCAACAATGCAGTTTTCTAGGGTACATCTATCTTCTCCTGCTCTTTCCTTCTTATCTCATACTCATAAGCTTTGAGATCTGAGAATAGCTCATGATTTGATGTTTTTTAGAGGTCCATTGAGTGTCTCAGGGCCATGACCTTCATTTCCTATTCAGCTGGGAGGGCTCTTAGAATCTTCATGCACAGTTCCTTTTGAGTGTACTCTTTCCCAAGAGCTGAAAGCTCATTAGTGATCTCTGTGAATCTGGCATCCAGTTGATCCAGATTTCACCTGCAAGCATTTTAAAATTTTCAAATTTTTGAATAGCAATTGTTAGTTTGTTTTCCTTAATCTGTTCAGATCCTTCACAAATCATGGTTAGCTTATCCCATATTTCTTTGACTGATTTGCATGACTTGACTTTATTGAACATAGCCTTATACAATGTGTTGTAGAGAATATCCTTGGCCACATTGTCCAGGTTGTATCTCTTTCTGTCTTCATTTATCCATTCACAGCGAGGTTTCTCAACCATGGCTGGTCTAGGCTCTTTTGCAGCATCCCCTCCTTCATCTTGAGGTGCTCTTCTTACAGCAGTGTTAACTTTGAATATTTGCAGTGGCCTATCCTCTATCACAAACCATATTTTATCGTGTACGGCTGATAGGTTAGCCTGCATGCGAATCTTCCAGTCATCAAACTCTTCCACAAAAAACATAGGAATACGAGTTAGATTGGCTTCCATGATAATAACTTTGCTTTTGAAATGAAAAACTTTGAAAAACACAAGTGTTATATCTTTTGAAAAAGATTGAGATCTAGTTCAGTAACCAGTGCGGAAGGCTTAATGAACCAACCGCTCTGATACCACTTGTAGGTCCCAAGGGGTGTGGTGTAAGGTTTAGAAGGGGGGGTTGAACAAACCTTACCAAATTTTCACTTTTTAGTCCTTTTAAAAATTTCAACAGAGTTGACTCAAATAAGCTAAGTCCTTAGGGGACAGATAGGTTGGCTTACTTCAGCAAAGTTACCTACTCAACAGACTTGACTGAGCTGTTGATAGTATAACTTAGATGCGTCAGCTAACACTTAACTTTTCAGTTGATTTGGTTTTATACAACGGAAGACTTAACACTCTTTGTTAATTTTAAGCACGTTTTTAACACTTGTTTTTAGCAATGTTATTATCAGCTTGGTTGGCATTTAACTCATCAGCAAGTACAAATATATGCAGGAAAATAAAGTGCCGAAAGTAAATGACACAAGCAAATTTTATAGGGGTTCAAGGATGGTGTAATTTCTCTAATCCACTCTTCTCCAACTCATGGAGGAATCCACTAAGTAACAGGTCAGGTTACAAAGCAATTCTTCATTCTACAGATAGCCTTAATCACACAGCTGGCTTCTCTTGCGACTCAACTTCTTCACAAGACAGCTGCCTTGCTACTTCAGCTCCCTTCAAACTCTTAGAATTGATCACACAACCTTCCAACGAGCTCGAAACTTCTGGTTCGACCTTGAACCTTACTACAGCTCCTTCAAACTTGGAGAGTAGACTCCTTTTGTTCTTTAAAACTTTTCCTCTTCAACTGGTTGAAGTATTCTTTCCTTCACAGCGTGTGTTGGATAGAGTTCCTTCGAGTTTTAGGCTTGAGGAATTTCTTGATAAGCTTTGAGAATATTTGCAGGTTTTGCTTGCTTGAAAATTTCTTGTAAGATTGAGTTGGTAACCTTTTCTCAAATGCTTCCTCAGCCTTTTATAGTGCTCATTTGAAAATTTGCCCGTTGAAGAGAGAGGCTATTTTCAAATGACACTTTCTTGTTCGTTGGCTTGTCTTTTCTTGACCTGCAACATTGTGATGTTGGACCTTCCTCATATTAAATGACTCTGCAGCTTTTCAGGGCCTGACATAAGCTTTAGTGTTTCCAATTAGTTTATTCCTTTTGCACAATTCTAGGCCAAACACTTTAAGACAAGTCATCTTGGACTTATTACTATATCGAGTAATATTCTTGACTTCCATCCAACGGATTAATGTCAGTCGACTGGACTTGACTACTGCTCTTTACCCCTTTGACTTGAGTCTACTTCATCCTTTAAGGAAAGACTCAACTGTCAGTTCAACTGGTAGACTTGGCTCTTTACTGACTTGACTGACACTTCTTCAACCTTTACACAGATGTTCCTCAGCTGGATCTCCTTCAGTCGAGTTTGTGCCTTCCATCTTGACCATACTTAGCTGACACACAGCTGGGTCTTCACTCTAGTCTTCAGTTGACTTCTTGCATTCTTTGACATAGCTGACTTCACTCAGCTCATGCAGTCAAAGTAGGAATACAAGGAAAATGGGGTGCCAACTTCTTATTCTATTTTTTACATGGTATCATAAAAATCTTAACAATAAATTTCCTAACAAAGAGAAGTGTCGCCCCCTTCTTCATTTGCATGAGGGGCGTCGCCCTCTCCTCCTGGGGGGCTTTACCCGCTGAAGTAATACATGTAAAATATACGTGCATTTAGGGGCTTAAAATGGTATATAATTGATACATTTGCATGTATATTTAGTGTGCTTTACTTGATTTCCTTAGAAGGACATGATACTGCGTATTCTTGTAACTTTTTACAGGAAACGGAGCGTAATTGAGAAGATATCAGTTGGAAGGTCCGGAAAAGATTGACGAGTGCAAAGAGAAGATCGAAAAGACAAAAAAATCGGACAAAAACTAGTCACACGGCTGTGTGACCTGCCCATGTGAAGATGAAAGTCCATGTGAAGTGTTTGAGAGAAAACAGGGACCCAACCAAGCCGCAAGAGGTCGTGTGAGACCACACGGTGTGTGGAGGACCGTGTGAAAGCCACACGGCCGTGGTGGATCGATCGTGGCGGATTTTTGTGTCCTTTTCCCACTCAAACTCACAAGTGATCTCTCAAAGCACTTATATAAAGGACCCAAGGGCTGCACGAAAATTAATTCATCTATACACCATACAACACAACAAAATACCCAAGAAAACAAGATCAAAGGTCTTCTGAGAGAGGAGGGCTAGGTTACGAAGAACACCAACAAGGCCTTTTACATCTACGGAAACACAAGAGCTTCGAAGGCTTAAAAGGAAGATCCATCCTGATAAGAAGGGGTTTTCTTTCTTAGTTTAGATCTCTTGTCTATGCTTAAACGATGTCACAATGTTGATTTCAAGTTTGTCTATGAATTTGTTATCAATGTAGAGCATAAATATTTGCATTAAAATTTTTCCATTTTTTTATTTTTCGGTTTTTATCTTAGTTTTTTATTTTATTTTAGCACGTTTATCGTTTTAGTACGTTTAATTGATTTTTTGTGTGACTTTTGCACCTCTAATCTCCTTGAATCTTGACAGGTTTTTCTTGTTTCTTGTCATGTGTCTCGAACAGCCAATATCCATGTGCCAGGTTCCTTGGCACTCAGTTGTTCCTTGAACCTGCAATCAAGGAAATCAGTTTTTAGGTACCCATACTTGCCTGGGTCCTGAGGGGTTAGTGCTATAAGATGATCCAACCAACCTATAGCCAAAATACTTGACTCTAAGAGGTTGCCATCTATCAGTTCCATAATCATAGTGCACATTAGCAAATTGCTTGGGTGTTTTAGGTTCATACATCTGTCTCTTTTGTCTGTATGCATGTGTTTGTGTTTTAGCAATTGCTTTCTTGGGATAGTTGTGGTATTTCTGAGTGTAGTGCTTGGGTGCGTATGTGTTCTGATAATAGCTCTTTTGCCTTTGGAATGACCTTTGCTGAGTTTTAGGTCTTTGCCATTTTGGCTTGTATTCCATAGGTCTTTGTTGATGCTTCACATTATTCCAATCAGCATAGTTTGGATAGTTTCTACCATTCCCCTCATGTGTGTTTCTCTGATGAAATTTCTGGGGTTTCTGATAGCTCTGTTTGCTTTTCACAGAGTATTTTCTATTTGGAGTTTGCTAAGGAACTCGGTTGGATTTCTTCTCAGTTGTCCTCTCAGCATACTCAACTGGTTGTTTTCCTTCCCCTTTGTATCCAAGGCCAGTTTGTTTGTGATTGTGCTTTGGAGTAAATGTGGGTGCAGCATTTGGTGTTTTGGGTTTTTGAGATGCTTCATTGCTTGAAGATCCTTTTTCCAAAATCACTCTTCGAGTTTGACTGTGCACAAAGGAATTAAATCCTATGTCTGTCTTATCTCCACATTCTTTTTGACTCATGATAAGATCATCCAATGATTTGGATGCCTTTGTAAATGACGCAATCACATTTTTTAGATATTTTCCCTCTTCTCTATAGCAGCTAACTCTGCTGTGATCTTTGCATTTTCAGCCTTCAGCTTAGTGTTCTCATCAGCTATATGACTCAGAGTACTCAGCTCTTTAGTCACCTGTGAGTTTTGGCTTTTAAGCTGGCTATTTTCCTCATTTAGAAGTGTGTGTGTGAGGATTTTATGTGTTCAAAATCTTTCATCATTTTGCCTAATGAATCATAAAGATCAGTGGGGTGATGAAGTGAGTGTATCACAATCACTATCACTTGAATCTGAATGAGATGAGTTAGAGTGTATCTCATCTTCTTGATCTGGTTGATCTTGTTCTTTAGCCATAAGGCAAATCATAGCCTTTTCCTCGGAATCAATTGAGTAGTCAGCTTCACTACTCTCTGAGTCTGCTGCTTCATTGGACTTATATCTGTCGGTTTAGCCAAAGACCAACATGGCTTTTTTCTTTTCCTGTCTTCTTTCCCTGAAGACTTTTCTATCTTCCTCATTCCTATATTTGTTGATTGGTGGATAGGAACAGTCAACTGCAAAGTGTCCTGGTTGTCTGCAGTTCCAACACAGGTTATCAGCTCTTTGATCAGCTCTTTCTGTTCTTGGATTATCAGCTCTCTGATATTCAACCCTTTTATGTTCAGCTTTCTTGGGTGGTCTGTCTTCCCTTGACTTGGAAGGAGCTGAATGTCTTCTGGAGGTCTCACCCTTATTTTTTTTGTAGTTCTTATTGAAAAACTTGTTAAATATTTTGACCATCAGGGCAATTTCCTCCTGGTCTATGGCTTCCTTGAGTTCAACTCTCTTTCCATCATTAGCCATCAGTGCAGCTGTCTTGGGTACATCTGTCTTCTCTTGCTCTTTCCTTCTCAGCTCAAACTCATAGGCTTTGAGATCGAGAATAGCTCATGATTGGATATTTTTGAGAGATCCATTGAATGTCTTAGAGCCATAACCTTCATTTCCCATTCAGTTGGGAGGCTTCTCAAGATCTTCATACGCATTTCCTTTTGTGTATACTCCTTCCCAAGAGCTGAAAGCTCATTTGTGATTTCAGTGAATCGGCATCTAGCTGATCCAAGGTTTCACCTACAAGCATTTTGAAATTTTCAAATTTTTGAACAGCAACAGTTAATTTATTTTCTTTAATTTGTTTTGATCCTTCACAAATTAAAGTCAGTTTATTCCAGATTTCTTTTGCGGATTTGCAAGATTTGACTTTATTGAACATTGCTTTGTCCAATGTCTTGTAGAGTATGTCTTTGGCCACATTGTCCAAGTTGTATCTCTTCATGTCCTCATTAGTCCACTCAGTCCTTGGTTTTTCAACCATGGCTGGTCTTGCTTCAGCAACAGGTTCTTCTCCTTCTGCTGCAGCTGCTCTTCTTACAGCCATGTTCACTTTGAGTATTTGCAGTGGCCCATCCTCTATCACAAGCCACATTTCATCATGTAATGCAGATAGATGAGCCTGCATGCGAATTTTCCAATCATCAAATTCTTCAACAGTGAACATAGGAATGCGTGTCAAATTTGATTCCATGATAATAACTTTGCTAAAAAAAGATTTTGAAAAAACAAGTGTTAAAAAAAACTTTTTGAAAAGATAGAGATCTAATTCAGTAACCAGTGCGGAAGTCTCAATGAACCAACTACTCTGATACCACTTGTAGGTCCCAAGGGGTGTGAAGTAAGGTTTAGAAGGGGGTGAATAAACCTTACCAAATTTTCGATTTAGTCCTTTTAAAATAATTCAACAGAGTTGACTCAAACAGATGTGTCCTTGATGGACAGCTAAGTTACCCACTCAATGATTTCGATAGAGTCGTTGATAGTATCTTCATTTGCTCAAGCCAAATACTTAACTTGGCTGATTGGTTTTTAACAGCGGAAGACTTAACACCCTTAGATTAGTTTTAAGTATGTTTTTAACGCTTGATTCTTAGCACTTAGTTATTTTTCAATTGGATAGCAAATATGATTCTAATAGCAGATATAATGTAAATTTTTGAAAGTAATGACACAAATATTTTATAGAGGTTCGAAGATGGGGTAATTCTTCTAATTCTCTCTTCTCCAACTCCTGGAGGAATCCACTATGTAATAGATCAGTTTACAAAGCGGTCAACAGTCTGGAGACAGCCTTGATCACACAGTTGGCTTCTCTTGCGACTCAGCTTCTTCACAGGGCAGTTGTCTGGCTACTTCAGCTCACTTCTCAAGTTCTTGGATTTGATCACGAAGCCCTCCAACAAACTTGATAATGGTTCGACTTGGAACCTTTCTACAATCCTAGCTTGGAAAGTAAACCCCTTTGATTTCTTCAAAAGTTTCCTCTTCAACAGATTTGAAGTTGTCTTTCCTTCACTACTTGTGTTGGATCGATTTCCTTCGAGTTTCAGGCTTGAGGAATAGCTTGAATGTTTATGAGAATAATGCAGGTTAAATGCTTGAATATTGCTTGCTTGTTCGTGGTTCAGGTAACCTTTTCTCAATAACTTCCTCAGCCTTTTTATAGTGCACATTTGAAATTTTTCCCGTTGCCTAATTTCAAATGTCACTTTTGTTCGTTGGCTTGTCTTGATGCTGTCCTTGATGTTGACCTTTCCTCGTATTAAATGTCTTCGCAGCATTGCAGTGCCTGACACAAGGTGCAATGTTTCCCATTGGTTCATTCCTTTTGCATATTTCTGGGACTAACACTTTAGACTATGACTTTGACATATTACTATATTGAGTAATATTCTTGACTTTAATCAACGGATCTAAGTCGATTGTCTTAATTAGATCTTTGTCTTTACCCGAGGTGACTTGAGTCGGCTCGGTCATTGGATAACTCAACTGTCACTTCAACTTCGAAACTTGGCTTCTAGAGATGACTTGACTGACACTTCTTACAACTGTTCCTCAGCTGACACTCCTTCAGTCGAGTCCTTGACTTCCTTTTAGGCCATACTCACCTGACACACAGTAGAGTTCAATCCAGTCCGCAGTTGACTTCTTGTAATCATTAGCATAGCTGACTTGACTCAGCTTTTCCAGCCCTATCTATTACAACACAAATTACAAGGAAAATGGGGTGCCAACTTCCTAGTTTAAGTTTTACATGGTATCATCAAAATCTACTCAATAAATTTCCTAACAGGTTTCATCAAAATCTATTCCTTCTTCTTGGCAATACCCTTTGGCTACCAATCTTGCTTTGTTTATCACAACAGATCCTTCCTCATTCATTTTGTTTCTGAATACCCATATAGTACCAATAACATTTTGGTGTGTAGACCTTTGAACCAATTCCCAAACTTTATTCCTTTGAAACTAATTCGGCTCTTCATGCATAGCTAAAATCCAATGTGTGTCATCCAATGCTTGTGAAACATCTTTAGGCTCAATTTGAGAAATGAAACAAGTAAACATGGTTAAGTCCTGGATCTGGTTCTCACTCCATCTCTAACATCTCCACCAACTCAGGTGGATGGTCTCTCAGTCATCTCACATCTGGTTGAAGTAAGTCTGTTGGATTAAGTCTTCTTGCAGCTAAATGTCTTGAACGGCTTCTTCTTGATCTTTATCATTCAACTGAAAGCCTTCCAACTCTCTTTAAGATTCAGTTATCTCATCTTCATCAGGGTTGAGTCTTTTGATATATGCCTCAACATAGGGACACTTCTGAATAGTCGGATGATTCATCTTGTCAGCTAACTCATCAATGTCTTCTCCATTTACATTAGGTTCATCAAAAACTACATGGATAGTCCTCTTTACTCTCAGATGAGTATCCCAAGAAGATACCTTCATTAGCTTTAGCATCAAAAGCTTTCAAATTGTCATTGCCATTGTTATAAATGAAACACTTGCTTTCAAATATATGAAAATATCCAACATTAGGCTTCTTTCCTGTCCCAATTTTATATGGGGTTTTGGAGAGCTGCCTATTTATCATACACCTATTCTGAGTGTAACATGCAGTGTTAATGGCTTCAGTCCAAAATCTCTTAGGCAATCCAGCTTCAACTAACATGGTCCTTGCAGCTTCCTTCAGGGCTCTGTTTCTTCTTTCAGCTATTGCATTCTGTTGTGGAGTTCTTGCAGCTAATAACTCATGTTCGATACCATTCTCTGTGCAATACTGAGTTATAACCCCATTGACCAACTCAGTTCCTCTGTTAGACCTTATCTTGATAATGGTTTGACTCTTTTCATTTTAAACTCTTTTCATAAGTTATGGAAGCTTTTGCAAAGTTTCCTTCTTTTTACACATAAAGATGGTCCATGTGTATCTTGAATAATCATCCACCACCACTAAGGTGTATTTCTTTCCACTAATACTAACTGGTTCAATAGGACCAAACAAATCCATATGCAATAAATGCAAGATCCTGGTTGAAGAAGGATTTGGCTTATCCTTGAATAAAGATTTGATTTGATTTCTTTTTTTACATGCACGGATGCTCTTTCTTCTTCGAGTCTGGCAATCCTTCCACAAGATGACTCCTTGCAAGTTTGTTGATTGACTTGAAACTCAGGTGGCTCAGCTTTTTGTGCCCACGACCCAACTTGATTCAACATCTTTTTGCATGTACTTTTAGCAAAGATACCAATCTACTACATACATGTTTTTCTTCTAGATCCAGATAGCACAACTTCATTAGATTCAACATCTTTGATTTTGCAGACACCCATGTTGAATCATACATTGTAGCCTTTATCACAGAGTTGGCTGATGCTCAGCAGATTAAAATTCAGCCCTTCAACATAGGCTACATCTGTGATTTCCAATCCATTTTTCTTTATGTATCCAACGCCTCTTACTTCCCCTGGAGCTTCATTTCCTCCAAATATGACTTTTGTTCCTCTTAACTTCATGAAGTTTGACAGATTCTTCTTATTCCCAGTTACGTGTCTGGAACAACCACTATCCATGTACCAGATTCCTTGGCACTCAGTAGTTCCATGAACCTGCAATCAAGAAAATCAAGTTTTAGGTACCCAAACATGTCTGGGTCCTGAGGGGTTAGCACTATAAGGTGATCCAACCAACATATAGCCAAATGATCTGACTCTAAGAGGTTTCCACCTATCAGTTCCATAATCATAATGAATTTTAGCAAATTGCTTTGGAGCTTTAGGAACATATATCTGTCTCTTTTGTCTGTATGCCTGTGAGTGTGCTGGTGCCTTTGCTTTCTTTGGATAATATGGAAACTTTTATGCATATTGGGCATTGTGTTTGGGTGCATATGTGGCTGATATTGGTTATTTTGCCTTGGGAATGACCTATTTTGGGTCTGAGGTCTTTGCCACTTGGGATTGTATCCCATAGAACTTGGCTGATATCTTATTTGATTATTACAATCAGCCTAACTAGGATAGTTTCTACCATTCCCTTCATATGGTTTTCTCTGCTGAAACCTCTGGAGCTTTTGGTAGTTCTGTTTTGCCTTCAAAGAATATTTTCTATTTGGAGTCTGTTGATGGACTCTTCTGAATTTTGTTTCAACTGTCCTTTCAACATACTCTGCTGGCTTTTTGCCGTTATTTTTGTAACCCATACCAACATGTGTGTGCTTGTGATTGTGAGTGGGTGCAACATATGGTACTTTTGGCTTTTGGACTCACCCATTACTTGAGGATCCCTTTTCCAAAACCACTCTAGGAGTTTGAGCATTGATAAAGGAATTAAATCCTAAGCCTACCTTGTCTCCTATTTCTTTTTGAATCATCATTAAGTCATCCAATGATTTGGATGACTTACTGAGTGATGCAATCACATTTTTTAAATCTTTTTCCATCCTTTTCTTTTCAGCTAAGTCAGCCTTGACCTTAGCTATTTCAACCTTCAGCTCTTTATTCTCATCAGCTATGTGATTGAGAGTACTCAGCTCTTCAGTCAGCTATGAGTTTTGGCATTTGAGCTAGCTATTTTTTCTCATGTAAGAGTGTGTGTGAGGTTTTCATGTGCTCAAAATCTTTCATCATTTTGCCAATTGAATCATAAAGATCTGTGGGTGATGAAGTATTTGTTTCACTATCACTTCCATCAGAATGTGAGCTAGATGAGTTAGAATTTACCTCATCTTCCTGTTCTTTGGCCATGAGGCATATCAATGCCTCTTCTTCTGTATCTGAGGAATAGTCAACTTCACTGCTATTTGACTCAGTTGTCTTCTTACACTTAGTTGTGTCAGGTTCAACAACCACCATGGCTTTCTTTCTTTCTTGTCTCATTTCTCTGAAGACTTTTCTTTATTCCTCATTTCTTAACTTGTTGACTGGTGGATAGGAACAGTCAACAGCAAAGTGTCCTGGTTGTCTGCAGTTCCAGCATAGGTTCTCAGCTTTCTGGTAATCAGCTATCTGGTTGTCAACTCTATGATATTCAACTCTCTAGTTGTCAGCTCTCTGTAGTTGTCTATATTCCTTGCTCTTGGAAGGTTTTGAGTGTCTTCTGAAGGTTTCACCCTTGTTCCTTTTGTAGTTTTTGTTAAAGAACTTGTTGAATCTTTTAACTATCAGGGCTATCTACTCTTGATCAATAATGTCCTTGGATTCAGCTTTCTTGGATTCTCCAGCCATTAGAGCAGTTGTCTTGGGTACAACTATCTCTTCTTGCTCTTTCCTTCTGAGCTCAAATTCATATGCCTTTAAATCTGAGAATAGCTCATGGTTGGAGATTCTTGTCAAGTCAGTCCATAGAATGTCTTAGGGCCATCACTTTCATTTCCCACTCAGCTGGGAGCGACCTTAGGATCTTCATACACATCTCCTTTTGTGTGTATTCCTTTCCCAGAGTTGAAAGTTCATCGGTGATTTCTGTAAATCTAGCATCTAGCTGATCCAGAGTTTCACCTACAAGCATTTTAAAATTTTCAAATTTTTGTACAACAATAGTTAACTTATTCTCTTTAATTTGCTCTGAGCCTTCACAAATTAGAGTAAGCTTCTCCCATATTTCACAAGCAGTCCTACAAGATTTCACTTTGTTAAACATAGCTTTGTCGAGAGTTTTGTATTAAATGTCATTGGCAACATTGTCCAAGTTGTATTTTTTTCTGTCCTCATTGGTCCATTCGCTTCTTGGTTTTTCAACCATAGTAGGCCTTGGTGCTGCAGCAGCCTCTCCTTCAGCAGCGGGGCAACAACTCTCACAGTTGTATTCACTTTCATGATTTGTATGGGTCCATCTACATGACGAACCACATTTTATCGTGCAGTGCTGAGAGAGGTACTGCATGTGAATTTTCCAATCATCAAACTCCTCAACAGTGAACAAGGAGCTTATTTGTAACACTTTTTGTTTGAAAGATTCTAAAGTTATTTTGCAGATTCCTTTATGTTATGAGAGAGCAGGGATCTTGTTGTTTGGCATTTGGAGAGTAAAGGAAACTACACTGTCAAATCAGCATATCAACAACTCATTAAGATCAAGAGATGAAAAATAAATCTCTCGGAGTCAAGTGAGGGGATGAAGAACAAAATTCAGATGTGAAAGAGGAGCTGGAACTTGAAAATTAAAGGTAATATTAAGCATTTTATTTGGAGATGCACTCATAATGCTTTGCCTACTGCTGTTTTGCTGGGGAAAAAAAGGGATGGATGTGGATTCTCTTTGTCAAATTTGTGGCAAATTAAGAGAAACTTTGGAACATGTTTTGTTCTCTTGTGATCGATCAAGGCTGGTTAGGAAATTGGCTCCAGTCAGTTGGTTTGAAGTTGAAGCAGGACAAATTAAATTTGATGGATGGTGGAACAATCTTGGTGCTATGGAACTGGCTAAATGAACTCAAGATAGGATCCAACTGTCAACATATATTCTATGGTGGATTTGGAAAGCTCGTAATTTGTGGGTGTTTCAGAAAGTGGAATGCAATGCGAAAGATATTGTGGAGAGGGCCTGGAATGATTGGAATGAGTTTTAGGCTGCTACCGATTTCTATGGGAGCTTTAGGAAAATTTGTGAAACCAAAGAACAACCTAGGAGGTTAACCTGAGATCAATAGGACCATGTTTTACCTTGGTCAGTGTAGGGCAGGTGATTAACTCCAAAACTTTGTTGGGAAGGGGGATTGATAATAAAGGATGAGATGTGATTCAATCATGGGTTGTATCTAGGGATGTTGTTCAAGATTCAGTGGAGGCATCACTGTTTGGAATTCGTCATGGTATTTGTGCGATTTACAAGAATGGAGTGAAAAAGATTATCATTAAAGTAGATGATAAGAATATTGTTGCCAACTTAAACTCAAAATCCTTACTTCGAGGGGGGAGGGCCAATAGCCAAGGATATCTGCTTTTTATGGTATCTTTTTTATTTTTGCGTTTTTGTTGCCCTGGACGATAAGAGTATCTCTATTTGTAATAGATTAGTTCTTTTAGGGTCGGATAGCGATTTTGATTTGAATTGGTTTAACCAATTCCCTTACTGGCTAATCTATTAGTCAAGTCGGCTCAAAGTCAGTTGGCTTCAAAGTTCGTTGTAGTTCTGTGATTTGAGTTATTTTGAATGAAAAGCTATTGTTTGGGGAAAAAAGAAGGGACGTAGTTCATCTACTTCGTTATAACTTTAATTTCAGTCATTATTTTATATAATAAGATCTTTTTTCTTGGGAATGTTATATAATAAGATCTAATTGAATGTCGTAGTAATCCTTAAAAAATTTAGTAATGATTGAGTTTAATTGAACGATAAAAGATATAATTCTAGTAATTATAAGAAAATTAATGCATGTTTGGGATCACTTATACAAAAGACCAATGAAAAAAATGAATTTCTTAATAAACGACTTTTCAAAAAACCTCCAATCCAGAATTTTCTATTATGAATTTTTCGGAGGAGTAACTTATGCAAAAGTCTATTCTAAATTAAGGGCATCTCCAACCCAACTCTATAACTCACACTATTACACCAAATATGCAAAAATTCTCTCCAACCCAACTCTAAACCTTACACCAAAGTTGGTGTAGTGAATATCCCCTATTTGCCCTCCAATTCTCTTCTACTTCAAATTTAAATCCAATTGTATCCTTATTTTACATATAATTAATTTATATAACATGGTTTTAATAATTAATTAATAGTTTCTATAAATAATAATAATTAACAAATGATTACAATTTAAACCAAAAGAGATAGTAATATTAATTCTAGTATTTATTTTTTGTAATAGTTAATTAATGTAATATTAATTAAATGTAATTTTTTAGTCAATTACATTAATAGTAATGAAATATACATAAATAAAATAATTAGATAAATAAATAGATTTGTTTACTATAAAATGAAAAAGAGAGAATAAAATATTCATTTGGTGTAAGATTTGATGTAATAGGTTGGAGATGACCAAACATCAACTATAATTGAAATGGACTTTTATCCATCTCAAAAGTGCTCCTATACAAACACTTATGGTTGAGTACTTGGGTTTAATTGAAGGGTTATGTAACAGATTGTGGCATTTGCCACAAATAATTGCACTTTTGTATTTATATTAGCTTCAATTCAATTTGATTCGTTTACATCCCTAGTTGGGATGGAGCTAAGTAAGAGAAAAAATGGTGTAGGAAAAAGGTGGTCAAATACTCCTACAAGTGTAATTTTAGGGGGATTGGCAATATTCAGTCAAATTAGCCAAAAATGAGTTCCACTTATCCGAAAATGATAGTATGCATTTTATAATTTGTAAAAAAAGTCTAAATTTTAAAAAAAATAGTTTAATTGGGTGTCACAATTACCTCACAAATATAATTTTGTGTGGTATTTACGATATTCTGTTAAATTTCTTGTTGTTTTTTATTTATGTGTTGTTTGTTTATTATGTAATCGGGTTTTCATTCAGTGATATTTCACACTCTAGTTATCCGAAAATTGGTTATGTATTTAATATTTAGAAGCAATTTTTGAAAATTAAAATTTAAAAAAAAATTAAATTGTAGGGGCCAATCAAATTCGCGCCTAGACAAGCACATAAATTATTAAACCCCCTCAATACACCCCAACTTTGAAATTAATTGTGGAAATGCCACAATATATTAAAATAACCCTAAAGTAGGCGCCATTCATAAATTATTAAACCCCCCTCAATACATCCCAACTTTGCAATTATTTGTTGAAATGCCACAATATGTTAAATACCCCTTAATTGATTGACAACTTGATAATATGGACTTTTATTTATTTTTATTTATTTGTGGGGTTTTTTTATGCCCTTGAGTTCAAGACGAGTGATATCTTGTGGGGTTTTACCGTATGTATTATTTCCAAAAAAAGAAAATTAAAATGGGGACGGTTTGGGGATCTACTTACCCGGTTTTCGGCCTTTATCAAGAACTAAGGGGTGATTTTGGACACTCGCAAAAATACGGCATCAAATAAGTCTGAAATAACCGACTCAGTGTACCAACTCGGAATAGTCAAGAATCTTCGCTAACCTTGTCCATTAAGTAAAATCAAGAAAAACAACAAAGGAAATCGCAGAAGAATCAGGAAATCAGAAAAGAAGAAATTATCAAATTGAAGAAACAAAATGGCGTTGCAATGGGTGATACTGGCGTACGTGGTGGCAGCAGAGGCGGCGGTGGCTATTCTCTTGACATTACCATCGCCAAAAGCTGTGAAATCTCGTATTGTATCGCTTATCTCGCTTATTCTCCAGCCTTCACTCTTTATCATACCATTCTCCGCTTTTCAGCTTCTAGGTATGCACATATTTTGTTCTTAATTTGCTGTTTCCGGAATTGATTGTTGATTTCTCATGATTTTTGACTTTGGTTGTTGCAATTTGAAGTTTTTTCCCCTTTAATTTTGTTTGGGTTGATGTCAGATATATACTGGAAGAATGAACATCGGTTGATGTGTACTGGGGAGATTTGCACTGCTGCTGAGAGGGATCGCTACGAGAAATCGGTAATTAATTTCTACTTTCTTTCCTTGTTTATCGGTTGTTGGTTAAATCAGGTTGTCATATTGCTCATGTGTTTGGTTGTATGATAAAAGTATTTATATACGCGAGCTAAAAGTGATTGTTATGTGCTGAAATGTATGTTTGCGTCATTTCTTAGAATGAATGTTTGCTTGATTTAAAACTTAAGATTGAACTGAGCAGTGCACTTAACTTATTGATGTCATTGTTATACTCGATTTAATTGTTACTATATTTACCTTCTCTGTTGCCCACAATGGATCTTACTGGAGTTGTCAAACTTTATCCATAATGCTTGGTGTTCTTTACTTTCCAAAAAATACATGAATTTCTGATTGATCCCATTTCGGTAAAAATATTATTTGAAATAGGTACGAGAACAGTTACAATTAGAGACTTCATAGATGATACTGGGATATTCTTAAAAAATGTGAAAATGGATCCTAGAACTTGATGAATGAATCAAAGAATTTCTGTTCATGTCCATGTATATACAAATGTTTGTTTTAAGGTTCTTTTTCCTCCCTTTCCATTTGAAAACTATGGAGGGCCCTATAACTCATTCTTATTGGTCTTGTTGGTTGTTTGAGTTTTTACACTTACCAACAAAGACATTGAGCTGTATCGTGTTATTGGCGAGTCCTATTAAAACTGTTCATTTGTTTTTATGACTTAGTTTAAGACAGAGACTATTAGTTTGTGTGCAGCGTTAATTTGCCTGGGAGGTTATTAATTTGTGTGCAGTTTTAGTGTGCCTCAAAGGTTAGTATATCGTACTTGATATGGCATCTTTTACCTAAGTCCTTGTGCTTTTATGACGACATCGACCATCTTTAGTTTTTAATGAGATCCTTCACATAGCATCTAAATTCTCAAAACACTTTTCTTTACCATGTCCCCGTGGTCAGAAGTAGTGCACCTTAAAAGCAGTACACAGTGTGTGCTTTTCTTTGATTTACCATTCTAGTAGTTCATTTTGTTTTAAGTTTTGCCATAAGGCATTTAGTGCAAGTGCACTCTTAAATTCTGCCCTGTTGATGCAGATTTACAAGTCTCAGAGGAACGCAGTGTTATGCACGGCTGCATGCCTCCTTTATTGGTATTGGCATTTCTGATTTCGTGACTGACTTTATTAATCGAGTTATTTTCTCACACGATTCTTACTTGTCTGCCTTTCAAATGTTTTGTGCAGGTGCATCTATCGCATTTGCAAGTATTATAGGGATATCCAAAGCATGGAGGAAGTGGAGAAGAGGTACAAGGACCAGTAGTAAGCATTTTCCCACTATTTTCTTCCTTCAATACAGTAGACACGAGGCGATCCATTAGCAATATGAAAGAGTCGAGATGTCTGTAATGATAGTTTTTGTCAAATTTGTGAGCTGCTGTAGCTTCCTACACTGGTGTAATATATGTAGCTCTTTTAACTTAATTCTGCATCTATAAATTGTGGACTTCGCGGATTTGGAAAATAAATTGTGGATTTTAGGTTATGATCATGATGACGTAGTTCATTATTGAAGTTCATCGAATGTTTCTGATATAATTCACTCATTGTGGTACGATCCTGATATCATGGATTGATATATAAGAATCCACGGCTGTTTAGTTTGTGGAAAGCCATGTTCTGTTGTTGCTTCTTGTATAATGCGGTGATGGGATCCCAAATGGTTTATTATTCGAGAGCAGTATTTGCTCCAACGATAATGTCGGGTCCATACAACATACTAGTTTAAACTCGCAGCTCATGTTTCCCCATCTCACACTAGTGTCAAATTTATTCACACCAAGTGCACATACATATATTACCTGCATGTAGGGATCACAATGGAGCGGGTTCAAACCCGGACCTGTAATGAACAGTGCAGTTCCAAAACCCGGTCAAACGAGTCTTGTGCCAGATAACATGTTAAATTTTTTTAAACAGGTCTTGGGACAGGTCACGGGTCTAGCTATGTATTATTTTTTAAGAAATATTATGATTGTTTTTTGCTTTATCATTCTAATTAGTTTAAATTATGAAATAGTTCATGCAATAAATTTCAACTTGTCTTCATTTCATTTTTCTCTTTTTGTTGCGAGTCACTAACGAGGGAATACAAAATTAATTTATAAAGTTGTGCACTTGCAAATGTGGTGTTGGTAGCCTGCGTTCAAAAAAAAAAAAAAAAAGAAAAAAAAAAGAAAGAAAGAAAAACACTCATCCTCTATTCCCCTTTGAGCTTCTGCAAATTCAGACTAATCAGTTCACTCCCCTTTAATTCTTGTTTTTTCGATGCTGAATTTTGAAAAAGATAATAGTTTTACAGGGTACTTATTAATTTCATTGTTTTCATGATAGATATTTAAAGAAAATTAGATCTGGCGATGCATAACAATTTAAAATGGTCGACAAAATTTGACATTAACTTAGCAATTGGTATTTCAAATTTTATGAAAATTTAATAAGCTAAATTATCCAACTCAGAATAATCAGCACACCTTAAAACAGACGAGGGATTTCTGTAAGCATCAAATTGTTTTCCAATAATCACGTAAAAAATTGTTATAAACGTCCTCGGAGCTGTAAAAACTTTGCAAAGGCTGAATATTTTGTCCTGGATTTTACAACCTCAACCTCCAACCAGAAAACAAAAATCAATAACATAATATCGGGTGATCACAGGGAAAAGTAGACTGTTTCTGCACCTGATAACAAATCCTCATCACTCATGGCATATATACTTCCATCCTTCACCTCCTCCCACTCGATTATCTCTCGCATGTATCTAAATGCTTCATCAACTGATCTTCGATCATGACCTTCGACTTGGCGAACATAGAGCTTTCTGCCCGTGATAGAGGTGTACAACTCCTTGAACTTCACAGCAATATAGTAAAACGCCTGATGGACCATGGAAAGATTCTTGCTATGAGTCTTCAAGGGGTCGAAATCCCTGAACCACTCACAAACAGTTATCGGGACTCGGTTGATTTTATCCCCAAATAGATCATAATCGGTCAAGAGCAGCAGAAAGGGTGTGCCCTCAAAACAATAATGTTTTGCTACATTCTCAAAGAAATTTCTGCTTGCCAGCATCTTGTTCTGTTTTAGACCCGTACGATGAGTCCACATTTGGTCATAGTCACTCAACGAAACACAGAAGACCACAAAGTTCATGCTTTCGAACATTTCTAACCATTTGCAGCCATCATTTGGTCCCTTGGAGCTGAGGTAAACCAATTGGTACCTGAGAATAGTACGAGGAAAGTCATCTTTGAGAGTAATTACAAAAACTTTCCCTAAGGTTTAGACCAATTACAAACAAATGTATATTGAAATTACAAATACCCCCTAAAAATATTACAAACACTCCCTCAGGTTTGTATTTACTCAAAAAATACCCTCCCTCATCTTGAGAGTGTTATTTGTAAAATCGAAATAAATATCAAGGGGGTATTCGTACGTTTGAAAGACAACTGGGTTTTTTTTTGACATTAGACTAAACCTCAAAGGTATTTTTGTTATTAACCAAAAAATTTATGATTAGGGAAGCCTTACTTGGACAAAGGCTGTTGGCTTTCCCAGTGTTGATTGTATATCTCGGAAATTGCACTGTGATCGTCAAATGAGAATTCGATACATGCAAGGCCATTGGTGGGAGTAACACCTTCAGCAAATAAAATGTCTTTCTCCGAAGGTTCGACATAATTAAGGGTGTTAAGTCGTTGCTTGATATCTCCATGACCTGTTGATATCAGTGAATGCAGTCAAATCTCTCATAGTAAGGAGCTGGATATAGAGAAGTTCCATTTAATTATTTTCATTATTGAAGTACAAATCTAAGTAGTAGTTCTCCATGGTTCATCCTTTTCTACTTTAATAATGTTCTACATGATTATAGTGGGCATTTAAACCACCCCAACCAACTGCATATCAAATATTTCATATATCTTTACTTTCATGAGGTCATGAGATGTGAGCTATTTTCTTCTCATTAAAAGAAACATAACACAGTCTGATAGAGTTAATGCCTACAAAACCATTTCAGTGAAAGATGAAAATTCAGTGACATGGAAGACCTGACCTTGAAGTATTGAAGTGCAAATAGGTTTCGAGATTACAAGAAGAGATAATTACAAAACTACTCCTGAGTTTTAATCTAATTACAAAAAACTGCATTTATCTTTCAAGTTTCAAATTACATATAACCCCTTAAAGTGTTACAAACACCCCCTTAAGGTTTATATTTGCATGGCAAATACCCCCTCCTGATGGTACAATTTGTAAAATAGAAACAATGTCAAGGAGGTATTCATAATTGTGAAAGATAACTGGGTTTCTTGTAATTACAATAAAACTCTCGGGTATATTTTTTAATTATCCCTTACAAGAACGAAAGAGCTACTCATCAAACTACTTTTAAACAAGGACGAGCATATATAAACATGAACAAGAACAGTAAATTACTGTTTAGCAGCAATGGGAAAAGAAAAAGGATTATTTATGCATGCAATTTGTGTGCGGTCATTATTTCCATTAAATCAAGTCATACCCGGTCTAAGAAATGTTTAGCGACATCTGGAAGAAAGTGAAGTTCATCTCTTCTATTGTATGATTCCTGTATGGCAGGATCGTTCCAAATTTCATCGATTACAGGAGCGTATTCACGTGCAGCAGCGGGAAAGAAAGTGTCTACATCTCCAGTAGCAATGATATCTAATAGCCAATCAGAGAAATTATTGATTTTCTGGTTAACTGAATAGATGCATTGCCTGCTTCCATCACATTCCATTTCTCCTGTGAGTAACAAACAAAGTTCACACTTTAAAGTACACTACAAATTCAGGTTCTCAAGGAAAAGATAAAAAGACAAGTTGATTCTGAACGCAATGAAGACATTATTTTGTGAGACTTATCATCTGGTTTCATCAGGGATGAACAAATAAAACAAGTATTTCACCTATCTTTAAAATGATTACTCTAGATCTTAGTAGTATACAGTGGTATTGTGATCGATAATTCCATACTGAGAATGATGCTAGTATTCAAGGCAATTTACAATTTAGAGGGCTCAAATTTTGCGAAGTAACTACCTCGTACAGACCTGTCAGCAGCCAGACCAGCAGACTCATTTTCTATCAAGAACTCCTCTTCAAAAAGCTCCCTCCCCTCGAGTAAAATACTGAGATATCTGTACATGTTACTTTGAATTATGAGCTTAATGTTCTGCAACTCTTCAGTGGTGAATTTGTTTGAGTACATAAACTTGGCCTGGTACATTAAAAGAAACAGATGAATACAATGAGCTAATGTACAATAAATGAAAAAATAAACCAGAGTTTAAAAGGAATCATGTATTCTTTGATGATGTACTCTTCCAGACTCAAATAATGTGTTTCTAGATGATGGACAAAAGAAGCACTCGGAAGCTGACAGGCAACAGATCTTACATCCACACGGAAATAAATCTCACTAGATTTAATATGATCTGGGCTAAAAGAACAGGATTCAATTAATACCAACATCAAGAAAAAATGATATAGCATAAGAGTCTCAAGACATTCAGAATACAGTTGGATAGAGTTTGTGATAGCAGAGTCCAGTATCTCAACTCAAGCGTGAGGAAAGCAGAATGCAGCAACTTCACAAAAATATTAGAACATCTGCGGCTGAAAATTTGATGATATATTAAAGAAATTTTAGGAGTGTGCAATGGTTTTTTCCAGGAAACCTAACCGAAAAGTACACCTTATTCAATTCTTGCTGTCGATTCGATCATAAACATTGAAGACATCAGTAAATTGTGTCCCAAAGGGTTAGAGATTATGAGGAAGCTTATTTATCCGCAAAAATCACGAAAAGTTACTGCACTTCAACGAGCACCTTACTTATCCTTATTAAATCAAATATTATAATAAATTGACCTTTAATAACTTTTCAATCAGACTAAGAAAATGGAAGGAAAATCAATGAATGTACCTGCTTGAAGATGGTACTTGACCCAGAACCCTCTAATCCATGAAGCAGAACTTTGTGGATCCTGTGCTGCTCCAAATACTCGGGAAACAATCGAGATGAAAATGAAGCATGTTTTTCCTTCGTACGATGAGCATTTTGAGGCGGAACAGGCAACGAAAACAATGAACAAATGAAACGAACGGAGGCCTGCCTAACAAAAAGCCCAATTCAAACTCTTCAATAGGACAGAACTTTAGATCACCACACACAACATCAAAAACCAAAAAAGACATTCGTATCTATATATATTACGAAAGAACCTTTTCCCATATATTTCCTTTAATTTTATTTTGGCCTTCTTCCTCATAGGATCCATCATCATATAGCCAAAAGCGGGTATCACGAGCGCATTGAACTTTGGCCAGCTAGAAGAAAGAAAATTACAGGAATGTCAACTTATTAGTAACAAAGATGAAGGTATTAAGTCAGACTTAAAGCAAAATAAGAGATACTATTTAATTTAGAAAAGGAAGTATGTCATGTAATTGGTGGCACTTGCCAATATAATGCTACAACTGTCAAATGCATTTATCACTCTCATAAGCAGTCAGTAATAGGAGCAAGCTCTAATGATGGTAGCCACAAGTCATAAGTAACTGCAAACATACTAAAAAGTAGGAAATATTATATGATTAATTTTTTTTTCACATCTGTCATCTATACTTCTGAATTATTCGGAGTAAATGGCTCCACTATACTTATTCTGTGAACTCCATTTCTTTTTTCATATTCAATTAAAAATCCTAGTAATTAATTTCTCTGCAACTAAAAACACTGCAGTAATTTCCTACCAAAGGAGATTCAAAAGGTATCCCTTGGAATATGGTCTACATGTCTAATTTTTAAAAACGACTGCCGACAACTAAGCATAGTAACCAAATGCTGAATGTGTTTATTATGATCAATTGTTTCCAGATTGTAGAGAAAACTCACCACAGTCTATAAAACAGTCAAACTCAAGAAAATACTTCCAAAGCACCTTGAGGAAAAAGAGATGACAAAGTATAAAAATAATTCCTCTTTTACCATTTCTTTTTGTTAATACCTTCAAAACTCTGAGCTCAACATTAGTGATCTCACGGCCATTTATGTAAACCCTTGTATTACCACTGCTCGCATCAGTCTGCAACTTACCTCCCACATCTAATTTCGAACTTATAATCCTATCCGGCTTCTCTCCCTCCTGGAATAACCCAAACACAAATACCCATAATAATTCAAAAAAAAAAATCAATGAAGAAATAATAAATAATAATAAGTGCTGAAATTTAAAAAAAAAAAAAAAAAAGCAATAGCAAACTCATAGAAGATCAGAGACAATCATCTTCACCTTCCCAAAAAGCCCAGAATCTTTATCGTACCAATATCTCCCCGGCTTCAAATCCCTAGGAGGCAACGTACAACCCAACAATGCATCCAATTCATCCTCCCTCAATTCTCTCCCATTTACAGTAACCTGCTCCGGCCCCACCTGATTAGCCTTACAATCTCTCTCTACCTGCATTATTTGCTTAATCTCCAACCGACTGCAAAGTCGCGTCAACAACTTAGCACGTTTTCCTAATTTTCCCCTTTTCGCCTCATCAATGGGCTTTCCAATGCAACCCACGCATTTTCTTCCCTCCGGCATCGTCCCCATTGCCTTTAACACGCACTTTTTACAGTACTCTGCTCCACACACGATACATTCTTCTTTCCCCCTTAATAGCAGATTACTCCCCTTTCCACATCTACTACACCCTTTAATCTTATTCCCACTACTCAAAACACACGCATCCCGTTTTATTTCCCTTTTCTCCTCGTCGGAAATCGAGCAATTGTCTTGATCGTAATGATCACCTGCAGGTTCAACTCCACCATCGCTGTTGTTATCATCGCTAACATATTCGAAAGCGATGGAACTAACGCTCAACTTTTTGTTATCGGAATATGTGGTTTGGGAACTCGAATGAGACTTAAACCACGCGGGGTTTTTGGGAGTGAGCGATAGGGACTGTTTGGGAAACGTGGTGAATCTGGTTTTGGGGATCATGGGATTGATAATGGGTGGCTTGAAAAACGGAGAAGGGCCTATATAATCGAATGATATGGAGTAGTCGAGCTGGTCTTCGTCCAGCAATGGAGCGCCTTCCGGCAGCATTTTTCTCAGCAACTCCCCCCAGGAATTGGGCTCTGGTTCCTCCGCTTCTGGAGACGCCATTAGTGTGTGCGTGTTGTGTGTGAAAATGGAGAGTTTGAATGAGAGTAACGTGTTGGATTACGTTACAGAGAGTGCGTTACGTAGAGTGTAGTTGGTTTGGTTTGGTCGAGAAAAATGGAGAAATAAAAGCATGTTGACGGTGTGTGTGGGATTACATAATGAATCTGTACGTCATTATCCATGAGATTAACGTTCTATCAATTTTTCAATCTGTTTGGTTAAATTTGCATTTTCAGGAAATAAATTAATTTTGCATTGGAATTGACATGTTGAAAGCAGTGCTTGTTCGGAGAATTGTTGTTGAAATTTAATGAGTGATATATTTTCAAGTGGTTAGAGAGTAATTACAAATCATATTATATATGTATGCTTCAATACATCTGAGTAATTAAATAATACTTTGATTTTTCTGTACACAAAACACATAATATTGGTACTTTCGAAGGGAAACGTTTAGTACACATTTTGTACATATTTGAAAAATAATTGACCATAATATTTTATTTTAATATATTTGTAATATTAAAGTATAATCTGAAAATTATTTCAAAATTATTATACATATTAATGAAATATTATATACGTAAACAAATTTCAAACTGTTATTTCTTTCTCTATTTCTTAATTTTAAGTATTTTAGAACTTGAGAAGATTACAAGTAAAACACAACAGCCTATGATTTGGTCTTTAACTAATATCGTGTTCTTTGGTACATTTTGGCCTAACAATAATTGGGTAACTAACGTCTAACAAATTGACATGCTCAATTTTCCTTTTTAACCTCAATAAAATTTGGGTAAATCTCACTTTATCCTCTCGTATTTTTTTTTTTTTACGACCCAGAGTATCTCTTCAGACTATGAGACATCCGTCGTTCCCAGAAATGGTCCTAATCTCGGGGAAAAGGTGCAAACCCCAACTTCTCACTCCGCCATAGTCAAGGAAATATCACTTTAATTCTTTTATACTCTCAATTGTCTCACTTTGCCTCTTGTATTCTCATTTTGTCTCACCTTACTCTCTTATACTCTCATTATCTCACCTGACCCCATTATACTATCATTTTGTCTCATTGTACCCCTTAATCATATTCTATAAATAAGTATAATTGTATTTTATATAATTTTAACTACTATTTAATAATTAATAGTTTGACTCGTATTAAAAATATATTTTACTTCAATCTGAATGACCCTCTATTAACATAGCCACCATTCAATTTTTCATTTTATGATATACTTTTTTAAACTTATAATATTTATTATTAGATAATACATTTTACTTATAAATTTTCTACTTATTAAAGGAATTATAAAAATATCATTATAATATTTTTTAATATAAAATAGTTTTTTTGAACTCATATCGATGAAAATCAATTTATTATTAGGATTTCACATAATACTTACTAAAAATTAAATCAATCTATATTAATCACTGCAACATAAGTGACATAAGGTAACACTCAAAAAATATTACATAATAGCCATAAAATATTACTATAGACAATAGGTAGCACTTTTTATAGTGATACACTTGCCCGTGCTACCTATATTCAATGGTATCACTTTTAATAGCTTTAGTGACACTTTTTCTAAGTGTTACAATAAATATTCATCTACTGTAACACTATAAAAAATAATTATAAAATGTTACATATGAGTCTAATGTAGCACTTTTTTTTGTCAAATATATAACATCTTTTTTTTTTTTTGGCAAAATGTAACACTATTTTGTATCACTTTCTTGACATTTAAACAAGTGAGTTTTGCTCCCAAGAAATATCGAACCCAAGACCTATGTTGTGTAGAAGGGGCAATTTGCCAATGGGCCAAGTTAATTCTTATCGCACTTTTACTTTGATTTTTATATATACTCATACATATATGCTTATATATTAAAAATTACATTGTATACAATATGTATTAAAATTATATTATACACCATAAATATAAATTTATATAATATATTATACATTAAAAATTATATTTTATATTAAAAATTATATTATATATTAAAGAACGTAAAAAAATAATAAATAAAAATATCAAATAAGTTTATCAACGACTTAATTTTCCATTGGTAAAAATAAAACGAAATATAGAAATAAAAAAATAATTTACCACTGGAAAAAATCCATAAGTAATTACCGACGACATCAATTTTTGTTGGTAATTTTTTTTTAAAAAAGTTGCCGATGAAATTAGTTTCCGTCAGTAAAATTAAAAATATTAAATATGAATAATAAATTTACCTAGGGATTTTTTCGTGGATATTACGACAGAATTAATTACATTATTAATTTTTTTAAAAAACTAAAAGAAAAATAAAAAACTTTCAGTAAGCCTACGAATGGTTTCCATCGATAAAATATATGTGAATATTTTATAAGTTTCTGTAATGTCATGTAACATTTAGCAATTGATTATGTAACACTTATATATATACTCCATATAATAGAATTAATAGCAATATAAGTTAAAAGTTAACAAATAATGTAGCGCCCCGAACCCCTAATTAGGTTTGGTGCACCACTGTGAAACTTTATTCCTTTGAATATAACATTTTTATTTAATAAAATATTTACGGAAGCGAAATAAGATAATAAAAGTGCAGCCTATTTATTTTTTTTTATTCAATGCGATCACATATATCCAAAAATAAAAGTTGAGTCATAAAATATTTTAAACTATTTCCATGTTATAAACTCTTAAAATCATATTTTTATAATTCCAAAAGTGGAAAAGGGATAACAAAAAAATATTTGAAAAACTTTGCGGAAGCGTATGATTGAAAATCGAGTTTGAATAGAAAAATGAGTCTAACATTCTCTTTTATGTAAAAAATAGCATGACATCAACATAAACAATTCGAGATAGTAGCTAAGTCATAAAATGCGGAAATTCATGGCATGCAGAAATTTAAACATCGTCTCAAGTTCTTAATAAGGACATAATAACAAGTTTATCAAATGTCCAATATGAGAAATAGTGATGTCACGTGGAAATTCCCTATGACTCAACTCCTTCGTCGTCATCTGAAAAGAATATAATTTTTTAAGGCGCGAGTTTTGACACTCAGTGGGTAACGTAAGCAGTTATACTATCAAGTGAAATTGTTAAACTTTCACATATCGTTTGCATAATCTATGTGCATGGTGGTATTAAAACCAAGGACCCACTTTCGATTCCGGACCTATTCACGGCCCCTGGCAACTTTCATTTCATTATTTGCATGGTGGTATGAAAACCAAGGACCCACTTTCGATCCCGGACCTATTCACGGCCCCTGGCAACTTTTCTTTCATTCTTTGCATCTGGTATTAAAACCAAGGATCCGCTTTCTATCCTGGATCTATTCACGGCCCCTGGCAACCTTTCTTGACATATTACAGTTTAAAGTTCAAATAATAGCATAACAATACAACACACTTATAGTTCGTAGTTACCCACCTGTGAAGTTTAAAAGTTTCTAGTGATGCAAATTTTCTTTGTCTCAAAGATTAGAGTTTGATTGCACCGCACCTAACACATCGTTTCTTGAAGGATTAATGATTATCGGATAAGTAAAGAATAACTTAAATCTTATTTTCTACTAGTAGAGAAAAATGTCTAAGTATTTCATATAATCGTTTCCTTAAATCTATCAAGAACATAATTATACAAAAACTATCATTGCTTAATAAGTGTTATTCGGCATTTAAAATTTCCTAAGTCCTGATAAATATAAATAATCAACCCTGTTCGCCAAAAATATTTTGGTTCATACAACTGCAAGTGTACAGTATAGTTTATAGAATAATGGCAAGCAAGGTCGTATTCCTCAAGGATTGATATTCGAAACACTTAGGCTATAATAACATCGTATTCCGATTTTATTGAAGCGACTGAATATTGAGTATTTTAATCTAAGAAAATTGAAAATAAAAGAAAGAAATAAAAATAAAATTTCGAACCCTATAAGTATTTTCACCATCTATAGGAGCAACCTTAGGCACATAATCTTAACATGCTTCTTCAATATTAAATGCGAATAAAGTTTTAAAAATCAATTCATGCAATTATATGGGTTCAATTCCTAAGTTAGTCTACTCCCCCTTCAGGGCGGTGAATAAACAGTTGATTAATAACAATTGTAGGTCTCCCGACTCGTTACAATTATTACTAACTCCCAAAAGATTTGTGAATTGAATGAATCCCCACAAAACAGTTGTAGGTCTCCCGACTCGTTACATCCGTTTATGTTTGAATTCGATTTCCGTCTTTGTTAGAACTCATCGTCCGAAATTTTGCACTAACAAATATGACATACAAATTATTGGCCAAATAAAAAGCAATTATAAATAAGCACTCGAATTCATAAAATAGAAAGCATGAATTAATTAAGAAAATAAATAATCATATTTAACATGAATCCACGGTTTCGATTATGCCCCTAAGATCCGAAAGATATGCCAAATATTGATTACAAACTCCTATACAAATTCGAATCAATATTAAGACATCATATAAGCACAAACAAGAGTTCTTAGACATAGAAAGAAAACCCCTTCTTGTCAGGATGAATTCCCCTCCTAAGCCTTCAAAGTTCTTGTGCTCCCGTAGAAGCGAAAGCCTTGTGGTGTTCTTCGCGACCTAGCCTTTTGCTCTCAGAAGCTCTTCGATTCTTTCGTTCCTGTGTTATTTGATGTGTTTTCTCTGTATGAAGTGATGTATTTTCGTGCAAGCTTTGGGTCCCTTTTATAGATGCTTGGAGAGATCACTTGTAGAGTCGGAACGGGAAGCAAACACTAAAAAATGCGTCAAAATAGAGTCCCACACGGCCGTGTGGTCCTGGTTTGAGCCCTTGGTCACATGGTCGTGTGAGTCTGCACAGGCATTTGGTGCGATGGCCTCCCTTTCCCACATGTCCGTGTGACTTCACACGGTCCGGCCGTGTGGGCCTACTCCGTCCTCTGGTTTTAATCCAACTTCACACAACCGTGTGATTTCACACAGGCACTTCCACACGGCCGTGTGACACCACACGGTCCGGCCGTGTGAAGTATTTTTATGCACTTTTTCCGTTATTTTGATCTTCTCTTCGCATTCGTCAATCTTAGTTGGGCATTCCAACTGATATTTCTTCATTTTAAGCTCTGTTTCCTGCAAGAATTATAAGAATACGCAGTATCGTGCCCTTTTAAGGAAACCAAGTAAAATTATAGTAAATATGCGTGCAAATGCATCAATTATATATCATTTTAAGCCCCAAAATGCACGTATATTTTACACACATCAAAATCCCTCAAACTTAAGCATTGCTCGTCCTCGAGCAAATTTAGAAAAATAATATAAGGGGTAAAAACGAAAGAACACCCAAGAATACTATGAACATTAAATAACATTTGACTTCATACTCACGGAAACCTTGTAATTCATCATCAAGAGGTCATTATTCATAAAATCGGCATCATTAATACTCTCTCGGGTACTTGACACTGCGACTCACAAGTAAACAGTGTATCACTCTACTCTCAGAAGTGTATGCTAAGTGTTTACACTCAAATTCAATTCAGTGAAAGTAGAACTACCATAGGCCTGCAAATCGTCTAACATCTCGACCACTTTTGTGTGCACAATCTAAGAATCAAAAAGGACTTTTGTTAGGTTGTAATGTAGGCTCTTTGGTAAGGGTAGGAAAATTTGTATTAAGTGACTTGACTTGAGCACATAAAATTTAACCTTACAGACTTGCAATTCACTAACCAAATTTCAACATAATACCAATTTTCTTTATTTCAACTCAATTCCACCCTTATTTCTCCTTTTCATTCTTAGGCCCTTTTTGCCTTTTTTTTTTCTTTAGCCTCAAGCTCTCATTTTCGGATTTTTTTTTTCATAATTTTCAAAAATTTTCTTTTGCTTTGCTCGATTTTCTCTATTTTCTTTCCAGAGATTTTCTTTCTTTTTCGAGATTCATGTATTTTTTCATTTACCCAGATACTGCTCATCCCTCTTTCTTTTGCCAACTTTCTCTCTTTTTCCATAAATTTTCACTACATTCCCCCCCAAACTTATTCATTTTCTATAAGCCCAAGAAATTTCAGGGATAAAAGCATGTTTAAATTTTAAAAATCAATGTGGCTCAGAATAAAAGCTTTGGCTCAAAATTGGCTAACTAGGGAATAATGAGTTCATAGATAGGCTTTTTAGGCTAAGTAGGCTAAACAAAGATGGTCTTAAATCATTTTCAAAAATTGCACACACACATGGCTTCAATGAAGATACCAGAGCAAGTTCTAGAGTTCTATCAATCATGAATGACACACTCAAGAAAAAAAATAAGTCTGCATAATATAAAGCAATTTAAGGCACAAAAGCTCACAGACTTATTTTTCGCAACATGCTCAATACCCAATTTTCCTAACACATGCCAAGCAAATAAATAACTTTTCTCCTAATAATTTATTACTTTATTCCCACAAGTATGTTATCCCATGCCATAAAATATTCATAGTAAAATCATATGGGAGCTGGGCATAAAAACTGAATTTAAATCACACACAAAAGTAATTAAACGTGCTAAAGCGGTAAACGTGATAAAACAAAAATAACTAAAAATCGAAAAAATAAACTAAAAATCGAAATTTTTTTTCTGAAAATTATAATGCAAGTGCTCTACATGCAGTCCTAAATGCAATGCAAAATGCAAAAACACTAAATTACGCATTCTTGACAATCCCCCTAAACTTAAAATATGCTTCATCCCCAACATATGAGAAAATTATCAAAAAAAAAGAGGAATGCGTAATAAGTACTTACATAAATCACTGTGGTGGTGGAGGTTGATGGTAGTGGCCCTGTGAGATGTCCCACTGGTCCATACGAGACATCATCTCGTACATCTGCTGCTGCTGCAGGGTGATGGCATCGAAACGTTGTAAGTACTCCAGGTGATACTCATCAGTGGTGACTGTCAACTGATATATGTCATCTATCAATTTCCCGACATCAACTTCTACCCTTTCGAGCCTCTCACTCATAGTAAATGGCCGGTTACCCCCTTGACGAGAGGATTCCGGCATCTCCTCATTCGCTCATCCTGCTCTTCTTGAGCAGCAGTCCCTTCTACCTCTCTAAGTAGCCAGTTACCCCTATTTCTAATGGAAGTAGCTTCGGGATTAGGAAGCTTAACTATTGTTCTATCTGCTTGAATGAGCCAGTAATCACGCCCATCGAATTTTATCATTTTCATAGCAGTTAGAACATTCAAATCAATCAATTTAGGCCCAACAATCTCCGCATACCCCTCCAAATTAATGTTAAAATATTCAGCAATAATAGGGTAATCATCCCCCTATGCAAATTTCACCTCTCTCACTCTTTCTAATCCTATCAAATTGTCGGGCTATCATAGCCCCGATGTTTGGCACCACTTCAGTCCCCGATGCCATAAACCAAATGATAAATAATTCATCAACCCTCAACGCCCCTCTACTATCCTCCCTCGCAAAAATTGTTTCCGCTAAGACTCAGTGAACATATCGAAATATCGGATTTCGAATAATAGACGCCTTAGAAGTGCCCGGCGTGTAAATTCATTTCCCAGTTATCTTTTTCCAAAACCTATCCTTATCAAATTCCTTGTGCTCATCCACCCCATACGTCGGTGTTTTTTAAATTTCATTTAAGTCATCAATTGTTAGTTCCCTTTGCTCATTCCCCAAGCGAAACCTAACTCCCATCAAATTTCTTTTTTCGCACCACCAGTTCAAAGCTACTTAAAAATTCAAGTGTAATCACAGAATAAAGTAGCCCAATGCCTATTTAGAAATTCATGACAAGCAATTCTACCACATAAAGCTCGAAAATCTTCCAATAAACCTAAATTTGTAAGAGTAGGCTTATCGGGATACCTCGTATTAATCCAGGGACGAAAGTAGAGTATCGTCCATCTAGCCCGATGAGTTTCATTTGGCAAGATTACATTTGAAGTTTCAGGCTCCTCGGGGTCGAAAATTGGTTGAGGCTCGGGCTCCTGAGTCGGCTCCCTCCTTCTTCTTGTATTTCTCCTAGTTCCTCTTTCATCCCTAAAAGCCATGAATTTCAAGGTTTGGAAGAGAAAATTCTGAAATTTTTGGAGTTATGGAGTTCCCCCAAATTTGATGTAGCACTTGGAGAAAGTTGGAAATTTGAAGGTAATTGGTGGTGAGTTTCTTGAGAGGATGAGGGATTTGTGTTTTTGGTTTGAGATTTGTGAAAAAATTTGAGAGATTTGGAGAGGAGGTTTAGTGTTTAGGGAGAGAATTTTTGTGGGTTAGGGTTTGTGTAGGAGAAAGTATGAGAAAAAGTTAAAATTTGGGGTTAAAATAGGGTTGTAAGTAATCTGCCCGTTTTTTGGATTTGGGCCACACGACCGTGTGAGGGCACATGGCCTGGCCGTGTGGCCCTAGGCGCGCATCTGTTCCGTCTGTCCTTCATCACATGGCCGTGTGATGGTTACACGGTTCGACCGTGTGGTGTTGGGCAGTTCGCCCTATCGCACGGCCTGGTCGTATGATCTCACACACCCGTGTGGGATTGGTTCCATACTTTTGTTTTAACGGGAGTTTGCTATGACGCCTCCTACACAACAACTCAAGAAAACTAAACGAAACTAAAAATTAAGTTAATAAATAAAAATTAAAATTGAAACTAAAATTGAAATAAAAATTGAAGGCGATAAAAATGTACGGAAATAAGAAATAAATTGGGTTGCCTCCCATACAACGCTAAGTTTTACGTCTTCAGCCAGACTTCAGATTTCTAATCACTATTGCTAAAATTTGTCATTTGAAATTTGTGAACCCTCAATACCATCCATCAGACGAATGGCGTTGCATTGCTCCCGTGGATTCAGCTTAGTATCGCTTGGGAATTTGCCTTTTTTATGTTGGCCTTCCACAACAGTTGCGATCTGGGCTACTTGTGTTTCCAGAGACTTGTTCTTCTATCATGTCTATCTTGGCCTCATCTTTGTTAAGTCTTGCCCTTGTCTCTCCGATAAACGAGGATAGCATCTCTTCAACAGATGCTTTCTTTTCACTGGACTCCGCTCTGCCTTTATTGTTAGCATAAGAGAAATTTTCATGGTTTCGCAACCCTGGATGGTAGTAGTTGGGAATTTGATTATTTCTGTAATTGTTGTTGAAGTTTCTTTGTTGGCCCACAATGTTTGCTTCCTCTTCAACAACAACATGATCTCTTGGAGTCACTTGCTGCATCGTGTCCAGTTTCATATTCAGCACGTATACCTGTTCTGTGAGCATGGCGACCTTCTCATCCTGAACTTCTGCCACTCGTCGGACAGTCGACCTCTCGGATGGCCATTGGTAACTATTGTTCGCCATCTCCTCTAATAATTTTAGTGCCTCCTTAGGATATTTTCCTAGTAGTGCACCTCCAGATGCAGAATCTATAATTGTTCTTGTGTTGCCACTCAAACCATTTTAGAAGTACTGAACCTGTTAGTAGTCGGGATATCTGTGTTGAGGGCACTTCTTTAGTAATTCCTTGAATCTATTCCATGCTTCATATAGTGGCTCAACATCTAATTGCTTAAACTAGGCGATCTCAGATTTAAATTGCAGTGTCTTACCGGGGGAAAGTATTTGGCTAAAAACCACTGACTTAGTTCTGCCCAATTTGCGGCTGGTGGTGTTAAAGAGCATAACCATCCCTTAGCCTTATCGTGTAGAGAGAATGCGAAAAGGCGGCATCGAATGATATCCTCAGAAACACTATTCATTTTAACAGTATCGCAAATTTCTAAAAAGTGCGCCAGATGCGCGTTTGGATCCTCAACGGCTCTATCCCCAAACTGGTTTTGTGACACCATCTGGATCAATGCCGGTTTTAGTTCCAAATTATTTGCATTGATCGGTAGACGGGCCACACTCCCATAAGTTTGACTTACCTCCAGCTGGAAGTAATCTCTAACTGCCCTTCTCGCGGGCCTTTCCACAATTCTGTCCTGGACGCCGACCCCTGGTGGGCACTCTTCATTGTTTCTATGTTCCACTGCGTTTGTATTAGTCCCATCCGCCATTGCTTCGGCTCTTTTCCTTAGTTTCTTTGTTGTCTTTTCAATTTCTAAATCAATGGGTATTGGCTGGGTCGATCTGGTACGCGTGATCATGCACTATCTGCACTAAACAAAGCAATGTTAGAACCGAAAACTAAAAATAAATAAATAAATAAATCGAAAAAGAAAAGAAAAATATTTACAAAAAATACTTCAATTAATATTGAACTACTTATTACTATATCTAAGTAGAATCTAATCAATCCCCGACAATGGCACCAAAACCTTGTTCGCCAAAAATATTTTGGTTCATACAACTGCAAGTGTACAGTGTATTTTATGGAATAATGGCAAGCAAGTTTGTATTCCTCAAGGATTGATATTCGAGACACTTAGGCTATAATAACATCGTATTCCAATTTTATTGAAGCGACCGAATATTGAGTATTTTAATCTAAGAAAATCAAAAATAAAAGAAAGAAATAAAAATAAATTTTCGAACCCCACTAATATTTTCACCATCTATAGGAGCAACCTCAGACACATAATCTCAACATGCTTCTTCAATATTAAATGCGAATAAAGTTTTAAAAATCAATTCATGCAATTATATGGGTTCAATTCCTAAGTTAGTCTACTCCCCCTTCAGGGCGGTGAATAAACAGTTGATTAATAACAATTGTAGGTCTCCCGACTCGTTACAATTATTACTAACTCCCAAAAGATTTGTGAATTGAATGAATCCCCACAAAACAGTTGTAGGTCTCCCGACTCGTTACATCCGTTTATGTTTGAATTTGATTTCCGTCTTTGTTAGAACTCATCGTCCGAAATTTTGCACTAACAAATATGACATGTAAAAAATTGGCCAAATAAAAAGCAATTATAAATAAGCACTCGAATTCATAAAATAGAAAGCATGAATTAATTAAAAAAACAAATAATCATATTTAACATGAATCCACAGTTTTGATTATGCCCCTAAGATCCGAAAGATATGCCAAACATTTATTACAAACTCATAGACAAATTCGAATCAATATTAAGACATCATATAAGCACAGACAAGAGTTCTTAGACATAGAAAGAAAACCCCTTCTTGTCAGGATGGATTCCCCGCCTGAGCCTTCGAAGCTCTTGTGCTCCCGTAGATGCGAAAACCTTGTGGTGTTCTTCGCGACCTAGCCTTTTACTCTCAGAAGATCATCGATTCTTTTCGTTCCTGTGTTATTTGATGTGTTTTCTCTGTATGAAGTGA
This sequence comes from Rehmannia glutinosa, assembly GCA_016081115.2. Lineage (NCBI taxonomy): Eukaryota > Viridiplantae > Streptophyta > Magnoliopsida > Lamiales > Orobanchaceae > Rehmannia > Rehmannia glutinosa. Next base: position 46,066,506 of record CM071934.1, read on the forward strand.
TGTATTTTCATGCAAGACTTGGGTCCCTTTTATAGATGCTTGGAGAGATCACTTGTAGAGTTGGAACGGGAAGCAAACACTGAAAAATACGTCAAAACAGAGTCCCACACGGCCGTGTGGTCCTGGTTTGAGCCCTTGGTGACATGGTCGTGTGAGTCTGCATGGGCAGCTGGTGCGATGGCCTCCCTTCCCCACACGGCCGTGTGATTTCACATGGTCCGGCCGTGTGGGCCTGTTCCGTCCTCTGTTTTTAATCCAACTTCACACAACCGTGTGATTCCACACCGGCACTTCCACACGGCCGTGTGACACCACACGGTCCGGCCGTGTGAAGTGTTTTATCCATTTTTTCCGTTGGTTTGATCTTCTCTTCGCATTCGTCAATCTTAGCCGGACATTCCAACTGATAATTCTTCATTTTAAGCTCCGTTTCCTGTAAGAATTACAAGAATACGCAGTATCATGCCCTTTTAAGAAATCAAATTAAAAATATAGTAAATATGTGTGCAAATGCATCAATTATATATCATTTTAAGTCCCAAAATGCACGTATATTTTACACACATCAAACCCCGGATATATTATGACTTAAAATATCACTTCAAATGATACAAGACATCATATTAATCATCCAAGTCGACAACTCGCCACTTTTTATATCATACATAAAAAACTTATGCCATTTCTTAATCAATCACACTAACCAATATTCCTTACATACTTACAACATTAAGCACACACTATCTTTACAACTTTTCAAATATTAATAATTTAACCAAGAACATCAACATTACAAACTATTTAAAAAAATTCGTACTTGTCCTTCTACTGTGATAGTTTTTGTATTTCAGTCATATCTCCTAAACCAAAAATCGAATTCATATGATTCTTATATCGTCAGAAATCTAAGACAATTATCTACAAATTCCTTTACAAGGAACTCTAAAATCCACCAATATCTATGTTAAAAACGGTGATGAAGTTTCTATTGGCGTAAAGGTTTCAGTTTTGGCATCTTTTGGTATTTTGGCCATAAATCTTGGATGGTGTAATATTTTTAAAAACTGTTTTACGGGAAGATAGTCCTAAGCCACGTTTTTCATGTTTATGACTATCTCAAATTAAAACTTTATAAGGTGAGATGATGGGATGAAGTTACAACAGTGTTATAAGCTTCAGATTTGGTATAGTTCAGTATTTTGTCCGTAATTATTAAACGGGTTCAAAGTTTTTGAAAACTGTTATATGGGAGCTTAATATGATAGCTTTAAGTTCCAATAGCGCCTATTGATTATTTTTCGACACAGTTTAGTATTTTGGGCATATCTTGGTCTATAAAACTCTAATCAACGTGATTCAAGTGGCAAATCAAACATAAGACATATCTATACAAGTATGTAAGTTCTTTTTTATTTAAATCCTGCTCAAATATTCCCAGAAATGAAAAATACATACAACACAGTTGTTGTCAAGAATGAGAAGAAAACAAAATTCTTATTTTTCCTTAACATGTTATTTTTCTAAACCAAGATGAATTCTAAAGCATAAACAACAAACTAACATAGCATTTGATGGATCAAAAAAAATCTCTTAACATTCTCCAAGGGGTTCAAATGTGGGGAGTAAGGGCGCAATTGGATATGCTTTCATTTTGAGAATATTCATTTTGCTAGAGAATAGCGGTAAAAAAATTTGGAAGAAAAAAGATGATTTTTGAGAGAGTGATTGGATGTGATATGAAAAAGTAATGGTGAAAGTTGATTTGATTTAAAAATAATAAAATAATGATTGGATATGATTGATAGTTAGAAATGCGAGTGAGTGAATAGTGAAATTGTGGGGAATGTGTAATAATGATTAGTTTTTTGTTAAAAAATATGTAGATGTGATTGGTAAGAGAAAAAATGATAAAAAGTACAAGTGAGAGAATAGTATATTTTTTGAAAATTTTCATAAACAATTGCATGTTTGGTCAAATAAATTCTTCAGCGGAATGAAAATGGAATATCTTCCATATCCAATCGCAGCCTAAGATTTTCATAGTTTTTCCAAAGTTCTCTTATGATATGATCAAATTTCTTTGTTATCCTAACTTAAAAGCATGATTCTAGAATAAAAATACTTAAGGAAAAATCAAAGAAGATGAAGACTTACCTAAAGATTGCGAGAAGAAAGAGTGGCTAAGAAATGAGGATTGTTGGCCATTTATTATTGAAATACATTACATAGGGGGTTAAAGAATTAATTAGGGGTTAAAGTCTTTACTTAGGGGTCAAGAGCTTTATATAGAGGTTAAGGGTTTACATAGGGGTTGATAACTAGATATACTAGTATATTCTATTTTAGGTTCCCCTAAACAAAATTCAACCATTCCTCAAATTTTGGTAATTACATATTTACCCCAAATAAAATCAAAAATTGCTCAATAATCCCATGTAAATTTAGTAATTGTATAAATAGCTCTTAAATCTAAAAATTGATATTTTCTAAAATCCGTTCTTATAAAATTATATAATCCACAATGTAATATTTTATATCCGTTTTAAGCCCTTTGGCGATCATCAAATACCTATCCCAAAATTTTTCTAATTCCGTTATTAAAACAAGAATCTCCAATGTATCACAAAACTTCAGATCCAATGATAAGAATTTTATTAGTGATGTGTGTAAAATATACATGCATTTTGGAGCTTAAAATGATATATATTTGATGCATTTGCACGCATATTCAGTATGTTTTTACTTGGTTTCCTTAGAAGGGCATGATACTACGTATTCTTGTAACATTTTACAGGAAACAGAGCTTAATCGAAGAAATTTCAGTTGAAAGGCACGAATAGGACTGACGAGTGCGAAGAGAAGATCGAAAAGACGAAGAAACTGGACTAAAACACATCACACGGCCGGACCGCGTGGGACCACATGGCCGTGTGACATACCCGTGTGAAAAATGACATATCCGTGTGAAAAAGAGAAGAAATAGGGGACAGAAACAAGTTGCACGTCCGGACCGTGTGGGAGCCACACGGGCGTGTGAAGTTGGTCTAGATAAAACCCACACGGCCGTGTGAGGCTACACGGCCAGGCCGTGTGGTACACTGCCACGCGTTTTTTGGTGTCCCTTTCCCGTTCCAACTCTACAAGTGATCTCTCCAAGCATCTATAAAAGGGACCCAAGACTTGCACGAAAAATCATCCATCAATACACAATACAACACACCAAATTACGCAGGAACACAAGATCCAAGGTCTTCTAAGAGAGGAGGGCTAGGTCGCGAAGAACACCACAAGGCCTTTCGCATCTACGGAAGCACAAGAGCTTCGAAGGCTTAGGAAGGGAATCCATCCTGACAAGAAGGTATTTTCTTTCTTAGTCTAGATCTCTTGTCTATGCTTAAATGATGTCATAATGTTGATTTCGAATTTGTCTATGAATTTGTTATCAATGTTTGACTAATCTTTTGGATCTTAAGGCATAATCAAAACCGTGGATTCATGTTAAATCTTGAATAAGTGTTTTCTTAATCGATTCATGTTTTCTATTTTATGAATTCGAGTGCTTATTCTTAATTGCTTTTTATTTGGCCAATAATTTGCATATCATATTTGTTAGTGCGAAATTCGGAAGAGGAGTTCTAACAAAGACGGAAATCGAATTCAGACATAAACAGGTGTATTGAGTCAGGAGACCTGCAACTGTTTGTGGGGAGTCATTCAATTCATAGATCTTTTGGGAGTTAATAATAGTTGTATCGAGTCGGGAGACCTACAATTGTTATTAATCTAATGTTTATGCGCCGCCTCGGTGGGGGAATAAACTATTTTAGGAATTGAACCCATAGAATTGCATTAATTGGTTATTGAAACTTTAATTGGATTTAATATTGATGAAACATGTTGAGATTACGTGCCTAAGGTTGCTTCCGTAGTTGTTGAAAATACTTGTGGGGTTCGCAAATTTAACCTTTTTTTAGTTTTCGATTTTTATAAACCATTGATATTCGACCGCTTCAATAAAATTGGAATGCGATGTTATTATAGCCTAAGTGTTTTGTAGTCAATCCCTGAGGAATACGACCTTGCTTGCCATTATTCTATAAACTACACTATACAGTTGCAGTTGTAAGATCCAAAATATTTTTGGCGAATAATTAGTCGTCCATTTTCTCAAGTTAGAGGCGCAATCGAACTCGATTATCAAAATTTTAAAATACTCAAAATGGTTAAATAAAGCATTCCAACAAAATAAAATATTTTAAAATTAAATGTGGTATTTAAAGAATGATTAAGAAAATCAAAGCATTTGGAATAATTGTTCATGTTTATATATAAAAGGTTTCGGGGTGTTACAAATAAATAGTCAATATATTTTATTTATGAAATCTTGAATTATGTTAATACTACAAGTAAACTAACTAAATCTCGTATACAATAAAGAGACCAAATAAAGGGTAAAAATCTATGAAAATTAGTATTATTAATATTTATAGATTAATATTACTTATAAAACATTAAAAGAAATTAAAAATTAAGAAAAAATATTGCTTTTGTCTTTACCTAATCTTGGGATATCAATCAACTAAATAAACCGTTTGCATTATTTAACTAAAACGACGTAATTTTGTGTTACCAAAATATATCCAAAAAAGTATTACAATTAATTAAATATAGTGTTACATGGAGTGCTATTTAATTAAAGTAATACCTATTTGTGTTATCAAAACAATAACAAAATAAAGTGATACTTAAAAAGTGTTACTTATTTGAAACTGTTACAAATAAGTGTTACATATTTATAAAATGCTACAAAAGTGTTACATAAATATTATAATATAAAAGTGTCAAAAACATGTGTTACATAATGTGCTTTCTGTAAAAAGTGCTACAATTTTGTTTTACCTATTGTCATTTATGTTGTAGCATCAACTAATCATTATTATTATTGCAAATTATTTCATATTACGAACCAAAAAATATTAATACATTTTTTACTTATGTAATTTTACAACACTCGATTTTTATTAAATATTTCTTACTTATAAACAATATGTCATATATATATATTTTAGTATGGACACTACAACATAAATGACATTAGGTAACACTCAAAAAATGTTACCTAATAGCCATAAAATGTTACTATAGATAATAGGTAGCATTTTTATGGCACTGCACTTACCCGTGCTACCTATAGTCTAAGGTATCACTTTTATTAGCTTTTAGTAACACTTTTTCTAAGTGTTACATTAAGTATTCTATTGGTAACACTTTGAATCAATATTTCTAAAGTGTTACATATGAATCTTATGCAACACTTTTTTGTAACACTTTATATTTGTAACACTTTAAAAAAAAATACTTCTAAAGTGTTACATATGAATCTTATGTAACACTTTTTTTTGTAGAACTTCGTAAAATACTATTTTTTGCCACCAAGTAGATTCGAACCACGACTAATTGTTATGTATGGAAGTGGCAATTTTCCACTAAGCTAAGTTGGTTTTTATTACAACTTTTGCTTTGTTTTATATATACACATACACACACACACATATATATATTATATATATAATATATTTTATATAATAAAGATTATATTTTACAATATATGTATATATTATATACTGTATATATCAAATTTTATATTGTATAGTATATAGTTTGAAAATCATATTATATTATATATTAAAGGACAAAACAAATTAAAAATATCAAAAATATATAAAATAAATTCATCGACTGATAAATATTCAATCGGTAAAAATAAAAATATATAAAAATATAAAATTAATTTACCGACAGATAAAAAAGTTTAGGGATGGCAAAATCCCCGCGGGGAACCATCCCCGTTGGTACCCGAATAAATTGGGACGGGAAATCCCCGATTAATTCGGGGGATGGGAGCGAGGGGATTCCCTTTTCTCCCCGGGGATGGGACGGGGATGGTATTTATATCCCCGTCCCATCCCCGTCCCCGTCCCCGCCCCGATTAGATAAAACAGGGATTCCCGTCCCCGTCCCGTTCAATATATATATATATATATATATATATTTATATATATGCATATATATTATTAATATTAATTATGTTTATATTTTTTTATTTTATTAAATTATAAAATTAAACCCTAAAAATTATGTGTTTTATACTATAATGATTTTTAATTTTTAAAATTACAAAATTTTGTATTTCGAAAATTGTTGTATTTAACTCAATTTATTAAAGTATTTTATATTGTGGAGTTATTATAAGATTAGCTAGTGATTCATGATATTTTATCTATTTTAATTATTAACTATTTTAAGTAAAAAAATATTTTTTATTAAAAATACAAAACGGGACCGAATCCTCATGGGGACCCGTTCCCGAACGGGGAATCCCCATCCCTGTACCAGATGCCCAAAACGGGGAATGGCACGGGGATGGTATTTGAAATGGGAATCGGGGACGGGGATGGATGTCCCATACCAGCCCCGTCCCCGCCCATTGCCATCCCTAAAAAAGTTCTAACAGTAAAAAAATTAAATAAGAAATAAATAACGAAAAAATAATTTACCAACGGAAAAAATTCCTAAGTAATTACCGACAACATCAATTTTCATTGGTAATTTTTTTAAAAAGTAAAAAAAATAAAAAAAAAATTAACGATGAAGTTGGTCTCCGTTAGTAAAAATTAAAAAAATAAATAATAATAATAAAATATATACATGCGCATTTTTCCGGTATTAAGATAAATTAATTACCTTCGTAAAAAATAAAAAATAAAAGCAAAACTAAAATACTTTGTAAAAATAAACAAAAATTCAGTTGAAAATTAGTACATGATGTCTATAATTTCTAGGTTTGGTGACATCAATTAAGTAAATAAATCTTTGACATGATTTAATGATAGTTATATAATTTTGTGTTATTAAAATATAGCTTAAAAAATGTTACAATCAATAAAATATAGTGTTCCCAAGAGTGCTTCTTAAATGAAGTGATACCTATTTGTGATACAAAAGAAATAACAAAAACAAAGTGATACTTAAAAAGTGTTACTTATATAAAAGTGTTACATATAAGCGTTACATATTGATAAAAGTGTTACCTATTTGCGTTACAAAAGAAATAACAAAAAAAAAGTGATACTTAAAAAGTGTTACTTATATAAAAGTGTTACATATAAGTGTTATATATTGATAAAGTGTTACATAAATATTGTAATGTAAAAAGTGTTACAGACATATGTTACATATGTAACTTATGTAAAAAGTGCTACAAAATTTATATTACCTAATGTCATTTATGTTGTAGTGGGATTATGTGTAATTTATTACATTTAAAATTCATTAAAAAATTGTTGTATTGAAAAGTTAGTTTAATTTCTACTTTAATGTCATTCCTATTAAATTAAATTTATTATAGTTTTTTAATAGGTAATACATGAACTTAAGAATTTTAAGTATTAACTAATAGCTTTTTTTTTTTAAACCAGTAACTAATAGCTGAAATCATACAAAATACATGCATACTTATTTTTAAAAGAGAGTAAGGGGGTAAAGTAGGACAAAATAAGACTATGAGGGTAGGGACGGATGATAGGGTAGTTAGCACTGGGCTCCAACCCAGTGCAGATATTTTTATAAGCCCACTACCCATATATTATATATGTATATTAATTTTACATTTTAAATTAAGTCCAGTCTTATATTTTCTTGTAATTTTATAAGCCCATATATTCTTATAAGCCCACTGCCTTTTTTTTTTATTCTTGTAATTTTACATTTTGCCATTGTTGAGTGTGAAATGTATTTTAGGGCATATTTATGGCTATAATTGTTTATAAACATGCAATAACGTGTATGAAATGGTATATATTCGCTCTTTGTGGAAAAGATATTACGCTTGCTTGTTTTGTAGGAATTTAACGATATTTGGAGTGATTTTGTGACAAATACGAGCATTGCTACCTAGAATCATCAAGAATCGGCGATTACACCAAATTGGAAGCCAACTATATGGAGTCAGAGAGTCATAGTGATGAGTCGTGTGGCAAAAGAAGCATGGATTATCAAACAACAAGGAGATTTATCTCAAGGAACATCCAAACGCTGCGTATGGAACATTAGAGTTTAGTATTTTGGTCATAACTCTCTCTACAAAATTGATATTGAGCAGATTCAAGTGGCTATGGAAAGCTAAAAGAGAGGGCTACAACTCTTATGAAGACCCCACAAACAAATTTGGACGTTTGGGTGGCGCACGGGTAACCAAACGCCACCCACCCAGTGCGCCCTACAGAGGATGTTTTCTACGGGAGGCGCACGGGTAGCCCGTGCGCCAACGCACGACCCGTGCGTTCTTGCAGAAAACTCCAAAAATGACAGCAAATTGACCTAGGCTTCTAAAAGGGTATAAATACCACTTTTTGGGGCGCACACCAGGGGAGGAAAGGTGCGGAAAAGACCCAAGAACACAAGAAATAGCTCAACTTCATCAAGGAAGAATCAAGAGAAGAATCGGGTCGAATCGGAGCTTGAGGATTGAAGATAAATCGAGAGATTATCCATTTCCCTAAGTTTTCTCATTCTTTGTGCTTTAATCTTTCATTTTAGCTTGTCATGAATATGAACAATTTGTCTATGAGTTGTTTATTTGTAATGAGTAGCTAAACATCTTGTGATTTTCGGGTTTTGGTAGTAGATTAATTGAACTCTTGTTGAATGTTTTAATCTTGGTTGAAGTTATTATCTTGAAGCCTATTTGAGTACTTTGTTCTTATTCTTGTTTTATCACTTGGCCAATGATTTAACTTGTTTGATATATTGATTCATAATTCGAGAGATGAGCTTCAATATTAGATCTTGAGTACTTGACATGAATATTTGCATAATCGAGAGGTTTGTGAATATTTGTGAGGATATTTGATCTTTTGTGCATTTGGGAGTTGTGTATCTTATGTTGAGTAGAGATGCTAGCATAGATATTTCAATCTACACTTTATATACATCTCGAGAGGGAGGATAAAATACCGTTGTGATCGTCTTATAGGCGTATTGATAATAACTTTGGCTTTGATTAAATCGGACAACAAGAGGAATATTAATTGAAACCATAATCCGGGAATCCATTTCATTCTCTTGATAATTCCATTATTCTTAGTATCTTGTATTCTTGTGGTTATTCTTGTCTTTACCTCCACAACAATCATCAAATTAAGATCGTCTAAATAAAAATAAAACTATTTTGGTTCAATACTTAGCGCACTAATTTATTAGTCTCCGTGGATACGACCTTGCTTACCCTATTCTATAAACTACACCGTACACTTGCGGTGAAGCTAAAAATAAGGCGAACAACCATATGTGTATTATATTTATAAGCCCACAGCCCAGATTTTAAAATACAAAGAAAAAAGAATTTTCCCCAATCCCATGAACCCTAACCGCCTAACGTGAGGCAGCAACAAAAGTTAGAAATTTTTTGATTCTTCCTCTATTCTTCAATTATTTTTTTGTTACCAAGGTACATTCTTTCTTGCCCCTATTTTCAATGTTCAAGTATTATAATTAGAATTTATTTAATCCTGTAATTTTTTCTTCTTGTATGAATTAATTTTGTTGTCATTATCCACTTGTTGGGTAGGATAAATTATGCATCTCTTTTCTTTAATGATTGTATTGTTCCTCTATTGAAGATTAAATAAATAGTTTATTTACATATTAAAGAATGATATAATTTTTTGAATTATTATTCCTTTTATTAATAATTTTTTGTCATTATATATGTCCATTTGTCCTGTTGAAAAAGGTTTTTGATAAATAGGAGGCATTTCAATCAATTCAATTATGTATCATATACAATTCCTATTTGTAAACATATATAACCATTTTTTGTCCCTTTTTTTTGCCCCTGTTATAAATTAAAACATCCAAATCCTAAAAAGGGGTCTTGAATTATTGTTAATGCTCATTTTACTGAATTTATTTATCTTGTATGTTTTATATTTTTCAGAACTTTAAATGGAGCACCAATCTTCTACGAAAAAAGGAAAAACACCATTAATATCATCTTTCTTTAAGAAAATGGATCATCAAACTAGTGAAAGTAGCTCAAAACATACATCCAATACAGTGCAACATCAATCTAATAAATTTCCTTCGATGCCGGTCGTGCAATCAACCACTTGTTTTGAGCGAGATCTGGGAAAAAGAAAGTAAATATGTGAATATCCTATTAACTTACGGGATGAGATTAGACGGGCATATCTGAGAGAAGGGCCTTATCAACCAAAAATGGAAGTGTATCCATCTTCAAAATTTGGTGCTGAAATCGTAGTTTTCAGAAAAAATGGTTTGACAAGTTTCATTGGCTAGAGTATTCACCCACAGATAAAGCTTACTGTTTTTATTGTTTACTTTTGTTGAGTTAAGTTAGTCTGCACAATACTTCATCATTAGTTAAGGAAGGATTTTGTAATTGGAAAAGGATAAATCAAGGAGATAAATGTGCTTTTCTTACTCATATCGGTTCTGCAACTTCATCACCTCATACTATGTGTGTTAGAAGGGCTGAAGATTTGATGAGGCCCTCGGGACATATTGACAAAGTTATGCATGCCCAAACAAAAAATGAAAAGGAAAAAAAAACTGTTTGCGATTGAGGACTTCAATTATAAGTGTTCGATAACTATCACTTCAAGATTATGCCTTTAGAGGCCACGATGAATCTTTATCTTCATCAAATCGAGGGAACTTTATTGAATTGGTAAAGGCTTTTGCAAATATGAACACAAAAGTTAATGAAGTTGTGCTTGACAATGCTCCAAAAAAGGCATAATACATTGCTTCAGATATCAAAAAGGAGATTTTGAATATTATGGCCAATAGAGTACGTCGCCTGATTCGTGAAGAAATTTGGGATAAATGTTTTTGTATTCTTGTTGATGAAGCACAAGATATATCCAAACAAGAACAAATGGCCATTATATTGAGGTTTGTAAACAATCATGGAATTTTGACAAAGTGTTTCTTTGCAATCAAAAGTATTAGTGACACCACTTCAGCAAATTTGAAAAAAGAGATATGTGATATTCTTACTCATCATGATCTCCAAGTCAAGAAAATGAGAGGTCAAGGGTATGATGGTGCTACTAATATGCGTGGTTCATGGAATGGACTTCAGGCATTATTTCGTAGAGATTGTCCCTATGCATATTATGTCCATTATTTTGCACATCGTTTACAATTAGCATTGGTTTCTGCAGCTAAGATCGTAAGTATTATTTGGGAATTCTTTTCTCATTTGGACAATATTGTTAATATTATCACTTCTTCACCTAAGTGTGTCTCTCAATTGCAAGTTGCTCAAAGATGTGAAATTGAGAATTTATTGGCTATTGGGGAACGCAATTCCGGACATGGTGCCAATCAAATTGGTAATTTGCAGCGATCTGGAGCTACTCGTTGGAGTTCTCACTATAATTCTGTGAAGAGTTTGATAGATATGTATGTTGCAGTTTGTAAAGTGTTTGAATGTCTTATTGAGCATTCTCCAAATGGAAGATCTAATTTGAAGTTTGTGGGATCTACAAAAACATGGCAAGTTTTGAATTTGTGTTCCTCTTGCACTTGATGCATAAAATAATGAGAATAACTGATTCTCTTTGTCAGGAACTTCAAAAAAAAACTCAAGATATTTTGACTGCTATTTCATTTGTGTCTACTACTAAAACTATCCTACATGAATTGAGAGAATGTAGTTGGGAGAAATTTTTTGAAGAAGTGAAGGTTATTTGCTCTTTAAATGGTACTGATGTTCCAAACTTGAATGGTTCGTATAAGATTGGTCGTTCTCGTGTGCAAACCACAGTTGAACATCATTACCATTTCGATGTCTTTAATGAAGCGATATATTTCATTTTGATGGAGTTAAGTACAAGGTTTAACGATATATCTGTGGAACTCATTTCTCTTAGTGTGGCATTAGATCCTAAAAATTCCTTTGGGTCTTTATAAATATGAAATTCTATCAAGATTTCACGGATCAAGATATTATTTCTCCGGAGTATTAGTGATACATTATAAATATGAAATGGTTCAAAATTTTCAAGTTTCTACACTTCTTGAGTTCTGCCAAAAATTAAACGAGAGTGGAAGGTCAACGATTTATGTTATGTTGACTAGATTAATTCATCTTGTTTTTGACGCTACTGTTTCAACTGCCAAAACTGAAAGAATATTTTTCAAAGAATGAAACATGTGAAGACGGATTCGTAATAAAATGGGGATGACTTTCTTGAAGACTGTTTGATGCTCTATATTGAACGAGAATTTGTTAACAATATAGATATAGATTCTATCATTGATAAATTTTATGCTTTGAAGTTTCGTAGGGCACAACTTCATTGAATATTAAAATATATTTTTTATATAATATATTTTTTTGTGTAGTTAAATCTTTATTTCTTAGCCCACCCTACTACTAATTCCTGGATCTGCCACTGTATGAGGGGGAAAAATGAGACAACAAGAGTATAAGAGAGTAAAATAAAATAAAATAAGAATGCAAGGGGTAAAACGAGACAAGTAAAAGTACAAGGGTAAAGTAATAATTACATGGGTATAAGGAGGTACAATAGAATTTACCTTACAATTTTACTCTTATACATGATTTTCTCTATAATTACAGTAGTGAGAGAAAAGTGGGCAATTTCGCAATGTTAATTCTATATTTCATTTTATTTTTGAAAGAAAATGAAAATATTTCATTTATAAGAATTTAGATTGTAACAATTAATATCATAAGATGATTATGAATAAAAATAGGAGCAACATGCCATAACGTAGGGCTGGCGTATAAATGAGAGGTCTTCGCCAAAAGGTGAGCACACTCGTTAGCTGACTCACAAAAAATAAACAAAAGTTTATAATTGAAACTCCTACCTCAATTTGATATTGCATCATACCTTGCATTTTAAACATACAATTGGTGCATATTTAATTTAATTCATTCTATATTTAAAGAAGTATTTTGTACATTTGGAGCACAATTTAACATGCAGTACTAAATTAAAATATAAGACGTTAACTCAATACCATAATTATTTTCTTTTTTTTTTTGTAATAAATGATATATTTAACTATCTTAATTTCATCTAAACTGATTCATCTTCTCGATGAACAAAGTAATAGTGTATGCCGCCTCCAGGGGCACATGCGAATTGGTAAGTGACAAGGTGATAAGAGTGTGGTGCTCTGACGTCGCGGGTTCGAATCTGTGTAGTCACAGTTCTTTGCTGAAAATATTGTAAGAAGGCGGTTTAAGGTTCAGATCGATTACGTGTAGTCATAGTTCTCTCATCAAATATTGCGAAATATTGCAAGGCGTTTAAGGTTCAGATCCCATTGGTACTCTCCCTTACAGAGCTGCTATTCGTGCATATCTCTCAATTTACATCCTGCCTGGCTAAGGGGCCTCTGATTTAGGTGGGGGATTTCGCCTTCATAAAAAACTTTTTCAAAAAAAAATAGTGTGTGCCCAATATTTTCTTGAAAGTGTAACAAAATGACTATCTTTATGATTAAATTCATTGTACAATCTCTAAGTCATAAATAGTTAGTAACTCATGCAAAATTTATTCATCTCCACTTTGCTTTCTTTCTTTTTTTTCATCTCCACTTTCTTGAAACTGCAAAAGATGCTTCCCAATTTACACAAATGTTGAATCGATTCATGCACATTCTCAAAATCGTAGATATTTCAAAGAATTATTTTCTTACATTATTCATTTTTATACGATATATGTGCGCGATGGTTTCTCTAAAATATAGCTGACGTGTTTGTATTTGTCTCTATGTGGTTATCTGATGCAAATGTCTTATTTAAGTGATTGATGTTATCTGTTGCATTATTAATCCGGCCGACAGCAATTTGTTTTCCCCTCCGATTAAAGTAGGAAGTCATGGAGTCATTTCAATTTTCAGTTTTGGACCAATTCATTTTGTGTGTATATGTCTATTTTGTATTTTATTACTAAAATAAAAGTATATCTTAATATTTATATATTTAAGATAAATACATACCCTAATATTTCAAAATGGATAATTCTGAAAATATGTGTGAGGTCAAATTTAAATTTAAACAATTTGTTCAATAATGTTACAATGTCTATTGTTGTCTATGTATGTATACTAATAAGCTTGAAAATTTTACCCGTATGATATTTTCAAAGTTAAAATACTATTGAATATATTGTAAAAGATGGCAATTTCAATTAAACTTAGATCTACTGGCTTTCTTAAATAAATTATGCTTGTAGTAGTTTACAACTCATATAAAATTCAAATATAAGATTCATTTTTCATATAAAACTTCTTTGACATCAACGTTTTAATGTTGGGCTCACTCGTGTTCTTTCCCATATACTATACATGGTAAAGAAACACCGTTATCAATTTTTTACGAGCATAATCTTTTTTTTTTGTTTCATAAGGATGGGAGCAGAAGCTTTCATATTGAATTATTAAGAATCAAAGACTAAATTACTATAAATAGAATGTTTGAGATTTGACTTTTTAGATCAACACGCACTACAGGAAAGTTGCAATTTAGCGAGGGAAAAATTCCTCGCTACTATTGATGATTTCTTTGCAAATGTAATTTAGTGAGGAAATATATTCCTCACGCGTCTCGATGCTATAAGACCGTCACAAACCTATATTGGCAGCATATGTTCAAAATTCCTCACAAACTTTAGAGAGGAGATTCTTGATTTTGCAGCTAAAGTAGAGAGGAAATTTTCAATTTCGCAGCTAATGTTAACAAGTTTATTAATTTCCTCGCTAAATTGGATATACTATCAACATTAACTGTGAATTTTTAAATTTCCTCGCTAAAAATGGATTTTACATTTCCTACGTACATTTATAATTATTTAATTTTTAGGTTGTTTCTATCTATAAGTCATTCGCTATCAATCAATAATATAAAAAAAATTAACTACAAAATTACCACAATGCTCATTCGAAAGAAATTAAACAAAGAAAGTTGAGTTTGTACATTTATAGTCAAGTGTTGATTGTATCAACTACTACAAGTTTTTCTTTTTCGAAGAGTACTACAAATTTAGTTTGATGAAATCTGTTCTAACATTGTATCAAAAGTAAAAGATTACGTCAGTATCCCTTGAAGAAACATCCTCTTCGATCTAGTTATCACCAACCTAAAAGAGAAAATATATAGAAATTAGAAATGCAATATAGTAAAGAGATATTTCTAATTTATCCCAAAATGATATAATCAATGATGGTGTCCACAGAAAATGATATAAAATCACAATAAGAACTAGTAAAGAAATAACTCACCTAAATGCAATCAAACTCTATTCAGTACAAAAAATTACAAGAAACATTAATGTATCCACATAAGCAAATTTAAATTTTAGAATCTAATAGTAAGTCAAGATTTGAAATACTTACTTTGAACTATAGTGATGATGCAGAGGAGGATAAGGACTGGCCCATCAATGATTGTAGTACATCAGGAGCTATCTTCTGAAAAAATTGCATCATCATCCTTTGGTTTCCTTCCACGGTACTCTCAAGGCTTTGTATTCTATCCTGTGATATTTGCAAGGCTGTACGAGTTCTCTCTAACTCTTCTTGAGTAGTTGTAAGCTCCTCTCTAAGTTCCGCATTAGTCGTTCTACGATAATCGGCATCACAGGAAGCTGACTTGGAAGGCTTTGGCCCCAGTCCAAGTCCTTTATTGTATCCAGAGCGTTTCCCCAAAACTTCATCACATACTAAAGACGCTAGCTCGAATTCATCCATAGCTGGTAACCCATCATCTACACGTTTCTGTCGGTATCGCTCTCGAAGTTCATCAATTTCATTCTAAAACACAAAATATATTGTTGTTACAAGCAATAATATATATTGTTAAGAATAAAAATAAATGCACACAATGACGTACATAAATGGCTTCAGTCCCCTCTGCCCATTCTTTTGTACTTGAGTTAAAATGTGTTTTCTTGAACAAAGCAACACTCAGAAAAGGAATACTGACCTTTAGTCGATCAAATATAGGCATTTTTCTTTCAACTGGTATTTTTGACCAACTATCGAAGCTTAGGGGGGCATGTGCTTTGACAGCAAGACCAAGCTCAGTTGCAAACATTGCTGCATACTGTCCGGTTAGCCGACCATCACATTTATGAAATGTGAGTGGTAAAGGTCCAATTTGATCTACTAGTTTTCTGAGCTTCGCATTATGAGTTGCTCTGGTCTCCTTTATATCTTTTTGGACAAATAAATAAATATACCAGCCAATCAAATGAAAATTTTGGATTACACAAATAAAAAAAATTGAAATACACATAGAATGAAACAAACCATTATTAGATGACTCTTCATCACCCTCCTCAGCATAAGAAAAGCTTCCACTTGGTGCATCAGTCCTAAGTTCATCTAGAAATCTTTTAGGCGGCATATCTGTATATAGAAAGCACATTCAGTCACAAAAGCATATCTGTATATAGAAAGCATGGCATCATCATCTTCATCCTGTATCAAAAGATAATAGACAGCTAGTAAGACATTTGCATTTGAAAACTCTTAATGGTAATGCTTGGAGAGAAATGCATGAAACTAGACATTGACTACTAAAACAATTAGCTGACAAGTTACAGAGTTTTAGATTCTTAAGGCAAAGGATATTAGAACTCCATTGGTGCTATTTATTACTCCTACTGCTCTACTGCTAAACTGGCATGCCTTACTCTGTAGAAGTTCACCAAGGTTAAAATTTAAAAAAAAGAAAAAAGAATGGAGAGCTAAAAGCTACCTCATCCAACAATACAACAATTCAGTTGGTAAAAGACGTGGACACTCTGAACTCCCTATGGCAACTCAAAGATCGCACCCAGTTAAGAGAACTTCACGGCCTTTCTTCAGAATCCCATATTTGGGATCACCAATATTGAATATTGTAATACCTGCCTCAGAATGCAAATGAGATCATTCGTATAGAAACAAGTTCATGCAAATAGATATTACCTCAGTGCTTTTCTTCTTTACCTCTTGTGAAGAAAGAGATCTATAGTATTGGAGCTTCAAATATCTCCCAAAGTGAGCATATAGATGTTTGTTCCTGTAATATTTGTCATTACATTACAAGTTAATCATACTGAGGAACCAAGATTCTTCATGACAACCTTACCCTAAAAACAAAAGGATTTCTCGTGACATGTTTAAAATGGCAAACAAAAAAGATTTCTCCTAAAATATTTGCTGCCTACCACAAGCAAATCATATACTCTCAAAATACCAATAGTAAATAAATAGAACATTTGAATGAAAAACCATTAGGCTGTTATAAATAATTAAGGCAGTGCCTCTATCGCAGTTATATTAGAGTTAGCAACATAAATTAAAAAATCAAAAGATGTCACTATAAAAGAGACATCACACCATACACAGATATGAACTATCCCAGTAATATTCAAAAGTAGAAACAAGGACTTTCTTATGAAGATGGCTAGCCAGGGGGGGTGCAACATTGCAGTACCCATTTCAATCACACATTTACAATCAAAAGATACAATAAACCAAAAACCCCTCAATTAGGCACAATTGCAAACACAAGTAACGTCATCCAATTAAATTAGTCTTAAACTTGCATTTCTAACATGCAAATAAACCATTGACAATCGATATCAAAGAGTCTAAGCAAAATAACAAGTGTAGAGATATGATAGTAAAAATCTAAGTATACACCCTGCTCCATTAAATTTAAAAGACAACATATAAATTAACAAAACATCAAAAAAAACTACAAGGCTCAATGAATATAAATCAAGTACATCGGTAGTTCTTCGTAATCAGAATTCCCCAAATGAAAAAATATAAAAATAATAAAAATTAAATTGCCAAACACATGCAATCACACCTCACATGCACAACGCATTGAGTTAAAATTGTACTCACTCTCAAGAATCCAATGCCATCCGCCGCCTAACTCCGGTGAGTATGAAGGTGAAGGTGAAATTCCAACACTGCATATTCCCGAGTTTAGTTTCTTTTTGCAAAAATTATCCAGTTATGCACTTATTACCCTTCACAGATGCATATAAAAGCAGCAAGCAGGCAACAACCAATCATTAGCACAACATTTTAATCAACTCCAACATAGGTCTTCAAAAAACCATTAATATCAGTTATCACACCCAAAAAGGTCCGTGGATACAAAACAGAGTAATAAGGAGACAACATAAAACTTAGTATAATATAACTCAAGCTACAAAGTATCACAATTCACAAACCAGATTCACTACAAAAATCAAAGGAAACCAAAACTAGCCAAAAGCAGAATCACTAACCAGACAATGGAATAGCAAGAATATCACCGTCCAAAATCTCCGCATTCCCCAAATCACTCACATTGACAATCACATTCGAATCCAAAACACACATTGGCGAGTTGCATGCACAAACACACTGAGTCGAAGTTGTGCTCACCTTTCCAGCGCCGGCCGACATCTTATTCCGGCGATTCTGAAGGTAAATGGAAAATTCGAGCGTCACTGAACCATAAAACCGCCCTGTTACTCCTCCGTTCGAGTTTTCAAATGAAAAGGTAAGGAAGTTGATTTGAGAGAAAATAATTCGATTGGGATGGAATTTTTGAGAATTTGGGATTTGGGGGTGAAGGGATTTGACGAGGAATGAAGGCAAGTAATATTTGCGCGCGTAGAAAAAAGATATTTTGAGTCTAAAAGTTCTGCGAGACAAAACTCTAAAATATTTCCGGGAGAATATTAGAGACGAAAAATCACCACAATATTCGTTGCCAAAATAAAAAAAAAAAAAATTATTTTAAAGAAAACAGAGGATTTTGGCAACGAATTTAGTTAGAGTGTCTCAAAATATAGACAGGAAATTGGTGTTTTCCATGAACAGTAGATTTAGTGACCAATTCTAAATTAGTCACAAAATTTCCCTCACTATTTTCCATTTTTCTTGTAGTGACGTCTGAAATCCTTTTTAGAAAATCCTTTAGTTTTCTCTGTATGATTCTTTCTGAAAATCGGACATCAAAATAGAATGCGAGATAACATGCGACCTGGGGATGTTAGAAAATTTATTGTATAGATTTTGATGATACTTAGAAAATATTGTATTGGGAATTAGGCATACTCTATTTTTCTATGTAATTTCTATTTTGAAATAGATAGGATATTGGCTGAATCAAATAACATCTAAGTAGAATTACAGAAGACTTGCTGAAGAATACAAAAAAGAATCAACTGAGTCGTAACTGAGTAAATCAAAAGACTTTTAGTCAAATACATCAGCTAAGTCTTTCCGAAAACTTACAGCAGAGTCAACCAATGAATGATTGAGATGACTCAAGTTTATGTCAAATGGGTAAAGCATCTGAAGGACTCAGAGATGTTCGCCAAAAATATTTGGATGTTACAACTGCAAGTGTACAGTGTAGTTTATAGAATAATGGCAAGCAAGGTCGTATTCCTCAGGGATTTACTACTAAGGAACCTTTAGTATATAATAACACCGCATTCCAATTTTATTATTTCAAGTTTTTATAAAAATAAAAAATTAAAAAGAAAAATAAATAAATTTGCGAATCCCACAAGTATTTTCAACAACCACGGAAGCAACCTTAGCCACATAATCTCAACATGTTTCTTCAATATTAAATCCAATTAAAGTTTCAATGACCAATTCATGCAATTCTATGAGTTCAATTCCTAAGTTTGTCTATTCCCCCCTCCACAGCGGCGCATAAACAATAGATTAATCAAAATTGTAGTCTCTCGACTCGATACAATCGTTATTAACTCCCAAAAGATCTATGAATTGAATGACTCCCCACAAACAGTTGTAGGTCTCTTGACTTGATACACCCATTTATGTCTGAATTCGATTTCCGTCTTTGTTAGAAATCCTCTACCGAATTTCGAACTAACAAATATGACATACAAATTATTGGCCAAATAAAAAGCAATTAAGAATAAACACTCGAATTCATAAAATAGAACACATGAACTAATTAGGAAAGCAATTAATCAAGATTTAACATGAATCCACAATTTTGATTATGCCCTAAGATCCAAAAGATTAACCAAATATTGATAACAAATTCATAGATAAACTTGAAATTAATATTGTGACATCGTTTAAGCACAGACACGAGATCTAAACTAAGAAAGAAAACCCCTTTGTGTCAGGATGGAGTCTTCTTCCAAGCATTCGAAGCTCTTGTGCTTCCGTAGATGCGAAAGGCCTTGTGGTGTTCTTCGCAACCTAGCCCTCCTCTCTCAGAAGACCTTTGATCTTGTGTTTATGTGTATTTTGATGTGTTGTATGGTGTATTCATGGATGTATTTTCGTGCAGCCCTTGGGTCCCTTTTGTAGGTGCTTGGAGGGACCACTTGTAGAGTTCGAGTGGGAAAAGGACACAAAAATTCGAAAAAGCGTGTCACACGGTCTGGCCGTGCAACATCACACGGCCACTCTACACGGCCGTGCGGCTTGTTTCGTCCCCTGTTTCTTCCCAACTTCACACGGACATGTCTTCATCGCACGGGCAAGTCACACGGCCCTGTGGTCCCACACGGTTCGGCCGTGTGATGTGTTTTTATCCAGTTTCTTTGTCTTTTCGATCTTCTCTTTGCACTCGTCAATCCTATCCGGGCCTTCCAACTGATATTTCTTCAATTAAGCTTCGTTTCCTGTAAAACGTTACAAGAATACGCAGTATCATGTCCTTCTAAGAAAACCAAGTAAAAACACACTGAATATATATGCAAATGTATCAATTATATATCATTTTAAGCCCCTAAATGGACGTATATTTTACAAGTATCAAGGGACAACTGAAAAAAGCCCGTTGCATTGAAATCAAGGAAATTACCTATTTTGGTAATAAAGACAAACTTACAACCTTAAAGAACTGATGCTTAAAGAATGCAAGAATAATGAGCAAATGAGAAGCTTGCAGAACACTGACACATTTCCAGAGACATGCAGAATGCTGATAAATAAGGTTCGGTCAATATCAAAAGCTGCAAAACAAGAGAAGCCAACGAACACTAAGTAAGAGTTTGAATTTTTGTCTATCTCTTCAACAGACAAAATTCAAACTCCTACTATAAAAGTTGAGGAATTTTTCAGAGAGAAAAGAGAGCATTCATATGAGCAAATACGAGAAAGCAAAAGCACATAACTGAGAAGCAAGAACTGCAAATACTCTCTCTTAAGATTACATCTAGAAATCGTCAAGCTAAATCGAACACACTTCATCCAACACTCTCAAGTGGAAAGATTGAAGTTGTTCATCGAGTTGAAGAGGAAAAACTTTTGTGAAAACAAACGGGATCTATTCTTCCAAGGATTGAAGAAAGTTTAGTAAGGTTTGAGGTCGAACCTAGTTTAAATATGAAGGGGGGTTGTGTGATCAATCCCTGAAGATTCGAAGAAGCTGAAGTAGCTAGGCAGCTGCCTTGCGAAGAGCTGAGTCTCATAAGATTAGCTGGCGGTATATATGATCAATGCAAATCTTGGACTGTACTTTTGTAACTAACGAAATTGTTTCATTAGTGGATTCTTCCTTAAGTTGGAGAAGAGTGGAGTAGAGAAATTACCCCATCCTTGAACCACTATGAAGTTTATGTGTTCTTTACTTTACTGTACTTTTTTTTTTCTGCATTTTATTTGACTGCTCTATATTTGTTATCCATCAAGTTAACAATTATTCAAAAAACATAAGTGTTGATAAACCAATCTTAAAAAGGGTGTAAGTATTATGCTGTTTAACAAGAAAACTGATTTTCTAAAAAGTTAACTTCCTGAGTTACTCTATCAACAACTCTCTATGATAACTGTTGAGTGGTTTCTGCTGAAGCTTAACACAACTGTCTTAAAGACTTAGCTGTTTTCTTGTAACTCCTTTTTTAAAAATTGAAAAATCTAGTAAAGTCTATTCAACCCCCCTTTCAGACTTTACCCTGCACCCCATGAGACCTACAAGGGGCCATGACCCGAATATAACTATGTCATATTGGGTACTTCTATTTTAATCTGTCATCATTATAATAGAAATAACTTATTATGTCTCTACACATTAAAGACACACTTTATTAGATACATTAAGAACATAATTACATAAACCTTATCTGACCACTTATGAAAATGGTTTATCCCTATTTGATAGTCCACAATACATAATTATTTCACATATTAACACGATGTTGGATTAATGATCCAACAATCTCCAAATTGGGCTATGTATGTAACCACATAATTAATTATGTATTTCAAAAATAACATTATGAGCTCATCTTTACTATCAAACTAAAATGCATCTGCATCCAATACAGTCCATCAACAACATTCGTTACACGACCCGTAACTTGATCCATCAATGGTCATGCATGCCAATACAACAAAATGACATGTATCATGATTTAGATGTACAGTTGGAAAAATTTCAAGAAATCTGATCTTAACATGTCTATTTCTAACTAGTCCACCTTACCTTAGTGAGATCAACCACATACCAAAATTAAAGTGTAAATAAACCAAATAACTTTGAATTCTTGCACAAGATAACCTCAAAATATTCATAAACTGAAATAACTGAAAATGCGTCTACAATAAAAGAACATTATCATCACAAACTCCCACTATAACTGAATATCCTTTAATTTGTGTATATTCCCAATTGATACGACACTCGTACGCGCAACAAGCTCATGAAACCTTTTAGGTGCCAATCCCTTAGCAAGCGGATATGCAATCATGAAATTTGTACATATATGTTCAATAGACATTTGTCCAATTTGACTTCTTTCTTTAACAACTAGGAACTTCATCTCTTTGTACTTAGTCTTCATCGAGTTCCTGTTGTTTGGAATATAACGATTCAAATTCAATGGTATTTCAATACCATCCATAATATGCAGCTCCATGATAAACTTTCGACTATATTCTAAAATTTGATTCCTCATAACACACTATGTGTTTTGCTACCATGGGAGAAGATGATACAATAGACTATTTAGCACTCTTCCATAATACCCACAACTAGAATAAATACATAGCCCAACTTATAGTATCTCAACATCTAACAAAATCAGAGTCGGTATACCAAACAATCTCAAGATGATCCGACCTCTGATGTGTGAGCATGTAACTTTTTGTTTTCTGTAAGTACTTTAAGACCTATTTGGTTAATCTCAAATGTCTAGTCTTGACTCACTGAAATATCTATCCATCATCCCAATAATGTAGACTTGGAGCATACATCATACATCCTATTGATGATCCATAAGGAATCTTCTGAATTTCCATTTCCTTCAAACTCATTTTTATGGCAATCATTGACAGTAAATTTGTCTCCTTAGCTATGGAGTATCACCTGGTGTACAATCCTTCATGCGGTTTTAAGATTATTTTCAATATAAATCTTTTATAATAATACCAGAATACTTTGAGAGGATCTCAGTGTAATTATATCCTTAACACAAAAAAGAGACATCACTAATATCTTTCATCTCAAAATTCTTAATCGTAAATATATTGGTGTTGTGAAATAAGTCTGTTTTATTGTTAGAAAGAAAAATGTCATCGACATATGAAACTAGAAATATATACTTGCTCTCTTTAAAACTTACGGTATATACAATCATCGACCAAATTCATCTCAAAACCAAAGAAAATGACCATTGCATGAAACTTGAAATTTCAATGTCTAGATGCTTTTTGCGCCATAAATGGTTTTCTAAAGTCTATAAACTATATTCTTTGAGTCTTTTGACACAACATTTTCGGTTGCACCATGTAAATCATCTTACTAATATCACCATTTAGAAACACCATCTTTACATCCATCTGATGCAGCTCAAGATTAAAGTGAACTACCAATGTCATTATAATCCTAAAAGAGACTTTTGATAAAATTGAGGAGAAACTTCCTTTAAAGACAATGCTTTCTTTCTGTGTAACGACATTTTGCGACAAAGACACACTATATACATTCCCACATTATCTCCTCGAATCCCTTTGGTCTCAAATATCCATTTACAACCAATGGGTTTCACACCTCTTAGCAATTGGACAAGTTCCACACATCATTATCCTCATGGAATTAATCTCCTCATTCATGGCATCTATCCAATTTTTAGAGTTGGAACTTTCCATTGCTTGATGGAAGTTGATCAAATCATCTTCCATAATTCCATAGTCAACATTATTTTCTTGGAGAAATACAATGTAATAATTTGACATTGCACGTCTTTTTCCATAGTGGATCTCCTTAATGGCATATGTTCTTGAAGTTGTAGAATTTGTTCATCTAGAATAAATTTTAGAACAAGGGATTCTCTGTCATTGTCTTAAATTATTTCTCGAACAAAGTCAGTAATAAAAATCTATATATATATATATATATATAATATCAGCCGCTTCTGGAAATAGTATGAGAAATTTTCCCCGCCCTTTTGTAGTTACTATAAAAAGTAAAAATTATATGTGTAAAAATAAAAAAATGATAAATATTTGCTATTTCATTATTTTTGATAGTCAACTTTCTTTAAATAATTACTTTTTAAAATAATATAAAAATAGAATTATTTAAAGTTAGTTTTTCAAATCTATGTGTGTACTGCATTAATTATTATATTTATATTTTTCTTTTTTAGAATAATAATAACTTTTTTATTTTTTATCCATTTTTTACGTATAATAATATCAAATTAATCAATTTTTTATGACCTTCAGTTGGACATCCATATTACATATATAAAATATAAATATATATATATGTATAATAGTGAAATATATATATATATATATACTCATCATTTTGTAATTTGTAATGGCTTTAAAAGTTATGTATTTGAGCTATTGGACATCAATTTGTATATTCATGTATTTTTTTTTGCTATTTGTGATCTCTATATATAGTTGTTATTTGGGCTTAGCCTATTTCTTAATAATTATTTGGAATTATATTTAAATTGATTAAATTTAATTAAAAAATTTAACTAAAGAAAATATCTCAAAATATATACCCAAATTTTATATATCACATGTATCTATGCATAACACTATATATATTTATGTAAGAAAAAAATTAAGATTTATTTAATATAAAATTATACTCATAATAGTATTTTATATATAGAAAATTACTTTTTATATAATAACATACTTTTCATGTTGATTGAAATTATTTTTTATATTTTTCAACGTATTTTGATACTCAAGTTTTAAAGTTTTACATTTAAAATTAGATATGAGTTTGTATGTTTGATAATTTTTTAATATATGTGTATATATAAAGATAAAATAATTTTTGTTTTTTAATATATTTCGTTTTTCCTTAAAATTGCGTTGCTAAATATAAATCATGGTTTTGTTTTAATTTCTTTAACAATTTTGATAATTGATCAGTTTTCCTAACCCCAAAAAATATTATAGTTTGAAATGATATTATTGTTATTTTTATTGAAAATACAATTTATTAATCAGGATTAGGGTAGTAAATAAGATTCAACATGAGGCAGTTAAACTTTTTTCAAACTTTTACTTTCTCATAGATAAATATTTTCCATAAATAGATACAATTTAAGTTCACACAACAAAATATTTCATATTTAAAGAGATTTTCTTATAGTCTATAATAATTTATTTTTATTGTTTAATCGTATGGTTTATAATCAAATTAGTTATTTTTATATTTTAATTATTTTTTTAAATTGTTTTACAATTACTATTCTTTTAAAATATAAATAACATAAATCCATAATTTGTGAAATAACGAATAAGCACAGGTAAAAATGAAAATATTCTTAGGTTTAAATATTAGAATTAATAAAATAATAAATTATGAATATATTTAATATTATTAATATATAATATACATAGTAGGGGAATAAGGATGAGAACAGAGAATTTCTGTTTTATCTAATCGGAATAGAAAGGGGGACGGGCATATAAATAATGTCCTTATTCCATTCCCGATTCTAAAGAAGCAAAGGGCGCGATTGGATATACTTTCATTTTGAAAATTTTCATTTTGTTAGAGAATAGTGGTAAAAAAATTTAGAAAAAAAAAGATGAATTTTGAGAGTGTGATTGGATATGAGATGAAAAAGTAATGATGAAAGTTGATTTGATCTAAAAATAGTAAAATAATAATTGGATATGATTGGTAATTAGAAATATGTTAGTGAGTGAATAGTGAAATTTGTGGGAGAATGTGTAATAATAATTAGTTTTTTGTGAAAAAAATGTGTAGATGTGATTGGTGAGAGAAAAAATAAGAAAAAGAGAAAGTGAGAGAATAGTATATTTTCTGAAAAATTTCATAAACAATAACATCTTTGGTCAAAAAACAATTCTCCATCGGAACGAAAATGGAATATATTTCATATCAATCGCCACCAAAGATTCTTCATCACAACCCAAATCCCCGAATTAACCAGGGATTGTCAGACCCATTCTGTTCGGTTACCAATGGGGACGGTTCCCTGCGAGGATGATGCAAGAGATATAATTCATTGAACTATTAGAAAAATTTATATGTAACAATACAAAAAACTAGTCTTGATTAAAGCTAGTAACAGCTGTGAGAATATCAACATATTCCTATTTAAAGACAAAGTCCCTAATTGTATATTCCCCACAAGCTCGTCATCCACAAAAGACCAGGCATTGTCATGACACAAAATAGTCTTAATTATGTGATCATAAACTTGTACCTTTAGGATCTTTTAGAGTATCCAACAAAATATCAACTAACCTGTCCTTAAGTTCGCTTTCTTCTCATTAGCTTCTATAGTCTTGCCTCAGTTGGACATTCCCAAACATGCAAGTGCTTCAGACTAGGTGTCTTGCCCATCCAACGTTCATAAGGGGTTTTGTTAGTCGGTTTACTTGGAACACTGCAAAAAATATACGTTTCAGTCTTAAGTGTTTCTCTCTAGAGTAATACTGGTAAAGTAAAATGACTAATCATTCACCATATCCTAAGCGTTCTATTTCGTCTTTCAGCAATCTCATTTGTAGTGGGAAAACCCGACATGGTGTACTATGGGACAACATTGCATCACCTTGTCAGTCCAAGTGGCTACGAAAATCTAGAGGGTGGGTTGAATATATTTTCTCGATCTTTCGATTTACGCCCTCTTTTTCGAATATGGTTAAGAAGTAGAAGTACAAAAATTAAATCAACACAAAAGATGAATACAACTTTTTAAGTTCAAGTGTGATCAAGAAAGAAAGCATATCAATCAAGATATAAAAGTGATGTGCTAGGCTTAATACAACAAGAATGTGAAAATGAAGACTTAGAGAAAATTTGCTGATTTCTTGTTGTAGTTTTGTAGATTGAAGTGTTGTCATTGATCCTTCAAATTCTTCATCTATTTATAGGAGAGATTCAAGATTTGATCTCCAATATAAGCTCCTCCATCTTCACTTTTGTCTACAAAAGAAGGATCAAAAGATATACAAAAATTATTAAGAAATGTGAAAGTAAAATCTAGAGATAAGTGTCTGAACAACAGATAGAATTTGTTGTCAAAAATCATAGGCGACTGGTCGCTATGTTGAAAATTCAAAAGTTTAAAACGTTAAAACAATAATTGACGTATGTCATAGGGGTGTGGACTGTTCGACAGCTAGGTGACAGTCGACCTAGGATGCGGTCGGTCCCCTTAGGGTGTGATCGACCCCTCCTTTAAATAGAGAATTTCGAGAAAAAACCACAATTCAGTAATTACGTCGCCTCCCTCTTATTCCTTCTCTTCTAGGTTCTGTTTCAAGAGAGACTTTCTGGTACGGGTTTTCTTATAGGGTGATCGGTCGACCTTAACACAGAGAGGTTGTCGGATTTTTGTTAAAAATAAAATTCAAAAAGTGCTTCAAAAACGTAGTAAAAATTACTTAAAATATTTTGAAGTTTTTGGACAAGATTTGGGGACATTGTTTTGGTGTAAAAACACATTTATATAAAATAATCAAAATCATGATAAAAACATTTTTCTAACAAACTCTCCCTTTTTGATGATTACAACCCAAAATAATTTTAGAAGAGTGAATAAGTTTTCCAGCCAAAAATAATCTATCCGTTTTGAGCATCACTTATCAGAAACAAAGAATCATAAGAGAAAGGAGCAAAATTTTCAAAAACAAGTTTTTAAAAGCCCCCCTATCAACATGCTTAAGCCAAAAAATAAAAAACTGTAACCATAAGCAAAAAAAAAAAAGAAGAAGATAGAATTCAACTTTTACAATATAACTTAAGAGGTATAGAGCATAAAAACTCCCCTTGTCAATAAGAATCATTATTCACAAGGCTTAAAAAATACTAAAACAAGGTATAACATAGTTTGTAACCCAAAAAGCCATTTTCTTAAGAGTTTTTTTCAAGCTAGAAAAGCATAAAAGCTCCCCCTGTCAAAAAAAACTTATTAGAAACAAAGCTTAATATTATAATGGAGTTAAGAGCGCAAATTCATATAGAAAAGCTCCAACTTTTTTAAACCAGCTTTTTTCTACCAAGAGCTTTTTCTGTGAGCTTTTGAGCTTTTTCTAGCTCATTTGATCATACCATTAGCTTATATGCTCATGACTAATTTTTCCCCTTTGGAATCATCAAAAACACTATTAGCAAGAAGTAACCATTATAAATAGATATCAAAGTCGCACAAAAATTATGAAAACATGCCATTATCCAAAGGTTAATAATTAGACAATAGTTTTAAAAATAAAAGAGACTAAAGACAACATAGGAAATAATTCTTCGTCGGATGAAAAGCACGCGTTAGGGAGGCATTCCTTGATAAACTATTTCAGTTTGCCAATCGACTTTTTCAATTTGGAGTTTTCATGATGAAGCTCTTCATTTCTTGTTTCAAGTGAAGCACACCGAGCTTGAAGAGTAGAAATATCGCTTCTCATTTGAGAATGAGACTCACTATCATCATCACTTTGATCATCGCCTCCGGTATTACCCTCCGGATTCACGTGATCACCACCCGCCGCCATTTGTTTAACTTCTTCATTGTCAAAAATATCATCGAGAACATGTGAAGAAGAGGCTTGTGGTCAACCTTTTGCCGATTTCGTAGGGCGTCTTACCATGTTCCTACGCATACGGAGCATTTGTTGAATGTTATCATTATCAAAATCATCTTTAATCACTTCCAAAGTAAGCTTGGCCGAAGGAAGCCACGATTGTAGAAGGAGCTTACAAATCAAATTTCCCAAAGCAAATTGCTTTGCCCTTTGAGTAACCGATTCGATCAAGCATTGAATAAACACGACTCCAAAATTAACCAACTCCCCTTTCTTAACCTTATAACTCAAAAAGTAATCCATAAGACTAGGCAACTTCACGGATTTACCACAAACGCAATAAGACACAACAATAGATAATAAACGAAGCTCATCGGTCAGAGACAGAGTATTGTATGTCGGAAAAACACCCAAAAAGGTTTTGACCTCATGCAACGAGACTCTGAGTTTATAGTTGTCCAAATTAGGGCAAGCTATATAATCTCAACCTCCTTCCCTAACATCCAACAACCGATAAATATCATTTGGCGTCCAACGAAAATGACGCCCTTTCACAAACGTGTTAATACTCGCGAGCTTATCACCAACTTCGTATTCAATCTAAATATTTGCATAAAAATACAAAATCATCTCATCCTCATACATAACAAAAAGGTGCTCCCATAAGTATATCCACCCTTGATTCATAAAATACTCTCTAATAGTAGGAAATTGTTCCGAAAAAGTACCAAAACGACAAATTTTGGTACGCCCAATATGCTTATTTCCTAATTCCAAATCCTCATAATATTTTTCGGCAAATTTGTGAATATACAACAATGAATTGGCAAGAGTGGGAGCTTGAGATAACAAGGATTTCTTATTTGTTACCCATTTCACATTATCCTTTGAAATAGTGGCCCGAAGCTTGGTAATTTGCGCCCGGGTGAGTTGAGGATTTTGATTCTGGCTTGACCATGAGACATTTCTCTTTGAGTTGCTCGTAATTCGCGTTGTTCGCCGTGAATTGATGAGAAAACGAAGAACCCTCTCCGACTCTTCTATGCTTGGGGTTCGGGTTTGGACCGGTGAAATCTTTTGGAGGTCCCATATTTGTGAAATTCTTACAAAAAGGAGATGATTAGCAACAAGAATCACCAAATTTGGTGATTTATAGAGAGAAATTGAAGAAAAGAAGAAGTTCCGCACTTAGGGTTTGAAAAGAGGAAGGAGGATGTTCTATGAAATTTGAGAGACAAAATTGATTTTAAGAATCTGAACATGCAGGGCGATTGATCGACCTAAGGGTGTGATCGGTGCCTGAATAGGGCGATTGGTCGACCACATAGGGTTACTGGCACTTGTTCCTGAGTGTTCTGTTTCAGTTTTTCAAGGTTTTGAAAATCGAATTTTCACCCAAATTTTTTTAAAAAACATCAAATATGTAAATATAGACTTTA
Organism: Rehmannia glutinosa; assembly: GCA_016081115.2. Classification (NCBI taxonomy): domain Eukaryota; kingdom Viridiplantae; phylum Streptophyta; class Magnoliopsida; order Lamiales; family Orobanchaceae; genus Rehmannia; species Rehmannia glutinosa. Next base: position 46,097,036 of record CM071934.1, read on the forward strand.
TTCAATATGCATTATGCCTAAACAAGCTAGAATCGAGTTAAAAAGCTCGGCGGATAATGGTTTTGTAAAAATATCCGTGAGTTGATCTTGGGACGTAACAAAGCACATCTCAATTTTTCGTTTTGAAACACAATCCCTTAAAAAATGATGTCGAACCTCAATATGTTTGGTTCGGTTATAATGAACCGAATTTTATAAAATATTTATAGCGGACATATTATCACAAAAAATAGGAACGTTTTCAAAAGAAATTTTATAATCCGCTAATGTTTGTTTTATCTAAAGTAATTGTGTGCAACAAAAAGCCATTTGAAAAATGTTTGGCTTCGGCTAATAAAGATACACAATTTTGTTTCTTTAAAAACCAAGAGACTAGGCAATTGCCTAAAAATTGACACGAGTCGGATGTATTTTTACGATCATCAATATTACGGGCATAATTCGAGTCACTATATCCTTTTAAAGAAAAATTTTCATTCTTTGATAAAACAAACCATATGAAATAGTGCCATTTAAATATTGAAAAATATGTTTGACAACACTTAAATTAGATTCTCTTGGATTGATTTGGAATTCAACGCATAGGCATACAACATGAAGAATATCGGGTCTACTTGTGGTTAAATAATGTAAACTACCAATCATACCTCGATATTTGGTTTCATCAACCGATTTAACTTTTTCATCCTTGTCTAGCTTGATGTTCATTGCCATTAGAGTTGCAACAGTTTTTTCTTCTTCAATCCCGGACTTCTTTAGGAGTTCCTTGTTGTACTTTGATTGAGATACGTAAATGCCTTCTTGACATTATTTGATTTGTAGTCCAAGGAAGAAATTGAGTTTTCCCATCATACCCATCTTTAATTTACCTTGCATTAACTTAGGAAATTTCTTGCAAAGAGATTCATTAGTAGCACCAAAAATAATATCAACAACATAAATTTGAACTAATAGACAATCTTGCTCTTTTTCGAAAACAAAGAGTGTAGTATCAACTTTACCTCTTGTAAAATAGTTTTGTAAAAGGAATGAACTAAGTCTATCATACCAAGATCGGGGTATTTCTTTTAAACCATATAAGGCCCTTTTAAGTTTATAAACATTATTTGCCTAAAACAATTTTCAAACCCCGGAGGTTGTTTGACATAGACATCTTCTTGAATAAAATCATTTAGAAAAGCGGATTTTACATCCACTTGGAAAAGTTTGAAAATTTTGAAACGAGAATAGACAATTAAAACACGTATAGCTTCTAAACGTGCTACGGGTGAAAATGTTTCATCATAGTGAATACCTTCTTCTTGACAATAACCTTGAGCTACTAACCTTGCTTTGTTTCGAATGATATTGCCTTGATCATCGAGTTTATTTTGGAATACCCATTTTGTGCCAATGATGGTTTGTGATGAAGGACAAGGCACAAGTTCCCATACATCATTCCTCTCAAAATGATTTATATCTTCTTGTATTTCAAGAAACCAATCTTCATCTTCAATGGCTTCCTTATAAGCATTCTTAGGCTCTTTTTGAGAAATAAGAGCTTTTCGGCAAATTTTCTTCGATTCATTACCTTGTCAAGAGGATCATCAATTATGAGATCTTTTGGATGATCTTCTTTAAATTTTAATGCCACGGGAAGCTCCGACTTAGCGCCCTTATCCTCTTGTTGAACATTTGAAGTTGAAGGTTGATCATTTGAGGTAGAAGCTTGATCATTTTGAGCATCATTTGGAGTGATTGGTCCAACTTCATCTTCTTCATCACTATCATTATTGGGATTCTTTCAACTCCAGATACTTAAATGAATTTGATATTAATAGATTCCTCGACCACCATGCTAGTCTTATTATAAACCCGATATGCTTTGCTCTTAGTCGAGTATCCCATAAATATCCCTTCTTCGGCTTTAGGATCATGTTTGTCCAATTATTCCTTGGTGTTCAAAATAAAACATTTGCTACCAAATATTTTTAAATAACTAATATTTGGTGTTCTTCCTTTCCAAAGTTCATATGGAGTTTTGTTTAACTTAGGACGAAGATATAACCGATTTATGATGTATCAAGCGGTGTTTACAACTTTATCCCAAAAATATTTTGGGAGTGAAAATTCATTGAGCATAGACCGACACTTTTCTTGTAAGGTCGATTTTTTTTCCTTTCGGCTATGCAATTTTGTTGAGGAGTTCTCATAGCCGAAATATCATGAGCACATCCATTGGTTTCATACAAGATTCTAAAGTCACCATCAAGTTCATCTCCCCGGTCACTTCTTATAGACTTAATAGTATCTTCCTTTTCATTCTCAATAAGTCTACACAACTTAGCAAACTCATTAGCGGCATCACTTTTATTATCAACAAAAATAGTCCAAGTATATCTAGAAAAATCATCGATTATAACAAAAGTATAATATTTTCCACTTGGACTCTCCGTGCCAATATCCCTATACAAATCTAGATGAAGAAGATGTAGAGGCTTGGTAGTAGAAATTTCATTTTTGGGCCTAAAACTACTCTTAACTAATTTGTTCTTTTGACAAGTGTCACTTAAGCCAAGGATTGCAAAATTTAATTTGGGTAGTCTTTTGACATGTTGATTTATGTAAACTGTAATTTTTTGTATCCAACATGTCCAAGTCACCTATGCCATAAACTGGTTAAATCATTGCTAGTGACAAGACAAGAAATATTTTGACTAACCAAATCACTTGTACAAATTTTATAAAGATTGCCTTTTCTACTTGCTTCACAAATAATTTTACCATTTTTAAGAATAAGACATTTTTCTTTATTTAAAAGAACATCATAAGTTAAATCACAAAGTTGGCTTACACTTATCAAATTGAACTTAAGCCCATCTACTAATAATACATCATGTAAAGAGAAAGAAGAGTTACCAACGTCTCAATTCCAAGGATTTTGCCTTTGCCATTCCCGAACATGACCATTCATTCTTCTTGGAGCTTGATGTTGGAAAAGAGTTATTCTCTTCCAGTCACCGCGAACATCCGCTGTCCACGAGCCATTTGAAATCCTCCGTGATAGTTATTGCCCCTAGTACCTACAAATAAATTATTTTTAGGTACCCTAGAGTTTTGGGGTCAATGAGGGTTAGTCTTGAGACTTTTGAGTCTCCAATAATGACTATTACTATTCCTAATTTTATAATGACTAGAAAGATGTCCATGTTTTCCACAATAAAAACAAGTAATTATTCCAGAAATACTTGCACGAATAAAAGTTGGAGCTTGGTTATTTTTCTTGAAATTTGTTTGAAAAGGTTTGTAACCAAGTCCTAGTTTAGATTGCTCACTTCATTGAACATCAAGAATTTTTGTGACCTTATCGGTATTTTAGTTGAAACGTTGTACATCCTTTTTCAAACTTTGAATTTCTTTAGTGAGCAACTGATTCTCGGAATCAAGACTTTTAACTTTAGCAAGAGTAATTAAATGAGCATGGTCAAATGATTCATAAGAAGTAAATAACTTGTCTTTTTCTAATGTTAACTCTTTAAAGTCCTTTTTCAAATTTTTGTATTTACAAATCATGTCTCTATACTCATTTTGTAAATCATCATAATCACATTGCAATTCATTAATTAAAGACGAAGAAGAATAGTTAGAGCGTACCTCATTATTCTCATCGTCTATGGCCATGAGACCATGTTCGGTTTCTTCTTCATCCTTGGATGTTGCAATGAGTTCATACCATGTTTCTTCTTCATCCTTAGATGTTGCAAGGAGTCATCTTGCGGAAGGATTGCCTGACTCAGTATACAAGAAAGAAAGCATTTGTGATGCATGCCAGATGGGAAAGCAAATTAAGTCATCTTTCAAGGACAAGCCAAATCCTTCTTCAACCTGGATATTGCATCTATTGCACATGGATTTGTTTGATCCTGTTGAACCAGCTAGTATCAGTGGAAAGAAATACACCTTAATGGTGGTGGATGATTATTCAAGATACAAATGGGCAATCTTTACTTGTAAAAAGAGGAAACCTTGCAGAATTTACCTTAGCTGATGAGAAGAGTTCAAAATGAGAATAGTCAAACCATTATAAAGATAAGGTCTCACAGGGGAACTGAGTTTGTCAATGGGATTATAACTCAGTATTGTATTGAGAATGGTATTGCTCATGAATTGTCAGCTGCAAGAACTCCACAGTAGAATGGAGTAGCTGAAAGAAGGAACATAACTCTCAAGGAAGCTGCGAGGACCATGGTAGCTGAAGCTGGTTTGCCTAAGAGATTTTGGGCTGAAGCCATCAATAATGCTTGCTACACTCAGAATAGGTTTATGATTAATAGGCAGTTATCTAGAACTCCCTATGAAATTTGGACAAGGAGAAAGCCAAATGTTGGATATTTTCGAATCTTTGGATGTAAGTGCTTCATCCACAATAATGGAAATGACAACTTAAAAGCTTTTGATGCTAAAGCTGATGAAGTTATCTTTTTGGGATACTCAGCTTAAAGTAAGGCTTATAGAGTACTGAACAAATAGAATATGGTCACAAAAGAGTCTATCCATGTGGTTTTTGATGAACCTAATGTTTATGGAGAAAACATAGATGAGTTAGCTGAAAAGAGGAATAAGCCAACTATTCGGAAGAGTCCCTATGTTGAAGCAGATGTAAGAGCACTCAACCCTGATGAAGATGAGAAAGCTGAATATCAGAGACAACTGGAAAGTTTGCAGCTGAATGATGATGAGGAAGCTGTTCAAGACAACTTAGCTGTAAGACGACTGAACCCAATAGTCTTACTCCAACCAGATGTGAGATGGCTGAGAGACCATCCACCTGAGTTAATCGTTGGAAATGTTAGAGATGGAGTAAGAACCAGATCCATGACTCAATATAAAGCTATGTTTAGTTGTTTTATTTCCCAGATAGAGCCTAAAGATGTGTCCCAAGCATTAGATGAGACACATTGGATTCTAGCTATGCAGGAAGAGCTAAATCAGTTTGAGAGAAACAACGTTTGGGAATTAGTTCAAAAGCCTACCCACCAAAATGTTATTAGTACTAAGTGGATATTTAGAAACAAGATGAATGAAGAGGGCTCTGTAGTAAGAAACAAAGCAAGAATGGCAGCCAAAGGGTATTTCCAAGAGGAAGGTATAGATTTTGATGAAACCTTTACCCCTGTTGCTAGATTGGAAGCAATTAGGATGTTTCTTGCTTATGCTGCACATAAGAACTCACTGTGTATAAAATAGATGTGAAGAGTGCATTTTTTAATAGACTTTTGGAAGAAGAAGTCTACATGGAACAACCTCCAGCTTTTGAGCAGAAAATTATTAGAGATAAAGTCTACAAGCTCAAGAAAGCATTGTATGGATTGAAACACGCACCAAGAGCCTGGTATGACACATTGTCTCAATTTCTTATTAACAATGGATTCACCAAAGGCAAGGTCGATAGAACACTCTTCTGAATTCAATATTGGGATAGTATACTGCTTATTCAAATTTATGTGGATGATATCATCTTTGGATCTACAAACAAAGAGCTGTGTGAAAAATTTTCAAAGCTCATGCAAGGGAAGTTTGAAATAAGTATGATGGGAGAGCTGACCTTCTTTTTATGTCTCAAGTCAAGCAAATGAAAGATGGAACCTTCATAAGTCAAACCAAATATACCAGAGATTTAATGAAGAAATTTGGAATGGAAGAGAAATCATCAGTGAAGATTCCCATGAATACATCAGTCAAGATGGATATGGATGCAGATGGCAAAGTTGTTGATCAAACTAGATATAGAGCCCTTATTGGATCAATGCTCTATTTGACAGCAAGTAGGCCAGACATCACCTTTGTTGTAGGTGTATGTGCTAGATTTCAATCTACACAAAAAGAGAGTCACATGACTACAACCAGGAGAATCCTAAGGTATTTGAAGGGATGCCAAAAAGTTGGCTTATGGTATCCAAAGGATGGAGGATTCTAGCTAGTTGGTTACTCAGACTCAGACTATGCTGGATGTAGACTAGACAGGAAAAATACATCAGGTACCTGTCAAATGCTTGTAAATAGATTAGTTCCTTGGTTCACTAAGAAACAAAATTCAATAGCTACATCCACAGCTGAAGCAGAGTACATAGCTGCAGGCAGGTGTTGTGCCCAAGTGTTATGGATGAGGCAACAACTGAGAGACTATAATATAGAAGAAAAAGAGATTCCAATTATGTGTGATAACACAAGTGCTATTGCAATAACCCAAAACCCAGTTTTGCACTCAAGAACCAAGCACATTGATGTCAGATATCATTTCATAAGAGATCATGTTGAGAAGAAAGACCACTTTGAAATACATATCAACGGATAAGCAGTTAGCTGATATATTCACTAATCTATTATGTGAATCAAGGTTTGAAGAGCTTAAAAATGAGCTAGGATTGATTGAGCTGAGTTAGGAGGCTCAGAAGACTCAATCAACAGAGTCAAAGAAGAGAGAATTGAAAATCAGAAAAGTTTCATTTTTTAGCCAAGTGAAACAGTCTAGACGGCTAGTCAGCTGTATCGAGTTAGCTGGACATCCGAGTGATCATTATGAGAAAAGAGAAGCAGAGCTAAGTCACCTTTAGAAGATAGATGAGTTATTTAAGAGCTAAATGACAAAACACAGTCATTTTCTGCGAGCGGGAATGATTTTGGGAATGACATCAACAGTAATTATGGTGTCAGTAAAAATCCTGTACTCGTTTAGCCTATGATTGGATATAAATGTTGCTGCATTTAATGCGGGAAAATTAATGCAGTTTAAAGCCTTTAATCTCAACCGTTGATCGTGAACATACTTTTTGAATTCTAAAAACCGTCCCCTCACATCCCATATATACTCTGTTTCATTTTCTGTCTTTTCACCTTACACTCATCTCTCTCAAGAAAAGACCAAAGCTTTCTCGGCAAACCAAAAGCAAAAATCTTAGTTCGTATTACGTTCAAGTTCAAGTTTTCAAGTTCCAATCTCCTAAAGGGCTTCTTCATATGATTTCATGAAGATCAACTCTGGTTCAACGGTGCATTTCGAAGGAATGGTAAAGCAAAGTGTTGACAAGTCCCTTGACAAGAAAATTGCTGAAAAGTTGGAGAAATCTGGTATGAAGGGATTTCTCACAATGGAGTACTCGCACACCTATCTTGAAGATGTGGCTATGTTCTATGTGAATGCTGAGGTTCACGATGGAAAAATTCGTTCTTCCATCCACAACACCGACATTAAGATAACAGAAAAATACATCAACCTGGATGCGGCATGGAAAGAGATCACCAAGCCAGAGTCTGCTTGAAAGGCTAGTTACACAGCCAAAAAGTCTCTCATCAAGGACGATTATCACAAGCTAATGGACATGATTGCCAAATGCGTTGACATGAAGTTTGGCAGCTTCAATCAGCTGTCGAGGACTAAGCTGACTGTCATGGCTGCTATTCTGGAGGAGAAAAAGGTGAACTGGGATGAGTTAATCTCATGAGAATCTACGAATGTAATGAGCAAGACCATTAATGATGTTGGTTTGTTTGTTAGTTCGCTGGGGTATGGCATAGTGATTGGACATTTGATGGAGGTGAAGGGCATTTCTCTCAGGAATGGGAAACCCTTCCATGTGAACAAGAAGATGTTCAAGGCGAACCTCTCAACTGCTCAAAGGCAAGCCCATAAAAGAATACCTGACACAAGTGAAGGTGAGTCAGCGGATCCTGTCCCAGAGGACGCTGCTGCAATTACCAAGCATCCATCTCCGAAGCCTGTGCAGAAGAAGAAGAAAGCTGCTACAACAAAGCCTGTCCCTGCCCCTGCAGCCGTGGAAGACCCTGGACCTGCCCCAACAACCGAGATTGAGAAGGATTCCCCTGCCCCTTCTCCAATCATCAAGAAGAAACCCTCAACTGTGCCTCAAAAGCCAGCTGCAGCTAAGAAGATAAAGATGGTGGAGCCAATTGCCATTGTAGAATACGAATAATAAGAGGAAGATATTCCTCTTGTCCGAACAAAGAGAAGACGATTGGTGAAAAGAACTGCCTTAGAAATGCCAGCCGAATCTGGCACTGAAGCTATGAAGGAGACTACTGAAGAGGAGCAATAGTCTAAGCAAGCAAAAGGTGGTGAGGAGACCACTGCTGAAGTAGAAGAGAATGCTGATGGAGATCATCAGAGTATCATTGAAACAACTGTTCGGGAGAGAGTTGAGGAAAAAAAAACTAAGACAATTGATCAGTCTGAAGAGTTAGTTGTTCGTTCCCCTCAAACCTATGCGAGACCAACTGAGTAGGAATGGGATCCTCTTGTACCTAATTTTGAAGATGAAAAGAATGATGATATGGTTATGCTATCTCCAGCGTACCCGGATGTACAGAAGAGGCTGAACGTATGGGGGAACTAGAAGTGGAGTTATGCCATAGCTCAATTCCAGCACCCGGAGTTTGTAGAAAAGGAAGAAAAACTCCTGAGTTTTCTAGGGAATATTCCAGTTCGTTCTGCATTAGATCGTGATTTCTGCATGACCATCCTGTTTGAAAAGAAGGATGAGGAGAAGCACAAGGCAAATGCTAAGGAAATTGAGGAATCCAAGCAACCTCAACCCTGCCCCTTTGAAGGAGTGCCTGAAAGTGCATTCGTGCCAGCTAGCTGCAACGACGATGAGATGGACCCTGCTGATGCAGTGGAGAAAGCTGAGTTGCAGCAAGCATTAAAGGAATCCAAAGAGTTGCACGAGCAAAGATTGCAAAATGGTCAAGGAGAGTCTTCTTCAAGGAGAGATCTCTCTAGCCCATATTATGTAGATGGTGAGGAAGATTGATGCCACCACCTCCCCAGTGCTCTCGGAGAATGAAAATCCCACGAAAAATGGCGATAAAGCTAAGGATGGAGTAGAAGAGGGAACCTTAGCCAAGCCAATCCCTGAAGAAGGTGTTGAGACACCTGCCCTATCGACTGATCTCTTAAAAGGAAAAGAAGCCGAGTCTTAGGTTTCGAGTGACCCCACTGTCCGAGACTCAGCTGGGGCACCAGCTGATGGGGAAACTCAAACCACCACAGCCGGGTTAGAGGAGGCTTTGGGAGACAAACCCTAAACGAAGTTTGGAGGTGAATGTGAGACCATTGATGTACATCAGAGTGGGGTTGACAAGGCTCAGACGGTTTCGACTATCTCAGCTGAAATCCCAACTGCCATGCAGGCCGATGAAGCTGATGATGCAGCCAAGGCAAAGATTGGAAGTGAGGCCACGAGAGTTGAGACTCTTGGTCGTGAAAGTGCAATCCAAGGAGTTGACACTCAGAAGGATGCCACTGAAGACCCCAAAGCAGCTCAGTCTGCTGAAGGGATATCTATCGAAGGCCCTTCTGTAGTTGAGACTGTAAAAGGGATGCCTGAAAGCCCATCAGCGGTTGAGACTGCTGAGGGTACAGAAGGCCCAGAGGAGGTTGAGATTTCCCTGGGTAATAAAGGTGAAGAACAAGTGCCTGCCCCTCAGGAAGAATTCATGGAAGAAGAAGAGATAAGTGCTCTTCATGATTCTCAAGAAAATGTTGATGTTGAATTCTTGGGTACATACGATGAAGCTGAGTCCAGTCCTATTGAAAAATCATCAGAGGATAAAGCTACTGAGGAGGCACTGGCAAAGAGGAGGCAAGCCAGTGACAAAGCTGCTCCTATCAACTTTACATTGGTTGATGGCCCATCCCCCATGGTGCCATCACCTTCCCATGATGCTGGTAAGTCAGCCGAGGAATAATCTACTCAAAAGCAACATTCTACTGATGCCAATGACGTTGAGATAGTCGAGGCACATAGAGCTGAAGAATTCGTGAAGGAAAAAGGGTAAGACTCCAGCAGCAGAAGATGTTGAGATACCTATTTTTCCAGAAGATTTGTTTCCTGATTATTTCCCTTTCGAGGCTCATGTACCGTTGGAAGCAGCGTCAGCTGCTGAAAGTGCGAAATACCATGTCCAAGTCCCAGCTGAAGAACTTGGAACTCCTACTGAAACTACAATGGTGCCGATAGGATTTGATTTTGATGCTGTGTGTCCAGAGGAGCAGTCCGCTGATGCAGGAAACTTCCGAAAAGCCTTCAAGGCCATCTGTAATGAAATTGAAAACAAGGAAAGAGGATTCGCACAGCACTCAACCAACGACTCAACAACATAGATGCAAATAACATAGGAGATATCCGAGGCATGGTGTTAAGGATAAGGGAATGGATTGGGCAGACAAAAGCACTGAGACGTGAGCCGATCACTTATTTCAAATCGTTATTCGCCAAGATGGTGATATGGAGCTCAGAAAATGCCAAATAGCATAAGCAGAGGGACCATATCTTTAGGATGGATCAATCGCAAAAAAGTGATATGGAGTTGCTGAAGGCAAAACACAAGGCAGAACTTCATAAGACAGAGGCCAACATGCGTATGGAGGTTATGATGCTCCAAACAGAATTGAAGTTGATGGCAGCTGAAACGAAGACTCTGCGATCCGAATTCAGATCAGCATACTCCAAGAGTCATGATAAGATGGACATGACCAACAACAAGAATGATCTAGTCCTTGGAGGAGTATTCCCTCAGCTGGCTCTAACCCTTGGTGATGATGCCAAAAAGGGGGAAATAAGTAATAAGGAAGGAAGTAAAGGAAGTGAAAGTAATGGGGAAGCGTGCAGTAAGAGGGAATGCAGTGAAATGAAGAAGCAACCCCTAAAGATTATGCTTGCTAAGACCCCTCAGCAAGGTGAAGTTACAACCTCTATCCTCAGTCAGTTGCCCTAAAATCTATCCGTTGATGAGAAAGCTGATCTGGCCTTCAAGAAAACTCGAGAGGCCATTGAAGCAAAATTTGAACAAGTTGCTGAAAGGCAACAAGGCAAGATAGAGATCATAAAGGCAAAGTTTGATGGCCCCCCAGCTAGACTAGTGAAGGATTCCCCAGTTGTGAAACCCCTCGTGAGCTTATGTGCACGATGCAGATCTCGAGCCAAGATCCTTAGAGGAATTTCAAACTCTAGCATCAAAAGGATATTTCAAGAATTTGACTCTACCTCAGGCGTGGGATCTGTATTGGGAGAAAGGACTTGATTTTTGCAAATCAGCTGAAAGGCAACAGGGTTCAAGTAGTGAACAGAATACTAAGGAACCCGTATAGTACACTCCAAGTGGAGGAGCTGAGTCACATAGAGGAAGGGGAAGGTTTGGCAGTGGTGGAAGAGGCAGAGGTACTCCATCACAGATGAAACATAAAGACATTTGGCATGTTGATCCGCATAATAAGGGGATAAACTATTGGGCTAGGCTAGATACTCTTGCTAACATTAAAGTAGAGAGGAAGAACGAAGAAGCCCGAAGGAGATTTGAATAAGAAAACACTAGGTGGATCGAGAACAAAAAGAAAGATAGCAAAGGGAGGACCCTACTGATAAAAGAGCCTACAAGAACTAGAAAAGGGAAGAAGAAGATAGAAAAAAGAGAAGAGCTGAAGAGTGGCAAGTAAGGTCGTATTCCACAGGGATTGAGTAAAGAACACATAGTACAACAACGTAGCAACATCAATTTTATTGAAATGGTTGAAAGTATGAAAATCAATTATCTAACAATTTAAATAAAACAAACAAACAATTAATGAGCTCACACGTAGAGAATTAATCAAAGAATAAAAATGATCCTAGGACTATGTTCTCGACATGCATCTCTAAATTATATCCAAATTATATTTCGCAAAGTCAATTGTACCTTATCTATGGACTTGATTCCTATCCTAGTTCATTCCTTCTCCCGAGGCGAGCAAACCATAGATCAATAATGAATTGCTAGTATCCTACTCAACAATTATTATCGACACACAAAAGCATATTGAATCAAGTATTAAACCCTATGCATAAATATCATAAGCCTCCCGACTCTGTATTGATTTATGTTTTGACTTTTTTAATATGTTGTTGGAACTCATCTCCCAAATTATGAACCAACATATTTATCATGTGAATTATTGATCAGGTAATCCACAAGAACTAAACAAAAGAAACCACAAATAGATAGGCAAAAAAAGCTAATACGAAATAAACAAATCAAGTATCAAATATATCAGCAGTGCACATCATGCCCTAGAATCAAAAGAAAATTAGCTAGACATGTTCGTTTGTGAACTCATAGACAAATCCATAAACGACATGTTCATTGTTAAAAGAAAGAAAGAAAAAGATAGAAATTCTAGAGTATGATGATGAATTCCTCTGACTTGGATGGAATCCATCTTAAAAAATCCGGAATCTTGGTGTATTCCTTGATAATCCCCATTGTGTTGATATCCAAGATCTCTCTTTTCTTCTCCCAAGACGTCACCCTTCTCCCCAATATGTGTTTTTTCTCTCCCTAGATGTGTTATATTCTCTGCAAGATGGGTTATATCAGCTGCTAGGTCTAATTCACTCTTTTATAGATGCATTGTTGGACCCATTTTTCAATTTTCGCGTAATAAAGAAACAAAATCCACAAAACATCGTGATCCATAAGGGTCGTGCACTTTTACACAACCGTGTGCTTGCGCACTAGTCATGTGAATTATTCCCAAAAAATTGTCTCTATTATAGCCGCACACAACCATACGAATTTACACGAGCCATGTGAGGACAAACATGCGAATTAGCTCTTGGGGTCTTAATGAAAGTTGTAGCTCTATCTCTTATAGTAACTTGAATCCACTCAATATCAGATTTGTAGAGAAAGTTATGCCCCAAATACTAAACTATGCCAATGCTGAAAACTGTTGATGCGTTTAGATATTTTCGAAAGCAATCCCTTGCTGTTTGATTTTCTTCTTTCCTTCGCGTCTATATTCATCCTTTGGCTCTTGATACCCTTTGGAATGTGCTATCACCTTTTTTCCAATTTAGCTTCATTTTCTACAAAAATATCCGAAAAAAAAGCAAAGATAACGCCCAATAAGCAAAACCAACCTAAAAACATTAGTTGCACATGCAAATATCTCAATTATATACCATATTACACCCTGGAATGCATGCATAATAACCATTTATCATCATATCTGGCGTAGCACTCACAACGACTAGCTGACGTTTTTGAGCCTTCTCTTGAGTTTATTCTCAACTTCAGTCTTATAGGATTTGAACACATCGAATGGCTCTGATTTTTCATTAATGAGAAATATGTAGCCATTTTAAAATAGTCGTCTATGAACGTTATAAAATATTGTTGACCATTCTAAGCAACCATAGGGAATGGCCCATAAATGTTTGTATGTATAAGGTGTAAGACGTCCAATATCCCGTTATGCACAATTCCCTTTTATTGGTTTATTTTTTCTTTATACTTCGTGTGCTTAAATGCAAAGATTCAATAAATGAAACAATTTTGTCTATTAAATAATAATATTGTAAAGAACTAGAACTAACCAATTTTGAATCATGAGATAAGCTAAATTTCCAATTCCTAAATGGATAGAGATAACCAGATTTGTCCAAAATTAGAAGCTGAAATAAAATCTCGTATAAAAGCCTCATCAAGATCCAAACAAAATATAGTTCTTAATAATAATGTAAACTTTTCTATTACTTCAACATAATTGTCTTACCATTGCCTATATGGATGTATCTTTCACCATCATTTGTCTTTTGCTTATGGAGATAACCCTTAGAGATACTGTTTGGTGTGAGTTGAACTATAATTTATCCCCATGTTTGCCTAGGTACCAAAGTTAAGTTAACTTCAAATGGACCAAACAAAGCAAAGATACCTTATCATTCTTCATTTTAACTCCTTGCCTTTATTCTTGGAAATTAAGACAATATTATCATTATATGCCTTATCTTTGCTTCAATCTTTCCTCTTTCTTTCGAGCACAATATGATTTGACTCATTTTAGGGACCAAATCTCTTTTTAACTGTTTTAACTCACCTTAAACTAGCTAAACCGTGCCAAAAGAGATATCAAAACTAAATGCACTAACAAGTTTTCAAGGATTTCTAGCTCAAGTGTTCTTAATTTTGAAACAATATGAGATATCTCCTTAGTATATTCTTAATATTGCGTTTACTCTCATACCTTATTGAGATCATATTTATTAAGAGCGTACCGATTTTAACCTTTTCGTTCTTGACATACAATTTCTCAATATCCCTAAGGAATCCTTTTTCACAGTAATTTGCTTATTACATAGCGCCCCTGAATGTTATTGGTATGGCCATTTTCATGATTATCATGCACATGCGATTCAATTTCTCCCACATTTGCATGTTATGTTTTCATATAAAGTACTCCATGGGTAAGAGAGGAATGAGATTCAATCCTTATCGCATGATCGAGATCCATGACTTGACATTTGTGCCATTTTAGGATAAAACTAGATTGATATTGGTAGTAAATCACCAGGAGTAGACATAAGTGGATCCGAAATAAACAATAAACTAATCATGCATACATAAATTTCACAATCATAATAATAGACTCAAAAAAAGGTAAATCACATCTTAAGATCCGACACTCCATTTATATTTCATCTTTGGACAACATATTAACTTGTAACTTTTGTATTGGTGTAGTAATCAAATACTGATAATAAGAACATATCAAACAATAATTTTTCATTTGGTCCAATTTATTGCTCATATGTAACTGAATAATCAACATGTGTTTATTACCGAAGGTACATACACAATTTCAGATAAATATTTACCTTTATTTGGGCCGGTTATTATTCACATAAGTTACACACACATCCTTTAATGTTCCAAAATAAATTAATTTCCACAAAGATGTCAGTTTGACGACATGTTACTCCAATTAATTCATCTCAATATATATATATACACATATATATATGTATCCATACCAATATTCGAATTCAAAATTTAAATTCCAAGATTAAATTAGAATCAGGGTTTTGTTATTATTTAAAGTTAATTTAAAATTAAATAAACTTAAATAGAGCCCTAAAATTAAATCCATTTTATATTAAACACTAAATCTTTTCTTAAAATTTCAACAAATTAGTCACAATCTCAAGAGAAAAAAACCCTAATATGCTCTCTTCTCTCTCATCCCTTGTGATCCCGTCCGGCCGCCTGTCTTGATATCGCCGGTCACCTTCTTCATCATGTTTACGTCGGAATTGTTTCATGGTTTGTGTAGGTCCCAAGGGGTGTGAGTGTAAGGTTTAGAAGGGGGGTTGAATAAACCTTACCAAATTTTCGATTTAGTCCTTTTAAAAGTTGAGTTGATACTACACAATTGTGTCCTAGGTGAATGACCAATTTAGTTAATCAAGTAGAGTTAGTCACTCACGGACTCAATCGAGTGTTGATAGAATAACTCAATTTGTTAAAACCGAATTAGCTCAACGTGGTTTGTTTTATTGGAAGACTTAACACCCTTAAGTTTGGTTTAGTAGAGATTTAAAGCTTGATTTAGTACTTAGAAATTATCAAGTAGATGGCAAATTTATCGCAAAGTTAAGCAAATAAGATGCGAGGAATTTAAAGTCTTTGAAATGTAAATGACACGATAAGTTTTTATAGAGGTTCGAAGATGGGGTAATTCTTCTACTCCTCTCTTCTCCAACTCCCTGGAGGAATCCACTAGGTATTGATCAAGTATACAAAGTGGTAATAGATCCCGGATACAAGTCTTGATCACACGGTGACTTGATTCTTTGGGACTCGATGTCCCTGAGACGCCTTGATCACTCGGTGGCTTCTCGACGACCCGGCTTCTTCACAGGGCAGCTGCCTTGCTACTATAGCCCACTTGCTCAAGCTCTTTGGATTTGATCACGAAGCCCTCCAAAAGCTCAAGACTTGGTTCGACCTTGAACCTTCCTACAATCCTTCGTGGAATGTAGACCCCTTTATTCTTCAGTAATTTCCTCTTCAACTGATTGAAGTTATCTTTCCTTCACATGTGAGTGTTGGATTGATGTTCTTCGTAATGTAGGCTTGAGGATTGAGCGTTTAATAACTTGAGAATATTTCAGGTTACAAAATGTTTCTTTCTTGCTTGTATTCAATTCTCAGATGGTCAAGGTAACCTTCGTATCTTTCTCAGAGTTATTCCTCAGCCTTTTATAGTGAGCTTTCAAAAATCTGGCCGTTGAAGAGATATGCTTATTTTTGAAAGTCACTTGTGGTCGTTGGCTTGTCTTGTTGCAGTCCTTGGAATCGCCATTTCCTCGTATGAATTGTTCTTTAGCTTTTCAGAATTCTGACACGGTGTGGTGCTTCGCATTGGTTTATTCCTTTTGCACGCTTCTGGGACTAAGCACTTCGAGAAAGGTAGCATGGAGATATTACTTGTTTAAGTAATTCTCTTGATTTCGTGCAATGGATCTTTTTGATTATTTCGACTTGTTTGCATTTCCTTGCTTTCCCCAGGTGACTTAGAGAGTCGACTTCCAATCATTGGATGACTCTTCTATCACTTCAACTTGAGACTTGGCTTTTCTTGAGTTGACTTGATCGATACTCCACTCACTCATCTCATCCGGTTTGCTCCTTGATCGAGTTCGTCTTCTCTTCTTTGCCATACTCATTTGTCTTGCAGAGAGTCTTCCTTCTAGTCTCCAGTTGTCTTCTTGCATGTTTGGGCATAGGCGACTTAACTCGGCTTGACCAGCCCTATTTATTACAATGCGAGTTTACAACAAAGAATGGGGTGCCAACTTCCTATTCTAAGTTTTACAAGGCATTCATCAAAATCTAAACAATAAATTTCCCAACAATTTCCCCCTTTTTGATGATGCCAAAACTTAAAAACATTCAAAATGTAAATAGCAAAGATACATACGAGATAGTGCATTCACAGAGAATGTATGTGTAGAATCAATTCTTTTTATCGATCATAACATTCTTGTTTCATTTACTGGCCATTTTACAAGGTGTATCAAAGCAAACATTTATGTCTAAAAAAAAATAGAAAATTTACTGACTTTATTGCGGAAGACTTACATAGTATGTATTTACATAGTAAAATACATGAAGGGGTGGACAACAACACTTCATCTCATTCGCCCTCCTTCTTTCATCTTCTTGATTCTGTCATCTTCCGGTCTTCTTCTCTTGTTCTCATCTTGGTGCCTGCTTCTTCTTCTTCTTTTCATATGCCTTAAGGCGAGCTTCATCTCTTCTTAATCTCTCTTGTCTCTCCTCCCAAAGCTGAGTTTGTCTTTTATTTTCTTCTTCGATTCTTTTCGCATACTCAAGATTGCTTTTAGCCACTTGCCCATTGGCTACTTGGTCAAGACCAGCCCAAAGAGATCCCTCCTTTCTTGCCGGATCTATGTACTCAATGTTTTTGGGCGGAGGCCAGGTCGAAACCTCTTCCTCCATTTGCTTTTTCCTCTTCCTCTCGGGCGTGTATTGTCTTGGGGTCTTGTTCTTTCCTTTCGGTGAGTGACTAGCGGAGTGACCAGCAGAGGATGCCGGTGAGTCTTTTGCTGTCGGCTTCTTCACATAGCGTGAGACCCTTTTCCCAAGACAAGTCCCAAGCTTGAGCCATGGACATGTTTGCAAAGTATCCTTGAGATGCGAGTGTTTTAAATTCATCAACTAATCTTGGCTCGATTCGGCATCCGAGATGGCATAAGTGTCTCTATCTATTGGAATGCCTCCATGTTGTTTCAAGATATTCATAACTCGGGCATCCATCCTTCCTTCCACTTCCTCCATCCCTCGCTTCAATTGTCTTTCTCTTTTCGGCCATAGATATAGCAGAGTGTTGGAGTGGCGAGTCACTTTGGGAGTTTGTCTTTGATAATAATACCAGTTGTGACAAGACCTTGTTGGGGGTTTGTGCAATCATTAAGGTCACATCTCTCGATTCTTCCCCCTCAACAGACTTTCCTTTCTTTTTCCTTGTAACTTCCTCAGCTGTCTTTCCCTTCACAATTTGCTCCCTCCTATTCGACTTCGAGATCTCTTTAGCGCTTTAAAGTATTCCTCTTCCCCCTTTTTGGCATCATCAAAGGAGAGAGGAACCCCTAGAAACATATGCGGCGGCGGAAGTCGAGCCTGGCGATAGTCGAGTTCTGCCTCGAGTCCGCTGCGGAGTATGCGACACGAAATTCGAGCGAGTAGCGTTGGACTCTTTGAAATTAGCTTTATCTCGGCCATGAGAAGGCTGAATTTTCTATCCATGTTTTCTTCCATACGCTGGAGATCACTCTTTTTTGTTCACGCAGACTTTATCTCGGAAAGTGTGAGCTTCATGCATGTGCTCAATGTGTTCTCTCAATTTCGTTTCGCATCGGCATTCTCGGCTCTCCATACCGCAGACTTGTTGAACAATGTTTTGAAATATCTAGCTTGTTCCACACGCATTGTTTCTTCTTTGTTGCCACCATTCCTTGATTCGATTGTTATGCCTCTCAAGTCGGCAGTAAGGTTGGCATCTCTGTTATCCGATCTCATGTCCATAGAGGCCTGGTGCCTCTCCATCCGTTCAATTTCAGCAAATAATGCTTTGAACACCTCCCGAACTTCATTTTGTTTTTTCGTTGCGGTGACGGCCATGCGGCGTCAAAGTCATAGTCCGAACGATGGTGTCGGATGGAAGAACAAGATGCAGTCTGTGAAGCGCGCGAGATCGTTCTCGACTCGTCGGGAGGTCGGGTACCTCTAGAGAGAAAGGAAATGATTCTACAAAGGAATCATCACGGCCAATCGGGATTTGTTCAATGATGAGAGGTGCGCGTGAAGTTCCTTTTTGAGTCGAACGTCTTTGCGGGGAGCTGTGCGGTGGACTCTGTTTTATTTGGGGTCTTTTGTGTAAGTGGACCCGACTTGCCTTGAGCTCTCATTGTCTCAACAACTTCGTCGGTCTCAATTTGGTTTCTCCAATTGAGTGGATGGTCCTCGGCCTTATCGAAGCGTCATCGGACGATGATGAGATTTCCATTGGTGGCTCACCATCAAAATTGAAAGTTTGTGAGTAGTCTTGAGATCGACTTGCTTGTGCTTGGAACATCCTCGGTGAGTCTTTTGGATCTGTCACGGGGGATGACTCGCTTCTTCGTCGCCTTCGATCCCGAGAAAGGTTACATTAGGATTGTCCTGGGAATCATGAAGCGTGCTTATCTCATTTTCGGATGGATCAATGATAGTAGGAGGGATGTTCTCTATTTTGACCTCTTTACCCCAGGAAGTCTCAACCTCCCATTGGCCTTCATTACCTCCTGCAGTCTCAAGCTGCAGCGAGGCCTTGGACCTCCTTTCGATAGTGTCAACTGTCTTAGGGTCTTCGTGGTGGCATCCATTGGAGTCTCAACCCCATGGATTGCACTTTCATCGCCCAGTGTTAACTCCCGGTACATTCCGTCTTGTGCCTGCATTGCATTAGTAGTGTCATTAGCCTTTAGAGCGTTGGCACCTCGTGAGACAGTCTCAAGCAATGTCCGAGCTTCGTTGATGGCAACTTGTTGTGTATTTTGTGTTTGTACCTTCTCCACTTCGCCTCCTAAATTCGTTGTGGAGTCATCTCGCAAACATCCTCCGACCTTGCTGCGGTGGAGGAGTTTCCCCCTCGGTGGCGCACCAACCGAGTGACTTGGAATGGGGTCACTCGTCTCCAAACTCCCATTTGTTTCTCCGAGTGTTCAGTAGTTGGGGGGCGGTGGTAAGACACCTTCAAGACTAACCTAGTTTCATCGCCAATTCCCTTAAATTAGGGGTGGGAAGTGGTGGAAGCAACAACGGTGGCGATTTCTTTGCACTACTCCCATTGGATCGATTTCACCGTGTGTTTTGGAGGACTCTCCTGGTCCCTCCATCATGCTCTTCTCATGAAGAATTCGGATTCATGCATTGCTTGCTGCATTTGCAACTCTTTCGCGTGGCGGCGCGCAGGTCCAGATCCTCATCATCATGCGAGAAGACATCAAGGAGATGATGTGTGTGTTCGTGGGTGCGGTGATAGGGCGAGATCTTGGCCTTCTCACGTGCCTCGGCTTCCTCCTCTGCTGTCTCTCCTTCTCTTTGTCTTTGAAGATCCGCAAGATATCGTGCGATTTTTCTTCATCCAATGCTTGGACCACAATGGTCACTCCAAGAAAGTTCATCGAGTTCCTCTTCTTCTTCGATAAACTCGGGCCGTTGGAACTGTTTCCTTGATCGACTCAATTTCCACTTCCTCCACTCATGCGAGGACGATTTTGGATGTGCGGGTAAGGTGGGGATAGGATCATCACATCACTATCATCTCTATCAACTTCTTCTTTTGCATTTACGAACTACAAGTTTGTGTCTTGATTTGCCTCTCTTTGATCGCCTTCAGACTTAGATTTTGTTTCATCTATAATATCTAGAGACTCTACTTCTCCAGCGAGTCTCAGTATCTGCTCCCCAGTGGGCGACTCGGCCGGTTTCTCAAGCTCGGAGTGCTTGATGATTCTTCTTCGTCTCCTAGTTTGTACCAAAGGGATTTACGGTTCGAGAAAGAGTTTCTTCCGAGTCTTGGCGGCGGGGGCGTCTTTAGTGTTTTCTTACGAGGAGCTGGCCATCTTGGCTTATCGTTCTCCTCTTTTTGACGATCGGAGAAGGTAGTTGAGAGTCCTTCTCGCCGCTGCTTCTTTGAGGCGGGAGACACGGCTGCGAGCGGGTGACTCATGGCCGGGCGGGAGGAGTTTGTTTTTTTCTTTTGCGGGAGCATCGATCTTCTTTACTTGTTGTAGGGGCGTGATTCTCTTAAGCGGCGCAGGGCAACTTTTTCTTTGGTGGAGAGGAAACAATCTGTATCTTCGAGGGTGGTCACCTGATTCCCCCTCACTCGTGTCGCTCTCTTGGCGTAGGCTCTCTTCGTGCGCGAGAGAGGTTTGATCTCGAACATCCTCTTGTTTACATGGAACGCCTTTCCATGTCTAAGAGGACTCCTTTCACCTCCATCACCGGCCAATCACCAGGCCATATCCTAGGGATCCTCCAAATGCACCATCTTCTTTGAAGGATTTGTTCCCTACATTCTGTCATAGTCTGCTTTGTAGACAAACTCAGCCCATTGATTTATTTTCCTTTCTTCAATGATCGCGGCCATTACGATCAACTTTGCTTTTGTGATTGGTCAAAGCCGCCAAATTTGATGTCTATGCATTTGGCAACTATGTCCAACAACTTGTGGTAATCCTCCTTTGACCTCTTGTTTTTTGTGTAAACTATTTTATCAAAGCATAGTCGGGCTTGGCTACTTCCTTCCAAGCGGCGGCCAGGTTTACATCGGCCGTTGATTTCGATGCTCCTTCCGTCGGTAGTGAGCGGTGTTCACCAAATCCTTGGCGAGAGATAGTGAACTTCTTTCCGTGAACAGATGACTTTATCCCTTCATCGTGAATCTCAGAGTTCACGTAGAACTGTGCGACCTCTTCCACATAGGTCATCGAGAACTCCATCGTTAGAAATGGTTTCAGCCCGGACGTTTCGAGCTTTTCAGCGATTTTCTTTATGAGGGCGTCATCGGACCCCTATTTGACCATGCCCTCGAAATCCACGGTCAACCCTGTGTGGATTTGCTTTCCTAGCTTGACAAAATCATAGGTTGATGCCATTTTTCAGGATTTCACCGAAAAGAACCTTAGAAATTTGATTTGAATACTGAGAGGGTTTTGAGAGAGTTTTGCCTTTGTTTCTGAGATAGAAATGAACCGTTTTGGTGATATGTGAGAGAAAACAGACGAAAATGGGTTAAGTATGGTTTCTGAAAGGATGTGCGGGTGGTTTTTGAAATGTGATCGAAATCAATGGCTTAGATTTTGCACGCCGATTAGCATTTAATGTCTCGAATTTAATGCGACATCATTTATATCCAATCATAAGCTTGGTATACAACTTTTTGTCTATACACATCATCATTATCGGCGTCATTCTTAAAAACATTCCCGCTTAGTAAAAGCGAATGCGTTTTTGTCACTTTGCTCATAAATGACTCAAACTTATCCCTTAGTTGATTTAACTCTTAAGTCACAGTTCTCTCGGTGACTCATTTGTCGCCTAATTCGGTATATTGTCTCTCCGACATGGTGATTCATTTAGCCGATTTTGAGAAATCGATCCTTTTTCTCTTTTTTTGTGTTCCATTTCTTTTTCTCGAGTCTTCGAGTGTCACTCAACTCGATTAACCCTAACTCATGCTTGAGTTCTTTAAATCTTGACTCACATAATGGTTTTGTGAATATGTCAGCCTAATTGTTTATCGGTTGAGATATATTCAATATGATGCCCTTCTCTTCAACATGATCTCTTATGAAGTGATATCGACATCGATATGCTTTGTTCTTGAGTGCAACACGAGATTCGAGTGATTGCAATTGCACTTGTGTTATCACACATGATTGGAATTTCCTTTTCTTAAACTTCATAGTCTCTCATTTCTTTGTCTCATCCATAGGACTTGGGCACAACAATTTTGCCGCAGTATGTATTTGCCTTCATTTGTAGAGGTGGCTATTGAATTTTGCTTCTTGCTAAACCAGGAAATCAGCCTCTTTCCAAGCATTTGACATGTGCACGAGGTGCTTTTCTGTCAACTCGCATCCAAAGCATAGTCGAGTCCGAATAGCCAATTAGCTTGAATCCACCTTCCTTTGGATACCATAAGCCAACTTCTTGGCTTCCTTTCAAGTATCTCAAGATTCTCTTATTTCTTTGTCATGTGACTCTCTTTTGGAGCAGATTGAAATCTTGCACATACACCTAGTGCAAAGGTGATGTACGGCCTTGCTATGAGATAAAGCAATGATCCAATAAGTGCTCTATATCTTGTTTGATCTACTGGCTTGCCATCCGCATCCATGTCCATTTGGTGATGTATTCATTGGTATTTTCACAGAAGACTTCTCCTCCATACCAAATTTCTTCATTAAATCTCTGGTGTATTTTGTTTGACTTATGAAGGTTCCATCCTTCAGTTGTTTCACTTGGAGTCCAAGGAAGAATGTCAGCTCTCCCATCATGCTCATTTCAAATTTGCTTTGCATGAGGTTTGAAAATTTTTCACATAGCTCTTTGTTTGTGGATCCAAAAATGATGTCATCCACATATATTTGAACAAGCAGTATACTCTTCTTGTCTTGAATTCTGAAAAGTGTTCTATCTATTTTTCCTTTTGTGAATCCATTCTCAGTTAGGAATTGTGACAAAGTATCATACCATGCTCTGGGTGCCTGTTTCAATCCATACAGAGCTTTCTTGAGTTTGTATACCTTATCTCCAAGAGTCTTTTGCTCAAATCCTGGAGGTTGTTCAACATACACTTCTTCTTCCAATAAACCATTTAGGAATGCACTTTTTACATCCATCTGATATACAATAAAATTCTTGTGAGCTGCATAGGCAAGAAACATCCTTATAGCTTCCAATCTTGCTACAGGAGCAAATGTTTCATCAAAATCTATTCCTTCTTCTTGGCAATATCCTTTGGCTACTAGACTTGCTTTGTTTCTTACTACAGAGCCCTCCTCGTTCATCTTGTTTCTGAACACCCATTTAGTACCAATAACATTTTGATGGGTGGGTCTTTGAACTAATTCCCATACTTTATTTCTTTCAAACCGATTGACTCTTCTTGCATAGCTTGAATCCAATGTGTGTCATCCAATGCTTGTAACACATCTTTAGGCTCTATTTGTGAGATAAAGCATGTGAACATAGCTTTTTGTTGAGTTCGGATCTTGTTTTGACACCTTCTCTTATATCTCCAATGACAAGTTCGTGGATGGTCTTTCGGCCATCTTACATCAAAGTTGAAGTAAGTTAGCTGGTTGATCGTCTAGCAATTTGTGTTGCTTTGATCAGCTCTCTCGCAATCACTTAGCCGCAAATTTTCCAAAGCATTTTATGAGACTCGGCTATCTCATCTTCATCCGAGTTTATAATTCCGGCTTGACAAAGATAGGGACTCTTTCGTATGGTTGGATGATTGACTTATCGGTGACTCTTCAATGTCTTCTCCATTTACATTTGGCTCATCGAATACCACATGAATGGATTCTTCTACAACCATAGTCTTTTGTTGAGTACTCAGAGGCTTTGCTTTGGTGAGTATCCCATGAAGATACCTTCATCGACTTTAGCATCGAAAGCCTTTAGATTGTCTTTGCCATTGTTATGGATGAAGCATTTACATCCAAATATTCTAAAATATGCAACATTTGGTTTTCCCGCCCAAATCTCATAGGGAGTCTTTGTCATTTGTCTGTTTATCATACATCTGTTTTGAGTGTAGCAAGCCGTGTTATTTGCTTCACCCAAAATCTTTTTGGTAACCCTGCTTGACTAACATGGTCCTTTCCGCTTCTTTGAGAGTTCTATTCTTCTTTTCGCAACTCCATTCTCTTTGTGGAGTCCTTGCTGCAGATAATTCATGACCAATGCCATTTTCAATACAATATTGAGTTATTATACCATTGACAAACTCGGTTCCTCATCGATCTAATTTTGATAATGGTTTGGCTTTTCTCATTTTGAATCCTCTTCATCATTTGTGGTAGTTTCGTAGAGTTTTTTCTTCTTACACATGAATATTGTCCATGTATATCTTGAGTAGTCATCTACTACCACCAAAGTGTATTTCTTTCCACTTATGCTATTTGGTTCCTTTGGGCCAAATAGATCCATATGTAGCGGATGTAATATTCTTGTTGAAGATGGGCATGTCTTTTCTTTGAATGAAGATTTGATTTGTTTTCCTTCGACATGCGTCACATATACTCTCCTTCTTGTATCTCGAGTCCGGAAGTCCTTCCACAAGATTTACGGCAAGCTTGTTAATCGTCTTGAAATTTTGGTGACTCGACTTTTTGTGCCACGACCAACTTGATTCATTTGTGCTCTTTGCTAATAGGCAGTCTTTGGGTGTAGCGGTTGACCAATCTACTACATACATGTTCTTTTGTGCGCATCCTTGCAACACAACTTCATTCGATTCAAGCATCCTTGATTTGGCATATACCCATGTTAAATCCAACATTATAGCCCTTGTCTGAGAGTTGGATCGATGCTTAGCAAGTTGAAGTTGAGTCCTTCAACATATGCAACATTTGTGATTTCTAATCCGTTCCTCTTGATGGATCCAATGCCTCTTATTTCACTGGAGATTCATTTCCTCCAAATATGACTTTTGCTCCTTTAACTTCCTTGAATTTTGACAGATTTTTCTTGTTTCTGTCATATGTCCGGGAATGACCACTATCCATGTACCAGGTTCCTTGGCACTCATTTGTTCCTTGAACCCGCAATCAAGGAAATTAAGTTTTAGGTACCATACTTGTATGCGGGTCTGAGGGGTTAGAATTGTAAGATGATCCAACCAACTTATAGCCAAATGATTTGACTCTAAGGGGTTGCCATCTATCGATGCCATAATCATAATTAATCTTGGCAAATTGCTTGGGGATTCTAGGTTTATACAACTGTCTCTTTTTGTGTGTATGCTGTATATGTGTTTTAGCAATCGCCTTCTTTGGGTAATTGTGGTGTCTCTGCGAGTGTAGTGCCTAGGTGCATATGTGTCTTTGATGAAAGCTCTTATACTTTTGGAATGGCCTTTGTTGAGTTCTAGGCCTTTGCCATTTGGGCTTATATTCCATAAGTCTATCGATAGTTCACATCATTCCAATCGGCTTGGCTTGGATATTTTCTACCATTCCCATCATATGTATTTCTTTTATAGATTTTTTGGGGTTTTGGTAGCTCTGTTTCTTCTTTACAGAGTATTTTTGTTTTG
The DNA here is from genome assembly GCA_016081115.2 of Rehmannia glutinosa. Lineage (NCBI taxonomy): Eukaryota > Viridiplantae > Streptophyta > Magnoliopsida > Lamiales > Orobanchaceae > Rehmannia > Rehmannia glutinosa. Next base: position 46,122,753 of record CM071934.1, read on the forward strand.
GAGTTTCTTTGAGAACTCGATGAATCTCTTTCATTTGTATCCTTTCAGCGCACTCAACTGTTTGTTTTTCCTTTTCCTTTATAACCAAGGCCGGTTTGCTTGTAATTGTGCTTTGGAGTGAATGTGTGTGCACCATTTGGAGTTTTGGATTTTTAGACTCTTCATTGCTTGAAGATCCTTTTTCCAAAATTACTTTTGAAGTTTGACATAGTACAAAGGAATTAAATCCTAAGCCTGTCTTGTCTCCACATTCTCTTTGACTCATAATAAGATCATCCAATGATTTAGATGCCTTAGTGAATGAGGCAATAAGATTTTGAGGTCATTCTCCCTCTTTTCTATGGCAGCTATTTTCGCTATTAGCTTGGCATTTTCAGGCTTTAAACTTTTATTCTCATCGGCTATTTGACTTAGAGTACTCGGCTCCTTAGTCATTTGTGAGTTTTGGCTCTTGAGTATTTGTTTTCCTCATTTAGTAGTGTGTGTGAGGATTTAATGTGTTCAAAATCTTTCATCATTTTGCCTAATGAATCATAAAGATCGAGTGGGTGATGAAGTGTGTGTGTCACGATCACTATCACAAGAATCGAGTTCGATGAGTTAGAGTGTACTCTTATCTTCTTGGTCGAGTTGATCTTGTTCCTTGGCCATCAAACGGATCGGGCTTCTTCTTCGTGAGTCACTTGAGTAGTCGGCTTCATTGCTCTCTCGAATCAAGCTGTCTCTCTTGACTTGTTTGTCTCGGTGATCTCTGCGACCAACATTGTCTTTTTCTTTTCTTGTCTTCTTTCTCTGAAGACCTTTCTTTCTTCTTCATTCCTACAGGATATGGGCAATTGTTGACTACAGGATAGGTATTCAACCTTTTGATCGCTCTTTCCATTCTTGGATTGTCGGCCCTTAGATATTGACTTTTTGATGATCTCGTCCTCTTTGTTGGCCTATCTTCCCTTGACTTGGAGGGAGCCGAGTGTCTTCGGAGGTTTCGCCCTTGCCTCTCTTGTAGTTATTATTGAAGAACTTGTTGAACCTTTTAACCATCGGGCTATTTCTTCGGATCAATGACTTCTTTGACCTCAACTCTCTTTCCATCCTTAACAATTAGAGCAACTGTTTTGGGTACAACTGTCTCTTCTCGATCTTTTCTTCTCGGCTCAAATTCGTAGGCTTTGAGATCCGAGAATAGTTCATGGTTGGAGGTCTTCGATAGGTCCATGGAATATCTCAAAGTGCCATGACCTTCATTTCCCATTCAGGTGGGAGACTTTTTAGGATCTTCATACACATTTCTTCTCGTGTATATTCCTTTCCAAGCGCAGATAGCTCGTTGGTGATTTACGTGAACCGACCATCCAGTTGATCCAAGTTTTCTCTCTGCGATCATTTTGAAATTCTCAAATTTTTGTCTGCCACCGATAATTTATTTTCTTTGATTTGCTCACGAGCCTTCACAAATCAATGTTAGCTTGTCCCTGATTTCTTTAGCCGTTTTGCATGATTTGACTTTATTGAACATGGCTTTGTCAAGGTTTTGTAAAGGATGTCCTTGGCTACATTGTCCAGGTTGTATCTTTTCTGTCATCATTTGTCCATTCAGTTCTTGGTTTTTCAACCATAGTTTGGTCTAGGGCAACATCCTCTTCATCTTCAAGTGCAGACTCTTCTTACATTTGTGTTCACTTTTAAGATTTGCGGTGGCCCATCCTCTATCACTATCCACATCTCATCATGTAATCTTTGATAGATGAGCACGCATACGAATTTTCCAATCATCAAATTCTTCAATTGTGAACATAGGGATGCGTGTCAAATTTGCTTCCATGATAATAAATTTTAATGATAAAAAGAGTTTTGAAAATTTAAGTACTAAAGCGGACTTTGAAAAATTTGGAGATCTAGTTCAAGAACGGTGCGGAAGGCTCAATGAACCAACCGCTCGATACCACTTGTAGGTCCCAAGGGGTGTGAGTGTAAGGTTTAGAAGGGGGGTTGAATAAACCTTACCAAATTTTCGATATAGTCCTTTTAAAAGTTGAGTTGATACTACACAATTGTGTCTAGGTGGACAACCAATTTAGTTAATCAAGTAGAGTTAGTCACTCAACGGACTCGATCGAGTTGTTGATAGAATAACTCAAATTTGTTAAAACTGAATTAGCTCAACTGTGGTTTGTTTTATTGGAAGACTTAACACCCTTAAGTTTGGTTTAGTAGAGATTTAAAGCTTGATTTAGTACTTAGAAATTATCAAGTAGATGGCAAATTTATCAGGCAAAGTTAAGCAAATAAGATGCGAGGAATTTAAAGTCTTTGAAATGTAAATGACACGATAAGTTTTTATAGAGGTTCGAAGATGGGGTAATTCTTCTACTCCTCTCTTCTCCAACTCCTGGAGGAATCCATTAGGTATTGATCGATATTCAAAGTGGTAGCAGTCCCGGATACAAGTCTTGATCACACGGTGACTTGATTCTTTGGGACTCGACGGAGATGCGCCTTGATCACTCATTTGGCTTCTCGTGACGACTCAACTTCTTCACAGGCGTTTGCCTTGCTACTACAGCCCACTTGCTCAAGCTCTTTGGATTTGATCACGAAGCCCTCCAAAAGCTCAAAACTTGGTTCGACCTTGAACCTTCCTACAATCCTTCGTGGAATGTAGACCCTTTATTCTTGATAATTTCCTCTTCAAGCGATTGAAGTTATCTTTCCTTCACATGTGAGTGTTGGATTGATGTTCTTCGTAATGTAGGCTTGAGGATTGAGCGTTTAATAACTTGAGAATATTTCGAGGTTACAAAATGTTTCTTTCTTGCTTGTATTCAATTCTCGGATGGTCAAGGTAACCTTCGTATCTTTCTCGAGTTATTCCTCGGATTTTATAGTGAGCTTTCAAAAATCTGCCGTTGAAGAGATAGGCTTATTTTTGAAAGTCACTTGTGGTCGTTGGCTTGTCTTGTTGCGATCCTTGGAATTACCATTTCCTCGTATGAATTGTTCTTGACTTTTCGAGTTCGACACGGTGTGGTGCTTCCCATTGGTTTATTCCTTTTGCACGCTTCGGGTGAGCACTTCGAGAAAGGTAGCATGGAGATATTACTTGTTTAAGTAATTCTCTTGATTTACGTGCAACGGATCTTTTTGATTATTTCGACTTGATTGCATTTCCTTGCTTTCCCCAGGTGACTTAGAGTCAACTTCCAATCATTGGATGACTCTTGTCACTTCAACTTGAGACTTGGCTTTTCTTGAGTTGACTTGGTGATACTCCACTCACCGCATCTCATTTGCTCCTTGATCGAGTTCCGTCTTCTCTTCTTTGCCATACTCGGTTGTCTTGCAATGAGTCTTCCTTCTAGTCTCCGGTTGTCTTCTTGCATGTTTGGGCATAGCCGACTTAACTCGGCTTGACCAGCCAGCCCTATTTATTACAATGCGATTTTACAACAAAGAATGGGGTGCCAACTTCCTATTCTAAGTTTTATAAGGCATTCATCAAAATCTAAACAATAAATTTCCCAACAATTTCCCCTTTTTGATGATGCCAAAACTTAAAACATTCAAAATGTAAATAGCAAAGATACATACGAGATAGTGCATTCACAGAGAATGTATGTGTAGAATCAATTCTTTTTTGATTATAACATTCTTGTTACGTTACACAATCAATTGTTTACAAGGTGTATCAAAGCAAACATTTATGTCTACGCAAAAAAATAGAAAATTTCTGACTTTATTGCGAGGAAGACTTACATAGTATGTATTTACATAGTAAAATACATGAAGGGGTGGGCAACAACACTTCATCTCCTTCACGCCTCCTTCTTTCATCTTCTTGATTCTGTCATCTTCTCGGTCTTCTTCTCTTGTTCTCATCTTGTGCCGCTTCTTCTTCTTTTCATATGCCTTCCGGGCCGCTTCATCTCTTCTTAATCTCTCTTGTCTCTCCTCCCAAAGCTGAGTTTGTCTTTTATTTTCTTCTTCGATTCTTTTCGCATACTCGGATTGCTTTTAGCCACTTGCAGATTGGCTACTTGGTCAAGACCCGAGTAGATCCCTCCTTTCTTGCCACGGATCTATGTACTCAATGTTTTTGGGCGGAGGCCCAGGTCCGAAACCTCTTCCTCCACCTTTGATTCTTCCTCTTCCTCTCGGGCGTGTATTATCTTTGGGGTCTTCTTTCTTTCGGTGAGTGACTAGCGGAGTGACCAGCAGAGTGGATCGCGGTAGTCTCTTTGCTGTCGGCTTCTTCACATAGCGTGAGACCCTTTTCCCAATACAAGTCCCAAGCTTGAGCCATGGACATGTTTGCAAAGTATCCTTGAGATGCGGCGTTTTAAATTCATCAAGCGATCTTGGCTCGATTCCGGCATACGAGATGGCATAAGTGTCTCTGTCTCTTTGGAATGCCTCCATGTTGTTTCAAGATATTCATAACTCGGGCATCCATCCTTCCTTCCACTTTCCATCCCCGCTTCAATTGTCTTTCTCTTTTCACCATAGATATAGCAGAGTGTTGGAGTGGCGAGTCATGGGAGTTTCTTTTTGATAATATCATTTGTGACAAGACCTTGTTGGGGGTTTGTGCAATCATTAAGGTCACATCTCTCGATTTTTCCCCCTCAACAGACTTTCCTTTCTTTTTCCTTGTAACTTCCTCATTTGTCTTTCCCTTTCACATTTGCTCCTCCTTTTCAGCCTTCGAGGATCTCTTTATCGCTTTAAAGTATTCATCTTCCCCCTTTTTGGCATCATCAAAGGAGAGAGGAACCCCTAGAAACATATTGGCAAGCGGGAAGTCGAGCCTGGCGATAGCCGAGTTCGCCTCGAGTCTGGCTGCGGAGTATGCGACACGAAATTTAGAGCGAGTAGCGTTGGACTCTGCTTGAAATTAGCTTTATCTCGGCCATGAGAAGGCTGAATTTTCTATCCATGTTTTCTTCCATACGTTTGGAGATCACTCTTATTTTGCTCACGCTTGTGACTTTATCTCAAGAGTGTGAGCTTTATGCATGTGCTCAATGTGTTCTCTCAATTTCGTTTCGCATCGGCATTCTCGGCTCTCCATGCAGTGACTTGTTGAACAATGTTCGAAATATCTAGCTTGTTCCACACACATTGTTTCTTCTTTGTTGCCACCATTCCTTGACGATTCATGTTATGCCTCTCAAGTCGGCAATAAGGTTGGCATCTCTGTTATCCGATCTCATGTCCATAGAGGCCTGGTGCCTCTCCATCCGTTCAATTTCAGTAAATAATGCTTTGAACACCTCCCGAACTTCAGATGTTTCTTCCGATTTGGTGACGGCCATGCGTCAAAGTCATAGTCACCGAACGATGGTGTCGGATGGAAGAACAGGATGCAGTGCGTGGAAGCGCGCGAGATCGTTCTCGACTCGTCGGGAGGTTGGGTACCTCAGAGAGAAAGGAAATGATTCTACAAAGGAATCATCACGCCAACTAGGATTTGTTCAATGATGAGAGGTGCGCGTGAAGTTCCTTTTGAGTCGAACGTCTTTGCGGCTTGGGGAGCTGTGCGGTGGACTGTTTCATTTGGGGTCTTTTGTGAAGTGGACCCGACTTGCGAGCCTCATTTGTCTCAACACCGTCGGTCTCATTTGGTTTCTCCAATTGAGTGGGTGGTCCTCGGCCTTGCTCGAAGCGTCATCGGACGATGATGAGATTTCCATTGGTGGCTCACCATCAAAATTGAAAGTTTGTGAGTAGTCTTGAGATCGGACTTGCTCGTGCTTGGAACATCCTCGGTGAGTCTTTTGGATGCCTCGCTTCACGTCGCCTTTCCGGGAAAGGTTACATCGGGATTTCTGGGAATTGAAGCGCGCTTATCTCCTTTTGGATGGATTGATAGCACGAGGGATGTTCTCTATGTTCACCTCTTTTGAAGTCTCAACCTTTGATGATTGGAAGTCTCAATTCGCGAGGCTGGACCTCTTTCTATCTTAGGGTCTTCATGGTGGCATCCGTTGGATTCTCAACCCCATGGATTGTGACTTTCATCGAGTGTTAACTCCCGGGGCTGTTCCGTCTGTGCCTCGACTTTGCATCGCAAGCGTCATTCTTAAAAGTGAGTTGGCACCTCAGTGAGACATCTCAGCGATGCGAGCTTCGTTGATGGCAAGATGTATTTTGTGTTTGATGTTGCCTCCTAAATTCGTTGTGGAGTCATCCGCAACATCCTATGGTTGAAAAACCTCGGTGGCGCACCTGGTTGTGACTTGGAATGGGGTCACTCGTCTCCAAACTCCCATTGAAAAAGTTGGGCGGTGGTAAGACACCTTCATTAGGGGTTAGCTCTGGGGACAGTTTCATCGCCAATTACAAAACCTTGGAGTGGGAAGTGGTGGCAAGCAAAGTCAAACGGTGGCGAAATGCACTACTCCCATTGGATTTGTTTTGGAGGACTCTCCTGGTCCCTCCATCATGCTCTTCTCATGAAAATTCGGATTCATGCATTGCTTGCTTTGCATTTGCAACTCTTACAAAAATTTGAGAATTTCAAAAGACATCAAGGAGATGATGTGTGTTGGTCGGTGATGGATGAATCGGTTCTCAAAAATCACTTCCTCTGCTGTCTCTCCTTCTCTTTGTCTTTGAAGGAAAGATATCATGTGCGAAGGAAATGCTTGGAAGAGTGGTCACTAAAAAGTTCATCGGTTGAATCGATAAATGAAGGTCGTTGGAACTGATATTCCCTTGATCGACTCAATTTCCACTTCCTCCACTCACATGACGATTTTGGATATGCGGGTAAGGTGGGGATAGGATCATCACATCACTATCATCTCTATCGCCTTTCTTTGGTGAGACTTAGTTGTTTCATCTATAATATCTAGAGACTCTACTTCTCCAGAGTCTCGGTGTCTAAGTGAGTGGTGAAAGTAGGTTTTCTCAAGCTCGGAGTGCTTGATGATTCTTCTTCGTCTCTAGTTTGTACGGAGGATTTGGTTCGAGAAGAGTTTAGTCTTGGGCGGCGGGGCGTCGATGTGTTTTAAAGGAGGTGGCCGTCTTGGCAAGTTCTTCCTCTTTTTAACGATCGGAGAAGGTAGTTGAGAGTCCTTCGAAACCTTGAGGCGGGAGACACTCGGCTCCCTCCAAGCGGGCAGGGAAGTTTGGCCAACTGAAACTTGCAGATCATCTTGATTCTCTTAAATATGACTTTCTTCTTTGGTGGAGAGGAAAGCGATTTGTATCTTGGAATGATTCTCCCACACTCGTGTCGACTCTCTTGGCGTAGGCTCTCTTTCGTGCGCAGGAGAGGTTTGATCGAACATCCTCTTGTTTACATGGAACGCCTTTCCATGTCTAAGAGGACTCCTTTCACCTCCATCGACATTGATGCCAGGCCATATCTAGGGATCCTCCAAATGCACCATCTTCTTTGAAGGATTTGTTCCCTACATTACTGTCATAGTCTGTAGACAAACTATTGATTTATTTTCCTTTCTTCAATGATCGCGGCCATTACGATCAACTTTGCTTTGTGATTGGTCAAAGCGCCAAATTTGATGTCTATGCATTTGGCAACTATGTCCAACGACTTGTGGTAATCCTCCTTGACCTCTTGTTTCTTTGTGTAAACTATTTTATCGGCATAGTCGGGCTTGGCTACTTCCTTCCAAGCGGCGGCCAGGTTTACATCAACCGTTGATTTCGATGCTCCTTCCGTCGGTAGTGGCGGTGTTCACCAAATCCTTGGCGAGAGATAGTGAACTTCTTTCCGTGAAAAGATGACTTTATCCCTTCATCGTGAATCTCAGCGTTCACGTAGAACTGTGCGACCTCTTCCACATAGGTCATCGAGAACTCCATCATCAGAAATGGTTTCAGCCCGGACGTTTCGAGCTTTTCAGCGATTTTCTTTATGAGGGCGTCATCGGACCCCTATTTGACCATGCCCTCGAAATCCACGGTCGACCCTTTGTGGATTTGCTTTCCTAGCTTGACAAAATCATAGGTTGATGCCATTTTTCAGGATTTCACCGAAAGAACCTTAGAAATTTGATTTGAATACTGAGAGGGTTTTGAGAGAGTTTTGCCTTTGTTTCTGAGATAGAAATGAACCGTTTTGGTGATATGTGAGAGAAAACAGATGAAAATGGGATAAGTATGGTTTCTGAAAGGACGTGCGGGTGGTTTTTGAAATGTGATCGAAATCAACGGCTTAGATTTTGCACGCCGATTAGCATTTAATGTCTCGAATTTAATGCGGCAGCATTTATATCAATCATAAGCTTGGTATGCGGCTTTTTGTCTACGTACACATCTTCATTATCGGCGTCATTCTTAAAAACATTCGCTTAGTAAAAGCATTGCGTTTTTGTCACTTTGCTCATAAATGACTCAAACTTATCCCTTAGTGATTTAACTCTTGCAGTCACGAGTTCTCTCGGTGATGACTCAATTTTGTCGACTAATTCGGTATATTTGTCTCTCCAACATGGTGATTCATTTAGGTGATTTTGAGAAATCGATCCTTTTTCTCTTTTTGTGTTCCATTTCTTTTCTCCGAGTCTTCGAGTGTCGGCTCACTCGATTAACCCTAACTCATGCTTGAGTTCTTTAAATCTTGACTCACATAATGGTTTTGTGAATATGTCCTAATTCTTGTTTATCAATTGAGATATATTCAATATGATGTCCTTCTTTTCAACATGATCTCTTATGAAGTGATATCGACATCGATATGCTTTGTTCTTGAGTGCAACACAGGATTACGAGTGATTGCAATTGCACTTGTGTTATCACACATGATTGGAATTTCCTTTTCTTCAACTTCATAGTCTCTCATTCTTTGTCTCATCCATAGGACTTGGGCTGCTGTGTTTGCCCGTAACTATGTATTCTAGCCGTTTGTAGAGGTGGCTATTGAATTTTGCTTCTTGCTAAACCAGGAAATCAACTTTGTTTCCAAGCATTTGACATGTGCACGAGGTGCTTTTCTGTCAACTCTGCATCCAACATAGTCGGAGTATGAATAGCCAATTAGCTTGAATCCACCTTCCTTTGGATACCATAAGCCAACTTCTTGGCTTCCTTTCAAGTATCTCAAGATTCTCTTATTTCTTTGTCATGTGACTCTCTTTTGGAGCGATTGGAATCTTGCACATACACTACTGACAAAGGTGATGTCGGCTTTCTTCTTTGTGAGATAGAGCAATGATCCAATAAGTGCTCTATATCTTGTTTGATCTACAGGCTTGCTCTGCATCCATGTCCATTTTGACTAATGTATTCATTGGTATTTTCAGAGAAGACTTCTCCTCCATACCAAATTTCTTCATTAAATCTTTGGTGTATTTTGTTTGACTTATGAAGGTTCCATCCTTGGTTGTTTCACTTGGAGTCAAGGAAGAATGTCAGCTCTCCCATCATGCTCATTTCAATTTTGCTTTGCATGAGGTTTGGAAAATTTTCACATAGCTCTTTGTTTGTGGATCCAAAAATGATGTCATCCACATATATTTGAACAAGCAGTATACTCTTCTTGTCTTGAATTCGAAAAAGTGTTCAATCTACTTTTCCTTTTGTGAATCCATTCTCGATTAGGAATTGTGACAAAGTATCATACCATGCTCGGGTGCTGTTTCAATCCATACGAGCTTTCTTGAGTTTGTATACCTTATCTCCAAGAGTCTTCTGCTCAAATCCTGGAGGTTGTTCAACATACACTTCTTCTTCCAATAAACCATTTAGGAATGAACTTTTTACATCCATCGATATACAATAAAATTCTTGTGAGTGCATAGGCAAGAAACATCCTTATAGCTTCCAATCTTGCTACGAGGAGCAAATGTTTCATCAAAATCTATTCCTTCTTCTTGGCAATATCCTTTGGCTACTAGACTTGCTTTGTTTCTTACTAGAGCCCCCCTCGTTCATCTTGTTTCGAACACCCATTTAGTACCAATAACATTTTGATGGGTGGGTCTTTGAACTAATTCCCATACTTTATTTCTTTCAAAGCGATTGACTCTTCTTGCATAGCTTGAATCCAATGTGTGTCATCAATGCTTGTAACACATCTTTAGGCTCTATTTGTGAGATAAAGCATGTGAACATAGCTTCTTGTTGAGTTCGGATCTTGTTTTGACACCTTCTCTTATATCTCCAATGACAAGTTACGGTGGATGGTCTTTCGGCCATCTTACATCGGAGTTGAAGTAAGTTATGGTTCGATCGTCTAGCTTTTGTGTTGCTTTGATCGGCTCTCTCGCAATCACTTACGCAAATTTTCCGACATTTTATGAGACTCGGCTATCTCATCTTCATCGAGTTTATAATTCGGCTTGACTTGAGATAGGGACTCTTACGTATGGTTGGATGATTGACTTATCGGTGACTCTTCAATGTCTTCTCCATTTACATTTGGCTCATCGAATATCACATGAATGGATTCTGCAACAATAGTCATTTTGTTGAGTACTCTGTAGGCTTTGCTTTATCTTGAGTATCCCAAGAAGATACCTTCATCGACTTTAGCATCGAAAGCTTTTAGATTGTCTTTGCCATTGTTATGGATGAAGCATTTACATCCAAATATTCTAAAATATGCAACATTTGGTTTTCTCCTGCCCAAATCTCATAGGGAGTCTTTGTCACCGTCATTTTATCATACATCTGTTTTGAGTGTGCAAGCCGTGTTAATTGCTTGACCCAAAAATCTTTTTGGTAACCCCCTTGACTAACATGGTCTTGCCGCTTCTTTGAGAGTTCTATTCTTCTTTCGCAACTCCATTCTCTGTGGAGTCTTTTGAATGCCAGATAATTCATGACCAATGCCATTTTCAATACAATATTGAGTTATTATACCATTGACAAACTCGGTTCCTCTGTCGATCTAATTTTGATAATGGTTTGGCTTTTCTCATTTTGAATCCTCTTCATCATTTGTGGTAGTTTCGTAGAGTTTCTTTCTTCTTACACATGAATATTGTCCATGTATATCTTGAGTAGTCATCTACTACCACCAAGGTGTATTTCTTTCCACTTATGCTATTTGGTTCCCTTTGGGCCAAATAGATCCATATGTAGCGGATGTAATATTCTTGTTGAAGATGGGCGGGTCTTTTCTTTGAATGATGATTTGATCTGTTTTCCTCGACATGCGTCACATATACTCTCCTTCTTGTATACCGAGTCTGGAAGTCCTTCCACAAGATTACTTCGGCAAGCTTGTTAATCGTCTTGAAATTTAGATGACTCGACTTTTTGTGCCCAGTGACCAACTTGATTCATTTGTGCTCTTTGCTAATAGGACAGTCTTTGGGTGTAGCGGTTGACCAATCTACTACATACATGTTCTTTTGTCTGCGCATCCTTGCAACACAACTTCATTCGATTCAACATCCTTGATTTGGCATATACCCATGTTAAATCCAATATTATAGCCCTTGTCACGAGTTGATCGATGCTTAGCAAGTTGAAGTTGAGTCCTTCAACATATGCAACATCTGTGATTTCTAATCCGTTCCTCTTGATGGATCCAATGCCTCTTATTTCACCTGGAGCTTCATTTCCTCCAAATATGACTTTGCTCCTTTAACTTCCTTGAATTTTGATGATTTTTCTTGTTTCTGTCATATGTCTCGAACAACCACTATCCATGTACCAGGTTCCTTGGCACTAAGTCATTTCCTTGAACACGCAATCAAGGAAATTAAGTTTTAGGTACCCATACTTATGCAGGTCTGAGGGGTTAAATTGTAAGATGATCCAACCAACTTATAGCCAAATGATTTGACTCTAAGGGGTTGCCATCTATCGATGCCATAATCATAATTAATCTTGGCAAATTGCTTGGGGATTCTAGGTTCATACATCGTCTCTTTTGTCGTATGCTGTATATGTGTTTTAGCAATCACCTTCTTTGGGTAATTGTGGTGTCTCCGAGTGTAGTGCTAGGTGCATATGTGTCTTTGATGAAAGCTCTTATACTTTTGGAATGGCCTTTCTTTGAGTTCTAGGCCTTTGCCATTTGGGCTTATATGCCATAAGTCTATCCGATAGTTCACATCATTCCAATCGGCTTGGCTTGGATATTTTCTACCATTCCCATCATATGTATTTCTTTTATAGATTTTAAGGGTTTTGGTAGCTCTGTTTCTTCTTTCTGAGTATTTTTTGTTTGGAGTTTCTTTGAGGAACTCGACTAAATCTCTTCTCATTTTGTCCTTTCAGCGCACTCAACTTGCATTTGTTTTCCTTTTCCTTTATAACCAAGGCCGGTTTGCTTGTAATTGTGCTTTGGAGTGAATGTGTGTGCACCATTTGGAGTTTTGGATTTTTAGACTCTTCATTGCTTGAAGATCCTTTTTCCAAAATTACTTTTGAAGTTTGACATAGCACTGAGAGGAATTAAATCCTAAGCTGTCTTGTCTCCACATTCTCTTTGACTCATAATAAGATCATCCAATGATTTAGATGCCTTAGTGAATGAGGCAATAACATTTTTGAGGTCATTCTCCCTCTTTTCTATGGCGGACTATTTCTGCTTATTAGCTTGGCATTTTCGGGCTTTAAACTTTTATTCTCATCGGCTATTTGACTTAGAGTACTCGGCTCCTTAGTCGGATGTGAGTTTTAGCTCTTGAGTATTTGTTTTCCTCATTTAGTAGTGTGCGTGATGATTTAATGTGTTCAAAATCTTTCATCATTTTGCCTAATGAATCATAAAGATCGAGTGGGTGATGAAGTGTGTGTGTCTGATCACTATCACTAGAATCGAGTTCGATGAGTTAGAGTGTGCGTCATCTTCTTGGTCGGAGTTGATCTTGTTCCTTGGCCATCAAACGGATCGGGCTTCTTCTTGAGTCACTTGAGTAGTCGGCTTCTTGCTCTCTCAATCAATGTCTCTCTTGACTTGGCTATCTCGGCGATCTCTGCGGCCAACATTGACTTTTTCTTTTCTTGTCTTCTTTCTCTCGAAGACCTTTCTTTCTTCTTCATTCATGTATTTGTTGACTACGGGATATGGGCAATCAATGGCGTAGTGACCTGATTGCCTACGAGTTCAAACATAGGTATTCAACCTTTTGATCAACTCTTTCCATTCTTGGATTGTCACCCTTAGATATTGACTTTTTGATGATCTGTCCTCTTGGTTGGCCTATCTTCCCTTGACTTGGAGGGAGCCGAGTGTCTTCGGAGGTTTCGCCTTGCCTCCTCTCTTGTAGTTATTATTGAAGAACTTGTTGAACCTTTTAACCATCGGGGCTATTTCTTCCGGATCAATGACTTCTTTGACCTCGACTCTCTTTCCATCTTTAACAATTAGAGCATTTGTTTTGGGTACAATTTGTCTCTTCTCGATCTTTTCTTCTCGGCTCAAATTCGTAGGCTTTGAGATCCGAGAATAGTTCATGGTTGGAGGTCTTCGATAGGTCCATGGAATATCTCGGTGCCATGACCTTCATTTCCCATTCGGTGGGAGACTTTTTAGGATCTTCATACACATTTCCTTCGTGTGTATATTCCTTTCCAAGCGCAGAGATAGCTTGTTGGTGATTTCGTGAACCGAGCATCCAGTTGATCCAAGTTTTCTCCTGCGATCATTTTGAAATTCTCAAATTTTTGTACTGACCACCTTTTTGATAATTTATTTTCCTTGATTTGCTCACGAGCCTTCACAAATCAATGTTAGCTTGTCCCCATTTCTTTAGCCGTTTTGCATGATTTGACTTTATTGAACATGGCTTTGTCAAGGTTTTGTAAAGGATGTCCTTGGCTACATTGTCCAGGTTGTATCTTTTTGTCATCATTTGTCCATTCAGTTCTTGGTTTTCAACCATAGCTCGTCTAGGGGCAACATCCTCTTCACCTTCACCTTCACCCACGGCTCTTCTTACGGTTTGTGTTCACTTTTAAGATTTGCGGTGGCCCATCCTCTATCACTATCCACATCTCATCATGTAATCTTTGATAGATGAGCTCGCATACGAATTTTCCAATCATCAAATTCTTCAATTGTGAACATAGGGATGCGTGTCAAATTTGCTTCCATGATAATAAATTTTAATGATAAAAAGAGTTTTGAAAATTTAAGTACTAATGCAGACTTTGAAAAATTTGGAGATCTAGTTCGATAACCGGTGCGGAAGGCTCGATGAACCAACCGCTCCGATACCACTTGTAGGTCCCAAGGCGTTTGAGTGTAAGGTTTAGAAGGGGGTTGAATAAACCTTACCAAATTTTCGATTTAGTCCTTTTAAAAGTTCGAGTTGATACTACACTGCTCTTTTGTGTCTAGGTGGACAACCAATTTAGTTAATCGGTAGAGTTAGTCACTCACGGACTGGTGAGATGTTGATAGAATAACTCAAATTGTTAAAAACGGAATTAGCTCATTGTGGTTTGTTTTATTGGAAGACTTAACACCCTTAAGTTTGGTTTAGTAGAGATTTAAAGCTTGATTTAGTACTTAGAAATTATCAAGTAGATGGCAAATTTATCGCAAAGTTAAGCAAATAAGATGCGAGGAATTTAAAGTCTTTGAAATGTAAATGACACGATAAGTTTTTATAGAGGTTCGAAGATGGGGTAATTCTTCTACTCCTCTCTTCTCCAACTCTGGAGGAATCCACTAGGTATTGATCAATATACAAAGTGGTACAGTCCGGATACACAAGTCTTGATCACACGGTGACTTGATTCTTTGGGACTCACTGGAGACGCCTTGATCACTTTGGCTTCTCGTGACGACTCAACTTCTTCACAGGCATTTGCCTTGCTACTACTGACCCACTTGCTCAAGCTCTTTGGATTTGATCACGAAGCCCTCCAAAAGCTCAAGACTTGGTTCGACCTTGAACCTTCCTACAATCCTTCGTGGAATGTAGACCCCTTTATTCTTGATAATTTCCTCTTCAACTGATTGAAGTTATCTTTCCTTCACGGGTGAGTGTTGGATTGATATTCTTCGTAATGTAGGGTTGAGGATTGAGCGTTTAATAACTTGAGAATATTTCAGGTTACAAAATGTTTCTTTCTTGCTTGTATTCAATTCTCAGATGGTCAAGGTAACCTTCGTATCTTTCTCAGAGTTATTCCTCAGCCTTTTATAGTGAGCTTTCAAAAATCGCCCGTTGAAGAGATAGGCTTATTTTTGAAAGTCACTTGTGGTCGTTGGCTTGTCTTGTTGCAGTCCTTGGAATTGCCATTTCCTCGTATGAATTGTTCTTCAGCTTTTCATAATTCTGACACGGTGTGGTGCTTCCCATTGGTTTATTCTTTTTGCACGCTTCGGGGTGAGCACTTCGAGAAAGGTAGCATAGAGATATTACTTGTTTAAGTAATTCTCTTGATTTTGGCAACGGATCTTTTTGATTATTTCGACTTGATTGCATTTCCTTGCTTTCCGCAGTGACTTAGAGTCGACTTCCAATCATTGGATGACTCTTGTCACTTCAACTTGAGACTTGGCTTTTCTTGAGTTGACTTGATCGATACTCCTCCACTGTTGCATCTCATTTGCTCCTTGATCGAGTTCCGTCTTCTCTTCTTTGCCATACTCAATTTGTCTTGCGTGAGTCTTCCTTCTAGTCTCGGTTGTCTTCTTGCATGTTTGGGCATAGGCGACTTAACTCGGCTTGACCCAGCCCTATTTATTACAATGCGAGTTTACAACAAAGAAAGGGGTGCCAACTTCCTATTCTAAGTTTTACAAGGCATTCATCAAAATCTAAACAATAAATTTCCCAACAGTTTGACATCTAATTATACTCCTCATCATTCTCACAAGATTGAAAATTTTACGTTGAAGTCTTCAGCCCGATTTGCGTCATCTCCCAGGGTTTCTGTAGAGGTTCCAGTTCAGCCTAGAGTTATGGCCTCCAACAACAATGGTGGATCGTCATCTATGAATTCTCAACAACAATATGGTGGTTACATTCCTTCTAACTTCATACCTCGTAAGAAGTAGCCCACTCAAGCATATGTGGATCGCACGAACATATTTGACACAGGTTTGGTTCCCTCGGAATTTTATCTCCCGACCACGTCCTTGGATTCCTCTCATGGTGGATGCAATTCTATTCATGGTGATTATGGTGTGCGGGGGATGGCTTCCCCTTCCCCCATGGTGTCCGCTGACCATGGGGGGCCGTGCCCCCTTCCTTGGTATTCTAGGGGGACGACTTCCACTACTTCTACCTTAGCCGCCCCCTCCCAGGGGGATGATGACCCCTGGGCTCCTCCCTCTAGCATCCCTCAGCATGTGGTCCCCAATCATGGTTGCAAGAATTCTTCAAGACCCTCTGAAGCCAATAATTGGGTTCCACTTCCCCCGCCACGTGATTATACCACTGTTTCCCCATTGTTGAATCATTTATCCCAAGTTGGTGCAGGGGATTCTCAGTTTTTGGCCACTATGTCCAACTTCAACCCAAATTTGACAAACTCTTATGCTACGATGACTAGTGGTAATGGCTCTAACAAAGATTCTTTTCTTTCACCGGCTCCAACTAACCCTAAAACCTACTCTAATGTGATTAATGGTTTAGCTAGCTCTATCCCTGAACCTGTTAAAAAAGGCGAATATTACTCAGTTACGATTGATGAGAATCTCAATAAACAATAAAACAAAGCATCTCTGAATTTGCTTTTTCTTTGATTGGTCGGGCTATTATGGGAAAAGGAAATAAACTTTGGGCTATTTTACCACTTCAAAACGACTCTCACGATTTATGGTGTATTAAAACTAATTGGAAGCTAATCCCCTTGGGTAAGGGTTATTTTTGTATCAAATTTGATAATATGCAGGATCGTTCTCAGACTTAATCTCGGTATCATGGTCTCTTACTTCGGGCACTATCAGATTATCTCCATATGTGCCGGATTTCAATCCCTACAAAGTCACGACTTCGATTGCTAGTGCATGGGTTCAGATTTTTGAGTTCAATATTGAATATTGAAGACCTAACATCATCTTGGGTCTTGCTAAGCCCATATGAACCCTTTTACAGATTGATAAGAGGTCGTTGGATGGTTCCTTGGGTCATTTTGTTCGGGTTTTGGTGGAAGTTGATCTTGCTAAGCCTTTGCAAGATTATATTATGTTGGAACGTATGGGTCACTATTCATATTTGTTGGTTAGCTATGAAAGACTCGAATTTACGCCCCAATTGTGGTATCTGGGACATACTATAGCGTCTTGTCGTCGAATGGGTAAGACAGTTGTGAACAAAGAAGCTCATGGACGTCTTTCCTCTCAATAGGGGCGTTCTAAGGAGCGCAAAGCTTATCGCCTTGTGCGCAAATCTCAGGATAAAGGAAAAACCTTGGCTAACTCAATGGATGATGCGGTTCTTTTTGGTACTCAAGCGTCGGTTTCACTCCTTTTGGTTTTGTTGCCTGATGTTCATAGTGTTCCGGCCTCCTCAAATGTCCATTTGGGTAATTCGTTTGTCGCCTTGGCTGGAGCAGATGATCTAATTAATGATTCACAACCTTCGAATGTTCCAGTTTCTGCCCCTGAGAATTCACAACCTTTGCCTCTGGTTTCTCTGCCACCTCAATCTGGGATACGTAAACAATCTCATGCTGTCAAATACCCAATTGGAGAAGCCCATCAGACTTCTCAGTAGGGATATTCGGGACAAATCCTTAGATTCGGATAGACAACGTTTGCAGAAAGACATTGAGCATGGTCCCTCGCCTCTTATTCACCAAGTTGCTATCACTCGAGATTATGATAGTGCTAAGAACTTTAACATTGCGGCAGCTAAAAGTTTGGCTGATTATGATGATGAGGAAACTACACACGCTAAAGAGACTCATACATCTATTGGCAACATGGGATCTATGAGTTCACAGCCTGCTTCTGACGCTCCTCTCCCCGTGTCACCAACACGATCCCCCACCTTTGATGTTAACTCATGAATTGCTTATTCTGGAACATCAGAGGGATATGGAATGCTGCTTCACGCAATGTTTTCAAAGCCTTCTGTCAACGCCACAATCCATCCTTGGTCGCCATCTCAGAACCCAAGGTGGAGATGGATGTTATTCATGATTTCTTTTGGGTCAGTCTGGGTTTACAGTTTGTGGTGAAGAATTTTCATTCCAATGGGAGATTGGATATTTGGATTTTTCGGTGCTCGAATGTGACTATTCTGTAGCATATTCTCATTTCTAATCAATGTATCATTCTCAAGGCCCAGTATGCTAATATCACTTTTCATGTGGGGCTTGTGCATCATGTGGATTGTTGTTATCTCTGGAATAATATAACTGGTTTGGGTATTAATGGTTTGGTTTTGATGGGGGACTTTAACGATATTCTGGGTAATCATGAGAAGAAGGTTCAGAGGATTGGTTCTTTCGCATCCTATCAGGACTTTCGTAATTTTATGGATAATACGAGGTTGACGGCTATTCCAACCACGGGCCATTTTTTTACGTGGTGTGCAACGAGGGGTCAGCATAATCTCATTCAGGCTAGGTTGGATCGCTCTATTGCTACTTCTAATTTTATCTCCCTTTGGCAGAAGGTGGATAACCATGTTCTCCCTCGTATTTGTTCCAATCACCATCCACTTTTGCTCTTATGCTAGACGCAGTCTATGCGGGGCCTGGGGCCATTCTGTTTTCAGTGTATGTGGATTAAGCATCTGGGTTTTCAGTAGACGGTTGCCTCATCTTGGACTCTTCCTACTGCGGGCTCTAATCATTTGATTAAATTGATATTTAAACTCAAACGGTTGCGTCCAGTGCTTCGTACTTGGAATAGAGAGGTTTTCGGAGATGTCAATCGTGCAGTGGATGATAAGTTAGAGAAAGTTAAGCAAATTCAATTGGATATAGAGATTATTGGATATAATGACAACCTCAGGAAGCAGGAATTTGATATTCAATGTTCTCTTAATCAGGCTTTATTGCTGCAGTAGGAATTTCTACGGCAAAAATCAAGGGCGGAATGGCTTGTTGATGGCGACCGTAACACCTCTTTCTTCCATCGCTAATGTCAAACCAAGGCCATTCAGTCTGGTATTCATGGTTTGATGATTGACGACCATTTTTCTACTGACCCTATAACCATCCGCGGTCATGTCATTCACTTCTTCAAAGAATTATTTGCGGCCCCGGTTGGTTCCCCGATCAATTTCTCTGCTCTTGATCAGATTATTACTCCGCAGTCTCAGATATTGATAACGATGTTCTTCACTCAGTGCCTTCTGAGACTGAGATCGGGGAGGCAGTTTTTGATCTTGGTGTTGATAGCTTCCCTGGTCCTGATGGTTTCAATGAGGTATTCTATCATCATTATTGGTATATTATTTCCACTGATGTCATTGATGCAATTCACCACTTTTTTGTGTCTGGTTTTTTACCAGTTGGACTCAATTCCAGCTTTATGGTCCTTATCCCTAAATGTAAAGATGAAATTATTATCGACAACTTCAAGCCGATTGTGATGAGTAATTTCATTTTTAAGACCATTATGAAGATCTTGGCTACTCGGTTTGGGGAGATCATCACCAGTGTTCTTTCTCCCACTCAGTTTGGGTTTATTCCGTGACGTCATTTTCACGATTGTATCGCTTTGGTCTTAGAAGGCTTCAATATTTTGCAAAATAGGGCTGATAAGAACATGATGTTAAAGATTGACATTCGTAAGGCCTTTGATACTTTGAGCTGGGACTTTTTGATTTATGTCTTGAGCAGGTTTGGGTTTTCTGATAAGTTTATTGGCTGGATTTCGGCGATTCTTAATTCTGCTCGTATCTCAATCTTGTTGAATGCTTCGCATATAGGTTACTTCTCTTGTTCTTGTGGGGTTAGACAGGGGGATCCTCTATCTCCGCTTCTTTTTTGTGTTGCCGAGGAAGTGTTGGATAGAATTTTCATTGACTTGGTGGCATCTCATCGCCTATTGCCATTTGTTGATCCTCGGAACATTCAATTTCCTTTTATGATGTTGTATGCTGATGATATCGTCATTCTATGTGCGGCTAATACTGGCAATGCCCATCATGTTCGCCAGGCTCTTCGATTCTATGCTTCTATATCGGGGCAAGTTTTTAATCCTAACAAATCCAAGGCATTTTTCGGGGCTTCAATTTCTTGACACGTTCGCAATCGGGTCCAAGCAATTATTAGGATTCAGGTGGGCGATTTTCCTACAATTGACCTTGGTGTCCCTATTTTTATAGGGGCTCCTAAGCAGAGGGTATTACAAGCTACTTTTGACAAGGTGCTTCTCAAGTTCAAACGATGGAAGGGATCTTCTGTTTCGCTTGCTGGCAGGGTTTGTTTGGTGAACTCTGTGATCACTAGTTAACTAGTGCATTCTATGCTTGTTTATAAATGGCCGATTACTATGCTCAAACAGCTTGAGACAACTATGCGTAACTTTATCTGGACCAGTGACATTAATCAGAAAGGTAATCATGTGGTTAACTGGGCTCGTTGTTGTATTCCTAGGAAAGAAGGGGGCCTTGGGGTTCCTTCAATTATCACGGCTAATCAGGCTTAACTCATGAAATTGGGCTGGAAGATTATTACCTCATATTCCATTGTGCTTACTACCCTTCACAATCGTTATCTTTTGGCGAACGGGGTGATCAGTCACACATTCTTACCTTCATCGATCTGGGCTGGTCTTCGACCTCTGGTTCAGAATTGCTTAACAGAGTCCCGTTGGGTTCTGGGGGCGCAGTCGTCTATTGGATTTTGGACTGACAATTGGATAGGTTATGTTATTGCAGACCGGATTGGCATTCCTCAAGAATACAAGATTCACTTTCAGGATATGATCTCTGATTTCTATTATGATAACAGTTGGCATTTTACCATATCATTCATGGAGGCTTACTTGGATATATTTCGTGATATTGTCCGTTGTCCGCTTCCTACGAATTCAGTAGATAAATGAGCATGGACACACTCTATGAATGGGGTGGTTTCTTCTAAACAGGTTTACTCATTTTTGCGGCCTTCTCTTCAGGTGGTTAGATGGGGGTTCTTGGATTTCGTCTACGCACATTTTTGAAAGGCGATCGGTGGTTGTTTGGAGAGCAATGTTCGGATGCCTTGCGGTTTTAGATGTTATGCGTTCTTAGGGCTTTATTGGGCCGACTTTTTGTAGTCTGTGTTACTCTCACGCGGATTTGATTGATCATCTTTTTGTTTCTTGTGATTTTGCAGGGAACCTGTGGGGCCGGATGGCTGATGCTTTCGCTATTACTATGCATCCAGCGCATAGTTTCAATGAATTTTTGGTCTATATTATGGGTTTCCACTTCAGTGATCAGGTGGCTTTTCTATGGAAGATGGCTTTTATTTCCGGCGTTTAGCTCCATTGGCACATTCGGAATGACGTTAATTTTTGTAGGTCCCAAGGGGTGTGAGTAAGGTTTAGAAGGGGGGGTTGAATAAACCTTACCAACTTTTCGATTTTAGTCCTTTTAAAATATTACAGAGTTAATTACACAGCTATGTCCTTGAGGGACAACTAAGTTAGTTAATCAGCAGAGTTAACCACTCAACAGACTCGATAGAGCTGTTGATAGAATAACTCAGCTGTTTAGTCTAAACCTTAACTTGGTTGTGATGAGTTTTTCAGTGGAAGACTTAACACCCTTGAATTTGATTTAACTTTGTTTTAACACTTGATTTTAGCACTTAGTTATTTATCTGTTGGATAGCAAATTATCAGTAGATATAAAATAAATGTGCAGAAATGTAAATATGTTGAAATGTAAATGACACAAATAATTTTTATAGAGGTTCGAAGATGGGGTAATTCTTCTAATCCTCTCTTTTCCAACTCCTGGAGGAATCCACTAAGTAATGATAAATTCACAAAGTGGTTATCAGTCTAGAGACAAGTCTTGATCACACAGCTGACTTGCTCCTTGGACTTAGTCTGGAGATGCCTTGGTCACACAGCTGGCTTCTTGTCCGACTCAGCTTCTTCACAGGGCAACTGCCTTGTTACTTCAGCTCACTTCCTCAAGTTTCTTGGATTTGATCACGAAGCCCTCCAATAACTTGTGATTGATTCGACATTGAACCTTCCTACAATCCTCCTTGGAATGTAGACCCCTTTTGATTTTTCAAAAGTTTCCTCTTCAATAGTTTGAAGTTGTCTTTCCTTCACAGCTTTGTGTTGGATTGATTTCCTTCCAGATTTAGGCTTGAGGATTTTGCTTGAATAACTTGAGAATATTTTGCAGGTTAGAGTTTGAATAATGCTTGATCGTTCGTTGTTCAGGTAACCTTTTCTTAATGAGATTCCTCAGCCTTTTATAGTGAACTTTTCAAAAATCTGCCCGTTGAAGAGATAGGCTTATTTTCAAAAGTCACTTGTGTTCGTTGGCTTGTCTTTTCTTGGTCTTCATTCTTGAGATTTAGACCTTTCCTCGTATTAAATGAATGTCCAGCTTTTTAAGTTCTGACACGAGGTGCAGTGCTTCCCATTGGTTTATTCCTTTTGCATGCTTCTGGGACTGAGCACTTTAAGACCTGGCAGCATGGGTGTATTACTTGTTTAAATAATGTTCTTGACTTCTGTGCAACGGATTCTTTTCAGTTAACTCTTTGCAGATGCCTTTTTCCCAGGTGACTTGAGTCTGCTCCAATCATTGAAAGATTCATCTGTCACTTCAACTTGTGACATGGCTTCTTGAGTTGACTTAACTGACTCTTCACACAGTTGTCCCTCAGCTGTTACGTCTTCATCGAGTCCTTGGTCCTCTATCTTGGCCATACTCAGCTGTTCCGCAGTGGAGTCTTCACTTCACTTCTTCAGTTGACTTCTTGTATTTCCAGGCATAGCGGACTTGACTCAACTCATTCAGCCCTATCTATTACAATGAGAATTACAAGGAAAATGGGGTGCCAACATTCTAATCTAAGTTTTACATGGCATTTATCAAAATCTACAAAATAATTTCCCAACAATTTCCCCCTTTTTGATGATGCCAAAACTTAAAAACATAGAATAACAAGTAAACAACAAAGATACATACAGACAATGTAGTAACAAAGAATGTATGCGCAGAATCAATCATTTTATTGATCATAGCATTCTTGTCCTTTACACAACTGTTTACAAAGTGTATCAGAGCATAATCATATCCAAACAATTTTCAAGCATCTATGCTAAGATACAAATATAGAGAGAAAATACAGAAACACTTTATTGAATGTACATATGACTTACACATAAATGTATTTACAAGAGTAAAATACACGAAGGGTTAGCAGCAACACTTAATCGCCTTCGCTGCCTCCTTCTTTCCTCTTCAGCTCTGTCATCATCAGCTCTCTTTCTTTTTCTTTCATCTTCAGCTGCTTTCTTCTTTCTATAGGCTCTCTTCGCAACATCGTCTTTTCGCTTCCTTTCTTGCCTCTCTTGCTGTAGCTGATCTTGTCTTCTGTTTTCCTCCTCGATTCTTTTCACGTAGTCAACATTTTTCCTTGCTACTTCCAGATTAGCTATTTCATCATACCCAGCCCAGTAGATCCTTCCCTTCTTGCCTGGATCTACGTATTCAATATTTTTGGGTAAAGTTCTAGGTCGAAAACCTCTTCCTCCACCACTTCTTTCTCCTCCTCTGGGTGTATATTGTACGGAGTCTTCTTACCAATTTGAATGGTCTTTGGTAGTCTATTTGCTCGTCGGCTTCTTCGCATAACTTCAGACCCTTCTCCCAGTACAAATCCCAGGCTTGGGCTACTGACATATTCTTGAAATAGCCTTCGGATTCGAGAGTTTTAAATTCTTCAACTGATCTTGGCTCGTCTCCGTCATCTGGAATGGCATCTTGATCCTTTCCTACCGGAATGCCACAAAACTATTTCAACATTTCTTCAATGCGGGCATCCGTTCTCTTGTCGAACCGTACCACAATCCCTCGTAAGTCTGATGTGAGGGTTGTATCTCTATTGTCCAAACACAGATCTAATGAGGCCTGGTGCCGTTCGATCTTCTCAATCTCTTCACAAATTTTCTTGAAGACCTCACGGATCTCAACTCTGGCGGCCATTCAACATCGAAATTAAAGTCTCTTTGGTACAATGGAGTCGGTAGGGATGATGGATATTCTCGAATCGTGTATTTTTTGCTCTTTAGTTGTCTCCTCCTCTAGCTCTAACAGCTCAAGTGAAAAGGGAAATAATTGTTCAAAGGTATCATCTCGCACATAGGGGATTGAAATTTCAGTCTGTGCCTTTGATGATCCTGGTGGAGTAAATCTTCTTCACAGCAATCGTGGGAGCCCGCTTGAAGACTTGGTTCAGTGGGCCTTGTTGTTTGGATTGGGCAGCTGACTGAACCTCAGCTGTCTTAACAGCTTCGTCACCCTCAGTAGATTTTTCTAATTGAATTACCTGGTCATCGGCTGCAACATCAGCGTCATCGGATGATGATAAAACTTGGGGTTTGGTTCATCATCAAAATTAAATGTTTGTGGCAGGTTTGAAACTCGGCCCGACTCGTCATAGGAGAACATCCTCAGCTGGGTCCTTTTGATGTGCAACAGGGTTGGACTCAGCTTCGTCTTCAGATCCCAGAAATGCTATGTCAGGACTATCCTGGGAGTCATGAAGAGCACTAATCTCATTCTCGATTCAACAATGTTAACATGAGGGATGTTTCGGATTCTTGAGCTTTACCCGGGAGAAGTCTCAACCTCCTCGGGCCTTCAACACCTCCGGCGGTCTCAAGCTGCGGTGAGGCCTTCTACATTCCCTTCGACAGACGCTTGAATGTCTTAGGGTCTTGGATCGTGGCATCCAAAGGAGTCTCAACCCCTTGGATTTCACTTTCGGTGCAAGTGTCCTCGACTGCAAAAGCGCTTGACACTTCAGTGGGATAGACTCAATGTCCGAGCGTCAATGTCGATCTCTTTGTGGTTCTTTTTCTTTTTCCACTTCGCCTCCTTTCTTCATTGTGGAGTCATCTGCAGCATCCTCCGACCCTGCTGTAGTGGAGTGAGTTTCCCCCTCAGCTGACACACCAGCTGGGTGACTGACGATGGGGTCACTCTTCTCCAGACTCCCGACTGCTTCCGTTGAGTGCTCAGTTGTGGGGGCAGGTGGTAAAACACCTTCAGTAGGGATTGGCTCAACTTGGGTGCCCAAATTCCAAGTCTCATCGCCATGTCCCTTGGACCTATCTTCCGATTGCACAGGGGACGTAGTTGCAGCAATAACTGTGGCAGTCTGTTGCACTACTCTCAACGGGTCTATCTGCAGGAGAGATTATGAGGACTCTCCTGGTCCTTTAAACATGCATTGTTCATGCATTATTCTAGATTCCCTCAAAGCTTGCTGCATGTCTGACTTCTCTTGTGTAGCAACGGGATCCATGTCTTCATCACTTTCTGACAGCACATCTAGATGAGGATGCGTGTGTTCCAGAGTTCCAGTAAGAGGACATATACTAGCTTTCTCACGAGCTTCTGCTTCCTTGGCTGCTTTGGCTTGATCCTTCTCCTTGAAGATTTGTAATATGTTTAAGGGCCTGAATCACCTTGGTGATGCCGAGAAATTCGAACAACTCCTCCTCTTCTTCTATGAACTCAGGGCGTTCAAAGCGCACTTGAGTTTCTTAGCTTCCACGACCTCCATTCACGTAGACGGCACAGATGTATGTGGGATATACAGGAGAGTACATGATGACATCATCATCCTCATCATCCTCTTCCTGTCCTTCCTTTTCTGGGATGGAAGGTAGCATACTCTACTGCTCTTCGCCTTCAGCAGCGTCCGTAGCAGGCGGAGAGACAACTTTTTCAATAGGAGATTTAGTTGTCTCAACTGCTTCTATGTCTTCAGCTGTCCTCACTACAGTTGGGTCTTCGGTAAGCCTCTGTTGATCACCCTCAACAGACTTGGCGGTTTCATCAATTATTTCTGGAGACTGCACTTCCTCAGTGTCAGCAGTCTCGGAGGCTTTCTCCAGCTGAGTAGCAGACTCAGCTGTCTGTTCACGCTCTGAACGCTTGACTAGCCTTCTTCGTTTGGTTTTAACTAGAGGGATTTCTGGTTCTGTTTCTTCCTCGGATTCTCTGGCGGCGGGGGCCGGGGCATCCTTCTTAGAGGGAGCTGCCTTCCTAGGCTTGGCAATCCTTTTCTTTCGTATTGCTGGAGAAGGAATTTGGGCTTCCTTCTCAGCCTCAGCTACAGGGGCAGGAGACACGGCTGCTTGGGCAGGTGACTCGGCTGCAGGGGCAGGTGCGTTCTTTTTCATTGCTGCAGGGGCAGCTTTCTTCTTAGCAGCTGTAGCGGCAGCTCTCTTCTTGGGAGGGGAGGAAACAGTTGTGTCGTCGGGGCCAGCTGATTCCCCTTCACTTGTATCCACCCTCTTCACTTGGGCTCTCTTCTGGGCTCTTAAAAGATTAGCCCTGAACATCTTCTTATTTACATGGAAAGGCTTTCCATGTTGAAGGGGAATTCCCTTCACTTCCATCAGATGGCCAATTACCAGGCCATAACCAAGTGATCCTCCAAAGGATCCATCCTCCTTGTATGTCTTGTTCCCAACATTCTGGCAGAGTCTGTTGTACACGAACTCAGCCCAGTTGACTTTCTTTCCCTGCATGATCGCAACCATGATGATCAGCTTTGTCTTTGACAGCTGATTGAAACTACCAAACTTCATATCTACACACATGGCGATGACATCCATCAACTTGTGATAGTCGTCCTTCAGCAACTTCTTCTCAGCTGTGTAGACTACTTTCACAGCACACTCCGGTTTGGCTACTTCTTTCCATGCAGCAGCCAAGTTAACATCAATTTCGTATATTTCCGTCATGCCCTCACACAAAGAAGAAATAGTGCTCCGCAAGGTTCTTAACTGTGATTATGATGTCCTTGCGGTGGACAGAAGACTTGATGCCTTCGTCCTACACCTCCGCATTTACATAGAACTGCGCCACCTCTTCAGCATAGGTCAGTGAGTACTCCATTGTAAGAAAAGGCCGGAGACCAGACTTTTCTAGCATATCAGCTATCTTCTTCACTAAGGTTTCATCTGAACCCTGCTTTATCATTCCTTCGAAATCCACAGTCGATCCAGAGTGGATTTGCTTTGAAAGTTTAACAAAATCGAACTTTGGTGCCATTTGCAGAGAGTTTTACCGATTAAAACTTGATAAATTTGCTTGAGAACTGGTAGGGTTTGCGAGAGAGAGATGAACTTGCTTTTCTTTTGCTTTGAAGATGAACAATTTTGAGTGTGACAGAGAGAACACTGAAAGAAAGAGTATATAAGGGTTATGAAAAGACGTGTTTTCGGTTATTGAATTTTGATCGAGATCAACTGCTCCGATTTAGCACGCCGAACCGCATTTAATTCCTCGCATTTAATGCGGCAACATTTATACCCAATCATATGCTTACTGTGCAGCTTTTGACTGTACAAGTCATTATTTCGCTGACGTCATCCTTAAAAACATTCCCGCTCATTAAAAATGACTGCATTTTTGTCACTTAGCTATTAAATGACTCAGCTTATTTCACAAATGACTTAACTCTTCTTCTCTCTTTTCATTAAGCGACTCAGCTGTCAGCTAACTCGATACAGCTGACTTTCTGATATGGCTATATCACTTGGCTGATGTGAGAACCTTGTTTAATTCTCACTTTTTCATCTTTCATCTCTTCTGATTGAGTCTTCTGAGTATCAACTCAGCTCAATTAACCCTAGATCATGCTTAAGCTCTTCAAACCTTGATTCACATAGAGGCTTAGTGAATATGTCAGCTAACTGCTTATCAGTTGAGATATATTTCCAAGGTGATGTCTTTCTTTTCAACATGGTCTCTTATAAAATGATATCTGACATCAATGTGCTTTGTTCTTGAATGCAACACTAGATTCTGTGTAATTGCAATAGCACTTGTGTTGCCACACATAATTGGAATTTCTTTTTCTTCAACTTCGTAGTCTCTCAGCTGCTGTCTCATCCATAAGACTTGGGCACAACAGCTGCCTGCAGCTATGTACTCTGCTTCAGCTGTGGATGTGTCTATTGAGTTTTGCTTCTTGCTAAACCATGAAACTAATCTGTTTCCAAGCATTTGACATGTACCTGAAGTACACTTTCTGTCAACTCTACATCCAGCATAGTTAGAGCCTGAATAACCAATAAGCTTGAATCCACCTTCCTTTGGATACCATAAGCCAACTTCTTGGCATCCTTTCAAATATGTTAGGATTCTCTTAGCTGCAGTCATGTGGCTCTCTTTTGGTGCAGATTGAAATCTTGCACATACACCTACTGGAAAGGTGATGTCTGGCCTGCTTGCTGTTAAGTAGAGCAATGATCCAATCAATGCTCTGTATCTTGTTTGATCTACAGGTTTGCCATCTGCACCCATGTCCATCTTGACTGATGTATTCATTGGTATTTCCACAGAAGTCTTTTCTTCTATACCAAATTTCTTCATTATAAAATCTCTGGTGTATTTTGTTTGACTTAGAAGGTTTCATCCTTCAGTTGCTTAACTTGAAGTCCTAGGAAAAAAATCATCTCTCCCATCATGCTCATTTCAAATTTGCCTTGTATGAGATTTGAGAACTTATCACACAGCTCTTTGTTTGTGGATCCAAAGATGATATCATCCACATATATCTGAACAAGCAGTATACTCTCCATCTTGAATTCTAAAGAATGTTCTGTCCACTTTCTCTTTGGTAAATCCATTATCAGTTAGAAATTGAGACAATGTATCATACCATGCTCTTGGTGCTTGCTTCAATCCATATGGAGCTTTCTTGAGCTTGTACACGTTATCTCCAAGAGTCTTCTGCTCAAAACCTGGAGGTTTCTCAACATAGACTTCTTCTTCTAACAGTCCATTTAAAAATGCACTTTTCACATCCATTTGATATACAATGAAGTTCTTGTGTGCAACATAGGCAAGAAACAACCTTATTGCTTCTAATCTTGCAACATGAGCAAATGTTTCATCAAAATCTATTCACTTTTCTTGGCAATACCCTTTGGCTACCAATCCTGCTTTGTTTATCACCACAGAACCTTCCTCATTCATTTTGTTTCTAAAAACCCATTTTGTGCCAATAACATTTTGATGTGTTGGCCTTTGCACCAATTCCCATACCTTGTTTCTTTCAAATTGATTCAGCTCTTCTTGCATGGCCTGAATCCAATGTGTGTCATCTAAGGCTTGAGACACATCTTTTGGTTCTATCACGGGAAATAAAGCAAGTGAACATTGCTTCTTGCCGAGCTCGGATCTGGTTCTTACACCATCTCTCACATTTCCAATGACTAGCTCGGTGGATGGTCTCTCGGCCATCTCACATCAAGGTTGAAGTAAATTAGCTGGTTCAAATTGTCTAAGAATGTGTTGTCTTGAAGCGACTCTTTCATCATTATTCAGCTGCAGACTTCCCAACTGTCTTTGAGATTCAACTATCTCCTCTTCATCTGGATTGATTTCTCTTGTTTCAGCTTCAATATAGGGACTCTTCTGCATAGTTGGCTGATTTAACTTATCAGCTAACTCTTCAATGTCTTCTCCACTCACATTAGGTTCATCAAAAACCACATGAATAGACTCTTCTGTGACCATTGTCCTCTTGTTCAACACTCTATAGGCTTTGCTTTCAGTTGAGTATCCCAAAAAGATACCTTCATCAGCTTTGGCATCGAAAGCCTTCAATTTGTCCTTGCCATTGTTGTGGACAGTTCTCCCTGTCCAGATTTCATAGAGAGTCTTTGTCAGCTGTCTATTAATCATGCATCTATTTTGAGTATAGCATGTAGTGTTGATGGCTTCAGCCCAAAATCGTTTAGGCAATCCTGCTTCAGCTAACATGGTCCTTGCAGCTTCCTTGAGAGTTATGTCCCTTCTTTCAGCTACTCCATTCTGCTGTGGAGTTCTTGCTGAGATAACTCATAAGTAATACCATTTTCAACACAATACTGAGTAATTATTCCATTGACAAACTCAGTTCCTCTATCAGACCTTATTTTTATAATGGTTTGACTCTTTTCATTTTGAACTCTTCTTATCAGCTGCGGTAACTTCTGCAAAGTTTCCTTCTTTTTGCACATAAAAATTGTCCATGTATATCTTGAATAATCATCCACCACCACTAGAGTGTATTTCTTTCCACATATGCTAGCTGGTTCAACAGGACCAAATAAATCCATGTGCAACAGATGCAATATTCTTGTTGATGAAGGAATAGGCTTCTCCTTGAATGAAGATTTGATCTGCTTTCCCATCTAGCATGCATCACATACGCTTTCCTTCTTGTATACTGAGTCTGGCAGTCCTTCCACAAGATGACTCCTTGCGAGCTTGTTGATTGTCTTGAAGTTCAGATGACTCAGCTTTTTGTTCCACAAACATGATTTGGTTGTGCTCTTTGCTAGCAGACAAGTGCTTGGTGTAGCAGTAGACCAATCTACCATATACATATTCTTCTTCCTTGATCCTTGCAGCACTATTTCATTTGATTCGGCATCTTTGATTTGGCACACTCCCATATTGAATCCAACATTGTAGCCTTTATCACAAAGTTGACTTATGCTGAGCAAATTGAAGTTGAGTCCCTCAACATAAGCAACATCTGTGATCTCTAATCCATTCTTCTTGATGGATCCAGTGCCTTTTATTTCCCCTGGAGCTTCATTTCCTCCAAATATAACTTTTGCTCCTCTAATCTCCTTGAATCTTGATAGATTTTTCTTGTTTCCAGTCATATGTCTGGAATAACCACTATCCATGTACCAGGTTCCTTGGCACTCAGTTGTTCCTTGAACATGCAATCAAGGAAATTAGTTTTTCGGTACCCATACTTGCCTGGGTCCTGAGGGGTTAGTGCTGTAAGATGATCCAACCAACCTATAGCCAAATGAAAAGAGGTTGCCATCTATTTGTGACATAATCATAATTCACTTTGGCAAATTGCTTGGGGGCTTTAGGTACATACAACTGTCTCTTTTGTCTGTATGCATGTGTGTGTGTTTTAGCAATTGCCTTCTTTGGGTAGTTGTGATATTTTTGAGTGTAGTGCCTAGGTGCATATGTGTGCTGATGATAGCTCTTTTGCCTTTGGAATGACCTTTGCTGAGATCTAGGTCTTTGCCATTTAGGCTTGTATTCCATAGGTCTTTGTTGATATTTCACATTATTGCATGCCATGTGTTTTTTGATAAAGCTCGGGGTTTTTGGTAGCTCTGTTTATTCTTCACAGAGTACTTTCTAGTTGGAGTTTGCTGAGGAACTCTGCTGGATTTCTACTCAGCTGTCCTCTCAACATACTCAACTGACTGTTTTCCTTTCCCTTTATATCCAAGGCCAGTTTGTTTGTGATTGTGCTTTGTGATGAATGTGGGTGCCGTATTTGGTGTCTTGGATTTTTGAGATGCTTCATTACTTGAAGATCCTTTTTCCAAAATAACTCTAGGAGTTTGACTGTGCACAAAAGAATTGAATCCTATGCCTGTCTTATCTCCACACACGTTTTGGCTCATAATAAGGTCATCCAATGATTTAGATGCCTTGGTAAATTAGGCAATCACATTTTTGAGATCATTTTCCCTCTTTTCTATAGCAACTATCTCTGTTATTAGTTTAGCATTCTCAGCCTTCAGCTCTTTATTCTCATCAGCTATGTGACTCAGAGCACTCAGCTCTTTAGTCAGCTGTGAGTTTTGGCTTTTGAGCTGGCTGTTTTCCTCATTTAATAGTGTGTGTGAGGATTTAATGTGCTCAAAGTCGTTCATCATTTTGTCTAATAAATCATAAAGATCAGTGGGTGATTTAGAGTGTACCTCATCTTCCTGGTCTGGTTGGTCTTGTTCTTTAGCCATAAGACAAATCAAGGCTTCTTCTTCAGAATCACTTGAGTAGTTAGCTTCACTACTCTCTGAATCAACTGCTTCCTTCGACTTGGTTGTCTCAGCTGTCTCAGCAGCTAACATAGCCTTTTTTTTCCTGTCTTCTTTCTTTGAAGACTTTTCTTTCTTCTTCATTCCTATATTTATTGACTATTGGATATGGGCAGTCAATAGCAAAGTGTCCTGGTTGTCTACAGTTCCAACACAGGTTCTCAGCTCTTTGGTCATTTCTTTCAGTCTTTGGATTATCAGCTCTCTGATATTCAACCTTTTGATGGTCAGCTCTCTTGGGTGGCCTGTCTTCTCTTGACTTGGAAGGAGCTGAATGTCTCCTGGAGGTTTCACCCTAGTTTTTCTTGTAGTTCTTATTAAAGAACTTATTGAATCTTTTAACCATTAGGGCTATTTCCTCCTGGTCTATAACTTCTTTGACTTCAACTCTCTTTCCATCCTTGACTATAAGTGCAGCTGTTTTGGGTACAACTGTCTCCTCTTGATCTTTTCTTCTCGGCTCAAATTCATAGGCTTTGAGGTCTGAGAATAGCTCATGATTGGATGTTTTTGATAGGTCCATCGAATGTCTTAGAGCCATGACCTTCCTTTCCCATTCAGCTGGGAGGCTTCTCAGAATCTTCATACACATTTCCTTTTGTGTATATTCTTTCCCAAGTGATGATAGCTCGTTTGTGATTTCAGTGAATCTAGCATCTAGTTGATCCAAGGTTTCACCTGCAAGCATTTTAAAATTTTCAAATTTCTGTACAGAAACAAAAAAGTTATTTTCTTTAATTTGCTCAGATCCTTCACAAATTAAAGTTAATTTATTCCAGATTTGTTTTGCAGTTTGGCAAGATTTGACTTTGTTGAACATTGCTTTGTCCAAGGTTTTGTAAAGTATGTCCTTGGCCACATTGGCCAAGTTGTATCTTTTTATGTCCTCGTTTGTCCACTCAGTCCTTAGTTTCTCAACCATGACTGGTCTTGCCTCAGCAGCAACTAATTATCCTTCAGCTGCAGCTGCTCTCCTTGCGGTTGTGTTCACTTTCAATATTTGCAGTGGCCCATCCTCTATCACTATCCACATTTCATCAAGTAAAGCAGATAGATGAGCCTGCATACGAATTTTCCAGTCATCAAATTCCTCAATAGTGAACATAGGAATGCGTGTCAAATTTGCTTCCATGATAATAACTTTGCTGAATAAAAATGACTTTTGGAAGAGCAAGTGTTAATAGTTTCTTTGAAAGATTGGAGATCTAGTTCAGTAACCAGTGCGGAAGGCTCAATGAACCAACCGCTCTGATACCACTTGTAGGTCCCAAGGGGTGTGAGTAAGGTTTAGAAGGGGGGTTTGAATAAACCTTACCAACTTTTCGATTTTAGTCCTTTTAAAATATTATCGAGTTAATTACAAAGCTATGTCCTTGAGGGACAACTAAGTTAGTTAATCAGCAGAGTTAGCCACTCAACATACTCGGTAGAGCTATTGATAGAATAACTCAGTTGTTTAGTCTAAACCTTAACTTGGTTGTGATGAGTTTTTCAGCGGAAGACTTAACACCCTTGAATTTGATTTAACTTTGTTTTAACACTTGATTTTAGCACTTAGTTATTTATCAGTTGAATAGCAAATTATCAGGAGATATAAAATAAATGTGCAGAAATGTAAATATGCTGAAATGTAAATGACACAAATAATTTTTATAGAGGTTCGAAGATGGGGTAATTCTTCTAATCCTCTCTTCTCCAACTCCTGGAGGAATCCACTAAGTAATGATCAATTCACAAAGTGGTTATCAGTCTAGAGACAAGTCTTGATCACACAGCTGACTTGCTCCTTGGACTCAGTCTGGAGATGCCTTGGTCACACAGTTGGCTTCTCATCCGACTCAGCCTCTTCACAGGGCAACTGCCTTGTTACTTCAGCTCACTTCCTCAAGTTTCTTGGATTTGATCACGAAGCCCTCCAATAACTTGAGATTGGTTCAACCTTGAACCTTCCTACAATCCTCCTTGGAATGTAGACCCCTTTTGATTTTTCAAAAGTTTCCTCTTCAACAGTTTGAAGTGGTCTTTCCTTCACAGCTTTGTGTTGGATTGATTTCCTTCCAGATTTAGGCATGAGGATTTTGCTTGAATAACTTGAGAATATTTTGCAGGTTAGAGTTTGAATAATGCTTGCTCATTCGTGGTTCAGGTAACCTTTTCTCAATAAGATTCCTTAGCCTTTTATAGTGAACTTTTCAAAAATCTGCTCGTTGAAGAGATATGCTTATTTTCAAAAGTCACTTGTGTTCGTTGGCTTGTCTTTTCTTGGTCTTCATTCTTGAGATGTAGACCTTTCCTCGTATTAAATAGCTTTTTAAGTTGAATGAGGTGCATGCTTCCCATTGGTTTATTCCTTTTGCATACTCGGGATCGAGCACTTTAAGACCTGGCAAAGACATGGGTGTATTACTTGTTTAAGTAATGTTCTTGACTTCTGTGCAACGGATTCTTTTCAGTTAACTCTTTGCAGCTGCCTTTTCCCCCAGGTGACTTGAGTCTCCTCCAATCATTGAAAGACTCATCTGTCACTTCAAATTGTGACATGGATTCTTGAGTTGACTTAATCGACTCTTCACACACTGCTGTCCCTCTTTGTTATGTCTTGATCGAGTCCTTGGTCCTCTATATTGGCCATACTCAGCTGTTCCGCATCGGAGTCTTCACTTCACTTTTTCAGTTGACTTCTTGTATTTCCAGGCATAGCTGACTTGGCTCAGCTCATTCAGCCCTATCTATTACAATGAGAATTACAAGGAAAATGGGGTGCCAACATTCTAATCTAAGTTTTACATGGCATTCATCAAAATCTATAAAATAATTTCCCAACATTTTTAATGACACTAAATTGTCTCCGGAGGCTGTGTTGGGACAACTCCGGGCAATGATTTTGGAATTTGTTGTTCTGGATAAGGGCTACATGAATAACACTCAAGATGATCTCCTATGTCTTCACCGTCTCAAGGTTCAGGGTCGTGCTCCCAGGGCCTCCAGCGTCATCCCTGTTGGCTGTTACTTGGCACCTACCTCTCCCAGGTTGGATTACAGTTAATACGGATGGTAGTGCTTTTAGTTCTTCGGGGCGTCTCGTGGCAGCCGGTATTTACCGTACAACAAGGGGCTTTTTCAGAGGTTGCTTTGTTGAACAATGCGGATCGGGATATGCTTTTGAGGCGGAGTTAATAGCGGTTATTAGGGCTATCTTCTACGCTTTTCATAAGGGGTGAACGAATCTTTGGGTGGAGTCAAACTCGACTTTTGTAGTGGATCTCTTTCGTAATCACGACGGCTCCATCCCATGGCGTCTTCTAAGTCACTGGCAGTACTCCCTGCATCTGATGTCTCAAATTAATTTTGTCATTTCTCACATCTATCGGGAGGGAAATCGTGTGACAGATTATCTCAGTAGATACTTGAAATCCAATTGGTGGAACGCACCTCCGACGGATATTATCTCTTTACTCAATGATGATTATGTTGGACATACACAATATATATTTGTTAGATAACTCCAGTTTCTGTGATTTTTATGTAACTTATGGGTTTCTTCTGGAGGGGGTACTCTTTCCTACTGGGGTTTTTCCCACAATGGTGGATTTTACTCTGGTAGGTTTTTAACGAGGCCCCAAACATTGCGCTACCTGATCGGCTTGTAATCTTTACATTTCTTTTCTTTATTTTATTTTCGATCTTATTCAAAAAATTCACAATCTAAAGAAAAGCCCAATAAAACTATCACATGGCCACTCCACACGACCGTGTGGATCAACACGGGTAGACCGTGTGACTGGTTTCTGTCTCTATTTTCTCACGATTATGTTACATCGCACGGGCACATCACACGCTCGTGTCACCCTACACGGGCTGACCGTGTGGTTGGTTTTCATCCATTTTCTTCGTCTTTTCGATCTTCTCTTTGCACTCGTCAATCTTGTCTGGCTTTCCAACTGATATCTTTTCATCTAAGCTCCGTTTCCTATAAAATTTAAAAGAATACGCATTATCAAGCCCTTCTAAGGAAACCAAGTAAAATACATTTAATATACATGCAAATGCATCAATAATGTATCAAAATAAGCCCTTAAATGCACATATATTTTACGCGTATCAATTTTTTATTGTACATTGGTGTGTAATAGATATGAAATATAAGTTGAGAAAAGAAGCAACCAAGTTGAAGATCGCAGAAGTTGACTAAAGGATGCAGTGAAGAATAAACTGAGTTACAACTGAGTATCGAAGAAAAATATCAGTCAAGTAAACAAGTTGTGTCTGTCAGCAGGACTAACAGCTGAGTCATCCCAGATATATGGAAAAGACTCAACAAAAGCGTAAAGCAACTTAAGGACTCGAAGAAAGCTGAAGAAGTCCGTTGGAATGAAAAGTCAAAGACTTACCTAAAATGATACAGGGACAGACCTGCAACCTTAAAGCTGTCTTACTGAAATAGTGCAAGTAGCTGAGAACCAATGAGATGTTCGAAGAAACCTGCAGAGTTTTAGGCAGCCTGCAGAGCATTAAATTAAGGAAGGGTCAACGTCAAATACTGCACAACAAGATAAGCCAACGATCAAGAAGTAAAGTTTGAAAAATATTTATCTCTTCAACGAACACTTTTTCAAAATGTCACTATAAAAGACTGAGGAATATTTATGAGAGGGTACCAAGGCATGCGAGATACACAAGTAATCTGAGCAAAGAAAAGTAAGAAAAAACACTCTGAAGCTATACATTCTAATCCTCAAGTCTATTTTCAAAGTGAATCTGTCCAACACACTTAGTGAAGGAAGAAAAACTTGAACCTGTTGAAGAGGAAAAATTGTTTTCCAGAACAAGGGGTCTGCACATCCATGAAGTGAATGAAGTGCAGTGGTACATGATCAAGTCCGAAGGTTTAAAGGAGCTGAAGTAGTGAGGCATCTGCCTTACGAAGAAGTTGAGTCCTGAGAGTAGAGCTAGTTGCGTGATCAAGGCCTACTTGGACTGTTGTATCCATTTTGTAACAACTGTTGCATTAGTGGATTACCTCCAGGAGTTGGATAAGAGTGGGGTAGAGGAATTACCCCATCCTCGAACCACTATAAAATTTCCTCGTGTCTTTTACTTTTAGCACTTTAGTTCTGCCTATTTCATTCTGCTGATTTATATTTGCTTGACTCCATGGATAATAATTTAAGCTAAAAACAAGTGTTGTGACCATTTTACAAAAAGAGTGTAAGACTTACGTTGTAGAAACCAAGTAAGCTATATTTTTAAAAGAGCTCACTTCACTTAACTGAGTTACTCTATCAACAACTCAATCGAGTCTGTTGAGTGGTTAACTCTTCTGTTGAGGTTGAACCTAGCTGTTTTAATAGGACTAAGCTTATACTTGTGTAAAAACTATGATTTTAGTTTAAAACCGATTTTTTTTTAAATATATTCAACCCCTGCCCTTCTAGACTTTACTTAACACCCATTGGGACGTACAAGTGGTATCAGAGTGGTTGGTTCAAAGACACTTCCACACTGGTTACTGAACTGGATCTCAATCTTTCGAAGATCAACACTTGACTATTTTTAAACTTTCTTTCAAAAGTTATTATCATATAAGAAAATCTATCTCGCATTCCCATGTTTACTGCGGAAGAGTTTGTTGATTGGAAAATTCGCATGCATGCACATCTTTCAACACTGCATGATGAAATGTGGTTTGTCATAGAAGATGGACCCATATAGATAACAACAGTTAACACATTTGTGAGAGCAGCTGAGGATGGTGCAGCTGAAAGGCCTGCTATAGTTGAAAATCGAGGAGCGAATGCACCAATGAGGATCGAGAGAGATATAACTTGGACAATGTGGGCAATGATATTTTATATAAAACTCATGACAAAGCAATGTTTAATAAAGATAATCTTGTAGGGCTGCTCATGAAATATTGGAAAAGTTGACTCTAATATGTGAAGGCTCTGAGAAGATTAAGGAAAATAAGTTGACTGTTGTTGTACAAAAGTTTGAGAACTTCAAAATGCTTGCAGGTCAAACACTGGATTAGCTGGATGCCAGATTCACTGAGATTATAAATGAGCTTTTAGCTCTGGGAAAAAAAATACACACAGAAGGAAACGTGTGAAAATTCTAAGGCCACTTCCAGCTGAGTGGGAAATAAAAGTGATGGCCTTTAGGCATTCTATGGACTTGACAAGGATCTTCAACCATGAGTTATTCTGAGATTTAAAAGCTTATGAATTGAAGCTCAGAAAAAGTAGCAAGATGAGATAGTTGTACCCAAAACAGCTGCTATGATGGCTAAAAAATAAAAAAACATAGAATCCGAGGACATCATAGACAAATAGTGGTCAAAAGATTCAACCAGTTCTTGAATAAGAACTATAAAAGAAACAAGGGTGAATCCTCCAGAAGACACTCAGCACCTTCCAAGAGCAAGGAAGAAAGGACCCCAAGGAGAGTTGAGCCCATGAAAATTGAAAACTTTGGCTGGCTGAACAGTCAGGGACAGACACTTTGCAGTGTTGCCTTTATCCCCCAGTCAACATATACAAAAATGAAGAGGATAAGAAAGTCTTCAGGGAAAGAAGACAGAAACAAAGAAAGCCATAGTGGCTGCAGATCCAGATACATACAAGTGTAAGGAGACTGCTGAGTCAGATAGCAGCAAAGCAGATTAATCCTCTAACATGAATGAAGAGGCATAATTTTTTCTAATGGCCAAAGAGCAGGGAGATGAGGTAAACTCTAACACATCTAGCTCAAATTCTGATGATAGTGATAATGACACACACACTTCGTCACCCACAAATCTTTATGATTCATTAGGCAAAATGGTGAAAGACTTTGAGCACATGAAATCCTCTCACATACTTCAATATGAGGAAAACAGCCAACTCAAAAGCCAAAACTCACAGCTGACGAAGAGCTAAGTACTCTTGGTCACATAGTCATTGAGAACAAAGAGCTAAAGGCTGAGATAGCTAAGGTCAAAGCAGACTTAGCTAAAAGAGAAAAGAGGGAATGATAATTAAAAAATATGATTGCATCACTAAGCAAGTCATCCAAAACACTGGATGAATTGATGATGATATAGAAAGAAATTGGAGATAAAGTAGGTTTAGGGTTTAATCCCTTTGTCAATGCACAAATTCACATAGTGGTTTCGGAAAAAAGGATCCTCAAGCAAGGGGGGAATCCAAAAGCTAAAAGCACCATATGTTGCACCCACACACAATCACAAACACACACATGCTGGCCGAGGTTATAAAGGAAAGGGTAAGAAGCCAACTGAGTTTGTTGAAAGTGCAGCTGAAACGAAATTTAGAAAAGCCATCAGTAGACACCAAAAAAAAATATTATTTGAAATCAAAGCAGAACTACTAAAGGCCACAGAGGTTTCACCAGAATAAATCATATGAAGGGAATGGTAGAAAATACCCTACATAGGCTGACTGGAACCATCAAATGAAATATCAGCCAAGTCCTTGGTTGCAAATTTGGGTACCTAAAACTTGATTTCCTTGATTGCAGGTTCAGGGAACAGCTGAGTGCCAAAGAACCTGGTATATGGATACTAGATGTTCTAGACATATGACTGTGAATGAAAAGAATTTATCAAACTACAAGGAGTCGAGAGGAGCAAAAGTCATATTTGGTGAAGCTCAAAAGGAAATCAAAGGCAATGGATCAATAAATAAGAATGGATTGGAAGTCACAGATGTAGCTTATGTTGAAGGGCTAAATTTTAATCTGCTGAGTATCAGCCAAGTCTATGATACAGGCTACAATGTAGGATTCAACATGGGTGTATGCCAAATCAAAGATGCTAAGACAAGCGAAGTTGTGCTATCTGGATCAAGAAAGAAAAATATGTATGTAGTGGATTGGTCTACTTCTACACCAAGTAAATGCCTATTAGCAAAAAGCACAGCCGAGTCAAGCTGGATGTGGACAAAAAGTTGAGTTACCTGAATTTCATGACAATCAAAAAGCTAGCAAGGAGTCATCGAGTTGAAGGATTACCCAACTTAGTGTACCAAAAAGAGAGCATGTGTGATGCGTGCCAGAAGAGAAAGCAAATCAAGTCTTCATTTAAGGATAAGCCAAGTCCCTCTTCAACAAGGATCTTACATCTATTACATATGTATTTATTTGGACCTGTTGAACCAGCAAGCTTAAGTAGAAATAAAGACACTTTAGTGGTGGTGGATGATTATTCAAGATACACATGGACTATATTTATGTGTAAAATGAAGAAAACATTACAAAACCTTCCACAACTTATGAAGAGAGTTCAAAATGAGAAGAGCCAAACCATTATCAAGATAAGGTCTGACAGAGGAACTGAGTTTGTCAATGGGTCTATAACTCAGTACTGCATAAAGAATAGTATTGCTCATGAGTTATCAGCTGCAAGAACTCCACAACATAATGGAGTAGCTGAAAGAAGGAACAGAACCCTCAAGAAAGCTGCAAGGACCATGTTAGCTGAAGCTGCCTAGCCTAAGAGATTTTGGGCTAAAGCCACTAACACTGCTTGTTACACTAAGAAAAGGTGTATGATAAATAGGCAGCTGTTCGAAACTCCCTATGAAATTTGGACAGGAACAAAGCCTAATGTGGGATATTTTCATATATTTTGAAGCAAGTGTTTTATTCATAAGAATGGCAATGATAACTTGAAAGCTTTTGATGCTAAAACTGATGAAGGTATCTTCTTAGGATACTCAGCTGAGATTAAAGCTTTCAGAGTGTTGAATTTGAGGACTATGGTCACAGAAAAGTCTATCCATGTGGTTTTGATGAACGTAATGTAAATGGAGAAGACATTCATGAGTTAGCTGAAAAGATGAATCAACCAACCTTTCAGAAGAGTCCCTACGCTAAAGAAAAGTATCAGAAGACTTGACCCTACTGAAGATGAGATAGCTGAATCTCAGAGACAGCTAGAAGGCTTGCAACTGAATGATCAAGATCAAGAAAACGATGTTCAAGACAACTTAGCTGCGAGAAGACTCAACCCAAAAGACTTACTCCAACCAGAAGTGAGATGGCTGAGAGACAATCCACGTGAGTTAGTCATTGGAGATTTTAGAGAAGGAGTAAGAACCAGATCCATGACTCAACGTGAAGCCATGTTTACTTGTTTCATTTCTCAAATTGAGCCGAAGAATGTGTCACCAGCATTGGATGACACTAATTAGATTCTAGCTATGCAGGAAGAGATGGATATGTTTTAAACGAACAAAGTTTGGGAATGGGTTCAAAGGCCTACCCACCAAAATGTTATTGGTACAAAATGGGTATTCAGAAATGAGATGAATGACGAAGGATCTGTTGTGAAAAACAAAGCAAGAATTGTAGCCAAAGTGTATTTCCAAGAAGAAGGAATATATTATGATAAAACCTTTGCACCTGTGGCTAGATTAGAAGCCATAAGGATGTTTCTTGCCTATGCAGCACAGAAGAACTTCACAGTTTATCAAATGGATGTGAAAAGTGCATTTTTGAATGAAGTTTTAGAAGAAGAAGTCTATATGGAACAACCTCTAGGTTTTGAGAAAAAAACTATTGGAGACAAAGTGTACAAGATCAAGAAAGCATTATATGTTTTGAAGCAAGCACCAAGAGCATCATATGATACATTGTCTCAATTTCTAATTGACAATGGATTCGCCAAAGGCAAAGTAGACAAAACACTCTTCAAAATTTAAGATGGAGAGAGTACAATGCTAGTTCCAATTTATGTGGATGATATCATCTTTGGATCTACAAACAAAGCGCTGTGTGACAAATTCTCAAACCTTATGCAAGAGAAGTTTGAGATTAGTATGATGGGACAACTAACTTTCTTCCTAGGTCTTCAAGTAAGGCAAATGAAGGATGGAACCTTCATAAGTCAAACTAAATATACCAGAGATTTAACGAAGAGA
Organism: Rehmannia glutinosa; assembly: GCA_016081115.2. NCBI lineage: Eukaryota > Viridiplantae > Streptophyta > Magnoliopsida > Lamiales > Orobanchaceae > Rehmannia > Rehmannia glutinosa. Next base: position 46,164,570 of record CM071934.1, read on the forward strand.
TTTGGTATGGAAGAAAAGTCATCTGTGAAGATTCCCATGAATACTTTTGTAAAGACGGATATGGATGCAGAAGGAGAGACAATTGATCAGACAAGATATAGAGCACTCATTGGATCATTCTTGTACTTCACTGCGAGCAGAACAGACAACACCTTTTTTTGTAGGTGTATGTACCAGATTTCAGTCTGCTTCAAAAGAAATTCATATGACTACAACTAAGAGAATTCTAAGATATTTGGAGGGTAGCCAAGAAGTTGGCTTATGGTATCTAAAAGATGGTGGATTTAAACTGATTGGATACTCAGACTCAGACTATGTTGGATGTAGAGTTGATAGGAAAAGTACATCTAATACTTGTCAAATGCTTGGAAATAGATTGGTTTCTTGGTTTAGCAAGAAACAAAACTCAATAGCTACATCCACAGCTGAAGCAAAGTAATTCCTGCAGGTAGCTGTTGTGCCCAAGTTTTATGGATGAGGCAATAACTGAGAGATTATGACATATAAGAAAAAGAAATTCCAATAATGTGTGATAACACAAGTGCCATTGCAATCACTCAGAATCTAATATTTTACTCTAGAACAAAGCACATTGATGTCAAGTATCATTTCATAGGAGATCATGTTTAAAAGAAAGACATCACATTGGAATACATATCAACTGAGTAGCAGTTAGCTGATATATTCACAAAGCCCTTGTGTGAATCAAGATTTGGTTAACTTTAGAATGTGTTTGGTTTGATTGAGCTAAGTTAATATGCTCAGAAGACTCATTTAGCATAAAAGATGGGAGTATTGCATATCAGAAGAGTTTCACTCATCCAGCCGAGTGAAACAACTTTTATAGTTGTTCAGCAGAATCGAGTTAGTTAGACAACTGAGTCTCATTCGGTCGAATAGAAGGAAGAGAGAAGCAGACTCAAGTCATAAATGAACAAAGTTGACTCATTTATGAACTAAGTGACGAAACAAGGTCATTTGCAATTAAGCGGGAATGTTTTACACTTGATGACATCATCATTAAATGTTGTACAGTGAAAGCTGCGACGGTTGACTTCTGATTGGATATAAAAGCTTCCGCATTAAATGCGGCGTGATTAATGCCTTTTGAAATATTTGATTGCAGTCGTTGATCAACTTTCAAACCTTTGAGATTCTGAAACCGTCCTTTCAAGTCTCATATATATCCAAAATTCCATTCTCTCTTGTTGGGACATTTATTGTATAGATTTTGATGATGTTATGTATATCTTAGATTAGGAAGTTGGCACCCTATTTTCTGTTGTATATTCAACTATGTAATAGATATGATCTATGAGTTGAGTCAAAGAAACCAAGTTGAACATTGCAAAAGTTGATTGAAGGACAAGGTGAAGATTCAGATGTGTTGCAGCTGAGTGTCGAAGTGAAGTTTTAGTCAAGTACCAAAAAGTTGTCTTAGTCAGCAGAATAACATTTAAGTCACTCCCAGATGTTTCGAAAAGACTCATAAAGGGGTTCAACGGCAAAAATGACTCAATAAAGATGAAGATATCCGTTGATAAGTAAAGTCAAAATGTTACTGAAAGAGAAAAGAAGACAGACTGCAATCTTAAATCTATTTTGATGAAAAAGTGCAAAATACTGAGAACCAATGGGATGTTCCTGCACACCTGTAGCGGTTCAAGCAAACCTGCAGAGCATTAAACCAAGGTTGGGTCAAGTCATAAATGAATAAAGTGGAAACATTTATGAGCTAAGTGACAAAACGAGGTCATTTTCCTCGAGCGGGAATATTTTTAGGCTTGATGTGAGCAACATTAAATGCTGTCAGTCAAAAGCTGCGATGGTTTACCCACGATTGGATATAAATGTTGCTGCATTTAATGTGGGGAAATTAATGCATTTTGAAAGACTTGATCTCAACCGTTGATCAACTTTCAAACTTTTCGAATTCTAAAACCGTCCTTTCAAGTATCATATATATAGAAAATCCATTTTCTCTCTCTTCACTTTCATTCTCTTTCTCTAGAAGATTACCAAAACTCCCTTTGCAAAACATCTATATCCTAGTTCTTCTCTCTCGTGTTCAAGACTCGAAACGACACCTGAACAAGATTTCACAAAGTTTGCTAAGAAGATCCACATGGGTTCATTAGTAGATTTTGAAGGCCTTGTCAAACAAGATATTGACAAAGATTTGGCTGAGAAGATCGTGTTGAAACTTGAGAAATCTGGTCTTAAGAGGTTTCTCACGTTGGAGATGTCTCAAACCTTCCCAGAGAAGGGAGATATGTATTATGTGAATGCTTCGGTTCACGATGATGACATATATTCGTCTGTGAATGGAAAGGACTTTAATTTGGTTGCAGCTGACTTGGCGGAGCACCTATACCTTCCTACCAGGGGTCTGAAGGGGTTGACTAGGAAGGAGGTGGATTTGGAACATGCGTGGAAAGAAATAGCAAAGCCAGAGCATGCTGGCAAACCCAACTACTCATCTTTGAAGAAGCTGATCAAAGATGACTACCACAAGCTGATGGACGTGGTAGCCAAGTGCATCGACTTGAAGTTTGGCTCCTTCAATCGATTATCCTGCACTAAGCTGATCGCTATGGTTGTCCTAATGGACGAGAAGGAGGTGCACTGGAGTGAGTTCATCTTCGAGAAGTTGTGCCAGAATGTGCACAATATAAAATTGTTTGATGGGAAGTTTGTTGGTACCCTTGGTTATGGCTTGATCCTAGGCCATTTGATGGAGAAGAAAGGTGTGCCCATACGCAAAGACAAACCCTTCCATGCCAAAAAGAGGATGCTCAAGGCTAATCTTTCAAGCGCTCAGAAGCAGGCTCATGCGAAGAGACTATTACATCTGAGGGGGAATAAATTGAGCATGTCCCCGAGGACATAACTGCTTCCGTTCCAGCTCCCTCACCTAAACCTGCTGCAGTCCCCTCCCCAGTGATTAAGTAAAGGAGGACAGCTACTCCCTGCAAGCCAGCTGTGAAGAAGCAGAAGGCAGCAGAGTTAGCTCTTGTGGCTGAAGAACAAGAAGAAGAGCCTGAAGTTCCCCTGGAAAGGAGGACCAGGATGAGACTTGTGAAGGCAGCTGCGAGAGCTGCTGAACAAGCTGTATCCGCCACAGTTGAGATCGAGAAAGCTGTCATCACTCAGCAACAGAAAATCAAAGAATGGCGATGGTGAGCAAAGCACTGCTAACGAAACTCAAGCAGTTTTCCCTCCACGTACATCTAAACAAGACACAACTAATAAGTCTACAGCCGAACAATCTCAAAATAGCTCAGTTGTTCCTGAAAAAGACACAGCTGATACAATCAAATATGATTCAGCTGTCATACCTTAGACTGATGTTGTTGCTGCTGAGGTGGAAAAGGCTTCTGAAAAACCTAATTAAGAAGAAGATGATGAAGTTCGTCCAGAATCCCCAGTATAATTAAACATCAAGATACGACTGAGCTCAAGGAGACCTTGGAAGCTGAGTGCCAGCCAAGTTTAATTTCAACGACCCGAGATAATTAAAGAGGAGGAATATCTCCTGGGATTTTTGGACAACATCACTATCTACATTTCTCTTGATACATACTTTTGTACAACCATCTTGTACGAACAAAAAGATCTTGTGAAGTAGAGGGTTGTAAAAGGGAAGTCAGCTGGTGAGCCAGCAGACTCAAGCAACAGTGATGTGGAAATCATCGATGCAGCTGATCCAGTCGAGAAGGCTTAGCTGGAGCATGCTTTGAAAGAGTCACGTGAGCTACATCTCTATTCAAATTTCTCCAACCCTAGCTATTCTTGAAATGGTGAGGACAATCGAAGCAACTACCTCACCAAATCACTCAGAAGGACCAACCAGGGAGGCTGGCGATGAAGTTAGGGAAGGAGTAGTAGAGGGAAACCTAACTGAGGCATGCCCTATTGAATTTGTTGAGACTATTGCCCATACAGTTGAACACTCAAAGGAAACAACTGAGTCTCAAGTGTTAGCTGATCCCACTATTCGCGATTTAGCTGGTGTGCCAGCTGAGGGGGAAACTGAACACAATACAGCCGGCTCGGAGGAGGTTGTAAGAGACTTTGATAAATTTAAGTTTGGAGACGAAGGTGGGACTCAAACATAACAGCAAAATGGGAATAACGACTCTTTGACGATTGAAACTGTCTCAATCGAGGTTCCAACTGCACTAAAGGCCAATGAAACTGCTCAAATAGCTGAGGCACATGATGGACATATGACCATGGCAGTTGAGACTACTGGTCATGAAGGTTCAATCCAGGGGTTGAGACCTCTAAGGATGCCAATGTCCAAGACCCCAATGCAACTCAGTCTGCAGAAGAGAATATTGAAGGACTTGCAGCGGTTGAGACTACTGACAAAGTAGCTGAAGGCCACCTGGAGGTTAAGACTTCCCGGTGTGTAGTACAAGAGAAAGGGAAATTGCATATTCATACTACGCCAACATCCGAGTCAAGTGATTTGGAAAAGATAGAAGCATTGCATGACTCGATGATGTGCAACTAGACTTCATTGACTCACGTGAGAAAAAGCCGAGTCAACCCCATTGATCCAACCGACAAGAAACTGGAGGTGAAGTTGAAAGAGGCTCGTGAAAAAGTTGCCTCTTCAAAGTTTTCTTGGTTGATAGCCCACCCTCAATGGTGCCCATCACCTGCCTGTGATGTTGCTGAGGAAACTGAGGATACGTCTACTTAAAAAGAAGTTAACACTGCTGCCAACGAAGCTGTTAAGATAGCCGTAGCCCGGGCCACTCAACATGCTCCCACAATCAATCGATCACAAGAAAGCTCACACAGCTGAGGCACCTAAAGATGGAAGCCAAGGAACTGAAGGAAGGGCTCCCGAAGGAGAAGTAGGACCCTCCTCAGTACCTATTGGCCTATATGTTGAAGAATTCTTATTGGATGAATCTACTGGAAGAACGTATGCATTACAAGGTTGATATAAGTCTGGATGAATTCCAAGCTGTAGACGACTTGAGAGAGGTTTCCTTTGGATTCAACTTTGATTCTGCTCTACCAGAGGATCAGTCACCTGAAGCAACTGATTTCAGATAAGCCTTCAAAGCAATGTGTGCTGAGATGGAGGCCATGGAGCATAGTTTTGCTTCACTCAACCAGAGGATTGACAACCACGATGCCAAGATATTAGGAGACATCCAAGGAGTAGTTTGGGGAATTCATGGACAATGCAGATAAAAGTACTCCGATTGGAGCAAGTTAACTACTTCAAGTCACTTTTCAAAAAATTGGTGATTTGGTATGGTGAACAAGCCCAGTTCCAGCAGAGACATCGAGACAACATCAAAAAGGATGGACATGACACAAATGAATGGTCTGGAGTTGCTCAGACTTCAATTCAACAAGATCTGCAGAATATAGAAAGCACTCTGCGTGCTGAGATGATTGCAATGAAGGCAGAGACACAGATCTTAAGATCCAAACAAAGTGCAGAACACTACGTCACTCATGATAAACTCAATTGTCTACTACATCAGACTCCTCATATTCCTACAGTTGGAACTGATGATGCCAAAAAGGGCAAAGGAAATAGAAATAATAGGGATAGTGGAAGTAAGGTGGAAAAATCCTCAAAAATAACCCACAACCCCATGAAAATCGTGTTCAAATCTCAAATTGGCTCATCTACCAGCTCTCTCCTTTCTCAGCCGCCGAAAGAGTTGTCAGCTAATGAAAAAGCTGAACTGACACTCCAAAAATATCGAGTTGCAATTGAAGAGCTTGAAAGAAAGAAGTGCAGCAGGATAGAAGATTTAAAAGATAAACTCAAGGGCCACTAGCCGGGAAGCTCCTGTGTCCGCCAACATGAAGCTCCCTGACTCAACCGAAAGATTCGTTCCCAAGTAGGCTCTTCTTAGCCAAGGTCACTTTTTTGAATAAGTGCGAATTATATATAAAAAATAGAAAAGAGTAATCCTGATCACAGCAGAGATCGTAACCAAATGAAAGCCTAGAAATAATGTCAACAACCAAAACGAAGTGGTCACAAGCCGACCAAATGGTCAATGGTTGGGGCCTCGTTAAAACCTTCCAGGTAAAACCCACCCTTGTGGGAAAAACCCTTTGAAGGAAAAAGAGTACCCCAAGGAAAAAGGCACCTAAAAAAAAGAAACCCAAACGGTGGCGCATTAAGTAACAAACCTATAGTTGGATTGGCCAACATAATCATCGATGAGGTAGCGAAGAAGGTCTGTGGGCGGAACGCCCCACTAGGTGCCACTCTCCGTCTTCTTGCTCAGCATGTCTGCCACGCGATTGCCTTCGCGAAAGATATGAGAGACTACAAGATCAATGCCACTAAGCAGATGCAAGGTTTGGCGCCAATAGCTAAGATGGCGCCATGGGACCCCCATCGTTCTCTTCTCCAAAGCAGTTCACCACATACATCGAACTCGATTCCAACCAAAGTTGCGTCCGACCATTTGAAAATGCGTATTGAATCGCCCACATTGCCGCAACCAATTCAGCTTCAAATGCGTACTCGAACCATAGTGATGGACAAAGCATCCGCGAAAGAATCCTCTACAATTCCGGAAGACACCGGAGGCTATTAGATTGCCCAGCACCCCTGGAGCGCTGCCATCCGTGTTAACCTTGATCCAACCCGGGAGGGGTTTTTGCCATGGACCTCCACAATCTTCGGAGCATGCCTAGCCCTTCCGGGAACTCTTAAACCACACGCAGATAAAGAGGTCTCTGCGATCGTTATTCATGCATCCCCGGCCCAAAGATGCCGATTCAATAATGAGTACCGTAGGTAAATGAGCACCGCCTCCCGGAGTCCGACTTTGTTGTGGAAAATCAGCTCATTACGGATGTGCCAAAAGAGCCGATGCAGGATAATATTGCCACACGCCAAAGGAAAGCGACCTGGTCACTAAAATGAAGAGACATAAGCCGTACCAGCGATTCATTGAAATTGTAAGCCTGGAGGGGGTTCACGTGAAAGGCTTGGAAGATCCAACGCCATATATGCCCCCGCAAAAGCACAAGAAACAAATAAGTGATCAACCGATTCCCCGATTCCTCGCAAAGAACACAAACCGAAGGGCCGATAAAACTTCCCTAGCTCGTAAAGAATCTTGGACTCGCCAATCGGTTGTGTATAGCCCTCCATGCCACCATCGATCTCCGTTCCGGATATGCTGGGACCAAATCCAAGAACCCCATCTAATCGCGGCGCTGGGGCGTAAATAATTATAAGCCATCTTCGAGGTAATCGAACCATCTTCTGAGTTCATCCAAACACGAGTATCCCAGGATGTAGGCGCAATTGGGACGCGCACAATAGCTCGAACCAACTCCAAATAAGCCTCCACAAAGGGGAGGGTGAAGTGCCAGGATCCATCATAAAAATAATCGAGATACTTTGGAATAAATATCTATAATCATCCGGAATGCCAATTCTCACAAGAATGGAGTATCCCAACCAATTATCAATCCAAAATAATACCTCGGAATTGGCGCCTGGGATCCAACGAGCACCATCCAAGCAATCAGAAATACAGGGTTTAATCCCAGTCCAAATAGAAGAAGGAATAAAGGACCTCCGGATATCCCCATTTCTAGTAAAGTACCGTTGTCTGAGAGTCCTGAAGACCACTGAGTCCGATTTCAGAACCTTCCAGCCCAATTTCATTAAGAAAGCCTTGTTAGCAGCCATGATCGATCGCACGCCCAATCCTCCCTCTGCCCTGGGCATTCAACATGTATTCCAGTTGACCACTACCTTTCCTTTAGAATTCACGTCCCCCGTCCAAATGAAATTACGCATGGCTTTTTCCATTTGTTTTAGCAGCGTGGCATGCCATTTATAAATCATCATGGTGTGCACGAAAGAACTAGTTATCACTAAGTTAACAAGGCAAACCCTACCAGCAAGGGAGAGATACGAGCCTTTCCATCGTCGGAACTTAAGGATTATCTTGTCAAAGATAGTCAGAATTTGCGACCTTTGGAGCTCCCTTGAAGATTGGAGCGCCCAAGTAGGTGGTGGGGAACGCCCGGAAGAATCCCTAGAATGTGTTGCACCCTCCCACGGACATAATGCGAAACCCGCATCCCAAAATAGACCTTGATTTCTCGTGGACTAAAAACTTGACCCGAGATATCCGCATAATGAGAAAGAATCAAGCAAGACCGGGCATTGGATGAAGACGCCCACACATGATGACAATATCGTCCGCCTATAAAATGGATGGTGGAAAGACAATACTCCTTGGCGCCGTGAAGGCAGATAACCGCGATCGATCCATCGCTGCTGCAATAAACCGACCCAAGACCTCCTCCGCAATACAAAATAATAGGGCGATAAAGGATCTCCCCTTGTTTGACTCTCTATAACAGGGAAAATAACCAACCGGCGCCCCATTCAACAAAGATCGATATTCTGGACGACCGGAGAACCACCTCCACCCAAACCGAGACGAACATCTCGAGAAACCGAAATGGCGCAAGACATGTAGTAAAAAATCCCACCTCAATGTGTCGAATGCCTTGCGAATATCAATTTTCGTATCATATTTGAATCCGACGCCCCTCGTAAGACATTGAACCCTTCGGATACCATGGCAATACACTCATGAATTTGTCTACCCAGGATAAAACCAAACCGAGTCGGAGATAAATAATCGCAATAATCGAACCAAGCGCGTAGCCAATATCTTCGTGAGAATCTTGAAAAGGAAGTTGCTCATGACAATCGGACGGAAGTTTTGAATGACATTTGCATCCTTAGTCTTTGGGATGAGCGCCATGAAACTAGCATTGACCCCGAGATAGTGATTTAATTACTAAAGAAAGAGGAATGTGTTTGTTACCTCAAGCAGAGATGACATCCGAGAAATGGCGGTAAAAAATCCCATTGAACCCATCGGCCCCTGAGAATGCCTCGAGTCCATATCAAACACCCGCGGTTTGCACCTCCGAATCCGAGGAATGGCAGATTAGTGGCATTATCCCGCGCCCCAACCATTGGGGTGAGCACCTGGTTGACTAGCGAGAAATCCGTGGTAGAGCTCCGGTATCCGCAAAGAGCTCCTCGTAAAATGAAATAATATGATTCCCAAGGACCGTATTATCATCGGTGAAATTCCCTACCACCATAAGCCCCTGAATCCTCGCGCCCTGCATTTAATCTGGCTACACCGATGAAAAAATATTGTGTTACGATCCCCATCCTCAAGCCAGGCAAAGGCGGGCTTTTTGCTTAAGGAATTGATCAGGATCGCAACATCTGCGAGAGCTTCAATGGGCATCCACTCGCTATCCCGGAGAGAGGAGGTATAGCCCAAAGCCTCAATATCTTCCCGAATTTGACGAAGAAGCTCCATCCGGCTTTCCACGTTGCGATTAACATCCCCAAACACATCCGTGTTCCAATCTTTAATAACATATCGCAATCGCTTGAGCTTCCTCATGACACGCATAAGGGGTTGTGCGTGTCACATGGAGTGCCCCAAGAGGTTGTAACCAAATCCCGGAATGAATCGTGTTGAACCCACATACGCTGAAAAACAAAATGGAACAGGACCCGCTAATGGTCAAAGAACATGAAACCAAAATAGGGTGGTGATCTCGAGCCAATGCGAGGAAGAACTAAACCCTTTACGCCCCGCCAAAGCGCAAAAAAATGGACAAGTTGCGAGGGCTCTATCCAACTTCGCCCAAGTAAAGATAGAGGCCTACGGGTGAGCACCAAGTAAATGATTTCCCGTAGTGTGCACCACAAACAAACCGGCGTCCTCCATGAAATCCTCAAGTCGACACGAGGCTTGGGAAAGAGTATCATTGCGCGAGCGCTCATGATGTCCCAAAACCGCATTAAAATCCCCAACAAGTAATGATCAAGAAGACCCAAATTCCTCAAATCCGGCCAGAGCTCACGTCGTGCAATGTAATCACACATACCATGATTGAAGCCAACATGAAAAATCAAAGCACCAAATCGAACTTGGAAAACGATACATTGAGTAAAAGACCAAACCTGGTTAAGGATTGATATTGTGGAGTCGTGAATAACCCAAATGTTTGGCCGCCCAATGCCTCGAAAACTTTGACCCGCGTAACCAAACCGAGGCTATGCCGCATTGAATCGGAAATAGTCGAAATGTCCACCTTAGGTTCACAAATAGCCAAAATCGAAGGCTTATGCTTTTGACATAAATCCTTAAGAACATCTGCGAGATGCAACATCCTAATCCCGGATGTTCCGAAGATGCAATTCATTGAGACGGTGGGGGTGGCACCCGTGACGATCGCACGGTAAAAACAGCGTGTGGTGCATAGTGGAGTCGGCGGTTGAGTATGACCGCTTCATCTGCGTAGTCCGCCCATCTCTTGGTAGCGGCAAAATTCATCTCGTGTGGTTCTGAACTCTCCGCTTCAATAGTAACGTCATGAGCTGGGGGCGACGGTCCCGATGTAACTTTTTGGAGCATTCTATCTTTAGCCGCATCCAAGGAGCTGTCCCGGAAGGCACGACTTAAAGCACGGATAGGCTTTCCCAAAGGATGCTGAACCGTAATGGGCATAATGTGAGAGACCATTCCCGTATTGGAAGTATTGGCCTTGGGAGACGATTCCCTAGCCGGATAATCTGCTGGTAATCTAGTTTCGCTTCTCCCGGGGTCCATGAATCAAGAGTCTCAAGGTATTAGCAAGATGAATATCTCAAGAGCAAGTGACTATAGCGAGTTGGAGATCCGCACGCATAGCCGAACCCGTAGTTCCCATTGAGTCATCGACGGCCTTGCCCTTGTCCCATCGAACAAGACGGTAAACCTTACGAACTCCGGGAGCGGCCTCGCCGCACCAATTCCGACGAGTATCCGGGGCCCTTGATCGCCCCCCGGGCCGAGACGCACGCCCTTCCGCAGCGTATTTCCCGCATTGTTAAGATGATGAAAGTCGTTGAATGTCCCGTAACGCTACACCTTGAACAAAACCGAGGGAGTTTTTCATAACCGATGGAAACAAAAGAGCACTTGCCCGTGCGTTCAACCATAATGTGTTTCTCCAATGGCTTGGAAAGATCAATATCCACAGAACCCAAACAAAATGACCCAAAGATCCATCCAGAGAATGCCGATCGATCAGAATGGGTTCCCAAGAGCATCGGGCGATCCCCATAATGTTGTCGGGTCCCGTATTCAGCATCGAGTTCAAAAATACGTACCCAAACGCTGGCCATCAAGTTTGGACCTTATACGGGTTGAAGTCCACCCATGGGGAGAGACGTATAGTTCCTGGATTGAGCACCCAATTTATCCGAACTCGAGCTCGAGCACGGTCTGCGCATTAAAAAACTTAACACAAAAAAATCCCTTACCCAGGGGGATTAGTTTCCAATCAGTTTTAATGGCCCATAATTTAGATAGGCGTTTATGCAAAGGCATTGTCGCCCATGGTTTGTTGCCTTAACCGAAAATCACCCTTCCAATTAAGGAATACGAGAATTCAGAGAGACGTTGTTGATACACATTTTCATCTATAATAATTGAGTAATAATCACCTTTTCTAACCGGCTTAGGGATAGAGTTGGATTTCCCAGAAACCACATGTGAAAAGGATTCGAAGTTACCTTGTGTTTGCGGAGTAGAATCCAAGTCGTGGTGTGTACCTGAAACAACTTTAGCAAAAGAGTTGCCAAAATTGGATTGATTATTGGAATAATGAGTCGATTTTCGCAGATTCGATTCATATATGGAGGTCGTTGGGGTAGATGTTTCAGCAATCGAGGTGGAAATGAAATGGATGCTAGAGGTTGGGATCTCGTGCGGGGCACGGGGCAGACAAATGCCCAGGGTCATCACCCCCCGGGAGTGGGCGCCCTTGGAGGAAGTAGCAGCCACTGCCCCCCCAAGAGATGGCACGAGAGGGGCGGTCCCCCCATGGTAGGCAGCGCCCATGGGGGGAAGGGAAGATGTCCCCCCAAAATAACCACCTGCAAGTGGTGGTTTGGATGTGGTCCCCATGGCATCTTTCCCATTTTCAACAACAACAACATTATGTGGAGGGACCACATGAGCATTAGCATCAAGACCATGTGCATGCGTGAGGATGTTGGGCATTGGAGGGGGCGCCATGTGCATCAGCATCAAGACCCATGGGCGTGCGTGAAGGATCTTGGGCGTTGGAAGTGGCGCACATGCAAACATGGGGGACCAATCCGTCATTGGGTGACGTGGAAGGTGATGCGCGTCACGAGGTTGTTGTCGAGTATGCAAAGGAGGTCAAAATTGGACGTGTGCCCATGCCAAGGGGGCTCCGACATGGTAGCAAATGGAGAAGTCGACCGGAGAGAATAAACCAGCGGGCGTGAGTACGACGGAGAAGACGTACACACACTGATGGTGAAATCGCACACACTAGGTTTTTCGCTTAAAAAAAGAGCTCCACAGGGGAATTGAACCCGCGATCTCAGCTAAGGTCACTTGAGGAGTTTGAAACTCTCAAGTCAGAAGGTTATTTTAAGGGGATGAATATTGAAAGGCGTGGGACTTATACTGGGAAAAAGGGTTTAAAGTTGTTCAAATAGCCGAGAGGGAGTAGACTCAGTCTAGCTGTCAGCTATTTTCAAGGGCTCAGCCCAGTAAACAAGTTCCCAGAGGAGCTGATTCTGGTCGAGGAAGAGGAAGGTCTGGTGGAAGAGGCAGATGTACTCCACCTAGAAGACCTAAGGACACGTTATATGTAAATCCCCTCAAATATGATCGATTATACTGGTTGGGCCTTAGAGAATTGGAAAACAGAGAAGTCACATCGGGCATAATGAACAATTTGCAAGGAAATATGAAGAAGACGGCAGCAGAGGAGGAGAGTATGAAGAGAGAAAGAGACAAGATCAGGCTCAGAAGAGAAATTATGAGAAGAAGATGAGGAATAAGGATGAAGACGGGAAGAGGAAAGAAGAAGAAGAAGAATATAGGAGAAGAAGCAGTAGAGGCGACGAAGGCTACTGCAAACATTATTTGTCATATTTTAAATCCAATTCATATCCACACTGATGGATTGAAGGTTCAATCGCATTCATATCTCAGTATTCTCAATCATCTCCGCAATCCACACTAATGGATTGAATGAGAAATCGTTGGGCAAGCGGTGTTTGAGCAATCTCCATTAATGGTGGAACTCGCGCACGGACCGGATCCTAACAATTTCTCCGCTCGGAGCTACTCGCTCTTTATCAGCTCCGACCTCACCCCTAAATCGTCCAATTGCTTCAATTTCCCCAATACTACCTCCATGTACACCACCACAGCTGGAACATCCCAACCGCACTTTCGCCCAAACTCTCACACAATCCGGTTCAACTTATACTGATAAACTTTTCACCAATGACAATCCGAAGCTCGGAACTGTATTTCAAGATGGAGATAAGGAGGTATTGACATTCTCGGAGGCTGAAACTCAAACTCTTGTTGAGAAATGGAACCTGACTCTCATTGGTAAATACTCACATGGTATACCTGCTCTCCCTCAAGTCAAACAGTTGTTTGCTGATCTTAAATTGAAAGGTAATATTAGGATTTGTCCTTTGAATATTCGTCATGTTCTGTTGAAATTTGAGAATGAGGAAGATTTCTCTCGAATTTGGATGAAACCTGTGTGGAGTATACAGGGAATGCCAATGCGTATATTTCGTTGGAGTCCTAAAGTCAATATGAAACATGAATCTCCTATTGTTCCCATATGGATCAAACTCCCTGGACTCCCTGTTCACTTGTTCGATAAGGATGCCTTATTCTCCATTGCTAGGTTATTAGGTCATCCTATCCAACTTGACCACAATACTGCTAATCAATTGAGATTATCTATTGCTCGTGTTTGTGTTGGGATTGATGTTTCAATTCCCCGTAAGGAGTCTGTATTCCTGTCATATAATTCCATCATAAAGGAGCAAAAGGTTGTTTATGAATCTAACCCTAAATATTGCAGTGGTTGCTTCCACTTAGGGCATGAAATCTCTCAGTGTTATGTTGTTGGTAATGCTCCTAGGCCTCCTAAAATGCCTAGTGAACCAACTGATGATACTATTACTCAGCCTACTAGTTCTTCTTCTCCTCATATCCCTGATGATACCACTGCCCAAGCTAGACATCCTACCTCTCGTGGTGAGAGTTCAGAGGCTCTTCTTGATAATTCTAGTCTTCTGCACTGTTCCGAGGATATTCCTGTGCCATCTATCACTGATACTCATGATAACAAGTCGATGTCTGCTCAAAATCCTCCTCCCATCTCTATCTCTGCTTGTAGTCCTCATGAGGATACTCAAGAGTGGAGAACCATTGCCTTGCATAAAAGAGGCAAATCTGTCAGTCCTGCTAGTTGTACCAGAGATCTCTCCCATGTTCTTCAGGATAATCCTTTTCTTCCTTTACATTCATTAGACCATCCACCTGACTCTCCAGGTCCTTCTCATCCACCTGACTCCCCAGGTCCTTCTTCTCCTATTTAGCAAGAACCTCCACCCATGCCTCCTATACCTATTGATCAAAACAGTTTGGATCCTCGCATTAAGTCTTCTTTGAATACTATCCCTAATTCACAAGGGAAACAAAATCAGCCTAATACTTTGAAGAAAAGGCCAGAAAAAACCTCTAGACCTGTAAGGGCTGCTGCCAAAAAACACCTCACACTTTCCAAATGAGTTTACACACTTTAATTTGGAATATTCGTGGTATTGGTAATAACCCTTCCTTAAATCATCTTAAATTGCTGTGCAAGCAACACCATATTCAGTCTTGGTCATTCCGAGCCTATGATTAACCCTGATTTTCCCCTTTATTGCAAAACCCTGGGGTTCTCTCAAGGTGTTGCTAATTCCACTAATAAGATTTGGGTTTTCATTGCCCAAGGGATTGATTTTACTGTGTGTTTGGATCATGCTCAAGCTCTTACTATTTCCTTTTCTTCTCCTGCTCTTCCTTGCCATGTTTTTGCAAGGTGGAGACTTTAACTGTTATCTGGCTGATTTTGAGAGACATGGGGGGCATACTAATAGGACTCTGGACATGGAGGAATTCTCTGAGATGGTTACTGATAGTGGTCTCATTGATTTAGGTTATGAAGGTGATTCTAATCACACTTGGGTTAGAAATCAGTTGCAAGAGAGGCTTGATAGAATCTTTGTTAATACTAGCTGGGGGGATGTGTTTCCTAAGTCCATGGTTTCTCATCTTCCCAGAATTCACTCTGATCATGCTCCTCCTTTCCTTCAAGCTATTCAGCAAATTACTAGAGCTCCTAGTGCTTTCAGATACCAGAAAATGTGGGCCAGACATCCCAATTTCTTAGATCAAATTCAGCAGGTGTGGGCTCCCCCTACTGGGGTTCAGGGCATGATTAACCTTTCTCATAAACTTATTAGGGTTAAGCAAAGGCTGAAATGGTGGAATAAACAAATTTTTGGTAATATCTTTGATAAGCTGAAAGATGCTGAGAATAAGGTGGCTAATACTGAAAAAGTGTATGATTCTGACCCCTCCATTGCACACTTAATCAGTCTTAAGCATGTTATTGCTGAATTAACTTTAGCTACCAAAATTGAGGAGGACTTTTGGCATCAAAAATCTGCCTGTAAGTGGGTGGTTGAGGGTGAGAGGAATACCAAATACTTTCACAATCTTGTGAAACAGAAAAAAATTAAGACTAAAATATTCTCTATCATGGATAATGGTACTCTCCTCACTTGACATCGATATCCAAAAAAACTGTGCCACCTTCTTCCAAAGAACTTCTCTCTGATGATGATTATAGAACCAATTTCTCCATTGATTTTGATCTCCTCACTCTCCCTGCTGACACTGATATGGATTGGTTGTGTGCTCTTCCCTCTGTCACTGAAGTTAAAGAAGCTTTGTTCTCTATACACCCTGATAGTGTGGCTGGTCCTGATGGATCCACCTCCCATTTTTTTCAAACTTGCTGGCACATCATTCAAGATGATGTGGTGGTTGATGTTCAATCATTCTTTAATGGGCATGATATGCCTAAATCCTTCACATCAACCACCATTGTTCTCATTCCTAAGGTTGCTAATCCTACTGCTTGGAATGAATTTAGACCTATAAGCCTCTGTAATGTTACTAATAAGATCATCTCTAAAGTTTTTACCAATAGGCTTGCTCCTCTGCTGTCTTTCATCATCTCACCTTCTCAAAGTGGATTTGTGAAAGGTAGGCTCATTAGTGATAATATTTTGCTTGCCCAGGAAATGATACATTGTATTAATATTCTTGGTGCAAACAAAAATGTAGCCTTCAAGCTAGACATGGCTAAAGCATACGACAGAGTCCAATGGTCTTTCCTCACCCATATGCTTACCTTAATGGGATTTCCTCCTAGATGGGTCAGTTACATTGATAAATGTGTTGGTCAGTGTTGGTTTTCTGTTCTCATAAATGGTACTAATTCTGGCTTCTTTAAATCTAGTAGAGGTTTAAGACAAGGGGATCCCTTATCCCCTTCCCTATTCATTCTTGCAGCTGAGTATTTGTCCAAAGGCCTGGATGCTCTCTTCTCCAAACATCCTTCCATGTATTATAATACTCAGGGGGGTCCCTGTTTCTCATTTGGCTTATGCTGATGACATCCTCGTTTTTTCTAATAGTAAACTCAGCTCTCTGAACCTCCTCAATGATTTTCTCCATCATTATACTAGTGTTTCTGGCAAAAAGCTGAATGCCTCTAAGAGCTCCTTTGTTATTGGTTCTAATTCCTCTGAGTCTCTCATTGCATAGGTTATCAGTGCCACCCAATTCCAGCATCAGGATCTTCCTTTCACATATTTAGGTGCCCCTTTGTATAAGGGCCATAAGAAGGGTCTCCTGTTTATAGACTGGCTGACCAAAATGCACAATAGAATTAGAGGATGGGAGTGGATATTCCTCTCATATGGGGGTAGACTTATGTTGATTAAAAGCACCCTGTGTTCTATGTTCATCCATCTTGTTCAGGTTGTCAAGCCCCCCCCCAATATATTCTTCATAAGATGGAACAAATAATGGCTAGGTTCTTTTGGGGGACATCTTCTAACCAGAAAAGGCTCCATTGGGTTGCTTGGAGTACTATCTGTCACCCTAGTGAGGAAGGGGGTTTTGGTATTGGAGCCATTTCTGACATTGTCATTGCTTTCTCTTATAAATTGTGGTGGAGATTTAGGAACTTAGACTCTCTTTGGGCCAAATTTCTCCATGCTAAGTATATAGGTGGTCAAGCTATCAGTTTTGCTCATCACACCATTCATGATAGTCCTACTTGGAGAAGAATGTGTAAGATCAGAGATTCTATGCAGGCTAATATTTTCTGGACTTTGGGTAATGGTCAGGTAAGTTTTTGGTTTGACAAGTGGCTTGGTAACAACACTCTTGCTGAGGTTACTGATAGTGATAGGTCTGGCCTTGAAAATATCCCTGTTAACTACTGCTGGAACAATGGCTGTTGGGATTTGGACAGACTTCAGAGAGTGGTGGGTCATGCCTGGGCTTTTACTGTTAGTCAGGTTCCTATTTCTCAGATTACTAAGGATACTATGAGCTGGATGCTCTCCAAGAATGGCAAATTCTCCTTGGCTTCACTCGAATCGATCGCATACGATAACCCCACGGCCGATTTTTGCACAAATTTGGAACACTTGCTTCTAAATGTGTTTGTTGCCTATTGATCTCAAACTTCAATCCAGAAATATCTCCCTTGCTTCTAAATGTGTTTGTTGCTCTTTCCCTCCCTATAACATCGTTAATTCCATTGAATCTCTTTCTCATTTATTCATTCTTAATGAACAGGTTCAAAAGGTGTGGTTACACTTCTCAAGCTTGCTAGGTTGCACACTACCTCACACTGATGATATTCTTTTATTCTTGAATTTTTGGAATTCTTTCATACCATTTTCACACACTCTGCACATCACATTCATTATTCCATGCTTGGTGCTTTGGTTTATTTGGAAGGAACGAAATGCCTGCAGACATGAGGCAATCACATTCAGTAGCTATAGAATTATTGCACAGGTGGAGGCTCATTTGAAACTGCTGTATGTTGCTCACATTTTTAAGCTACATCATTGGACTGGATACTTGCATGTTGCCCAACACTGGAGCTTTTTCTTCAACACAAGGAAATTAACAAAAATTACTCCTGTCTGGTGGCATATGCCTGCTTCTCCAAAATTCAAACTTAACATTGATGGAGCAACTAGAGGACTGGTTAATCAAGCAGGGTTGGGGGGTGTGCTTATAGATTATAATGGAAATATTTTATGGGCATTTTGTGGCAAACTCAATGATTGTGATGATAGTTTTCTGGCAGAATGCGGATCATCGAGCAGGGGATCTCATTTATCCAAAGAATTCAATATTCAAGATGTTTGCATTGAGTCTGATTCACAGCAACTTATTACACTATTGACTGATTCCAGGGTTGGATATTGGAAATGGCAAGTGACTCTTACACGAATCAAAAATAAACTGCATGGCCAATTGGTAACTTTCTCACATACACTTCGTGAAGGGAAAAAGGTGGCGGATGCGCTAGCATCTCTTGGATGTCGCAGCAGCTCCACTCAACTCTTATACCCGGATAATATACCAAGATATATTCGCAATTTAGCTAGGTTAGATCAATTACAGCTACCGTCATTTCGTAGGAAAGTTTGTAAATAGCTATATTTTCCTGTTTTAGTTCTTGTATAATCTGAATGATGTATGAACAATAATCTGATAAATGAAAAGGTTGGGGATATTCCTTAATCCCCCACCCACATCGGGTGTTTCATTCAAAAAAAAAATATTTAAAAAAAAAGAAATTATAAGTACTTTGTATTCTTTATGTACATTTTAAAACTTTATAAAGTGCGTAACGATGTGATAAATAAAAGGGCACATTATAACAATCATTCTTTTCTTAAGCACTTTTACATTGTTATTTTCTTTTAAGTTTTGGCATCATCAAAAATTGAGAAATTGTTGGGAAATTTATTGTATAGATTTTGATGATGTTATGTAAATTCTAGATTAGGAAATTGGCACCCTATTTTCTATTGTGTAACTATCTAATATATAGATTTACGTTTGAGTCAAAGTAGCCAAGTTGAAGATTGCGAAGTTATTTGAAGGACAAAGTGAAGATTCAGGTGTGTTGCGGTGAGTGTTGAAGTGAAGTTTTTTCGTCAAGTACCAAAATGTTGTCTCTCGCCAGATCAAAGCTAAGTCACTCCCCTTAAGTTTGGAGAAGACTCACAAAGGGTTCAACAAAGACAAAAAGGACTCAAGAATGTCAAGATGTCCGTTGATAAGTAATGTCAAAATGTTCTTGAAAGAGGAAAGAAGACATCGCAACCTTAAAGTGTTTTTCTTTGAAAGAGTGTGTTAGGAATTTTATTGTTTAGATTTTGATGAATGCCATTTAAAACTTAGAATAGAAAGTGGCTCCCCAATTTTGTTGTAAATTGTATTGTAACAATTAGAGTCGGGCAAGCCGAAGGAGTTAAATCGCCTACGTCCCAACATGCAAGAAGACAATCAAGACTGAAGGAAGACTCGCGAGACGGTGAGTATGGCAAGAAGAGTAGACAGAACTCTCTTGGAGAAGCGGTGAGATGCGGTGAGTGGAGCATCGATCAAGTCAACTCAAGAAAAGCCAAGTCTCAAGTTGAAGTGAAGAGTCATCCATGATTGGAAGTCGACTCTAAGTCACCTGGGGAAAGCAAGGAAATGCAATAAGTCGAGATAATCAGAAAAGAACCTGTTGTACGTAAATCAAGAGATTTACTTAAACAAGTAATATCTCCATACCACCTTTCTTGGAGTGCTCGGTCCCGAAGCGTGCAAAAGCAATGAACCAATGGGAAGCACTACACCGTGTCGAACTCAAAAGGTGAAACAACAATTCATACGAGGAAACAAAGAATTCCAAGAACCGCAAGCCAACGATCGCAAAGTGACTTTCAAAAATAAGCCTATCTCTTCAACGGGCAAATTTTTGAAAGTTCACTATAAAAGGCCGAGGAGTTTGTTTGAGAAAGAGAATGCATGAATGACACATACGTGAGATAGACAAGCACATTAGAAAATCTGAAACAATCTCAATACTCAAGCCTACATTTCAAGTACATCAATCCAACACTAACCCGTGAAGGAAAGAGAACTTCAACCAGTTGAAGAGGAAACCTTTGAAAACAAGGGGTCTACTTTCCGGGGAAGGATTGTAGAAAAGTTCAAGGTTGAACTAAGTCTTAAGCATTTGGAGGGCTTCGTGATCAAATCCAAAGAGCTTGAGCAAGTGAGTTGTAGTAGCAAGCTGCCGCCCGTGAAGAAGCCGAGTCGCACGAGAAGCCACGGTGAGTGATCAAGGCGTCTCGATCGAGTCCCAAAGGATCAAGTCGGCCGTTGTGATCAAGACATATCCGGACTTACCACTTTGTAAACCGATCATTACTTAGTGGATTCCTCCGGGAGTTGGAGAAGAGAGGAGTAGAAGAATTACCCCATCTTCGAACCTCTATAAAAACTTTATGTGTCATTTACATTTCAAAGATTTACATTCCCGCACTTTTAATCGCTTATATCTCATTGATAAATTTGCTATCCATTTAATAATTTACAAGTACTAAATCAAGCTCTAAAATCAAACTTAAGGGTGTTAAGTCTTCCAATAAAATAAAACCACAATGAGTTAAATTGTAGCCAACAAATGAGTTACTCCATCAATGTCACTCACCGGTGAGTCTGTTGAGAGATTAACTCTCTTTGAGTGACTAATTCGATCATTGTCCATCAAGGACACGGTGTGTAGAATTAACTCAGAGATTTAAAAGGACTAAATCGAAAATTTGGTAAGGTTTATTCAACCCCCCTTCTAAACCTTACACTTACACCCCTTGGGACCTACAAGTGGTATCGTGAGCGGTTGGTTCATTGAACCCTCCGCACCGGTTACCGAACTAGATCTCTAAACTTTTCAAAGTCCGCTTTAGTACTTGAACTTTCATAACTCTCCTTTATCATTAAAAGTCATTATCATGGAAGCAAATTTGACACGCATCCCTATGTTCACTATTGAGGAATTTGATGATTGGAAAATTCGTATGCGAGTGCTCATCTATCAAAGATTACATGATGAGATGTGGATAGTGATAGAAGATGGGCCTCTACAAATATTAAAGGTGAACACATTTGTATGAAGAGTTGCGGTGAAGGAGAAGAAGATGTCGCTCCTAGACTATCATGGTTGAAAAACCAAGAACCGAGTGGACAAATGATGAGAAAAAGATACAACCTGGACAATGTAGCCAAGGACATCCTCTACAAAACCTTGACAAAGCCATGTTCAACAAAGTCAAATCATGCAAAACGGCTAAAGAAATCGGGGAAGTCGACATTGATTTGTGAAGGCTCGAGCAAATCAAAGAAAACAAATTATCAAATGGTTGACGAAGTTTGAAAATTTCAAAATGATCTCTGGAGAGAATCTGGATCAACTAGACGCTCGGTTTATAGAAATCACAAATGAGCTATCTACACTTGGAAAGGAATATACAGGAAAAGGAAATGTGTATGAAGATCCTAAAAAGTCTTCGGTGAATGGGAAATGAAGGTCATGGCATCGAGACATTCCATGGACCTATCAAAGACATCCAACCATGAACTATTCTCGGACCTCAAAGCCTATGAGTTTGAGTGAGAAGAAAAGACCAGGAAGAGACAATTTGCACCCAAAACAAATTGCTCTAATTGTCAAAGATGGGAAGAGAGTCGAGGTCAAAGAGGCAATTGACCCGTAAGAAATAGCCCGATGGTTAAAAGATTTAACAAGTTCTTTAACAAGAACTACAAGAGAGGAAAGGGTGAATCTTCCGTAAGAAGACACTCGGCTCCCTCCAAATCAAGGGATGATAGGCCAACCAAGAGAACAGATCATCAACAAGTTGAGTATCAAAGGGTCGACAACTCAAGAGTAGAAAGAGTCGATCAAAAGGTCGAATATCTATGTTGGAATTGTAGACAACCAGGTCACTATGCCATTGATCGCTCATATCCTCGTAGTCAACAAGTACAGGAATGAAGAAGAAAGAAAGGTCTTGAGAAAGAAGACAAGAAAAGAAAAAGGCAATGATGGCTGCAGAGATATTTGAGACAAACCAAGTCAAGAGAGAGACTAATTGCAGAGCAAAGTGAAGCGACTACTCGAGTGACTCGAAGAAGAAGCCTTGATCCGCTTAATGGCCAAAGAACAAGATCAAGAAGATGAGGTACAATCTAATTCAACAAGCTCGACACTAGTGATAGTGATCGTGACACACACACTTCATCACCTCGATCTTTATGATTCATTAGGCAAAATGATGAAAGATTTTGAGCACATTAAATCCTCACACACACTATTGAATGAGGAAAACAGCCTACTTAAAGGTCAAAACTCAAAGTCGACTAAGGAGCCGAGTACTCTAAGTCAAATAGTGTTGAAAATGAAAGTTTAAAAGTGAAAATGCTAAATTAGTAGCGTAAATTGCCTGCTATAGAAAAGAGGAGAATGACCTCAAAAATGTTATTGCCTCATTCACTAAGGCATCTAAATCATTGGATGATCTTATTATGAGTCAAAGAGAATGTGGAGACAAGACAAAGCTTAGGATTTAATTCCTTTGTGCCATGTCAAACCTCAAGAGTAATTTTGGAAAAAGGATCTTCAAGTCATGAAGAGTCCGAAAAATCCAAAACTCTAAATATTGCACACACTTTCACTCCAAAGCACAATACTAAGCAAACTGGCCTTGGTTACAAAGGAAAAGGAAAACAGACCTATTGAGTGTCTTTGGAAGGACAGTGAGACGAAATTCACCAAGTCCTCAAAGAACTCCAAAAGAAAAATACTCAGTAAAGAAGAAACAGAGCTACCAAAAATTCAGAAAATCCATAAAAGAAATACATATGATGGGAATGGTAGAAAATATCCAAGCCAAGTGATTGGAACAATGTGAACTATCAAAGATAGACTTATGGAATATAAGCCCAGGATGGCAAAGGCCTAGAACTTAGCAAAGGCCATTCCAAAAGCACAAGAGCTTTCATCAAAGACACATATGTACCTAGGCACTACACTCAAAAACACCATAATTACCAAGGAAGGCAATTGCTAAAACACATATGCAGCATACAGACAAAAGAGACAAATTTGTATGAACCTAGAATCCCCAAGCAATTTGCCAGGATTAATTATGATTATGGCAATCGATAGATGGCAACCCCTTAGAGTCAAATCATTTGGCTATAGGTTGGTTGGATCATCTTACAATTCTAACCCCTCGGGACCTGCACAAGTATGGGTACCTAAAACGTAATTTCCTTGATTGCAGGTTCAAGGAACAGTGAGTGCCAAGGAACCTGGTACATGGATAGTGGTCATTCCGGACATATGACAGAAATAAGAGAAATCTGTCAAAATTCAAGGAAGTCAAAGGAGCCAAAGTCATATTTGGAGGAAATGAAGCTCCTGGTGAAATAAGAGGCATTGGATCCATCAAGAGGAATGGATTAGAAATCACAGATGTTGCATATGTTGAAGGACTCAACTTCAACCTCATCGAGTCGATCGGCTCGCGTGACAAGGGCTACAATGTTGGATTCAACATGGGTGTATGCCAAATCAAGGATATTGAATCAAATGAAATTGTCTTTGCAAGGAAGTATTTAAGAATATGTATGTAGTGGATTGGTCAATCGCAACACCCAAAGACTGTCTACTAGCAAAGAGCACACCAATCAAGTTGGCTATGGCACAAAAAGCCGAGTCACCCGAATTTCAAAACAATTAACAAGCTAGCAAGAAGTCATCTTGTAGAAGGACTTCCGGACTCAAAAGATACAAGAAGGAGAGTATATGTGATGCATGTCGGAAGGAAAACAAATCAAGTCGTCATTCAAAGAAAAGACATGCCCATCCTCAACAAGAATATTGCACCGCTTCATATGGATCTATTTGGCCAATGGAACCAAAGAAGCATAAGTGGAAAGAAATACACCTTGGTGGTAGTAGATGACTACTCAAGATATACATGGACAATATTCAAGTGCAAGAAGAAAGAAACTCTACAAAAACTACCACGGTGATGAAGAGAATACAAAATGAGAAGAGTCAAACCATTATCAAAATAAGATCGGATAGAGGAACCGAGTTTGTCAATGGAATAATAACTCAAGATGTATTGAGAATGGTATTGGTCATGAACTATCACCGCAAGGACTCCACTGAGAATGGAGTTGCGTAAAGAAGAAACGAACCCTCAAAGAAGAAGAAGGACCATGTTAGTTGGCGGGGTTACAAAAAGATTTTGGGTCAAGCAATCAACACAACCTTGCTACACCCAAAACAGATGTATGATAAATAGACTGACTAACAAAGACTCCTATGAGATATGGATGGAAGAAAACCAAGTGTTGCATATTTGAGAATATTTGGATGTAAATGCTTCATTCACAACAATGGCAAAGACTACCTAAAGGCTTTTGATGCTAAAGCTTATGAGGGTATCTTCTTAGATACTCAAACAAAGCAAAGCCTACAAGAATACTCAACAAAAGAACTATGGTTACTGAGAAGAATCCATTCATGTAGTATTCGATGAGCCAAATGTAAATGGAGAAGACATTGAAGAGTCACGGTGATAAGTTGAATCATCCAATCATACGTAAGAGTCCTATCTTTCAAGTCAAGCCGGGATTATCAATTGAGGAAAAGAAGATGAGATAGTGAATCTCAAAAGCAATCGGAAAATTTGCAGCTAAGTGACCACGAAAGAGCTGACCACAAAGAACACGTACCGCAAGTCGATCAATCCAGCTAACTCACTCCAACTCGATGTAAGATGGTGAGAGACCATCCACGTAACTTGTCATTGGAGATATGAGAGAAGGTGTCAAAACAAGATCCGAACTCAACAAGAAGTTTTTTCACATGCTTCATTTCGCAAATAGAGCCAAAAGATGTGTCACAAGCATTGGACGACATACATTGGATTCAAGCTATGCAAGAAGAGTGAATCGTTTGAGAGAAATAAAGTATGGGAATTAGTGCAAAGACCCATACATCAAAATGTTATTGGAACCAAATGGGTATTCGTAAATAAGATGAACGAGGAAGGTTCGTGGTAAGAAACAAAGCAAGATCGTAGCCAAAGGATATTGCCAAGAAGAAGGGATAGATTTTGATGAAACATTTGCCCCTCGTAGCAAGATTGGAAGCTATAAGGATGTTTCTTGCCTATGACTCACAAGAATTTCATTGTATATCAAATGGATGTAAAAAGTGCATTTCTAAATGGTTTATTGGAAGAAGAAGTGTATGTTGAACAACCTCCAGGATTTGAGCGAAGACTCTTGGAGACAAGGTATATAAACTCAAGAAAGCCTTGTATGGATTGAAACAGCATCGAGCATGGTATGATACTCCTGTCACAATTCCTGGCGAGAATGGATTCACAAAAGGAAAAGTAGATAGAACACTTTTTAATTCAAGACAAGAAGAGTATAACGCTTGTTCAAATATATGTGGATGACATCATTTTTGGATCCACTAACAAAGAGTCGTGTGAAAAATTCTCAAACCTCATGCAAAGTAAATTTGAAATGAGCATGATGGGAGAGCCGACATTTTTCCTTGGACTTCAAGTGAAACACCAAGGATGGAACCTTCATAAGTCAAACAAAATATACCAGAGATTTAATGAAGAAGTTTGGTATGGAAGAGAAGTCTTACGTAAAAATACCAATGAACACATCATCAAAATGGACATGGATGCAGATGGCAAGCAAGCTGTAGATCAAACAAGATACTGAGCACTTATTGGATCATTGCTCTATCTCACAAAGAAGCGAGCAGGACATCACCTTTGTTGTAGGTGTATGTGCAAGATTTCAATCTGCTCCAAAAGAGAGCCATATGATGGCTAAAAGAATACCGAGATACTTGAAAGGAAGCCAAGAAGTAGGCCTATGGTATCCAAAGGAAGGTGGATTCAAACTAATTGGCTATTCGAGACTCGACTATCTTTGGATGCGCAGTGGGCGGGAAGAGCACTTCGTGCACTGTCAAATGCTAGGAAAGACTAATTTCTGGTTTAGCAAGAAGCAAAACTCAATAGCCACCTCTACTGGTGAGGCGAATACATAGTGCGGGCAAACAGTGCCCAAGTCCTATGGATGAGACAAAGAAATGAGAGACTATGAAGTTGAAGAAAAAGAAATTCCAATCATGTGTGATAACACAAAGTGCCATTGCAATCACTCAAAACTCGTGTTGCACTCAAGAACAAAACATATAGATGTCGATATCATTTCATAAGAGATCATGTTGAAAAGAAGGACATTATCTTGGAATATATCTCAACCGATAAACAACTAGCCGACATCTTCACGAAACCATTATGTGAGTCAAGATTTGAAGAACTCAAGCATGAGTTGGGGTTAATTGAGTTGACTGACACTCTATTTTAAACAAAGAAGAGAATTAGAAACGAAAAGGTGTGAAAAAGAGTCGAAAACAGAAATTAGCTCAAGAAATCACCAGATCGGAAGAAATACTACCGAGTCGGTGATATTTGAGTCACCAAGAGAAGCGAGGAGTAGAGTTAAATCGGCTAAGAGATAAGTTGAATAACTTATGAGCAAAGTGACAAAAACGCAAATCGTTTGACTTAAGCGGGAATGTTTTAAGGAACACGTCAAAGATAATGATGATGTGTGCTGACATAAAGTCGCACACTAAGCTTATGATTGGATATAAATCTTTGCCGCATTAAATACGAGACGTGAAATGCTCAATAGGCGTGCGAAATCCAAGCCGTTGATTTCGATCACAATTCAAAACCGTCGCACGCCCTTTCATAAACCATATTTAAACCATTTTCGTCGCAGTTTCTCTCTCACACTTCTAAAACTGTTCATCTTTTTCTCTCAAAAGGCAAAGGCAAATACTCTCAAAACCCTATCAACCTTCAAATCAATTTTCGAGATTTTTCTTGATATAATCCCGAGAAATGGCACCAACTTATGACTTTACCAAGCTAGGAAAGCAAATCCACACCGGTTCGAGTGGATTTCGACAGAATGGTGAAGCAAGGTCCAACGACACCCTGGTAAAGAAAATTGCCGAGAAGTTGGAAACATCAGGACTAAAATCGTTTCTAACGCTGGAATATCCGATGACCTATGTGGAGGAGGTCACACAATTCTACGTGAATGCCGAGATTCACGACGAATGAATCAAGTCATCCTGCTCACGGGGAAGCGGTGACTATCACCGCCAAGGATTTGGTGAATATTGCTCACTACCGCGTGAAGGAGCAACCGAGATTAAGGAAGCTGATGTAAACTTGGGACGCATGGAAAGAAATAGCCAAGTCCGACCTTGCTGATAAAATTATATACACAAAGCAAACAAGAGATCTTGCCAAGGAGGATTATCACAAATTGTTGGACATAGTTGCCAAATGTATCGACATCAAATTTGGCAGCTTTGACCAACTATCAAAGGCAAAGTCGGTTGTGATGGCTGCAATCATCGAAGAAAAGAAGATAAATCAATGAGTTTATCTACAAAGCAGATCTGCCAAAACGTGGGGAACAAGTCCTTCAAAGAAGATGGCACATTTGGAGGATCCCTAGGATATGGCCTAGTGATTGGCGGCTATTGGAGGTGAAAGGAGTACCTCTTAGACATGGGAAGGCTTTCCATGTCAACAAGAGAATGTTGAGCTAACCTCTCCGGTGCTCGAAGCGAGCTTACGCCAAGAGAGCGACACAGTGAGGGGGAATCGGTGACCCAAAAGATACAACATTGCTTCCTCTCCACCTAAGAAGAAAGTTGCCCCGCCGCAAGAAGATCACGCCCGCAAAGAAAGAAAATCAAACATGCTCCCGCCCGCAGCCAGAGTCACCGCCGCCCAAAGCTGCCGTGTCACCCGCCCTGCGCAGCCGTGCCGAGAAGGACTCACAAATACCTTTCTCCGATCGTCAAAAGGAGGAGAACGACAAGCCCAGACGACGGCTCCTCGTAAACAAACACCAAGACACCGGCCCCGCCGCCCAAGACTCGAGAGGACACCGCCTCGAACTGTAAATTCCCGGTACAAACCAGAGACGAAGAAGACTCGTCAAGCCCGAACAGAGAAACCGGTGAGTCGATTATCGGCCTAGCATAAATACAGAGACTACCGGGAAGAAGTAGAGTCTCGGATGTAGTTGATGAAACGGCCAAGTCTGCTGGAGGCGACCACCACAGAGGCAACTCAAGACACACCGTAGCTCACACAAACAAACACAAGAAGAACCAGCCCAAGCGAGATAGTGATGTAATGATCCTATCTCCACCTTACCCAGACATCCAAAATCGTCATGCGTGAGTGGAGAAAATGGAAGTCGAGCAAGTCAAGGGAACAGTTCCAACGGCCCGAGTTCATAGAAGAAGAAGAGGAATCGCTAAATTTCCTTCGACTAACAATCGTGCTCCCAAAGACTTGATGAGGACAATCGCTTAGACATCCTGCAAATCTACAAGGACAGGGGAGAGAGCAAAGCAAGTCAAGAAGCCAAGCACGTGAGAAGGCAAGCATCCGCCCTATCTCTCGAAAGTGACGAGGAACGAGAATCTTTGTTACCTCGTAAGAGTTGCAAATGCAGCAAGCATTGCACGAATCAAGAATTCTTCACGAGCAAAGACTAATGGAGGGACCAGGAGAGTCCTCCAACACACCTGAAATCGATCCAATGGGAGTGGTTCACAAATAGCCACCGATGTTCCGCTACCACTTCCCCACTCACTCGAAGAAGGCAATAAAGGAACTGGCGATGAACCGGGCTAGTGGGGACCCCGGTCGAGCCAACCCCTATTGAAGGTGTGCTACCACCGCCCCAACGGGTGAACCATCAATTGCAACATACTGGGAGTCCCGGAGACGAGTGACCCACTCCAAGTCACTCACCGGGTGCGTCGCCGAGGGGAAACTCCCTCCACCGCAGCAAAGGTCGGAGGATGCCGCAGATGACTCCACAAAGAAGCAAGGAGGCGAAGAAGAGAAATTACAATCACAAGAAGAACAACAAGTTGCCATCAACGAAGCTCAGGCGATTGAGACTGTCTCATCCGAGATGCCAACCGCTCGAAGGCTAATGACGCTCGCCGATGCGATCGAGGCTGAGGAAAGAAGAATGTACCCGGGAGTTAACACTGCGGGCGATGAAAGTGCAATCCATGGGGTTGAGACTCCAATGGATGCCATCAGAAGACCCTAAGACGGTGACACATCGTCGAAAGGGAGGACCAGCCTCGCAGCGAAGAGAGACCGCCGGAGGAAATGAAGGCCACGGGAGGTTGAGACTTCCGGGGTAAAGAGGTTGCGAGAGAACATCCCTCCCGCCATCATAGACCCATCTCCGAGAAGGAGATCGGGCGCACTTCATGATTCCCAGGACAACCCCGATGTCACTTTTCCGGGATCGGAAGGCGAAGAAGGTTTCGAGTCAACCCCCATGACAAATCCAAAAAGCTCGCTGCGGATGTTCCGTGCACGAGCAAGTCTCGATCCCAAGACTACTCGTCAAACTTTTAACTTTGATGATGAGCCACCACTAGAAATCTCATCATCGTCCCGATGACGCTGCTGATAAGGCCGAGGACAAGTCTATCGAAAAGGAAAAATCACTGAGACCAACGAAGCTGTTAAGACAATTGAGGCTCAAAAGTTCGGGTCTATTTCACAACCAAACCCAGTGAACTAAAACCACCGCTCCGGCTCCTCAAGCTACAACAGATCGATTCCCAAAAAAAGAACTTCATGCGCACCGCTCATCATCGAACAGATCCCGGTTGGCGGTGATGAATCTTTTGTAGAATCTTTTCCTTTCTCACCGGAGATACGAGTAACTCCACGAAGAGTCGAAAATGAGCAAGCACGCTATCACAGACCACCTCCTGTTTTTCACTCAGGCACCATTGTTCAGCCGATTTTGATTTCGGGACAACAGATGGCCATCACCGCAATGGAAGAATCACTGAAGTTCGAGAAGTGTTCAAGGCACTCTTTCCGAGGTTGAACGGATGGAGAGGCATCGAGCCTCTTTGGACATGCGCTGGACAACAGAGATGCCAACCTTACGGTGACTTGAGAGGCATCACAATCGGGATAAGGGGAATGGTGGCAACAAAGAAAGAATCAATGCGTGTGGAACAGGTGAGATACTTTAGAACCTTGTTCAACAAGTCTGCTGGTGTGGAGAGCCGAGAATGTTGATGCGAAACGGCCGAGGAACACATTGAGCATATGCATGAAGCTCACACCGCCGAGATCAAGTCGCTGCGTGAGCGAAATGCAAGTGATATACGGCGTTTGGAAGAACACATGACAAGAAAATTCGGCCTTCTCATGGGCTGAGATGAAGCGATTTGTGCAGAATCCAACGCTACTCGGCTCAATTCCGTCGCATACAACGCAGCAGAAACTTGAAGCGTAATTCAACCATCGAAGACTCGACTTCATGCTTGCCAAAGATGTTCCCGGGGTTCCTCTATCCTTTGATGATGCCAAAAAGGGGGAAGAGGAATACCTTAAAGCAAAGAAAATCAAGTTTGAAAAGAAAGGAGCGGTGAGAAGGAACAAATTTGAGAAGGGAAAATCGGTGAGAAATTTTGAAATCAAGAAAGGAAAATCTTGAGGGGGAAGGATCAAAAGATATGACCTTGATGATTGCACAAACCCCCAACAGGTCCTCACACGGTGACATTATAAGCAAAGAAACTCCCGTGACTCTGCCTTACTCCAACACTCTCTTTGTATCTATGGCCGAGAAGAGAAAAGCAATTGAAGCGGGGATGAAGGAAGTGGAAGGAAGAATGGATGCCAGGGTGATGAACATCTTGAAAGAACATGGAGGCATTCCAGTTGACAGAGACACGTATGCCATTTCGATGTCGGGACAGAGCCAAGATCGGTTGACGAATTCAAAACGCTCGAATCGAAGGATATTTTGCAAATATGTCCATGGCTCAAGCTTGGGACTTGTATCTTGGGAAAAGGGTCTCACATTATGTGAAGAAGTCGACAGAGACAGATTTCCGACAAATACTCACTCTGCTGGTCACTCGCTAGTCAATCACAGGGAAGAAGAAGACCCCAAAGACAATATACGCCCGCAGGTAGAGGAAGAAGCGGCGAGTGGAGGAAGAAGCTTGCAGACCCAGGCCTCGCCCAAGAATATCGAATACGTAGATCCAGGAAAGAAAGGAGGGATCATGGGCCGGGCTTGACCAAGTGGCAAATTTGCGAGTGGCTAAAACTAACGCCGAGTATGCAAAGAGAATAGAAGAAGAAAACAAAAGACAAACTCGGCTATGGCGGGAGAGACGAGGAAAGAACAAGGAAAGATGAAGTGCCAGGAAGGGCATGATGAGAAGAAAAAGAAGGCGGTGACGACGAGAAGAAAGAGAGAAGAGAAGAAGATCTCGATCAAGATGAAAGAAGAAGACAAATGAAGGAGATGAAGTGTTGATGTCCAACCCTTCGTGTATTTTATCATGTAAATACATACAATGTAAGTCTTCCGTAATAAAGCTATAAATTCTTTATTTTCGAGTATAGACAAAATGTACTCGATACACCTTGTAAACAAATCGTGTAAAGTACAAGAATGATATGATCTTTAAAAAGATTGATTCTGCGCATACATTCCATGTCAATACACTATCTCGTATGTATCTCTGTTATTTGCATCTTTGTATGATTTAAGTTTTGGCATCATCAAAAAGGGGGAAATTGTTAGGAATTTTATTGTTTAGATTTTGATGAATGCCATGTAAAACTTAGAATAGAAAGTGGCTCCCCAATTTTGTTGTAAATTGTATTGTAACAATTAGAGTGGGCAAAGCCGAGTTAAGTCGCTACGTCCCAACATGCAAGAAGACAATCAAGACTGAAGGAAGACTCATTGCGAGACAAAGTGAGTATGGCAAGAAGAGTAGACAGAACTCTCTTGGAGAAGCGGTGAGAGATGCGGTGAGTGGAGCATCGGTCAAGTCAACTCAAGAAAAGCCAAGTCTCAAGTTGAAGTGACGGAAGAGTCATCCATGATTGAAGTCGACTCTAAGTCACCTGGGGAAAGCAAGGAAATGCAAATAAGTCGAGATAATCGAAAAGAACCGTTGCCGCGATTTAAATCAAGAGATTTACTTAAACAAGTAATATCTCCATACCACCTTTCTTGGAGTGCTCAGTCCCGAGAAGCGTGCAAAAGCAATGAACCAATGGGAAGCACTACACCGTGTCGAACTCGAAAAGGTGAAACAACAATTCATACGAGGAAACAAACAATTCCAAGAAGCGCAAGCCAACGACGCAAAGTGACTTTCAAAAATAAGCCTATCTCTTCAACGGGCAAATTTTTGAAAGTTCACTATAAAAGGCGAGGAGTTTGTTTGAGAAAGAGAATGCATGA
Organism: Rehmannia glutinosa; assembly: GCA_016081115.2. NCBI lineage: Eukaryota > Viridiplantae > Streptophyta > Magnoliopsida > Lamiales > Orobanchaceae > Rehmannia > Rehmannia glutinosa. The sequence continues at coordinate 46,197,086 of CM071934.1, forward strand.
ATGACACATACGTGAGATAGACAAGCACATTAGAAAATCGAAACAATCTCAATCCTCAAGCCTACATTTCAAGTACATCAATCCAACACTAACCTGTGAAGGAAAGAGAACTTCAACCAGTTGAAGAGGAAACCTTTGAAAACAAGGGTCTACTTTCCGGGAAGGATTGTAGAAAAGTTCAAGGTTGAACTAAGTCTTAAGCATTTGGAGGGCTTCGTGATCAAATCCAAAGAGCTTGAGCAAGTGAGTTGTAGTAGCAAGGCAAATTGCCCTGTGAAGAAGCCGAGTCGTACGAGAAGCCGGTGAGTGATCAAGGCGTCTCAGATCGAGTCCCAAAGGATCAAGTTGTTGTGATCAAGACTTGTATCCGGACTGTTACCACTTTGTAAACTGATCATTACTTAGTGGATTCCTCCAGGAGTTGGAGAAGAGAGGAGTAGAAGAATTACCCCATCTTCGAACCTCTATAAAAACTTTCTCGTGTCATTTACATTTCAAAGCATTTACATTCCCGCACTTTTAATCGCTTATATCTCACGATAAATTTGCTATCCATTTAATAATTTACAAGTACTAAATCAAGCTCTAAAATCAAACTTAAGGGTGTTAAGTCTTCCGCTGAAAATAAAACCACGGTGAGTTAAATTGTAGCCAGCAAATTGAGTTACTCCATCAACTCGGTGAATCTGTTGAGAGATTAACTCTCTTGAGTGACTAATTCGATTGTCCATCAAGGACACGTTTGTGTAGAATTAACTCAGTAGATTTAAAAGGACTAAATCGAAAATTTGGTAAGGTTTATTCAACCCCCTTCTAAACCTTACACTTACACCCCTTGGGACCTACAGAGTGTAAAAGGCCGGGAACCAATGGGATGTTCGCACACTGCGATGGTTCGAGTGCAAACTGAAGAGTATTAAACCAAAGTTGGATCAACATCAATTGTTGCATAACAAGACAAGCCAATGACCATGAAGTGGAGTTTGAAATGCATCTATCTCTTCAACGGATACATTTTTGAATCGCCACTATAAAAGGCCGAGGAGTTTATGAGAGAGGATACTCTTGCAAGACACAATACCGCAAACATTCAAAAAGAGCAAAATCTCTCAAGCAATACACTCAATCTTTAAACCTAAAATTCAAGTATATCGACCAACACACTCGGTGAAGGGAAAAAAATCTTCAAAGCTATTGAAGAGGAAACTTGTTGAAAAACAAAGGGTCCCGCACATCCAAGGTTTAAGGAAGTGCGGTGAGGTTCAAGTTAGAACCAGGCTTTTGGATTCGTTGAAGGGCTTCATGATCTAATCCAACATTTGAAGGAGTCAAGTAGCAGGACAACTGTCTTGTGAAGAGCTGAGTCCTAGGAGTGAAGCCAGTTGTGTGATTAAGGCTTACTCGGACTATTATCCTTTTTGTAACTCGTTGTTGCATTAGTGGATTACCTCCAGGGGTTGAAGAAGAGTGGAGTAGAGGAATTACCCCATCCTTGATCCACTATAAATTGCTTTATATATATTTACTTTCAGCATTTTATTCTTGCATATCTTATATCTGCCGATTGATAAATTTGCTAAGTTAATTGATAATAACTTAACTAAAAACAAGTGTTACAAAACCTATTTTGACTTAAGGGTGTAAGACTTCCGTTAAAAACTAAGTTAGCTGTATTTTTAAAAGAGCCGAATGCGGCTATTCACGACGACAGTATTCACTCCCATTTGAATGGGAAGGAGATTAAATTGGTTGCGTCTGACTTGACCAAGTTTCTGCACCTTCCATCTAGCAGACTCAAGGAACTAACTGGAAATGAGTTCGATCTGACGAAGTCCTGGAATGAGATTGCTAAGCCAGAGGTGGCTGGCAAGGTGAATTACCCAGCTACCAAAAAGTCCATCAAAGAAGAATACCACATGATGATGGATGTGGTGGCCAACTGTGTTGACATTAAGTTTGGGTTATACAATCAGTTGTCCCAATCTAAGCTGATTGTTATGGCTGCCATGATGGAGGAAGTCGAGATGAATTGGAGTGAGTTCATCTTCGAGAAGCTGTGCCAGAACATCTAGAACGTGAAGTTGGTTGAATGGACGCTTGCGCACTACCTATGATATGGACTATTTCTGGGCTACTTGATGGAGAAGAAGGGTGTGCCCCTTCGCAAAGGGAAACCCTTCCATGCGAACAAGAGAATGTTCCAGGCAAACTTATATTGCTCGAGAAGAGGCCACATGCAAAGACGACTGCCACTTGTGATGAGGAATCAACTGAACATGTTCCCGAGGACACAACTGCCTCCACCCTAGTCCCCTCTCCAGAACCTGCTGTCATTGCTCCCAAAGTAGCGAAGAAAAGGAGAACAACTGCTCCCCATAAGACAGCTGCTAAGAAGCAGAAGACTCATCCCGCAGCAGAGTCAGCCATCCTCGCTGAAGAAACTGAAAAGGAGGAAGAAGAAGTCCTCTTGGAGAGGCGCTCTAGGAGACGACTTGTGAAGGCATATGCTACAGAAGAAGCTGTTGAGACAGGTACAACTGTCACAACTAAGACGACCCTAAGTCCAATATTCAAGGAAGGTAAAAAAGTCAATTCCAATGATAACGATTGGAGAAAGGCGAGTGAACAAAACACTGCTGAAGAAACTCAAAATAGCTCAGCAGTTGCCCCCACAGAAATGGGTGAACAAACTGAAGCTGAAGAAGCTCAAAATAGCTCAGCTGCCAGCCCTCAGTGTAAAATGGTTAATACTGAGGAAAATGATCGGACAAAGAAAGTTGATATTGAAGAACCTGTCCCATATGCCATCATTCCTATATCACCAGAATCCCCAGCCTATCCAGACATTGAAGAATGGTTGCGCGCATGGAGGCTATGGAAGTTGAGTGCCAGCCGAGTCCAATTTTAGAGGCTGGACATGATTGATGAGGAGGGATATCTCCTTGGCTTTTTGGACAATGCTAATGTCTGTTGTGGCCTTAATGCACTCTACTGCACGGAAATTCTATATGAGAAGAAAGATGCTGAAAAGGTCAAGTCCCTGGAAAAAGAAAAGTCGGCTGGTGAGCTGGCTGAGAGCAGCAACAATGACATAGAAATAATCGATGGAGCTAACCCAGTCGATAAGGCTCAATTGAAACAAGCGTTGCTAGAGTCCCGTTAGCTGCATGAGCAATCTATGCTTAGGGGTGTTAGAGAATCATCCATCTCTATCTCTCCGACCCCTGCACTAATTGACATTGTTAGCAACCTTGATGAAACTACTTCACCACTCACTCGGAGGGGCAAGTGACTAGGGAGGATGGCGATGATGTTTGGATTTGCTGAAAGTAAATGACAAGTGTAGCAACATACTAATAGTTGTGTAGAAAATCTTTATTTTTCATTTATTACATGATATCATCTCCAACATATTTATTTTTCATCTTATCTTAATTATGAGGACTTTATGCAAATTTTGATACTAAATTCCAAACGAGTATAAGGTATTTGAGCACACATGCATGAGATCCATATAAATCAAACAACATATATATAAATATGCATACTATTACGTGAACTTAAACAACCCTCTAACAAATCATTCAAAACAATATTTGCGAACAATCCTAAAATATATTAACTAACATTTATCATCATCTCCGCAGAACCAACATATAAATATGCATCAAATTTCATCCACCAATACCATATATCAACAGGCATCCCCTCCTCCATCCATTTTATATATATACTAATACACATACATGCAGTATATATAAATACATATCTTTATACATACATTCAGTTTTAGATGCTACCTTTAAACGAGGAAGGCAACAACTAAAATGCTCGACAGAGGGAGCTCTAATCTCTCAATCAGAAAACTGCGAATAGAGAAATGCAGTACTTGAATAAGGGATAATAATGGATACAAGATCTTGGCTCATATGGAAATACATTTACAATTACTCCTGGAAATAATGGCCGTTTATATGTTGCTATACCAGATACAACTGTCATCCTGGCATTGGATGTTTCTACAGAAATATTTTCTTGGCAAGGAAGTATTAGGCCATTAAGTTCAACAGATTATGAACCATTGTTGCAATACCATCCGCTTGAGTTCCATCTCGTCATTTGAACATCCTCCGATGTGGCGGTATTTTCACTTTGCACTGAGAACGGTTGGGCGGACCTCGGATGCACAGGCTCTAAAGGTTGTGACTTGGCACTTTCGGGAAGGCGATCTCTTACCTTCAAAAGAAAAGTTTGGTGTTCATTCTCCACCAGATCAAATGCTATTTGAAATGCAAACAATGCATCATCCTCATTTTTTGATCTTAAGAGTTTCTCCAATATGCTTGCAACACCCTCGGGCTCATCCAAAAACATTAGGCGCGGCCAAATGAAAAAGAAACCACTTTGTACTCAAATATTTTCATATTTTCTCTCTTTTACTCTTTTTATAGGGGTGGAGGTGGGGTTGCCAACCTAGAAAAATATGTGAAGCGTGCAAAGGTGCTCAATTATATCGGAGACAATAGCCACGGCACCTAATTAAAATGATTGAACTAATAATTGAACGTGGAAGAAGGGAATAGGCATGAGCAAATAACATGATATAACACCAAATCACAATCAACACCATAAATCTTTCTTTGATGTGAATTTTAGAATCATTCCATGATCTTGGCTTTGTATGAGTATTTAATGGTAGAAATAATTTTAACATATATTTATATTTTGTAACACTTAGGATCCTAAACTTTTAAATGTACCAATTTTACACGTTGGACACTTCAACTTTTAAATGTACCAACAACTCGTCATCCCGGTCGAGTCTTTTTGTAAATTACACAAACCTCAAGGTAGTTCTTGTAATTATTTCTTATTATTTATTATAATTTGATGAATTAGTTTCAAAAATGCTCAATGTAGAAAATATGACTCCAATTCATATTATGTGATTGACTCATTTAGTAACAGATGATTGATGAATTGAAACAAGGTTGGATATCTTATGGCTCATTGGATGGATTTCTTTATTCATTTTCACCCACATGAGATCTCAACAAATCCCCCAAATCTGCAAATTTGAACTCTGTAATCCAAGTTAATCCTATACTTGATTGTTCAGGATATGCAGTTAGTTTGCATTTCTCAGACAGAAATGGAAGGAAAATTTTCCCAGACAATTGCAGAATACACTCATGAAAATTCCAGAGATTGGCACACACTTTTAAAAAATTTAAGATCGATTGTAAATTCCAACATTTTAAAACTTCACATAACACCACAATATTACAGAGATTAACGCACGTGTTACAGAATTAAAAAGCCCAAATATGCCAAAAAAGCCCTAATTTGTGGAAAAAGTATCGATAATGTCATACCTAGGTGGCGTGCGCGGGGCCGGTGGAGGCTTAGACATGTGCGGTGGTTTTCGTCGATGGTGTAGCGGAGGGAGGATGGTGGCGGAGAACAGGGAAGTAAGAGGAGCGGTAGAAGTGGCGGGGAAGGAAAGCTAGGTTTAATTAAAGTTTCATTTAGCAACGGAAATAATCCGTCGCTAATCCATATTTTGAATAAGTTAATGTGGCCTAATCTGAAACAATAGCTACGGCAACAATCGTCGCTAATGAATTATTTAAAAAATAATAATTATTTAGCGACGGATTCTATCACTTGAAAATTGTTTTCTAGTTTTTTAAATTAATAAAATTCATTTTATAGGTTTGCGACGGATTGTTATCCGTTGCTAAATAAAATATGTTAATTCTTTAGCGACGGGTTTTATCTGTCGCAAATTATTTTGCCGAGTTTTTTAAATTAAAATTCATTTATAGATTAGCTACGGATATGATCCGTCGCTACATTGAATATGTTATTTGGTTAGCGACGGATTGTGTCCGTCGCAAACAATTTTTCCCAATTTTTTATATTAAAATTCATTTATATATTAGCAACGGATACAATCCGTTGCTAAATTGAATATGTTATTTGTTTAGCGACGGATTTTGTCCGTCGCAAAATGTTTTCCACAGTTTTTCACGTTTAAAAACTTTGTTAGCGACGGAAATAAAATCTATCGCTAATATCTTCTGTAATTTGTTAGATTAGTGACGGATAGTTATCCGTTTGTGATTGTAATTCCGTCGTTATTCCGTCGCTAATCTGTTACTATATAGTGAAATATTTTTTAAATTATTTTTGGAAGAAATTCGTCGTTATTTCGTCGTAAAGTCGTCGCTAAAATCTGTCGCTATTCAGCAAATTTCTTGTAGTGGCTCAATGAATATTCTATCACAGGCTTCAAAAGATTCATAAACCTCTCGGTTCTATGAAACCCTAGGCTGTGCTATTCTATGGCCAGACGTTCAATTATCTCTCTCGAGTGTCAAATCAAACACGCCAAACAATCTAAACTATTGATTCGATAATTCAGATGCAATCAAATCAAATAGCACAAATAGATTAATAAACATGCGAATTTCATAAACTGGAAATCAAAACATAGGTTCAAAAGTAAGTTACATCAATCTCCTAGAATATGGGTTTAGCTCATATTGGATGTACAAAAACTCGTAAATAAATAATTATACATCTCAAAAATTGCCAAAGAAAAGCAAAGAAATAATTGAGAAGAAAAGAGAAGGAATTCTCTCTGTGTCAAGACGAGAAGTGCCTCCAATTGCCATCCCGAACCCTAGCTCTGTGTCTCTTGCCTTGCGTTATGCTCAAAATAATGTCTGACCCCTTGTTTGTACATGACTTCTTGAATTTATAAGCTCGAAATCCTCAAAATTCCGTCCAAAAAGCCCAAAAATAAAAAGGCCCAGGTTCTCGCCAAACGCCACGCATTGCGGCCCTCGAAATCGCGCGCTGGTGAGCGCGTTGAAACCTTCCCCGCTGCCACTGGCGCGCTGCAGCGCGCGCTGATGCTCACGTGCCTGCTGTTGTCTGCGTGTTGCAACCCTTGGTCTGGGTGCTACAGCGCGCCCTGCTGCTCCTTGCTTGCTGCACGTATGTTCGGGCGCTGCAGCCCTTGCGTCTGGGCACTGCAGCACTCACCACTCTTTTGCTCCTGTACCAATTCCAGCCCCCGCACTGCGGCGCGGTGTTTTGGCGTTGCGGCGCTCATCTGTGACCCATTATTTTTGTGATTTTCTACTTCTAAATTGCGAGCTTCACCGTCCAAACACGTTTTCATCGTTCTTGACCAATTTCGGCTACCAAGTCCAGTCCCGACTCTCAAACGAACACTAATTACATGAATTCGACACAAAAAACACTAAAAATACCCAAAAACAATGCAAACTCCTAGTCTAGAATACTCAATACGTTGGTATAAAACCATTTTAACAAATACCCCCAAACTTAGACGTTTGCTTGTCCTCAAGCAGTTACAGACTCTATAAAATCAACAAACATGAAAGAAATAAAAATAAAGACGACTGACTCAACAGATTAACTGTAAAACTTCACAACCAAACTCATTCGTCAAATTTTGTTTCACTATCAATCAAGCACGTGTTTTCACAATGTGATCACGAAGGTGGAATGTTCATGCCAACTCCTTTTCATTATCCAGATAGGTTCACGCAATAAAGTGTTTTCAAGACAATCCACTTTCTGAATATAAAGATAGGATGTTTACCGTACTCCATAGGCTTTTCTTTCACACTAATCTCCACTAATGTAGGCTAATGTAACACAAGGATCAATAGGACTTTCAAAGCTTGTAATGTGGGCTTAGGGTAAGGTAGGAAAATATAGGATTAAGTGACTCAAATCACCCAAACACACACTTATCACTTCTTCAAATCACCATTTAATAACTACCTTTCACTTTTTGGACATCACCAATGTTCTCACTTTGCGAACCTCAATCCTGCTGAATTTGGTTTTTTGGAACCTCCAAACTTATTTTTTTGCATACACGGGGTTTCATATTTTCTTTTCTCGGGCAATTTTATGCAATTAAATACATACCCTTCTCATCATACCCTCCTCAACCTTCAACATTTTTCTATACTTTGTGTGTTTGAGTGATGGGTAATTAGGATTTTCACATTTAGGCTCTGGTTATTAGATTGGTTGCCAAAGAAACGGGTTAATAAGGCTCAAAGGGGGACACTAGGGAAAATATAATACAAAGGTAGGCATTTTAGGCTCTAGCTTGTTCAAAGATGGCCTAAATCACTTCCTTAATGTTATTTCACCTAGGATTTCGCCTCGACTAATGATCGACAAGTTTTAGAATCCGGTGGGATCATAAAAGAAACACTCAATCGCATAAATCATCCCCGAATAAATCAACAGAGTTAAGCACATAGATGGAATTAATGGAAAGAAGAATAAATCACAGTTCAAACACATGCTCTCTTGACCGTTCAACTCATATTCAACAAATTAACTTAGTCATGCAGTTTCACAGTTTTACATACGACCCAAAACGACACTGGACTCTTTTTGTTTTGTTTTGACTCAAGACTCGACTCGATAAATAAAAACAGACTGCACCAATGGAGAGGTGGGAAAAAAAAACTTTCCTAGTAGCCAAGAAGCGAAGGCTCCTTATCGAGGTCATGTGGTACTACTACGTGTATGAGGTGTCTCGTATAGGCTCACTACGCATCCTAGCGCACAAGCCCGTGGGTGTTGTATGCCTCCGAGGTGTGGTTTTGTTCTTCCCCTTCGCCTTGGCCCGGGCCCTCTTTGGTTTTGCATCTTTGTAACCTAGCAAGGTAAAAAAGAAAACAAAACTCGTGGAACCACATAATTCGGTTATGGGTGAGAAATCGAAAATCAAAGTACGTACATAATGCACCCAAGTGGAAAATGTAGTGCCATGCGAAGAAGATAAGCAAAGATATGCAAGATAGCACTAAATAATGTAAAACTGTCATTGGGGCATTTTATCAAACACCTCGTTTGCATGAATTTAGGAAAAGAGGGTAAATGCAATGGATAACTTAAGTAAATCCCAAAATTCAACACCAATCCTAAGTCTAGCATATGCAACCAATCCACAATCCATAAATCAACAACAATTATCCTAGCACTACTACAATCCAATCACACCAAAAATCACAAGATGGGGAAAACCATGTGGTGGGGTTTGGAAGTTGCAAACTTACCAAATAATGAGTGGAAGATTGTGTGTGGTGTTAGAGTGCTCCTTTGTGAAGATGGAGTGGGATATATGGGATTTGCACAAATAAAAGGGATGGGGTGTGATGCAACTCACTACTCCTAAGAATGCCAAAAATTCGGAAAAAATAAAAACAACTACTAAATTATATTAATACTACGAAAGCAATAAAGGGGCTTGGTTGCCACCCAAGAAGCGCTAAGTTTCTAGTCTTGACCGGACTTTGTCGATTATTCTCAAGTTGGAGCTCCAATAGGCATGTTATCCATGTTTCCCTTGAAACTTCCCAACCTCCAATGTCTTTAGCTATATTCCCAACCATCTTCTTACCATCATTGATTCAATTTTTTTGTTGGTTGGATGGATGGTGAATATGACTTTCTCGATTTACCCCAGCCAGATTTAGCTCTCCAGTTTCTACATCGATCAAAGCCCGTGCTGTAGCTAAAAATGGCCGCCCAAAGATTATAGGTACTTTCTTGTCCTCGTTCACATCCGACTCTACAAAATCCACAGGAAAAACAAATTTGTCAATTCTTACCAACACGTCTTCAATGATTCCCCACGGATAGGCGATGGATCGATCAACAAACTGCAATGTGATGTTGGACGGTTTCACCTCCCCGAGCCCAAGCTTTGTCACATCAGAGAGAGATATAAGATTCACACTGGACCCAAGATCACAAAGTGGTTTCTCAAAGAAAATTCCTCCAATAGTACAAGGAATAGTAAAACTCCTTGGATCCTTCATTTTCTGAGGTAGTTTACTCTGGACTATTGCACTACATTCCTCTGTTAGATAGACAATATCAAACTCTTCCAACTTCATTTTCTTGGATTCCACTGGTTTCGCATAAATGGGTGATTCTTCGGGGGCATGCTGAATTTTCGCTTTAGTTTTCACATAAATCGCATTGCAGTGCTCTCTCGGATTAACCTCTGTATCACTTGGGAACTTTCCCTTCTGCTGCAATGAATTCACGGCCGTAGCCAACGACCCATTTATGTCTCGATCGACCTAATATGCGTTTCCATTGTGCTCATCATAGTATTCGGACCATCAATCTGCGCGCATCACTCCTATTCATCCGATTCTGGTCTCTCCGATGAATGATCCGAGTATCTCCTCTAGTGATTTTTTTTCACCTTGAATGCATTGGAACTTGATGGGTTGGAATAACCGTAGAGGTGGGTTCAATACATTCTTGTTGTTGCTATAAGAGAGATTCTCATGATCACGAAGTCCCGGGTGATAGTGAGTTGGTAATGAATTACCTCTGTTATTAAAATCCCGGTTATTGACATAATTGACTTGCTCGGCCTCGTGAGTGGCGGCTGCGCGAATAGTGCGGGTGGGAGTGCGGCTTGCTATGGTGTGCCGCTAGTATTCATGATTGCTAATTGCTTCGTTAGACTCGAAATTTGGTGCTAAAGCTAACATCGTATTAAGCTCAAGAACACCGCAACCGGCTTTGGTGCGACCTCTCGGAGGGCCATTGATAACTGTTTGTGGCCATTTCTTCAAGTAGAAGTAAGGCCTCGATCGGAGTTTTAGCCATCAATGTACCTCCTATTTCATCTAGTATCGTCCTCGTATGCCCATTCAAAGACATTGTAAAAATCTTGAACCCTCGCCCGATCTGCATAGCCATGTTGTGGGCATCTCGCAACAGATCTTTAAAGCGCTCCCAAGCTTTGTATAACGACTCAAAATCAACTGTTGGAATTGGGCTATCTCACTCTTGATTGGAGTTTTTTTGGGAGGGGAAAAAGTTTGCTAAATTTTTTGAGTCGATCATCCCGACTCGTAATACTCCCAGGGGCGAACGTCTGCAACCACTGTTTGGCCTTATCCCGGAGCGAAAATGGGAAAAGCCTCAATCTAATGGCGTCATCATTCACACCATTCATCTTGATGGTGCCGCAAATTTCAGAACATGGCCAGATGTGTATTCGTATCATCAATGGACTCCCCCAAATCGATTCTCATTTGAACCATGCTTATGAGGCCCGGTTTCAATTCAAAATTATTCGCATTTATGGCTGGCGCACAATTCGAGTAATACTCGGTTCACGGTCGGCATAAAGTAATCCCGGATTGCCCTTTTCGGTGCCTAAGGTTATGGTGGCACGTTCACGACCCAAATTTTCGGCGTTCGATTTTCCCCATCTTACGCCATTGCTCAATTCTCTGCTCACTTCACTTTGCTGCTCGATTTCTCGAAGTGTCCTTTCAATCTCTCGGATCAAAAGGAAGAAAATTAATATATTTGGAATCTTGCATAAGCAGAGACAAGTTAATGAGAAACACGAAATTATTATTTGTAAACTAGTCTAGATTAGGATTAAGACTACTTGGTAATAGTATTAGTTTAAAATAGGATAAAATAATTCCCAGCAACGGCGCCAAAAACTTGATCATGAAATTCTTACCGCAAGCGTACGGTGTCAAGTTTCAGTATAGTTTTGAAAGTAGGGTTATCGTCTCCACAGGTATTGTTATCGAATTTTATACTAAGTACTATAATTAAAATAGCTTAATTCTATCTAGAAATCGAAAAGAGATGAATTGGTTTTAAACTAAAAAGAAAACTAAAAATAAGCAAACAATTGGTTCAGACAATTAATCAAACACTTAAGATATGAATTCTAGAGTGTTGATTTCACCTAGTTATCCCCTATGTTCTCAATCCAGTTCATTAATCACAAGTTATCAATCTATAAGCCAATGTTCCTACCGTTTATCACTTCCTCTCTCGAGTGCCAAGTGATTCTAGATTCCAATTTCTGATTTCGATATCTCTATAAAAATCATAAATTAAACCCTAATACGCTCAATGAATATTCTATCACAGGCTTCAAAAGATTCATAAATCTCTCGATTCTATGAAACCCTAGGTTGTGTTATTCTATGGCCAAGCGTTCAATTACCTCTCTCGAGTGTCAAATCAAACACGCCAAACAATTTAAACTATTGATCAGATAATTCAGATGCAATCAAATCAAATAGCACAAATAGTTTAATAAACATGCGAATTTCATTAACTGGAAATCAAAACATAGGTTCAAACGTAAGTTACATCAATCCCCTAGAAGATGGGTTTAGCTCATATTGGATGTACAAAAAATCGTAAAGAAATAATTATACATCTCAAAAATTGACAAACAAAAGCAAAGAAAGAATTGAGAAGAAAAGAGAAGGAATTCTCTCTCTGTGTCCGCACGAGAAGTGCCTCCAATTCTTTGTCCCGAACCCTAGCTCTGTGTCTCTTGCCTTGCATTGTGCTCAAAATAATGTCGGACCCCTTGTTTGTACGTGAGTTCTTGTATTTATAAGCTCAAAATCCTCAAAATTCCATCCAAAAAGCCCAAAAATAAAAAGGCCCGAGGTTTCGGGCCGCGCGCCTTTGTGGCCCTCGAAATTGTGCGATGGTGCGTATTTGAAACCTTCCAGCCGCTGCCGCCGTGTCTTTGTAGCACTCTCTCTCGCGCTACGAAAGATGCGCTAATGCTCATGTGTCCGATGATGTCTGCGACTGCGCCTTCTTTGGTCCGGGTGTCGCAGCGCACACACCCCAAAACTTGATCGTGAAATTCTTAAGCGTATGGTGCCAAGTTTTAGTATAGTTTTGAAAGTAGAGTTATCGTCTCCACAGGGATTGTTATCGAATTTTATACTAAGTACTATAATTAAAATAGCTTAATTCTATCTAGAAATCGGAAAGAGATGAATTGGTTTTAAACTAAAAAGAAAACTAAAAATAAGCAAACAATTGGTTCAGACAATTAATCAAACACTTAAGATATGAATTCTTGAGGTTGATTTCCTAGTTATCCCCTATGTTCTCAATCCAGTTCATTAATCACAAGTTATCAATCTATAAGCCAATATTCCCTACCGTTTATCACTTCCTCTCTCGAGTGCCAAGTGATTTTAGATTCCAATTTCGATTTCGATATCTCTATAAAAATCATAAATTAAACCCTAATACACCCAATGAATATTCTATCACAGGCTTCAAAAGATTCATAAACCTCTCGGTTCTATGAAATCCTAGGTTGTGCTATTCTATGGCCAGGCGTTTAATTACCTCTCTCGAGTGTCAAATCAAACACGCCAAACAATCTAAACTATTGATAAGATAATTCAGATGCAATCAAATCAAATAGCACAAATATATTAATAAACATGCGAATTTCATAAATTGAAAATCAAAACATAGGTTCAAACGTAAGTTACATCAATCCCCTAGAAAATGGGTTTAGCTCATATTGGATGTACAAAAACTCGTAAAGAAATAATCATACATCTCAAAAATTGACAAAGAAAAGCAAAGAAAGAATTGAGAATAAAAGAGAAGGAATTCTCTGTGTCAGACGAGAAGTGCCTCCAATTGTCGTCCCGAACCCTAGCTCTGTGTCTCTTGCCTTGCGTTGTGCTCAAAATAATGTCCGACCACTTGTTTGTACGTGAGTTCTTGTATTTATAAGCTCGAAATCCTAAAAATTCCTTCCAAAAAGTCCAAAAATGAAAAGGCCCAGGTTCTCGCTGGACGCAAAATCTGTGACCTGTGACCCTCAAAATCATCGGCGCCAGTGCTCCCTGTGCTTTGATGAAACCTTCCATTGCCGGGCGTTGGCATCTCGGCGAATCTCGTTTAAATTACGAAAATAAATCTCGAGAACCGAACCATAGAAAAAATCTCCGTCCCGAACCGCACGAAAGTTCGGGACGGTTGATGGAGATTCGGTTCTAATGGGACGGGGCGGTGCGGTCCGGTTCGGGACGGAGATTCGGAGATTACCCATAAATAAAGCATACAAATTTGGGAAAAAAAGAAAAATAAAATCAATAAAAAATCACCAAATGGATATACTTCTAGAGTTTTAGTATCTTTATAGCGTTGTCTCAAAATAAAAACTAAAACTATAATAGGTAACACAATCAAAATTCTAAACTTAATAACCTCTATAATACAATAATAGTATGTTATTTGGGCAATTGTCCTTCTATTGACATAGAACATATATAATTAACTAATAGTTTTTATAAATTAAAATGAAATAAAAACTTGTATAAATTATAATAAAAACTAGTTTCTCTTTTAAGTGCAATTTACTAATCATTTAGCTAATTTCAATTTCAAATTATTTAGTCTATTATTAATATCAAAGTTTTTTAAAATTCATAATATCAGAAATATGCTTTATATTCAATTTAATTTCAAATAGTTTGTAGTTAATTCAATATCAATATAAAAACAACATAGAAATAATGTATATGTATTTATATAAAATCTTTAAAATCGGTTCTATCTTCGGGTCCTCGGTTCGGAGTGGTTCGGTACGGGTATTTGAAAAATCTCCAGAACCGTACCATAAATATTTTCGGTACGTACGGTTCGGAGAAAGTCAAAAAGTCAATAGATATTTTCGATTCGGAGATCTTTCGGTACGGATATCGGTTCGGTTTCGGTAATCTCCAAGTACGCGGCCTATTTGCAACTCTTGGTGCAGGTGCTACAAAGACGCCCTGTTGCTCCTTACTGCTTTGCACGTCCGTTCGGGCACTGCAGCCCTTGTGTCTGGGCACTGCAGCGCCCACCACTCTTTTGCTCCTGTACCAATTTCTGCCCCCGCACTGCAGCGCGGGGGTTTTAGTGTTGCGGCGTTTGTCCATGACCCATTATTTTTGCGATTTTCTACTTCTAAATTGCGATCTTCACCGTCCAAACACGTTTTTCATCGTTCTTGACCAATTTCGGCTACCAAGTCCATTCCCGACTCTCAAACGACCACTAATTACATGAATTTGACACAAACGACACTAAAAATACCCAAAAACAACGCAAACTCCTAGTCTAGAATACTCAATACGTTGGTCCATCTTAACACTGAACAAGAGGACTATGGTTACAGAAGAGTTTATCCATGTGGTCTTTGATGAACCTAATGTAAATGGAGAAGATATTGAAGAGTTAGTTGGTATGTTGAATCAGCCAACTATGCAGAAGAGTCCTTATGTTGAAGCTGAAGTAAGAGCAATCAACCCAGATGAAGATGAGATAGCTGAATCTCAAAGACAGCTGGAAAGTCTACAACTGAATGAAGATGAAAGAGTTGTTCAAGACAACTTAGCTACGAGACGACTGAATCCAGCAGACTTACTCCAACCTTATGTGAAATGGCTGAGAGACCATCCACCAGAGTTAGTTATTGGAGATGTTAGAGATGGCATAAGAACTAGATCTAGAGCACAACATGAAGCTATGTTCACTTGTTTTATTTCTCGAGATATAGCCTAAAGATGTGTCTCAAGCATTGGATGACACACATTGGATTCAAGCCATGCAAGAAGAGTGAATTAGTTTGAAAGAAACAAAGTATGGGAATTAGTGTAGAGACCAACCCTAAAAAATGTTATTGGCACAAGATGGGTTTTGAAACAAGATGAATGAGGAATGATGCGTTGTAAGAAACAAAGCAAGATTGGTAGCCAAAGGGTACGCCAAAAAGATGGTATAGCTTTTGATGAAACTTTTGCTCATGTTGCAAGATTGGAAACAATAAGGATGTTTCTTGCTTATGCTGCACATAAGAACTTCTTTGTGTATCAAATGGACGTGAAGAGTGCATTTCTTAATGGATTGTTAGAAAAAGAAGTCTATGTTGGACAACCCCAAGCACAAGAGCATGGTATGATATATTGTCTTGATTTCTAAGCGACAATGGATTCACCAAAGGCAAAGTTGATAGAACACTCTTGAGAATTCAAGATGGAGAGAGTATACATCTTGTTCAAATATATGTGGATGACATTATTTTTGGTTCCACAAAAAGAGTTGTGTGACAAGTTCTCAAACCTCATGCAAGGTAAATTTGAGATGAGCATGATAGGAGAGTGACTTTCTTCCTAGGACTTCAAGTCAAGAAAATGAAGGATGGAACCTTCATAAGTCAAACAAAATATACCAGAGATTTGATGAAGAAATTTGGTATGGAAGAGAAGTCTTTTGTGAAAATTCCAATGAATACATCGATCAAGATGGACATGGATGCGGATGGCAAAGTCAGAGATCAAACCGGATATAGAGCACTCATTGGATCATTGCTCTATCTAACAACAAGCGAGGCCAAACATCACCTTTGCGGTAGGTGTATGTGCAAGATTTCAATCGCACCAAAGGAGAGCCACATGATTGCAGCTAAGAGAATCCTAAGATATTTGATGGGATGCAGAAAGTTGGCTTATGGTATCCAAAAGAAGGTGGATTCAAGCTAATTGGTTAATCGGACTCGAGACTATCTTTGGATGTAGAGTTGATGGGGAAGAGTACTTTAGGTACATGTCAAATGCTTGGAAATAGATTGGTTTCTTATGGATGAGACAACAGACTAAGAGATTATGATATTGAAGAAAAAAAGATTCCAATTATGTGTGATAACACTAGTGCTATATAGCAATCACTTAGAATCTGTGTTGCATTCAAGAACAAAGCACCTTGATGTCGGATATCATTTCATAAGAGATCATGTTGAAAAGAAAGACATCACCTTGTAATACATCTCAAGCGATAAACAAGTTAGCTTATATATTCACTAAACCTCTATGTGAATTAAGATTTGAAGAGCTTAAGAATGAGTTAGGGTTAATTGGTGAGTTGAAACTCGAAGACTCAATCAATGAGAGAAAGAAGATGAGAAAATCAAAGCGAGCAAGTTTCACACTTGACCAAGTAAATCAATCTAATCGAGAAGTCGGTTGTATCGAGTTTCTTTGTGACATTGATTGAGTTACCTCATAAGAAGAGAAAGCGGAGTTAAGTCACGTTGGATATAAGTTGAATCATTTATGAGCTAAGTGACAAAACGCGATCGTTTTAATTGAGCGGGAATATTTTTAAGGATGACGTCGGTATATTAATAATGATCATAGTAAAAGCTGCCACGATAAACCATATGATTAAATATAAATCTCTTTGCATTTAATGCGGGAAATAAATGCGATTTTGACGTTCTAATCTTAGTCGTTGATTTTGATCAAAAAATTTAAAATCCGAAATATGTCCTTTCACGACCTTTATATACGTGAGAACTTTGCACTTCTCTTTCCTCACGCAAACTCTTCATCTTCAAGCAAAGGAAGTGTTTTTCTCACGAAACCGAGTGCAAACCCTAGTCTTTCTCAAGCAAGATTTGTATTTTCAATCGGTAGAAACGTCTTAAAATGGCCCCAAAGTACGATTTTGTGAAGCTTTCAAAGCAAATCCACACTGGTGCCTCGGTGGATTTTGACGGAATGATCAAACAGGATGTCGATGAAACCAGATTGAGGAAGATAGTTGCGATGTTGGAGATGTTGGTGAAGGACTTTTTGACAATGGAATACTCTCATATGTACCTCGAGGAGGTAGCTATGTTCTACGTAAATGCGAGAAGTGCGGGGACGGCGAAATCAAATCTTCCATACACAGCAAGGTCATAAAACGCATTGCAAAAGACCTTCGAGCATTGCTTGTTGCCCTCGGAGGGCTTGAAGGAGATCTATGAGGTGATGTCGACTTATTTGCTACTTGGAAGGAAGTTGCCAAGTCCGAGTATCTTTGCGAAAGTAGTTTACGGCCAAGAAAGAAGCTGTTGAAAGACGACTATCACAAGGTGATGGATGTCGCCTCGAAATGCATTAACATGAAATTTGGAAGCTTCAATCAATTTGTCCAAAATTAAGGCGATCGTGATGGCTACGATCATGCAAGGAAAGAAGGTTAATCAATTTGAGTTTGTTTACAGACTGCGCGAGAATGTCTTGAATAGGACCTTCAAGAAGGATGAGTACTTTGGATGCTCATTGGGCTATGGCCTTGTGATTGGCTATCTTATGGAGGTAAAGGGCATTGCTCTTCGCCATGGCAAGCATTTCCACGTGAACAAGAAGATATTCAGGGCAAATCTATCTGGTGCCCAAGAAGAGAGCTCATGCTAAGAAATCCAATATAAGTGAGGGGGAATCAACTGACCCTGAAGACTCGGCCGAGACCCCTCCCCCGAAGAAAAGAGCTGCGGCATCCAAGCTTGCTCATGCCCCCGCAACCAAGCCAAAGAAAGCACTTGCTCCCGCAGCAAAGTCCAAAGCACCTGCCCATGCGTGAAGTCACTGCCCGAGCGACCAAGATTCTGCCCCGCAACCGAGATAGAGGAGAAACACCATATTCCCTCCCCTATCGTAAAGAAGAAGAGGACTGCCAAGTCAAGAAAAACAATTGCCTCTAAGAAAAGTCTAAAAGCTTTCACTTTTGAGGAACCTGAGGATGTTGAACCGAGGAAGTTCCTCTGCTCCCATCCGAAGCGAAGGCTATTCAGCGATCCGAGTTTGAAAAAGACAGATGAATCCGGTACTCGGTTGGAGAAAGCAATGAGGATGGCTGTTGGTGATCAAGAAGAGCGATCTCGAAAATTGTTGATCGAGTTGATGTAGTCTCGTGATGATGATCGAGAGAGATCTGTCAAGACCAGTATAAGGAAGACAAGCGAGAAAAGCGAAGCGGTACCGAGACAAGCTGAGCCTAATGTTGAAAGAGTTGTCTCCCCTCCAATAAGCGATCTTTGCTGTATCCGAGGAAGAGCAAGGTCTCTTACCTCCCATTCTCGAAGCGGAGGTGAAGGTGAAGGTGATGATAATGATGTGATCATGTATTCTCGGTTTATCTAGATATTCAACGACGCTTAAGAGAATGGAGAGCGTGGAAGGCTGGATCACTCAAAGGCAGTTCACTCGCCCGAGTTCATTGAACAAGAAGAAGAGCTTCTTCAATTGCTGCATAAATGATGTTCGATCTGCCCTAAATGAAGAAAACTTTTTAGAGATCCTTCGCATTCTCAAAGAGGAAGAAAATGAGAGAGAGTACAATCGAGCAAGCTCGAGCCTTGGAGAAATCAAGATGTGCCAATTTACGAGGCTCTCTAGAGCATACTCACACGCATCTTAATATGCTCTCGGATATCGATGAGGACATGGATCCTGCTGCTACTGGTGAGAAGTTGGAGATGCGGCAAGCCTTGCGAGGAATCAAAGCCATGCACGAGCAACATTTGATGAAGGTCCGGAGAGTCATCTCAAACTCTTTTGCAGATTGATCCTCTGGTAGTAGCACAACACATTGCACCGAACATTGTTGTCGCCACGTCCCTCGTGCAATCGGAGGATGGCTCCAAGGAATTGGCAATGAAGTGGGAAGTTGGGCGCCCAAGCGAGCCAACCCCTGCGAGAAGGTGTTCTCACACCTGCCCGGCGGCTGAATACTCAAAGGACAAAGCCGCGTCTCGATGTGAGTGACCCCTCTATCGGTGACTAAATTCGGTGGTGTGCGGTGAGGAGAAACTCTCTCCACCACAGCTAGGTTGGAGGTTGTTGTGGGAGACACATCAATGAAGGAAGGAATCGAAGGTGAGAAAGAAATTGAACAACATCAAATGAAATTGATGAAGCTCGAACAATTAGTCTGTCTCAATTTGAAATGTTAATTGCTTTGAAGGCCGATGACACTTTGTTATCACGATTGAGGCAAAGGATGGTGAAGCCCGGGAGTTAACACTCACGGGCTCTGAAAGTGCAATCCAAGAGATTGAGACTCCTTTGGATGACTTTGTCCAAGACCCTAAGACAGCTGAGTCAGTCGAAGGGATTACTGAAGGCCCTGCAGCAGTAGATACTACTGGGGGTATTGAAGGACAATGGGAGGTTGAGACTTCCCTTGGTAAAGGTGTTGAAACCGGGAACAATCCTCAACTTGAAGGTCTTTGCCACGGGGAAGAAGTTATTGGTGCCCTTCAAGACTCCCAAGAAAACATTGACACATCAATTTTGGGATCAGAAGATGAAGCAGAGTCCAATCAAATCTTAGAGGATGTTCACAAATCTCAGAGCCAAGTCACTGAAAAGACGGCTCCGCGTATTAGGGTTTAATTTATGATGTTTATAAAGATATCCAAATCAGAAATTGGAACCTAGAATCACTTGGCACTCGAGAGAGAAAGTGATAAACGGTAGGAATATTGGCTTATAGATTGATAACTTGTGCATAATGAACTGGATTGAGAACATAGGGGATAACTAGGTGAAATCAACCCTCTAAAGTTCATATCTTAAGTGTTTGATTAATTGTCTGAACTAATTGTTTGCTTATTTTTAGTTTTCTTTTTAGTTTAAAACCAATTCATCTCTTTTCGATTTCTATATAGAATTAAGCTATTTTAATTATAGTACTTAGTATAAAATTCGATAATAATCACTGTGGAGACGATAACGCTACTTTCAAAACTATACTAAAACTTTAAGAATTTCACGATCATTCATCACTCTATAGGCTTTGCTCTCAGCTGAGTATCCCAAAAAGATATCTTCATCAGCTTTAACATCGAAGGCCTTTAAATTATCTTTTCCATTGTTATGGACGAAACATTTACACCCAAATATCCTGAAATATCCAACATTTGGCTTTCTCCTTGTCCAAATCTCATAGGGAGTCTTGGTCAATTGTCTGTTGATCATGCATCTATTTTGAGTATATCATGTTGTGTTAATGGCTTCAGCCCATAATCTCTTAAACAATCCAGCTTCAGCTAACATGGTCCTTGCAGCTTCCTTGAGAGTTCTATTCCTTCTTTCAGCCACTTCATTCTGGTGTGGAGTTCTTGCAGCTGATAACTCATGAGCAATCTCATTTTCAACAAAATACTGAGTTATTATCCCATTAACAAACTCAGTTCCTCTATCAGATCTTGTTTTTATAATGGTTTGGCTCTTTTCATTTTGAACTCTATTCATCAGCTGAGGTAAACTTCCGCAATATTTTCTTCTTTTTACACATGGAGATCGTCCATGTATATCTTGAGTAGTCATCTACCACCACTAAGGTGTATTTCTTTCCACTTATGCTGGCTGGCTCAACTGGACCAAATAAATCCATATGCAACAGTGTAATATCCTTGTTGAAGTAGGACTTAGCTTATCCTTGAATGAAGACTTTATTCGTTTTCCCATCGGCATGCATCACATACACTTTCTTGCTTGTACTCGAGTGCGGCAATCCTTTTACAAGATGACTCCTTGCAAGTTTGTTGATTGTCTTGAAATTCGAGATGACTCGGCTTCTTGTGCCCACAGCCAACTTGATTCGGTTGTACTCTTTGCTAGCAGACATGTGGTTGGTATAGCAGTAGGCCAATCTACCATATACATATTCTTCTGTCTTGATCCTTGCAGCACTATTTCATTTGATTCAACATCTTTGATCGGCACACTCTCATGTTAAATCCAACATTATAGCCTTTATCACGAGTTGGGCGATGCTTAATAGGTTGAAGTTGAGACCTTCAACATATGTACTACCTCGTCATAAGTCTTAGCGCACATAATAACAATGTAGAAACGTGGGCTTTTTTAAACTTTGCTACAATATTCTGTCTCAAGTGATACATGCAAACTCCATTATGTGCATTTGGGAACACACCTTCAACACCCTTCTGGATGGCCGCATGCCTATCAGATATGATAACAAGGTCGACAATATGACCAATGTTCGCAGACAGTTTTTCAAAGAACCAGTTCCATGACTCATTATTTTCAGAATCAACAATGGCAAAGGACAATGGATAAATCTATTTGTTCCCATCCATTCCAGTAGCTATGAGCAACACACCTCGATACTTCCCTTTCAAATGTGTTTCATCAACAGCTAAAACAGGACGAATAACAATCCAAAACCCACGTAATGATTGGCCAAGGCACATGTAACAGTATTTGAAGTGTCCATCTCCATTTGTTTCAATATGCGTAATAGTGTTGGAGTTCACTTCCTTCAGTCTATAAAAATAGGCAGGCAACTTCTTAAAATGAGTCATCGGGTATCTCTCTAACTAGTTTCAATGCCTCTTCCCTAGCCCTCCATGCTTTGTTGTACCCTATTTCAACCTCGAGTGATTGCTTCAATTCACTAATCACCTTGTTGGTGGATATACATGAGTAGGACTCTTGAACTGTATTTAATGAGATCATCCAACACCTTTGATTTAGCATTACGGTGTTGGTGATTCATTAAGTCCCCCGAACACGTGTGGATGTTAATGTACTTCTTCACAGCCCATATGTTGCCAACACTCAATTTGCTTGCGCGTAGTCTCCATTGGCATTTCTCATTAGTGCGGATGGCAATGAATCTAACCTGATCGGATTTCTTTTTCTTGAACTCTACGTTTTTCATCATAGAAATTATTTGCTTTGCCGAATTATTTCATCATTGCTTTGAAACACTTGATCCACATGCAAATTATTATCAACTGAAATGGAGTTAGATGTTGTATCTGGAGTTTCTGCCTCGCTACCAACGCAACTATGGCCCGTTCCAATAGAATTTTTCAATGGCTTGTGGGTACAATTCTTAAACTGACTTGGTCCACCTTCATACCCAAGATCAACGGCAGTTTGGTTTAATGGTGGAGATAAATCATTTTCTTGTGTAAGAACATCATTGTGGTAGGGATGGAGATGCTGGGGGCCTTTTCCCCATTAGGTCCACTCCACCTGTAGAAAGTGCCATCTAGGTCATCATAGAAAAATGGGTATGTCTCTTTCAATTTAGCCTCTAATTCATAGTCATAGAAATGTTCAACATCGTCATTATCATCTGGATGAGGATCGTTATTCAAATTAATGTTTGTGCCTTGTTGACACACAACACGAGGAGGGTCAACTGCTGCTTCATGTGCTTCACGATGTTCAGGTATTACAGGAATTAAATGTGGTAGAGTTTCTGGAACTACAGTGCTTATGGGAGCAACGCCTTCTGCATTCTGCAAAACGGTTACTGCTTTCTGAATCATTTGTTTCTTTTTTGATTGGGTAGATACTTGGTTGTCCCTCAACTTTGTTACCAAGCAAAGTAAATGACAAAAACTTTTATGTGTTAACACGAATCAACAATTGCACATCATCTTCATCTATTATTGGACACGGTGGCAATGAATCTTTACATTGGTATGTCAGCCAACTTGTCATCTCAATATCAAAATCATCTCGACTCACTTTGGTGACTAGATATGTCTTTTCTAATAATTGGGAGAAGGTGACATCAGAAGGGACAACCACGTGCTTTGTCTTCTTCCCACTGAAACACCAATGGCGACTACTTGAATCGAACTCCCATGCACCATCCCAAAGAATTAATATTGAGCATGAACCAGTCCCTGAAATAATACAGTAACAAACTTAAATCAAAAACTTCCAAAGCTAACAACCATACGTTCGGCTACAAATGACCATACAAACAACTGCAACCTTACAAGGATTATAATTATCGATCGCACACCGACCACACGACTAATATATCGACTTCTTAGCAGACATCAGACCCACTGGCAAAGCCTGAGCATATTTTGCCAAAATCGACCTAATTCTACAATTTAATCACATTTTCAGCTTCCAATGGATTACATTTGCTAAAATTCAAATAATTACATATTACCCACTACATAACACGAACTACATTGAGTATTTACACTTGTTTACAAATGATAAATAACCAAAATAACCGCAAACATTAGTCAAAAAATAATACTAACCTCTTTTCATATTTTCGACCTAATCTAGTGGAAAATTAGAACTCAAACAACTTGGCTCGAAATAAATCAGTTGCTCCAAAATTTTCACGAAAAAAAATCACAAAAACACGTTGTTTTTGGTCCAATAAGGTCTTTGCTCGACCGCTGCCGTAAAAAACACCGGACACGGGAACAATGTCGTCCACCGTCGCCGAAAAATACGAAAATTTGAGAGAAAATGGGAGCTCGGTCGGGCATTTAGTTGAGAACAGCCTTTGGGAAAAATGGGAGCTCGGTCAACTGGGTTTCTTTAGGAGGGAAAAACAGCTTTGGGAAAAAATTAAAAATTTGAGCTAAGGGGTATCTTGGACAATTCACAGGGGTGAGGGGGGCACAATTTAAAGTATTTAGGTTGGGTGGCATTTTCCCAAAAAATTTGTAAAAAAGTGGCCTTTTTGCAAATTCCCCAAAAATAAAATGATCATCGATGTATTTCAAATAAAATCAATTCCGTAATCAACTAATTTATTTTCAAATGCAACTAAAAGTCTAAACACTCCAAGCGACAACTAATAATACCCAATGAAGAAAACATAAAGGATTGAACAATTTTTTTTTTTTTTTCATTTTCAATAGAAACTAGTAGGCTTTTAGCTGAAAATTTTACATTATGAACAAGGCAATACGATTCTTTACAAAAATTAGGAAATCTTATGAAGGCAAATTGTGCCATCTACAATATGAAAATTGAAAGAGAACAGAGTGCAGAAGGGAAACTTGAAGGATATCAAGACGGAATTGAAAAGGGTTTGTGAAACAACAACTATCGCTCAACGATCCATGGAATTTTTAGATAGTACAAATTTATATGTAAATTTTGAATTTAAAAGTTTTACATAAAACAAAGGGATAGTTACAAAAGGCCCCCTAAGGTTTGGGCCAATTAAGAAAAAAAAACAAGAGATTTTTAAAAATTACAAAAAAAAACAATCCTTGAGGTTTGATTCTCTTAATTTAAAAGGGTAATTGTAATATTTGATAAACATATGGGGAGATTTTGAAATACTTTATGCATATAAAGGGTAAAACCTAAAGAGGGTTTTTATAATTTCAGAAAATCTCTGGGTTTTTTTGTAATTAACCCGAACCTGAGGAATTTATTTTCGAATTACCCTTAAATTTTATTTAGTTATTCTCTTTAAAAAGTAATTTAATTCCCATTTAAAACTTTCTCTTAAGGTGGCAGTTTGTGACACGAGATGAAATTTCAACAGGATCACCTTGTGTCACACGAAAGCAATAGGAATTGCCACACTAATTTTCTCCCTCAATCCATATAGGATGTAAGTTCTTTTTTTTTTTGAAAACGAAATATCATTAAGGGCGTTGGAAATCGTCCAACAACGATTGACAAAGTGGGGGTGGGAGATGATCCCAATATAGTTCGATCACAACCATAGTTTTAGCATGGGTTGCAAGGCGATCTTGCAACAACATTAGAAATGACGTCTAATCCGGAAAAAATTAACTAAAGAAAGATGCGCCTTAAGAGCGGAAATATCAATGAGAATAGATGAGCAAATTAGCGGGCATGAGGCTTCGTCATTGATGGCGAGAATCACAGATGCAACATCTCCCAATATAGATAGGCGTTCAGGTGGAAGAGATCGAGCCATTTTAAGAGCTTCGCGCAAGGCCAGAAATTTGGCAACCTTCGGGTCAGAAATCCCAGCAAACTTTTTGCAAAATCCTCGAACAAATACTCCAGAATTATTAAAGAGCGCAACTCCAACACCGGCACATGAATTCCGCAAGTCAAGCGCTCCATCAAAGCAAATTCGGCTTCCATTGAAGGATGGATCAAGATATACGGGGTTGGACAACAGCGGCGATAAAATATCAGGTCTCATATTCGCTGAAGTGAAATCCCGTAGAATGGAGTTGGCGGATATGACAATGGAAGTAGAATTTGGAGGAACATTCTCAAATTTCAACTTGTTCCTATGAAACCAAAGCTGACAACAAAGGACCACAAAAAGGCATGCGTCGGAGAAATGTAGAGCAAAATATCCGGAACTAGAGCATGAAATTTTCTTTGCGCAAATCGAGAAGCAGTCACACAAGCCCGAGAGCCTCCAAATCGATTCGAGGGCGGCGGTGAAAGAAAATGTGAATGGTCAACATTTAAGGTGTGATGAGCAAAGGACAAACCTCATGTGAAGGCACGTGGTGAATGGCGAGGAAATCGCGTGGGAATGGAGCCCGAGCAACAACGCCAAGCGAAGTGTTTAAAGCGGGGAGGTACGTGCATCTTCCAAATCTTTTTCCAAGTTTGGTCTTCAACGGAACTCGATGGGCTGTCCCGAAAATTGAAGGCGGGGATGAAGAAGTGTCGGAGCAAGATGATCTGCTGATTTCACGAGAATTTTCCATTTCGATTATAGTGCCAACACCAAAGGTCATGATGGCGGCGCTACTTATCGAAATGGAAAGAATCGATGAAGCCTCGCTCAGAATGAAGAGTGCTCGAACAAGATCTTCGTCCTAGGCCTCTTTATCGACGTCAATAAGATCAGCCACAGAGGAGCTGAGGTCTGGCGGATGAGGCGGAGTGCGAACAAAAAAATCAGACGAACGTGGCAACCAAGGGTCCATCCAAATAAGTGTCTGGGCTCCTGATCGGATTAGTCTGCGTGCACCCCGGGTAAGAAGAGATTTACTTTCGATAATACTCCGCCAACTCCAAGAAGGTCGATTCCCCAATTCGGCTTCGAGAAAGTGTCCATGTGGGTAATATTTCTCCTTGAAAAGCCTGGCAAGCAAGGACGAAGGGTGTGTTAAGAGCCGCCATGCCTGTATGCAAAGAAGAGCCAAGTTAAACGCCCGAAGCTGACGAAAACCAAGGCCACCTTTGTGTTTAGGCAGTGCAATTTTGTCCCAACCAAGCCAGTGTATTTTCCTCCGAGTAGAAGATCCGCTCCAGAAGTAGTTACACGCCATAGACTGAATATTATTAAGAACCAAATCAAGGATTGAAAGCATGACATTGCATAATTCGGGATCGATTGAATAAGCGCTTTTATAAGAATTTCACGGCCGCGGTGGATAAGGTCTTCTCCTTCCACCCTTGAATTCTATTCCAAACGTGGTCTTGGATCGATGCAAATCCTCTCGTTTATTTCGTCCAATAATAGACGGTAAGCCTAGATACTTTCCATGCGACGGAACAATCGGAATGCCGAGAACTTGAGAAATACGAGCGATTGCGATGCTGCAGAGTATTGGGGCTGAAAAAGAATTCCCGACTTATCATAGTTGATGCGTTGTCCCGAGGCGGCCTCAAAAAATTAAATTGCCAATTTAAAGTACTTTGCTTCCTCTACACTAGCAACACCAAACAAAAGCGTGTCGTCGATGAAGAATAAATGAGAAATACTGGGTGCACGAGGGCAAATTCGAATGCCATGAATTTTTCCAGCCGCCTGCAAATCCTGCAAAATGATAGAAAAAACCACGGAGCACAAAATAAAAATATAGGGTGAAAGCGGGTCTCCTTGGCGAATTCCTCGTTGGGGAATGAGAGAGCCAAACTCAGTGCTATTTAATAGAAAAGAAAATCTGGAAGTGGTAACACATAGGCGAATAAGCTCAATAAATTGACACGAGAAGCCTAAAGCTTGGAAAACCGCAAAAATGAACGACCATTCAATTCTATCAAATGTCTTACTCATATCAAAGCAGCGGACATAAGACCCTCATTTCCCAGTATGAGTTTTCATAGTGTGGTGAACCTCTTGGCGATGAGGATATTATCAATAATAAGAAGGCCGGGGAATAAAAGCGATGCGACTCAGAAATAATATGAGACATCATGGGGCGCAAGCGATTTGAAATAACCTTAGAGGCAATTCTATAAACAACATTACACAGACTGATCGGACGAAATTGGGACACCAACTCAGGTTGTTTTACCTTTGGGATTAAAACAATATGTGTGAAATTAAGGCTGGGGTAGGAACGTCTAGAGTTTAAAAGATTTAAGACAACTTTCGTAATATCAGGACCAACAATATGCCAGAATTTCTGATAGAAAATAGGGCTCATACCGTCGGGGCCGGGGGATTTGAAGGGGTGCATTTGTTTGTCGGCCTTTGCAACCTCCGTGCCAGAAAACTCTAGAGATAGTTGTTCACACATATCCGGGGTGACTCGCGGCTGGACTCGGCTAATGACTCGCTGAATGTCCATTGGCGATGGTGAAGATGAAGAGAAGATGTCCGCAAAATAATCCGTAATAATCTGTTCAATGTCACGAATGTCCGTTCTAACTTGCCCCAGGTGATCCTTCAAAGAAGCAATATGGTTAATCTCGCGTCGGCGAGACGTGTGGGCATGAAAAAAAGAAGTGTTACGATCCCCATCTTTATACCATGTTTGTTTTGCTCTTTGTCTCCATTTCAAGTCTTGGCATTCCAAAAGGAGATTTAATTGACCCTGCAACTTAGAGAGTTGAAGTTGAATTGCATGGGTGATTTGGCTGTTCTCCAGAGCAAGAATGCTAGCCTTCAATTTCTTGATTTTTTCTGTGAAGTCTCCAAAGGTAAATCGATTCCACTGCAAAAGACCAACTAGACAATTATTGACTTGTGTTCAATATTTTCCAAAAAGTCATTCAATGTTCCATAATTTGTTTTTCACAATCTGCAAATTTAATCCAATACGATTCAAATCTACGTGGACTCCATTTGTTAGAGGATGCCTGGGCATGGTGCGAATGGATTTGGAGAAGGATGAGGGAGTGGTCCGATGTGAAGGAGGGGTGGTGGTCGACACGATGGCGGGGAAAGAGAGAGCGGATGGAGGGAATTGCATAAAACCGTCGAGGCGGCCTTTTTGAGTGTGCGGATGAGGATTTAGGCGTTGCCACGTAAATTTCGGGCCATGAAAACCCATATCGGATAAGTCGCGAGAACTACATGGCATCACGGAATAATTGGATTTGCCATGTAGCACGGGGACAAATACCAGAAAATTCATCATGCTGCAAAATTTCATTAAAATCCCCAACGCAAATCCATGGCGTGGGGGAAACGGAGCAGAGACTTTTGAAATCATTCAAGAAATTACGGCGTTGTGAAAACTGCGGTGGCGTAAACTCAATAAGGCGAAAAGAAAATCCCGAATGAGACACATCAACATCAATGAAGCGGTCGCTAAAATTTCGTAGTGAAGCGTCAACATGCTTACGCCACAAGAGGGCCAAACCCCGGATGAACCGAAGCGGCCGAAGAAAAACCAAAAAAACCCAAATAATTTATTAAGCGATCCATGTCTTGTGAAGAACTCTTGGTTTCGCAAAGGAAAACCAAATCGGGAGACTTAGTGCAAATGAAAGTGCGGAGTTCTGGCTTGTGCGGCGGTTCCCAAGCCCCAAGCAGTTCCGACTTATGATCCTCATTGTGATTGGCGGGGTTGGCCTTCTTGCCAAACCTCCGCCATTGCATCTTGAGAGTCCATAGGTCATTTGAATTGAAGTAGAGGGTGGGGATGGGAGTAGGATCAATGCGAGTTTTTTTTATTGACAATTTCAATTGGGATTGAATGGAGCTCATGGCCTTCAAGGAAAGGAAGATCGAGTTTTCTTTTAGTACCGGTAGCGAGCGATGGGGGTGATTTTTTGAGGGCAAGTTGTTTTTGGTTTTGAGGAATTTCTGGCAATTTTCCGGCGGGTGTGTCAAGGTGCATGGGGACATTTACCAAGAAAGGGCTTTCGGGGAAGGGAGGTGGGGCTTGCACTTGGTGGCAGCGGGGAGTTAAGGGTGAAGAAGGTAAGTCGAGAGCATCGGGGGAAGAAAGTGCGGGTTCGTTGGAGGTATGTGTTTGATTTTAGAGTTTTGAGTGCCGGGGCAAGAAGGTTGGGCGTAGCGGACTCGCTAGTATAAGTGAGGAGGAGAGGTGGATGAGATATATGACGGAGGTTGTTGTTTGAATTGGTAAGGTCTTTGAGATATTTGAGATGATGTAAATGTGCGGAGAAGATGGGTGATGGTGTGAAGGATGAGGTGGCGATGAAGAGTGATTAGGTGGAGGATTATTTGATGGTGGAGGTGAAGAGTGGATGATGAGAGCATCGTGGGGGGCATGTGTACGGGAGGTGTTATGTTTGTATGGAGGGTAAGAGCTAGTGAGTGGTCTTGTGATTGAGCTATTTGATTTGGTAAGGTCTTTGTTTGTGGGTGGTGGAGGGGAATAATGATTGTTTTGGTTTGAATGGGATGCGGCGAGTATGGGTGTTTGGTTCTTTGAGTATTAAGAGGATTTGTAGTTGGAGCTTGAGGAGGTTGTGGGTGTGAGGAGGTGTTGCGGGAGATGGAGAAGGGATTTGTTGTCCAGCGGGCTCGAAGTCCGTCACGTCAGCGGAGTTAGGAGGGGACCTTCAGCGATTGCGAAATCATCACAATCTTTCTGAATGTGACCCAACTTGCCGCAAAAATAGCAGAACTCCGGCAAACGTTCATACATAACGCCGATGATTTTATTGTTGTAGGAACGATCCAATTGTATCACACGGCGTAATGGTTTATTGATAGCAATATCAACTTTAATTCGAAGAAATTTGCCCAATTTGGTTTCCCACTCGTTCCGCAAATTGTTGAGACAGAAGACCAAGCGGAAGGCCATGAAGCTGTATCCAGAATGGACAAGAGGTGAATTCGGGATCTGTGGTAATGACATCAAGTGTAGCTTCACGGAGCAACAATAGATATTTATCGAAGAGCCATGGCGCGCCTCCAATAACTCGATTCTTGTCGGCCCGGCTTCCAAAGATAAATAGCATGATATTATCATGTAAGGGTTTGCATGTGAGGGAACCCTTCGTGTTCCAGATTCTCTTGAAAAGAGTGCTAATCTGCTCAGCACCGATGACACGGGGTGCTAATAATTTGCCCACGAGACTGAGAGTTGGATCGAACTGATCAGAAGTAATATCGTCCATGGGAATTGCAGTACATTCAAGCCGGAATATCCCTCGATAGTGTGAACAAAATCCACGAGTGCTTCCGGTTCGGGGCCTGCAAAAACCACAAAAAAGCAGAAAAAAAAACGATAAGGCAAAGAGGGAAAAAGAAAAAGACCAAGACAGATGGGATTTGGATTAAGAAGGAAAGCAACAGGGAAGGAGAGTTGCGGAGGGTCGATTCAATCATGGTAGGCGGCCATGAAGGAAAAGGCGTGGAAGAAAACGAAACGCTGAGAGAAGACTCCCAACGAGAGAAAACCCTAGGACTATATTTACGGATGTAAGTTGGTGTTAACCAAACAGCTACGCGTATTTGCATACCTGTTAAACTTAAGATTGGTGATGATATTTGTCTCTTTCTATGTCATTCTTGGGATATTCTTTAAAATTATTACAACATAACCAAGATTTATTGTCATTGTTTTGTGTCCAATAATGATGTTTCTGCTTGGCCTGCATGCCTACAATGACCCAATACAAAAACTTCGATATTTCCAAGATATTGATCATCACATTGTCTAATATAAATAAAGGTCCAATTTTACCTTCCAAAAACCGAATTAAAACTCATAATCAGCATTTAGTGCAAGCTTAATTAGCTAAGTTAGTGATTTGGGAAGAGAAAACAATGGCTAGCCCATCAGTATTAAAAACAGTCCTTTCTCTGAGGATTTTCACACTGCTAGCCCTGGCTGCTTCAGTTGTGCTTATGGGCCTCAACAATTTCAAGGATGATGATGGCTCCAAGACTAAATTCACTGATCTTATAGCTTACAGGTCTTCACACATTTCATTTTATTGCATTTTTCTTAATTTTGATTTTATCGATTCGACCATCATGATTTTTCGCATGTTTAAAATGTCCGAAGTTTACATATAAGAGCATGTCCAAAAGAATGTTCTATCTTCAATTTGGATCGAAAACCCTTTCCAACATTGCGCCATTTTAAAGATGTGATCGAGTGCTAAGCCATAAATGGTGTATACTTTGTATTGCTAAATTTTTTTAATTTTTTTTTTTTGTTTTAATTTAATGATTTTAGTATATTAAAATATGCAGTAAAATGAAATATTATGGAGTATTTATTTTTAGTACAAAATTTTTTGTTGGAGTAGTACACACTAATAAAATATGTAGGGATGGCAATGGCGGGGGCCAGGTGGTATGGGACATACCATCCCCGTCCCCATTCCCATTTCAAATACCATCCCCACCATTCCCGTTTTGGGCATCAGTACGGGGATGGGGATTCCCGTTCGAGGCAGGGTTGAGGATTCGGGGGTCCCGTTTTGTATTTTTAATAAAAAAATATTTTTTACTTAAAATAGTTAATAATTAAAATAGATAAAATATCATGAATCACTAGCTAATCTTATAATAACTCCACAATATAAAATACTTTAATAAATTGAGTTAAATACAACAATTTTGAAATACAAAATTTTGTAATTTTAAAAATTAAAAATCATTATAGTATAAAACACATAATTTTTAGGGTTTAATTTTATAATTTAATAAAATAAAAAATATAAACATAATTAATATTAATAATATATATGCATATATATAAATATATATATATATATATATATCGGTGAAGGGAGGACGGGGACGGGGAATCCCGTTTTATCTAATCGGGGCGGGGACGGGGACGGGGATGGGGCCGGGGGGATATAAATACCATCCCCGTCCCATCCCGTTTAAAAAACGGGAATCCCCAAGTGTCGGGATTCCCGTCCCAATTTATTCGGGTACCAACGGGATGGTTCCCGGGATTTTGCCATCCCTAAAAATATGGTACAAAACTGCTAAGGATGGTTTTAATGCACGGTATTCATTTTTATTTATGTTGATTAGTATATATGTTTGTTTTGCAGGTATGTAATTGCTAGCGGTGTAATTGGATTTTTGTACACACTGATTCAGATCCCATTTGCGATATACAACGTGATCAAAGAGAAGAGGTGGATACGCAATGGGTTTCTCCAAGAATTTGACTTCTATGGAGACAAGGTCCTAATTAATATCCTTTCTTGATAACTTCTTCTAATACAATTAATTTTCAGGGATATAAAATACTTTGTTTTATTTTATGGAAATATTTTGTTATTTTACAGGTGATGGCCTTCTTATTGGCAAGTGGAGTTGGTGTAGGATTTGGAGTGACATTTGAGCTAAAGAGAGCTTTTGATGAAGTGTTTAATGATAAAGCAAAGAAATTCTTAGACATGGGCAACATCTCAACTGGCCTTCTCCTTGTTGGATTTGTTTTCATGGCTCTGCTCACCATACTTTCATCCAACCGTCATTCTTCTTCCGCCAAAAATGGCTTCTTCAATTAAGAATTTCACATTTTTTATTAATTATTTAATATCTAGCTTGGTCTTCAAATAGACAATTCTTTTTACATTTTTTTTTCTGTATTCTACAAAAGTTGGCTAATAATTATGTGGTAAGTCCATTGTTCCTCAATTCCTGTGACATTTGCAATTAATTAATTAAATTGTCTTGGTGGTTAATTTGCTCTGTGTTTTCAACATATCATATCCATTTTTGCCTAAGCTTAAAACTATATATTGGAAGGGACTGAGTTTTAGTCAAACATAAAGCTCGTACACAATAATTTA
Source organism: Rehmannia glutinosa (assembly GCA_016081115.2). Lineage (NCBI taxonomy): Eukaryota > Viridiplantae > Streptophyta > Magnoliopsida > Lamiales > Orobanchaceae > Rehmannia > Rehmannia glutinosa. The sequence continues at coordinate 46,230,466 of CM071934.1, forward strand.
CAACTGCCCAGATCAAATAAATAATAGGTAATTTTAATTTGCCTCCCAAGCTATGCGAGTTTTTCTATATTGTCCACTTAACATTAAATTATTATATTTTACCTTATGAACTTTGCAAATTGTTGCACTTACCCTATAATTTCCAAATTTATCCCTCGTCTTTTATGGTTATTTTATTTTTTGATATCTGAAAATGGTATCATATTCTAGGTTTATTAATGAAATTTAAAATTATTTAATACTATTTGTATATTGAATCAAGATGAGGAGATTTTGAGAAAAAATTGATCCAAATAATTGCTCCAGACTACAGACAATCTACTAATAGTGAGGGGTAAATTTGGAAATTATAGGTTAAATTTGCAAAGTTCAGGAGGTAAAGTAGAACAATTCAAAGTTAAGTAAGCAAAGTAGAAAAACACGCATAGTTTGGGGCAAATTAAAATTACCTTAATAAATAAATAATCATTTCACAAATAGATTAGAATACAATTTTGCATTCCAAAAACAAATTGAAACAGGATCTATTTGGTCCCATGATTTCAAAGTCTGACCAGAGTTTGACAGTTAATAGCAGAACAATTAGAATGTCCATTTCTATCTTCAAAATGTTCAATCCTCACTTTTCATTTACTTTGTACCATAACAAGGGAACAATATTATGAATAAGGCAAATACAAGTACATAGCAGAAACACTACAAAGCTTGTGTCAATATTTTCAACTTGAGATAAGTGGATGACACACTGATGAATATGTTCACGTACAGTTATTTAAATTTTTGTTACAGCTAACAATTTATTTTTTAGACACAAATGTTCCAATAGGTAAAAGTTGAAAATTGGTTTTTAATCAATGGGTTTTGACCCATGTTTGACCAATTATTGAAGTGGGATTATTTATTTATTTCTGAAAATAAATATTGTAATCGTAATCTACACCGCCGGTAGATAAAATTAGCATTTTGAATTCTCAAAACCAATTTCGGGTGAATGAGAAATTAATACATAAAGTTAGTCACTTAAATGCCTTTTATATAAGGAATATAAAAGAGTGGGAATATGGAAAGCCATATCCCATAGGAAACATATTAAATGTTTGACTAGTTTATATAAAAGCTTCACAACTAATAATGAGTTATCAAGTGAGCTCCTTATGGTACACACTAGTGGACCAAGTCAATTTTGACTAGCCTTTGGCTAGCTCAAATAGCACCGAGGACGGCACCGTCCGAGCCCGAGCCGGTGCCGAGCTCGCGCACGTCGCACATAATCGCATTGGGCGCTTTAGAGACGCACTTTGCACTGGACAAGACTGTTCAGTGTCCAAAACTTACCGGCAATTGCTTGAAACTGAAAGGAGTACCACTCAACACTAGAAAGGCACAACAAAACCATTACAATAGTCAATTGAAAAAGTAATAAAAACAAATGTGTCATAATATATAGGTTGAGAAATCTGATTTATACAGTTTTTTTTTTTTTTTTGAGCTCGTGATTTATACAGTTAAATGACAATCAATACTTGAAACTGAAAGTGATGGATAGGAGGATTTCTGTGTTTGGAGTCGAGGTCCTGTGAAGAAAACCTTTTTTTGCTTTAATTGCAATTGTATCATATTTTCCATGGCGAAGAAAAAGTTTGGCCCAACAGAACACCCGATATCTACTATCCGAAATGTGCTGGAAATTTCTGTGTTGAGTTTCTCAGTAATGGCTTCTTTGATCATTCCCTTGGCAAAATCAGAAGCTTGTTTCTGTAAATTAGTGGACAGAAAACGTTAATGATACTAGCCGTTGATTGCATTAACTACAAGGATGCTACAATCGTGATTGTAATAATGGGCTCTCAAACTAATCTCAGCATTCCAATGTTTTAACTACACTACAGTTTTCCACATATATAATTTATTTCCACATGAAACTGGCAAAGATATAGCCATTTTGAGTTCAAATCATAAACTTTTTGCCCACATATGAACTCTATTTAGTCAAGGGGGGTGCACGGTCCGGTTCGGTCCGGATATTTAGAAATCTCCAGAACCGCCCCGAAGTTCGGAGATCCCAAAATTAAATCTCCAGAACCGAACCATAAAAAAAATATCCGTCCCGAAAGTTGATGCGGTTGATGCACGGAGATTCGGATTCTAATGGGACGGATGCAGGCAGTTCGGGATGGTTCGGACAAACGGAGATTCAAATATTTCACAAATAAAACGCATAAAAAAGGTGAAAAGAAAAATCAGGGTAAAAATCATTTAACGGTTATACTTTCAATCTTTTTTTAGTGCAATTTCAAAAATACATACTAAAACTATTAGTACTATACGAGTTTAACTTTTTGATAATTTTTATATTTAACTTATACATAAAAATTTAAGTGCTAATTTTTTTTTTATTGTAAATCTAATTTTTTCTTTCATGATATAGGCCACTATACAACATATTAGTTTTATATCAATTTAACTTTTAAATCGTTTTTGTCTAATTTATAGTCGAAAGTATTGATTTTTCGTTTTGGATTTTAACATAATATGTTTCAGATATTATGTTATTCATATTAGTAGTAAAAGTCTAGAATCTCAACGAATGACAAATTTAGTAGCCTTTATTACACAATAATATTCTATAATCTTAGCACATTTCCATGGGCTCTTGACTTATAAGGAAAAATATAATTGACTAATAACTTTGATAAACTAATATGAAACAAAAATCTATAATCGCAATGTCTTAATTTCTTGGATAGACGATTACTCTAGTTTATGTGTAATGTACTAATCATTTAAACTAATTTTAATTCAATTAATTTTCTTGATTAGAGGATGAGCTTAGTCATGATCCTTAATAAGTAAAATATCATCAAATTAAATATTTTCTACAAATCAAATATGATTTTATAATTTAATTTATATATTGGGTTCATTTAAATAAATTAATATGGCGTAACTATTAGTGAATTGAATATATATATATATATTGATAAAATATTGATAAAATATTGATATATTAATAAAATATTCCAAATTTTTAATTTGATAATTTTTAGTATTATATAGTATTGAATTTCAAATTAATGTTTAGTTAACTTAATATAAAAATATAAATAAGATAAAAATCTTATATATGTATATATAAAAACTATTTAAAAATCGGTCCTGGTTTTGGATATTAGGTTCGGTACGGTTCGGTATGGTTCTCGGTACGGATATTTGAAAAATCTCCAGAACGTTACCATGAAAATTTTCGGGACAGTTCGGTTCGTTGAAAGTCAAAAAGGCAACGGATATTTTTGGTTCGGATATTTTTTGGTTCGGGTATCGGTTCGGGTTCAGTGATCTCCAAGTCCCGTGCACACCCCTAATTTAGTCATCAGCTTTGACTAGCTTGGTAGAAAAAGGATTAATAAAGAATTCATGAGAGAAAGGGTTGTTGGATATGTATCTGCCTCAAGATAGTAGCAAATATTACAAGATAATAAACTACGGGAACGGGGTTAGAGATTACAAACCAAATCCAAAGATGCAAAAGAAAAATAAAGAGATAACACCGCTCGCAAACATTCTAGAATTTCAGATCTGAAGATTTTCGCTCAGGTTAATGTAAATCTCCCACTTAATGTCACCCAGAACAGATCCAGATACCAAAAAGCCCCTTTAACCTTAAGTCAGCAAAGAGCTCTCACCAAGAAATCCCTCAAGAACTCAGAATCACAATATCCTAATACACCCGAAATAGCCCCCTTAAGAAACCTCACTTCCACCTTAGATCCGTGCACTAAGATCGTGAAAGAATGTGGATCTACTCACCACAACTCATCAGCTCTCGTGTTTACATTCAGAAACTAGAGAGAGAAAGAGTGAGATTAGAGACAGAGAGAATGCAAAGATTCACACACACAAGAGAGAGAGAGAGAGAGAGAGAGAGAAAGAGAGAAAGTGTGTGTGTGTGTGTGCGTGGAAATCAGTTTTTAGAGAGAGAAATGAACCTCAGATCATGACTATGGTTTCGGGGTAGGTACAATAATATAGATGAGGTGGATGAAAGAGATGAGTTTAGACCAGACCAAGGAACAATATCAAAACTCACAAGATCCATTGAAAACACAAATAGGTGTCGTTGTCCGATTCATGGACCCGAGTAACTAATGGTTTGCGCTGACAAGGCTTTTGGGCGACGAGTCTAAAATGGGTGATGTAGCAACAGATGACGGGGGACAGATAAATCTTGGGCCACATATATCAACAATCACATATATCAACAATCTCCACATTGGCCCAAAATTCTGTTCGATAACATATGGAGCAAAAATTTACAATGTCATCATCGTCTTAAATGCCTACTATACACCAAGTAAGGTAGGATTTTTGGTAACAATAAGCACAAAGCAAATTACGACTTAACAGGTTAACAAGCACCAAGCAACAACAACTAGACTTCAACTAGCACAGAGCAAGTTTCTGTCCATTTTGGACTACAACTAACACGAAGCGACTTGTTGTCCAAATGAGAAAATTAAAATTGGCTAACTAATCACCAGTGTCAAAATTCAGAATTTAAAAAAAATTAAATTAGATAAGGGTAGACGCTTAATACCCATATCTGAAGGGTTGTATTCAGTTGCGACTTAATATTTTCAAGATTTACTAAACCTTTTGAAACAATATCTCTTATATAGTGAAAATGAACATTAATGCGTTTAGCTTATGTCGTGAAAAACATGATTTTTACACAACTGAATATCAGACTGACTACCTAAAAATACAATAACTTTTTCTTTCAAAAAACTAATTTTTGAAATCAAACCTTTTAACCTTAAGGCTTCTTTAAGGACCTCAGTGACAACAACATATTCAAACTCAGTGGTGGACCGAGCCACATATGTTGCCACTGTGATTTCCAACTACATGTGCTCTTCCATTGGTTAAGACTCTTTTGCCTTCATTAAATTGCTAATATCTTTATGGTCAAACATTGTACTTCGACTTCTTTAATGAAAATATTTCTTGGACTTAGTGGAACAGAACTTATCCAGTTGACTTAAGCCTTCAGCTGCTTTACCCTACTTGACTGATTATTGAGTCTTCTGAGTTGTAAGTCTTCTACTGGCATTCTTCTGCTTTGACTTGGCTGTTGTAACTCTGTTGAGCGTCTTTCTGAAACTCGATACTCAGCTGAAAGTCTGTTGAATCATTATTACCCAGCTAAGAGTCTTCTGAAACACCTTCAACATGTGTTTTGAGCATTTACTTGGCTGTTTTGAGTCAGTCTAAGTCCAATCTATTACATAAATACAAATTACATAAAAATTAGGGTGCCGACTACCTAATACATAGTTTTCTAAGCATCGCCAAAATCTACACAATAAATTTTCTAATATTTTTTATTAATGAAATTAACACAATTAACTAAGTGATTCTTTAATTGACCAACTATGTAGTTTGTTTTTCCTTGAGTACATATATATCCTAAGAGGGGAGAGGGTGGTGGGAATCGAATACACCGTTGAACTACTATTCGATTTCTAAGAAATAATATATCTTACAAAGAAGTTTTTCAGAATTTGAAGTGAACGATTTATATGACACTGTTCTAAATTCTAGATTTCTTTTTTAGTATTTCTAATTAGTATTTTGAATTTTCTATAAGTATCACAAACGAATTTGCGATCAAAAAAGTTTTCTTTTGACAAATCCCGTGAAATACATAAGTGTTGTTCTAGTTAACTAAATATACATCAAAAAAAAGTTTTTGAATATTTTTGAAATATTACCTATGTACTTACATAATTTTAATATATACATGTATACACACACACACATATATATATATATATATATGAGTGTGTGTATATATATATATATATGAAAATTTTAATTTGAATGTATGTGTTGAGGAAAAATGATATTTAATAATTAAATATATAATTTGATTTATATATTAATTTAATATTAACTGTCCAATGGGCTATTAATGGAATAACCCGACCCAAAGGAGTCCGGGGCTAGCCATAGGCTGATTTCTCCTACGTGGCTCAAAAGGTCCACTACTTAGGTATAAAAAAGGTCCCTCATCTTCATTTGTAAGTGATCTGACTCATAATTACTCCTACACATTTAATTCAGTATTCGTTTACTGTCTTATTCTCTCTCGATCACTGTGTTGACTTGAGCGTCGGAGGGGCCTGACTGGAGAAGTTCCGTGTGTGCAGGCAAGTTCACGTCTGAAGAACTCTCAGCTCCTGGAGAAGAAGACTTGAAGACTTCCTCCTTGGGAGAATGACTTTATCATAAACCTTAGCTTTGGAATGATCTGCCCTAAAAAGCAGCATCATTTTGGCACCGTTTGCGGGACGAGGCTAAGCAGCATTGGTGGACATTGGCAGCTCCATGGACATATTATCATATAGCGCGTTTCATCGACTAGGATTTGAAGATTCATCTCTAACCGAAGTCACTATCGCACTCCAGGACCTCAGTCAGTAGAATACCCCCATCCTCGAGTAGGTGACGTTTCCCCTCTCATTGGGAAGCTAACCATGTTGGGTCCCGAAGATGGTGAGATTTGCAGTGGTTAACGCCCCCTTGCAGTTTAATGTGATCCTCGCTCGCCTATCCTTGAATGCATTGAAAGCCGTTGCTTCCATCTACAACCAGAAGTTGAAATTCCCCACTCCGGAGGGGATTGAAGAAGAACGTAGAGACAGGAGTTTAGCCCAGGAGTGCCATCACACCACTTGGAAAGAGGAGCCCCAAGCTTGGGGTTGGAACTTTGGAATGACCTAATTACTCCAATGGAAGTGGGCCTCCTCCAAGAAGAAGAAAACTCCAACGCCCACAAGCTGAAGGAGGAACCCAAACTTGAGGCAGTGGAGCAGATCAAACTAGTGGTCTTGGACCCAACTGACTAGGCGAAAGTCGTGCAACTTGGGACTGAGCTAGAGCCTGACGTGGAGCAAATAATCATTGAAATCCTCAGGAGGAATGGGCAAGTGTTTTCCTTGGAGATGAAAGACTTACAAGGAATTCCCTCGGAAGTATCACTGCATCGGCTAAGGGTAGACCCAACATTCAAATCGGTGAAGCATAAGAGAAGAGCATTTGGGCTTGCAAGAAGCAAAACAATAAAGGAAGAAGTGAGCAAGTTGCTCGAAGCAAAGTACATCAAACCCGCGCAGTATACTAAATGACTGGCTAATGTTGTGCTCGTCCCTAAGCCCAATGGAAAATGGATAATGTGCATTTATTTCACAGGCTTGATCAAGGCTTGTCCGAAGGATCTGTTCCCGCTCCTCGGGGTTGACCAGCTAGTAGACACAACCTCGGGATGCGAAATCCTTAGTTTTTTGGATGCCTTTCTAGGGTACAATCAAATACAACTGGCAAAGGAGGATCAGGAGAAGACCAGCTTCGTAACTGAACAGGGGATCTATTGCTACAAAGGCCATGTCCTTTGGCATAAAGAATGCAGGCATAACTTATCAAAGACTAGTCAACTGCATTTTCGAAGATCATATAGGTCGGAACATGGAAGTCTATATTTACGATATGCTTGTGAGAAGTACTCGGGGGCACATCACGCTGCAGAGTGCAGACTTAGAAAAATGCTTCAATTTATTGAAGACCTAAGGAGTGAAGTTGAACCCCGAGAAATGTACCTCACATGGGGGAAAATTTTTGGAGCAAGGAATCGAGTCCAACCCTGAGAAAATCAGTGTCATCCTAAGCATTCCAAAGCCTGCCAATGCGAAAGATGCGCAGAAGTTAACTAGCTATATAGCTGCTTTGAGCTGCTTTATCTCCAAGTCCGCCGATAAGGGCTTGTCGTTTTTTAAGTTCCTATGCGCGAAGAAGAAATTTGAGATGACTGAAAATGTTAACAAGAAATCAATGGCTTGAAGGCATACCTAGCCTCACCTCCGATTCTGACAAAGCCGAGAGAAGGGGAGACTTTATATCTAACCTGTCAATATCTGAAGAAGCCCTCAGTGGTGTTTTAGTTCGGGAGGAGAAGCGAGATCACCATCTGATATACTATATCAGCAAAGTCCTCTTGGATGCAAAAACTTGTTATACTCACACAGAGAAGATGGCACTAGCCCTGGTTACTTGTGCCCGGAAACTCAGGCCATACTTTCAATCGCATTCTATTGTAGTCTTAACCAATCACCTTCTGAAGCAAGTGCTCACTAATCTCCCCGTCTCAGGAAGAATGGTGAAATGGTAGTAGAACTCAGCGAACATGGAATTGAATTTCAACTGAGACCCACCATCAAAGACCCAATTTTTAGTCGATTATCTTGTGGAGATCCACAGAATAGAGACAGATAATCCACCCGTAGAATGGACTGAACGTAGATGGTTCCTCTGTTGCTTTGGGAAGTGGAGCTGGAATTCTGTTGGAGAGTCCACAGGGAGACCAACTCGAGTATGCAGTAAAGTTTGAATTCCCCGCCTCCAACAATGAGACGAAGTATGGAGCCTTAGTGATAGGAGGAAAATTGGCCTTCACTTCTGGGGCCAAGAGGATTACAGCCTTCACCGACTCTCAACTCGTAGCCAGCCAAGTAGATGGGGCTTACGAGGCCAGAGAAGAAAAGATGACCAAGTACCTCAGTGCAGTCAAGGAGTTAATGAACAAATTTGAGAAGTTCGTGGTAACACAAATTCCACGCGGGGAATACACAAAAATGGACCAACTTGCTTGTCTGGCCAGCTCTATGGCTGCCAATGATAGTAGATCCATCACACTCCTAGTAGCTAGCCATCTGGAACTGGAGAAATCTAATGTTGATGAGCTTAATACCATACAACAAACCCCTTCATGTAAGGATGAGATCATTTAATATTTGGAACTCAGAACCATCGTCGTCTCCTCCGTGGACGCCCGAAGACTGAGGAACAAAGCTTCTCACTTTATGATGATAGATGGAGAGCAGTATAAGAAAGGTTTCTCCTAACCATATCGAAAGTGCTTGGCTCCCAAAGAATCGCACTATGTACTTAAAGAAATTCATGAAGGAAGTTGTGGCAACCATTTGGGCTGAAAGGCGCTAGCCATGAAGACCGTAAGACAAGGCTAGTTTTAGCCCACTCTCTTGAAGGATGCCGAGACATTGGTGTGACATTGCCACCCATGATAAGAGCATGCAACAATAACGCATGTACCCACTGGGCACTGCAGCAGTTACAGAGTCCTTGCCCCATCGTGCAGTGGGGGAAGGACATAGTTGAACATTTCCCATTAGCTATGGCCCAGAAGAAATTCCTGATTGTAGCGGTCGACTACTTCACTAAATGGGTTGAGGCAAAGCCACTCGCGAACATATCAGAGAAGGAGGTTATCAACTTCCTCTAGAAGAATATTATCTGTCGGTTCGGGATACCCCAAGCATTGGTGTCCGATAATGGAACTCAGTTCCAAGGAGCTAAGTTAAAACAATGGTGCTAGGAGAAAAAGATCAAGCAGCTCTTTACATCAGTAGGGAACCCCAGAGCGAATGGACAGGCAGAAATGACTAACCCCACCATACTCCACCATATAAAAACCAAACTAGGAGCAACTAAGAGGAATTGAGCAGAAGAACTTCCCGTCATGTTATGGGCTTATCAAACGACACCCCGGACAACCATGGGCGAATATCCATTCAATCTGGCCTACGAAATCGAAGCAGTCATCACTGCGGAAATAGGCAAACAAAGCCTAAGGGTGACGAGTTATTCTCAAGAACAAAATGACAGCAACATGGGGATCAACTTGGACTTGATCAAGTGGCTCAGAGATAAGACCTTCGCCAGATCTGAAATTTACAAGAGGAGGGTGGCCTGAGCTTATAATTCTCGAGTACGCCCCCAAACTAGTCAAGTAGGAGGTCTCATATTAGGGAAAGTCGAAGTCTCCGGACCAGTCGGAAAATTGGACCCTAATTGGGAAGGGTCGTACAAGGTGATTGAACTAGTAAAGCCATGAGCCTACAAACTGCAACATCTAGATGGCAAGAATGTTCCCCGCACATGGAATATCGACAACCTACGAAAATATTATCACTGAGGAATTTTCTGCCCAAGCGTTAAGCGATTTTATTTCCGTTTCACTCTATTTCTGCCCATAGGGCGTAAAACTTTGTCATTCTCAAACAATGAATAAATCTACTTCCACGTTTCTACTCTGATTTTTTGAATGCAGTTAATATCTATATATGGCCACGGTCAATGACCATTTGGGAGCTCTCCTCGGCAAACCCTATCCATCCGGCTAAGGCCCTGGATGGGAGAGGCCTCCTCACGGGGGTCTACATAAATAACCTCCTCTGTCTAACACCCTGGAGGGGAAGACCTCACCCAGCTAATACCCTTTCTGGCTAAGACCCCGAATGGGAGGGGCCTCTTCAAGGGGGTCCTAGTAATTAACCTCATCCAATTAAGACCCTAGGGTGGGAAGACCTCTTCTAGCTAAGACCCCGGATGGGAGAGGCCTCCTCATGAGGGGTCCTAGTAAATTTGTCCTCTAACGTTTGCATGTGTGCATGCAAGTTCCCATCTGAAGAACTTGCAGCTCCCGTCGGAGGGTCCTCCCTTCTATTGATTCTATATTACTAGGCTGCGAGTCTTCCAAAACGCCTTCAGCAAATCTTTTCAGCATTTACTTGGTTATTTTGATTCAGTCTAAATCATGTATATTACATAAATGGAAATTACATAAAACTTGGGGTGCAGACATCCTAATACATAGGTTTCTAAGCATCACCAAAATTTATACAATAAATTTCCTAATAATTTTTATTAATGAAATTAGCACAATTAACTAAGTGATTCTTTAATTGAAAAATTAATGTAGTTGTTTTTCCTTGAGTACATATATATCCTGACAGGGGAGAGGGTGGTGGGAATCAAATCTTCCACTGAACTACTATTCGATTTCCAACAAATAATGTAGCTTTCAAAGAAATTTTTCAGAATCTGAATTGAACAATTTATATGACACTATTCTAAATTAAAGATTACTTTTTAGTATTTATAATTAGTATTTTTGGATCTATTATAAGTATCACAAACGAATTTGCGACCGAAAAATTTATCTTTTGACAAATCCCGTGAAACACATAGGTGTGTTCTAGTTTACCAAATATACACAAAAAACGCCTTGAATATTTTGGAAATATTGCCTATGTACTTAGGGGTGTTCACAATTTGGTTAACCGACCAAACCAAACCGAAATCGAAAAGTCAATTTGAACCGAAACCAAACCGCAAATTCAGTTCAGTTTTCGGTTTGCCAATTTTTTAAATGTTGGTTTTTGGTTTTATGGTTCGATTAACCAAACCGAACCAAAAGCTGAAATACTTTTTTTTTTAATTTTATAATATCCTAAGTTGCTATTGTTTGAAATAGCAATTCTTTTAGAATGAAATAGATATATTTTGAAATAGCAACTTTAATCATTTTCAACAAATACTGAAGAATCAATCTCTCAACTCTTATGTCCCTTTGAACTCTTCTTTCTCTCTTATGTTCGCGTACAACAGTCGGTTTTAATCAGACAGAGGCGCGTGGTGTCACCGTTCCAGTAGGCATCTTTGGTCCAGCACTTGCACGGTTCACCAACAATTATTAATTTTGGTTTGGTTTTTGGTTAATGATTTTGGCCAACCGAATTATCGGTTCGGTTTAGTTTGGACGAATGAACACCCCTATATGTAATTACATAATTTTAATATATATATGTACACACATATATATGTATGAGTTTGTATATATATGACAAATAAAATTCAAATGCATGTGTTGGGAGCAAAAACAATATTTAATTATTAAATATATAATTGAGTTTATATGTTAATTTAATATTAATTGCCCAATGCACTATTAATGGAATAACCTGACCCAAAGGAGTCCGGGACTGGCCCGTAGGCCGATTTCTCCTACGCAGCCCACAAGGCCCACTACTCAGGTATAAAAAGGTCCCTCCTCTTCATTTGTAAGTGATCTGACTCATAATTACTCCTACACATTTAATTCAATATTTGTTTACCGTCTTATTCTCCCTCGATCACTGTGTTAACTTGAGCGTTGGAGGGGCCTCCTTAGGACAATCCCAGGGCCCTCTAATATTTGCATGTGTACAACAAGTTCCCGTCTGAAGAACTTCTAGCTCGCGAAGAAGAAGACTTGAAGACATCCCCTTGAGAAGAAGTACTTTATCAGAAACCTTAGCATTAGACTGATGTGCCCTAAAAAGCCGCACCAATATCTAATTTTGATATACTAATCGTTAATTACTTAATGTAGTGTTGTCCTATTAACGAGAGCGTCTTCGCATATTTTAAAATTTTAATTAGATATGTGATCTATTAGATAGTGTAATTGATTTCTTCTCTAGTCGGGATTTCAGAACCCGACTAGACTTTAATATTTCTTTTTTTTATTTATTGAACCTTGAGTCAAGATTTAATATCCCAATTGACTTCTAATAAAAAAATGCTATCAGTTGGGATTTGAATACTCGACTCAACTATAGTCGGTGTTTCAAATTCATATCAACCTTAAATTGTTAAATACCCACAAAGTCAGCATATTTGTGTAAATCTTATTGGCATTCATAACACTCTGTCAAAAAGGCCCAAAATATTGTAGTTGTGGGGTAAAAATGTAATTTTCTTTTTTTTTAATATTTAAATGGATTATTGTTGTTATTATTATTGGACTTACATGAATTAATATGCAAGTCAGCCCATTAAAAGAGCCTTAACAAGCCCACATAGCCTTAACAAGCTCATTAAGCCTTAACAGGTCCACGTAGCATGGTCGGCCCATGTCCCAGGTATAAATAGCCCCCTCCTTAATTAATCTTTCATTAAATACATTTTCTACTATTAATTAGCTCTTGTGCTCTGGATTATTTCCTACACTTTGCTCACTTAAGCATCGGGGGCCCTCCCCGGGTTAACATCGGGGCCCTTTTAATCATGTTTGTGCGTTGTAGGTTGGTTCCCCCCCTCTAGGAGTAATCATCGAATGGAATCGGATCTCTCAACTCGGAAAATATCAATTTGGAGTGAGATATAAGTATTTTTGCAGCATCATTATGGCGTCGTCTGTGGAAATTCGGCTGAAACACAAGAATGCAAACATGATCCCAAGGATGGACACTAGCTCCCGGAATGTGGAAGCTAGAGCACAAGCTGTAGTACCTCTGCATCATGCCCCGCCGGTGGACAACAATCAAGACTTCGCGAGAGGAGTAGGCAAGAATGATAACCCTGGACTAGGGAAGGACCCAACAGAGGAAGGAGGAGCGGCGACGAGGAATGCCCCACGTCGTGAGATCACCATTCAAGTAGGGGAGTCAAGAGCTCCTCAAGTTAGCCAAGCCAATTCCCGAGCGATAACTATGATAAGAAGAAGTCCCTTCAGCCTAAGCGTACTAGCGGATCCTCTCCCTTCAAGAATAAAGACTCCCAATCTCCCGGAGTACGATGGAATGGGAGATCCACAAGAACAATTGGACAAGTTTTACGCCAAGGCCGACTTATACGACATGACGGCAACCTATTGCAAGATTTTCAGGACTACTATAACTAAACGAGCTCTCTTTTAGTTCAAGTAACTCCTGATTGGATCTATTGATGGGATGGACAAGCTCACCAATAGCTTCATGCATCAATTCTCCATCAATAGAAAGTGCCCGAAGACCATTTCCCATCTTTTGCATATCAAGCATAAGGAGGAAGAACCTCTGAGAAGCTATATGGAGCGCTTCGTGGAAGGGGTCAATGAGGTAGCCAATGTGCAACATGAAACCCTATCAGGAATTTTGCAACAGAACCTCCACCAATGAAGATTTAAGGAGTCCATAAGCGGGCAAACCCCCACCCTATTTGGAACAGATACTTGATCGGGCTGAGAATCATATTCGAGTGGAAAAGCCACCAAGCCTGATGTAAGCCAACAAAGAAAGGCAAGAGAAGAAGAAAAACCAAGTCCTGAGAGGGACAACTTTAAGGAGTCGAGCAGAAGGAAATTCAAACATAAATACACTCCATTGAATACACCTCTGGTTGAAGTCATGTGCGCGATCCAAAGGCAAGGAATCATAGAGCCTCCCAGAGAGATGTTGCACAACCCCGAACGAGCTCATTTCGATCAATATTGCCGCTTCCATTAAGATAAAGGGCACGCTATGGAAAAATATTTCCAACTGAAAAGTGAAATCGAGAATTTGATCCAAAGAGGCTACCTAAAAAACTTCGTGGATAAGCGCAAATTGTTCAGGGATCCTGGACAGCAGGAGAAGGATTCACTTCCACTCCCGTGTTGACAGGAGCAGCGCCTAGAGAAGAGGCGAGACACAAATATTGCGGAGTGATTAATGTGATTTCGGGGGAATCGGAAGTAGAAGGCCGCAGCCAAGTCCAGAAATAAGGGGAATTCGAACTCCTCTACTCTCTGGCCTTCAGTGTGCCTAGACCCCCTCTGGGGGCCTCAATATTTCATTCACGCTTTCCTTATTTAGTATCTTTTAAGATGCCAGAACACTTAGTTTATTTGTCCGGCTCGCGAGCCGAGTATCTACGCATTTCTCTTTTTTAAGAGTCAAATTATGAATAAAAGTTCGCGCTTTCTATCCAAATATGTGTAACACATTTATATGGATGATGATTAACCACTTATGAGCAGGGACCCCCCCCGAAGCTAATTAGCAAACATTCGAGTCACAAGGACACCGAGGATAGCCCCTAGTGAGGTATCATTGCTTATCTGGGGCCCTCATCAATGCCCCTAGTGAGGTAGCATTGTGCTATCTAGGGTTTCTCGACGATAGCCCTAAGTGAGGTAGCATTGTGCTATCTGGGGCTCCTCATCAGTGGCCCTAGTGAGGTAACATTGTGCTAGAATTGCACTATCTGGGGCCCCTCATCAAAACCCCTGGTGAGGATAGCCCTTTGTGAGGTAGCATTGCTATATCCGGGGCTCCCAAGGATATCCCATATTGAGGTAGCATTGCGCTATCTGGGGCCCCTCAATAAGGCCCTCAAAGAGAAATCGACACTACCCAAAGCCCTTGGGTAATGCCCTTAGAGAAATAATATTTTGTTATTCGGGGCCCCCTATCGAGTAAATTACTAAAATCCAGTATGTAACCAAAATGCAAAGGAAAAAAGATCAAACAATATCTGAAAGTAACCAGCTCATCCCAAAGGGAGTATAATATTCCAAAAGACAAAGAAAGTAAACACAAGTTAGAACTCATCTCCCGGATTATGAACTAACAAATATGACATGCAAATTATTGATGAGATAATCTACAAGAAATAAGCATTTGAATTCATGTATATTTTAAACGTATCAAAATCCTCCAAACTTAAACCATTGCTTGTCCTCGAGCAAACTAAGAAAAGTAATCTCAAGGGGTACAAAGAACACACAAGAACACTATAAACATTTAATCGAATTTAACTCCATATCTAAGTAAACCATGCAATTCATTATCAAGAAATCATGAATCACAAGTTTGGCATAATCAATACTCTTTTGAGTACTTGACATCGCGACTCACAAGTAATAGTGTATCACTAAACTCTCAAAGTAATTGGGACATGTATACATTTAAATCAATTCAATGAATGTAGAACTACCATAGGCTAGCAAATCGTCTAACATCTCTACCACTTTAATATGCACAATTAAGAATAAAAAAGGACTTTTCATTTGGTTGTTATGTAGGCTCTTTGGTAAGGGTAGGAAATATTTGGATAAAGTGACTTGACTTGAGCAAATAGAACTTAAGCATATAAACTTTCAATTCACCAACCCAATTTCATCATAAAGCTCATTCTTGCAAATTATTTTCTTTTTCAACTCAACTCCCCCCTTTTTCTCCTTTTTCATTCTTAGGCCTATTTGCCTTCTTTTCTTCTTCTTTTTTTCTTTGGCCTTATGCTCTCAATTTTTCACAATTTCAAGAATTTTCTTTTCTTTTCTATTCTTTGTTTTTCTTGCTTGATTTGTTTTATTCAAAATTTTGCTTTCTGTTTCGAGCTACATTATTCTTTCATTTACCTAATCACTGATCATCGCTCTTTCTTTTGCCACTCATTCTTTCTCAATACTTCACCCCATCTCCCCCAAACTATTCTTCTTGTATAAGCTCAAGTTTTGGGATAAAAAATAATTTTTAAGTTTAAAAGCTCAAAATGTGGCTGACAATAAAAAGTTTAGGCTAAAAGTGACTAACTAGAGAATCATGAGTTCATAGATAGGCTTTTTAGGTTAAGTAGGGTAAAACAAAGATGACCTTAAATCATTTTCGAAAATTGCACACACACACGTGGCTTCAATGAAGACACCAAAGAAAGTTCTAGAGTTCTAACATCATGAATGACACACTCAAGAAAAAATAAGACTGCATAATATAAAAACAGTTAAAGGCTCAAAAGCTCACAACTTATTTTTCGCATAATGCTCAAATACTCAATTTTCTCAATCAATGCCAAACATGCAAAAGACATCTTCTCAACAATTCATCACACAAATCACCAAATACTTCTTTCCATGAAACCAAGTGCTCATAGTAAAATTATACGGAAACTTTTTGTACTATTTTTTTCGAATTTCTAATCCTAACTCACAAAAGCAATAAACGTGCTAAAACAAAATAAAAATCGAATTTATTTTTAAAAAAAATTATTCAAATTTTGTATGCTTCTACATGCAACCTAAATGCAATGCAAATATGCAACCGTGCTTCATCACACATTCTTGATAATCCCCCTAAACTTAATTCATGCTTCGCCTCGAACATATGAGAAAATTATTAAAGGAAAGAAGAATGCGTAAAAAGTACTTACTAAGCTCAATGTGGTGGAGGATAGTGTCCTTGACCACTATGTCATTGCTCTATTCTTTTCAATTGTTCAATTACTTTCACTCGAAAGTCTTCAAAATATTCATATGATTTTGCACTTTCAGTATGAAACAATACTTCGTGCTCCATTGGATGAGTCTCGCTTGTGCCCAAGAATGAACAACGAATGTGGCCCAGAGGAGATTTACGTTCCGGAAAATCAGGGAGTTCGTTCGTCAAATCTGTACATGAAGAAGCAGTTCGCACGACCAGGTCGTGTGCATCCTAGAGCACATGTCCGTACATGAGAAAGCAGTTCGCACGACTGGGTCGTGTGCATCCACATGCCCATGTGCTCCACTGTGTGCATCTGTCATGTATTTTTTTTAATAACCCGGAGTATGTCGTGACGCCTCCTACACAACAACTCACAAAACAAACAAATCTAATAATTAAGTTAGTAAAAATAAAAAAATCAAACAAACAAAGGCGATTAAAAATTTGTGCTTCAACTAAGATTGAACTACTTATTACTATATCTAAGTTAAATCTTTCAATCCCTGGAAACAACGATAAAAACATGATAGTGAAAATCTTTTCACTAAACTTCAAGAGTATAGTGCAACTTATAGAATAATGGAGAGCAAGAGCAGATTCCTCAGGGATTGAATACGAAACACTCAGGCTACAATAACATCGTATTCTAATTTTATTCAAGCGGCCGAAAATCACAAGTTTTATCTATTCTAAATCCTAAATTAACAAGTTAAAATAAAATATGTAAATTTGTAGAAGCCCTAACTCCAAAAGTCTTTTCAACAAATACGAAAGCGACCCTAGGCACATAATCACAACATGCTTCTTCAATATTAAATCCAATTGATGTTTATCAAAATCAAATTATATGTGTCTATGGGTTCAATATCTATATTTGTTTATTCCTCATCCCGAAGCAAATAAACAATAGATTAATACCAATTGCTAGCATCCATACTCAACAATTAATATTAACTCCCAAAAGATCTTTGAATTGGAGTACTTCCCACAAATAATTATAAGTCTCCTGACTCTATACTCATTTAAGTCTGAATTCGATTTTCGTTTGTTAGAACTCATCTCCTGAACTATGAACTAACAAATATGACATGCAAATTATTGATCACATAACCAATAATAAATAAGCATTCGAATTCATGTAATATAACACATAAATCAATTAAGAAAACAATCAATATAGATTTAACATGAATCTATAGTTTTGATTATGCCCTAGGATCAGAATGATTAGCCCAACATATTTGATTACAAATTCATAGACAAAGTTGAAATCATATAATTTGACATCGTTTAAGTACAAACAAGATATCTAAACTAAGAAAGAAAAACCTTTGTGCTTCCGTAGATGCGAAAGGCCTTGTAGTGCTATTCGTAGATTTGCCCTCCTCCTTCATAAGACTATAGATTTGTGTAATCCTAGTGTATTTTGATGTATTTCCAGATGTAATGACTCGTTATTTTGTGCAGGTCATGGTCCCCTTTATATAGGTGCTCTGAGAGATCACTCGTAGAGTTTTGACAGGATTAGGACATAAAATCAGCCGTAGGACCATTCACACGGTCATGTGGACTGTTCACACGAGCAGACTATGCGATTGGTTTTTGTCTCTGAAAATACCTAAAATATTTCACACGGTCGTGTGACTTGTTAAAATTGTGAATTTTCTCCTGGGGTATTCATGAAGGTTGTAGTCCTTTCTTTTAACTTTCCATATCCACTTGAATCAGCTCAATATCAACTTTGTAGAGAAAGTTATGGCCAAACCTAAACCATGCCAGTGCTGAAAACTATTAGCGCATTTGGACCTTTTTAAAAGTAATTCCCTTTTGTTCGACCATCCATGCTTATTTCCTTCGCATCTTTGCTCGTACCTTGGCTCCTGACATATCCTTTGGAACGTGCTCTCTTTTTGTCCAATTTAGCTCTATTTTCTATAAGAATACACAAAGATACACAGTATCACGCCCAACAAAGGAAACTAACCAAAAGACACTAAATATACATGCAAATGTATCAAATACGTATCAATAGGCGGAAGAAAGACATGACAAAGTCACTAAACTACGAGTGAAGCTCAAGACTCGGCGTCTCCATCATCTTGATGGACATATTCCCTGATGGCATCATCCGGGATATCACTTAAAGCTCTAATCTCACCATCCTCCTCATTAGAAATGTTAGGGTCGAGCAATGCAATGATCTCCCTGGAATCCTTCCTACTCTCGAGGAGTACCCTCTGGCTATGGCGGATCCCTTGTACAAAGTAGGAGGAGGACTAATCTAAGATGGCATCGCAATAATTGGGGAAGCCTTGTAGGCCTCAGCAGCAAAAGTTTGCTCCGAGTTAATCAATTGAACTCCACGAGAAGATTTTGGGAGCTTTGTGATCATCCCGATCATCTGCCTTGAAGCTAACACTTTTCTTCCCAAGGTCCGCCACTTGCTTTTTCTGATCCCTCAACTCTGTATTCTGATGGCGAACTTCCTCCTCCAATAACTTGCCCTTACGATGGGTAGCAACAGTAGCATTGATCAGTTACGATAAAAACGCCAAAAACATAAGTAAATGGGAGAAAGAAATGAATATGTGAGGAGATAAAGGAAAAAAGAGAGGGGCATACCCTCACCGCATCTCCACAAGCGAAAACCTCCAAATCCTCAAAGAATAGAGGCTCCAAACGAGTCTGGTCAACATCGATGATCACACTCCTACTACGGTGTAGACCTACAGTAGGGTCGGAAAGGTCCCAATAGGATTGTGTGCCATCCGAACCAAAAATACAATGGCCAAACAAACCATTGACGGGATCCAACTCGGAGGATCCATCTGAAGGTCCCCCGCGGGGCCTCTTCCCACTAGAGGGAGCCAGAGGTGATCTTGAGGAGGCATCCACCCCAGAACGATCATTAGCCCGGGACTCAGAAAATCTCTTCCCGCCAGACTTGCACTATGGGGTTGCCCGTTTCTCCTCCTGATGGGCCAAAGCTCGACTTGATCCCTTCTCAGCATAGGAGGGATCCCCCTTCTTCCTACAGGTGTATGATAGCAACTCTGTGGGGCTGAAGATGTCCCCTCCTGTCAAGAAAATAGAAAACAATATTAATACATATATGAGGAATACGAAGAATCTACAAAAATATTAATAATAACCAAATACCCAATATACCCTGAACATCAAACTAGTGGACAGATCCGGGGAGGCAAGAGGAGCAGAACTCCAACTCCAGGAGAGGCCCCAATGAGCCCCCTTAATATGGAAAAATTCGGATTTCCATGTGCCCTGCAAAGAGGGAATCCCCTCAAAAAACTTACAATGAGCCTGGGGAAAGAAATGAAGGAAACCTTTCTCCGGGCCCTTTCTCATGAAGAACAATGAATGAAAATCATCAACACCAACGGGAAGCCTAAATTCCTTCATAGCAAGCCGATATCCCTCCACAAAGGCATCAGAATTAGGAGTAATCTGACCCACGCAAAGACCAACTAACCTCAATATCTCAACATGAAATGGATCTGGAGGAAGGGTGAAGCCATTGGTCAAACATGTAAGATAGATAGTGAAACACCCGTTGGGAGGATGAGCAAGTCTCTGGTCGGAAGCAGGAGCAATCAACATTACATCAAGAGATAAATTGAGACACTTCCTCAAAATCCTAAGGCACCAAGAGCCTACGGAACTCCCCAACACAGTTGGGTCCATAACCGATTACCTAGAAGAGGTGTATGTTTACTTCTAGCCTTGGGAGTCTCATCATCTTCCAAACCCATACTAGGTTCTTCTTCAACACATTCAACATCGGGAAAAATCTCAACAAACCCCGGACATGGATGTTTTTATCCTTTGGAACCATAACGGAACATAATCCATCTTTGAAGGAGGCTAGCCTTAAGCATCACTGTCGGAAGGACTCAAAGACCCCGAATGCTCAGGATGTCGAGGCCACAAAGCTCGTAAAGTCATCAAAGACTTCTCGCCATGGCGGAGACTTTCACGCCATTTTCTCACGGGCAACGCAACGCGATTCGCAACAAGTTCCAGCTGGAACATGGACATTGCTCGAATTGGGACAGAGGGACACGCCTGATCGCGTGCCACGGGGGCCTCTCGACTAGGGAGCCCTACGCTCAAACGAAGAGGGTTGGGTGCACCCGCCGTGCACCGAGGAGGGCTCTCCAATGGGAAGCCCCCATTCTCAGACAAAGAAGACCGAGCGCGCCCACCCACGTGCCCACCCAGGGTGGCGCTCTCAACTGGTGAAGGACTGGCGTGCCCGCTGCGCACTGGGGGGGGCTCTCAACCGGAGGCATCCCCTGGGAACTCCTCTCCCAGGGCTTCTTCTCTACTTCTCCCTCTTGGAGCCTCCCTCAACTTCACTCTCAATTTTTTCTCCATGGAATCCCAAGCACTCCAAGGGTCCTCCAACTCCCTAAGGGCTTAAAGACTCTTCCTACTTCCCCAGTACTTTCCCTCTCTCCAAGGGGAATATCAAAACAAGAGAAAGAATAAAAAACAAAAGTAAAAGTGCTAAGGGAGAGAAAATTTATATCTTGAAGATATTTTCCAAAATCACCCTTAAAGCATGAAATTGCAAGAATGAAGGATATATTCCTTGCATAAAAAAAACCAACCGAAAGGAGAATACACGCACAAGCTTTCTACCAGCTCCACGAATCGCATCTAAAAAGCAGGGGGCTTATGTTGTGGGGTGGGTGAAAATGTAATTCCCCTTTTCATGTTTAAATGCATTATTGTTGTTATTTTTGAGCTTACAAGAATTAATATGCCAGTCGACCCAATAAAAGAGTCATAACAGGCCCACATAGCCTTAACAGGCTCATTAAGCCTTAACAGGCCCACGTAGCCTAAACAGGTCCATGTCCCAGGTATAAATATTTCCCTCCTTAATTAATCTTTCATTAAGTATATTTTCGACTGCTAATTAGCTCTTGTGCACTGCATTATTTCCTATGACTTAAGCATCACACGGGATTTCCCGGGATAACCTGGGGCCCTTTTAATCATGTTTGCGTGTTGCAGGCCGGTTCCCCTCTCTTGGAGCAATCAGCGAATCGGACTCGGATCCCTCAACCCATAACATCTCAATTTGGAGTGAGCTGTAACTATTTTGCAGGATCAATTATCTAACGAAATTACATGGCTAAAGATGACGAGGTATATGATGCATAGTCCTTCACTTAACTTTTATTGAATTTTAATTCTTGAGAGTGGTTATCATCTACGTCACAAGTCAATAGGATTTAAGAGCACCATAGTTGTCTAATTGTCTTAGTGAAACTCGTAACCTCAAGGTAAATTAAAAATGAGAGATAATAATTGTGTTAGACTACTATTAGCTAGGCCTAAATT
Organism: Rehmannia glutinosa; assembly: GCA_016081115.2. NCBI lineage: Eukaryota > Viridiplantae > Streptophyta > Magnoliopsida > Lamiales > Orobanchaceae > Rehmannia > Rehmannia glutinosa. The sequence goes on from CM071934.1 coordinate 46,252,734, forward strand.
TTAAAAGTGTTTCGTACCTTAACTAGGTGGTAAGTTATAAATTTTTATGATCTTTTGGATAAAATTATTATCTGGTGTTGCGTATCTAATTCACAGAGAATTACATTACATACAGAGAAAAACGGATCGGCAACAAAATTTAGAAATGAAATCGAGGTCCACTTCATATGGATCTAACAAATATCAATGTTTTAGGGGGGAAATTACACAAAATACCCTCATTTTGGCCCAAATCCCAGTACTACTTACATATCCCATTTCTACCTTTTTCATTACGTTTTTACGCTTTTTTTTCACTTTTACCCTAAAATACGCTCTACATCCTTTTTGTGTCTAATCTATCATTTTTCTCTCTCTGTCTCTTCATCTCGACGTCTGAATTTCCGCATTGCATGTCCGCCCTTTTTGATGTGCTTGCTATGTGATCCTCGCAACTTCTTCATTAGCTTCTCTTAATCCTCTCTAGAAACCGTCTGTGGATACTACTACGTTTGAAACTATTTTTTGTGTGATTTTTGGTTTCGTATTTATACCATGGCTCCCAATAACCTTTTATACTTCGACTGAAAATGGAGAAGAAAGCTGATGCTAGTTCAAGAGCTTTGAGAAGCGTTTCGAAATCTGAAGCCCTAGTTCCTTCATCGTCTAAAAAGAGGAAGATGAAACCTGGTGATGATGTTGAAAAACAAGTTGTTAAGGTAAAATCACCTAAAAAGAAGGTTGTTGGTTATAGAGACTAGGGTTGCAATCGAACCGAACCGAGCCAAACTTTTGAGTGTTTGAGTTTGGTTTGTTTATAATCGAGTCGAACTCGAGCCTAAATTTATCGAACATGTTGATGGCTCACGAACTTTTTCGAGCCTTATCGAACCTAAACGAGCTTAGTAAATATTAATTAAAAATTAAAATATCTTCAATTTATTATAAAAAATAAAATTATTTATATTTAAAATTCATAATATATTTATTAAAACTTATAATTTTATTCAAAAAATAATTTTATTGAAATATTTTTATATTATCTTAAGTAAAAATATGAAAAATTAAAATTAAAATCAAATTATTAGTTTAATTTATACGAGTTTACTATCGAGCCTATTTACGAACTTACTAACGAGCTTGTTCATGAGCTAACGAACCAAATATCTATAAGTTTGAGTTTGGTTCGTTTATTTTAACGAGCTTTATTAAAAGAACTCGAACGAGCTTTTATCGAATCGAGCTCCGAATAGCTCACGAGCTGCTTGGTTCATTTGCAGCCCTAATAGAGGCGTGGATGTTGCTGAGGTATATTATTTTCTCCTTTATATTACTGGATCTATTTTTGTTATTTAATGTTCTATGGTTTTTTTTTGGTTTCTGTGTTGTTTATATTGTGTTTCTATGCTATTGATATGTTGTTTTTATTACTTTTCAAATTTTTCTGTACAAGATGCGTTGTTTATTTTTTGTTTCGTTGTTGTTTCTTTGTTGTTTCTAGGGTTATGAGTATATGATTGATCTGGAAGACCTGTATACTGCTAGTATAAACACTGGTTTTTCTTTTGAAGTGATTAAAAATTTGAAGGACAAGTTATCCCAGCCGCAGTTGGATGCGTTTAGGTGTACTTATTTCGGTTATTTTCTGGACATGCATGAAGTTAATTTCAAAAATCAACTTGTGCATTCGTTGTTGAAGAGACAAGTTGTCCATTCGTGGAAGAATGAGATACTAGTGTTTGTTTGTGGAAAAATTTTGAGATTTGGTGTTTGGGAGTTTGCCCTGGTCACGGGGTTGAAGTGTGTTGGGGACAGGGCCTCTGTTCATGGGGATGGTATTACTTCTGAGTTCTTCTAGAAGTATTTTGTTGGCACAATGAAATTCACTAGGCAGTCAATCGAGGAGTGTTTTAGATTACAAATATGGGGGGATAATGATGATGATGCCATGAAGATGGCGTTGTTGTACTTTTTGCATTTTTTCCTCTTTTCTTCTACTGGGACTTCTGTGAATATGGTTTTTTTTATTTACTTGATAGTGAATCTTTTAACAAATATCCCTAGGGAAGGGATTTGTTTGACCTGACAATCATAGAACTAAGGGAACAAGTGGTCCACGGGAAGCAGTCTCAGGATGAGGATTTGAAGACTGCTGCTAAACGCACTAAATTTTACAGAATTAAAGGCTTCCCTCTGGCCTTCCAGATATGGTTCTATGAATGTTCTTCATAGGTGAACAATAAAATTTGCAATCATATTGGGCAGAGTATCCCTCGTATTCTGAATTGGGGTTGTCCATTGTCTGGGAGAGATAATAATTCGAGGTCTGATGATCTCGATATGATGATTTTCAACCGTTTCGCGGAACAGGTAATACATTATTTTTTTATTTTTTTGTTTCTCTTTTGTTTCGCTTTTGTTTCATAACTGTTTATATGTTGTTTCTAACAATTTTTCTTTGTTTGTTTTCCTTATGTTTTAGTTGAAGTTGATGAATATTTGGCCATCAGATGAAGAGAGGTTGTAGTTGGATATTGCAACATGTTTTGATGAGTCCAAGTATTCATTTGATTCTGTTGATGGGGACTTTGTCATTGGTAATTTGAAGAGGAAGAAGTCGGATGTTGAGTTGGGATCGAACTACACGTTGGATGACGTTGTTCGGAAGCAGGATAAATTGTCCAAGGAGATGAAGGTTTTCAAGAACTCCTTTAACAAAATCTTGGAAGAGCAGTTTAAAACTATTCTCTCTGAGTTGTCTGCCATTAAGGGAAAACTTCAGGTATCCTTATATTTTTTTGTCCCCCCTGTGGTTCATTATTTTTTTGCCTTTTTTGCTTGCTTCTTTTGATTTATAATATTTTTATTTTTGCTTTTTAGGCTGGTGATGGGTTGGATGAAGCTGATAAGGTTGTCGGAGATCAATATAATAAAATATCGTCAGCGTCCGCTTCAGAGTCTGAAAACGAGTCAATGGGAGTGGATGATCAACATGTTAAAACTCATGTTGTATCATTTTCTAAGGAGGTAGTTGACCCTGCTGGTTTGGAAAGTACTGAGCGAACCAGTAGTCCCCTGGCTGGTGGAACAATCAGAGGCTGTTGAAGGTGGCAATATTGGTGGTGATGTTGGGGTTGAGTATGTGGTTCAAGGGATTGTTAATGATGGTGACGGAATTCCTGTTGGTGGTGAAGTTGATTTGTCATTGGATAAAGGGGTTGGTAATGATGGTGAGGGACTTGCTGTCAGTGGTCTGATGGAATTTGCATAAAATGTTGAGAATGTTCTGTTTGATTCAAGTAAGGTTTCAGAAGAGGTTGGTGTTGAATCTCAGGGCCTGAATGTTCATGTTGAACATGGTTTCATTGGGTCTCAAAACTTTTATGATCTCACCCAATCTCAATTAGATTCTATTGAACGCTACAAGTCAAGTTGTTGCGGGAATGGTTTGTTTCTAATAATGCCTCTAGTTTGTTTTGACATTGAATTGTCATTTATATTTTGTTTATAACATTTTGTATCCTATTTGTATTGTAGGCTGGTGTCAAGGGGTCTGATGCATCACCTGTTCCTCAATCCCCTGTTACTAAGAGGGTTTCAAAACCCTCTGTTGCTGTGAGAACTCCTTTCACCACCGGCGATGTGAGTGGGAAAGTAGTTGGGGGATTTCAAATGGGGGACATTGATTTGGAATCAACTCCTCAAGAGAAAGATGTGACCTTGGATGCTTCCATGAAGTAGTGTTGGTTAAAGGAAGGTTCCCATTGGATGATAGCCTTGGTGAAGGTTATGACGGTCTAGATGAATTTAATGATGGTCTGAGTAAGTGGCGTTCGGAAGGGTTTGTTTCGTAAGGGTAAGATTTTTTATTCTGTTTTGCAACGATTTTGAAATATTATTGTATTTTTTTCACTTAGTTATGTTTAAGCCAAAACGTTATTCCGAAGAAGATGACAAGATTGATCCCTCGTTAAAGCTGAGTGTATGCGAGGTGAAGCAGAAATCATGGTTTCATAACATGTATTATGTTGATGAGTATTTGTCTTCTTCGGTAAGTTACAATTTTTTATGTTGCTGTTTTTCTATTTTTGTTTCTGTGTTCTTACTCTTTGTTTGCTTCTTTTTCATCATATGGACGTGTTGTTCTATTACATACGCAAGAAGTATATGTACGGGCATAGTGGTGTGAGATTTACTACCGCGGACCTGATCTTTGATAGATGCATGCAAAGTATCTACGGCCGGTTCACCCTTGTCAACAAGAGGAAGAAGAAAAATTTCGACACTTCCATGATTAACTTGAATTCTTGTGTGGTTGACTATATTATGGGTTTTGATATAGGTTGTTGAAAGCCATGGTCTGAGGTTGATCATATCTTGTTTCCCATTCATTGTGTTGACATAGGACACTGGGTCCTTGGGAGGTTGAGTATTTAAGAGAGATTATTTATCCGTACAATTCACTGTGGACTTTGAACTCTGTAAAAATAGCTAGGAAAGCTATTGAAAGCTATAGCGTGTTGTTGCCTCGTTTCTTTCCATGTTAGCATTTTACAAAGATCGCCAGGACATTGCTCTTGGTTTTGGCCCTTACTTTGCTGACATTAATTCTCCATTCAAGATTGTTGTTGTTAGGGATATTCATGTTCAACTGAAAAAGTAATATTCTTGTTTGTATCCTATTTATTTCTATTTTAATTTTTGTGTGTTTTTAAATTATGTTTTTAACCTCTTCCCTTTTTTATAGCAATTGCGGAGTATTTGTAGCTTGCTATGCAGAGTATTTTATCTCTGGGAAGCAAATGTCAGAGGAAGACTTCGACATTGAAAGAGAACGGATGAGGTATACTCACTTGCTATACAATCACGCAAGGAGCAGAATGGAGACAGAGACGACAGTGATATTTAAATCAACCCCCACTTCCTAGTGATGCTAGAAAATTGTTGTTAAAGAATAATTCTTTTTCATATTTGTTTATGGTCACATGGAACAATATGCTTTACTTATATTTTAATAGTTTGTTAGTACGGTTATTTGGTATATGTCTATATTTTTAGTTAGTTTTTTTAGGATTTTGAAGTATGTATGAGACAGAATCTGAATCATTCTGAGGTTGTGTGGAACAATATGTATGATTTTGTTTTGACATTCATAAGTGCTTGGAAGGTTTTAGTTTTCTAGTTTTTGTATGCTTGGTTTTTGTGTTTTACAAGAAGAGTTTCAGCCAATAAACAACCGTGCAACAATATCGAAAACAAATTGTGTTCTGTTACATTGTACTAATCTGTCTAGCTTGACATGTATGTAAGCAATTGGAATATAGTGTTATTAAATGTATCTTGTTTTTGGTTGATTCGTACTTGTCTGTCTATTGTGTCCATGCTGCCCACATCTTCCGCATTTATTTTTGAAAATTTTCTCCCAAGCTGCCTTGTGTCTTCTTTTCTTTGGCCTTCCAGATTTGGCCTTGCCTTCCGGTGGAAAAGTCTACATTGTTTTAATTTCAGGTGTCAGGATCCAAGTATTTTCAAGTGGAATTGGATACACTATTTCCGAATAAGTCGCTTCCATTGTTCCATTCATGTAGTATGTCGAGCAGTACTGGTACGGATCTTCATTCAATTCTTTTAGTACTGCTATAGCATGTGGACAAGGAATTTCATCCATTTGAAACTTGTTGCATCTGCAAGTCCTTTTCTCAAGGTCCACAACACATATTTTCTCTGATTCTGTGACTTTAAAGAGAAAATCATTTGATCTTTTCACCTAAAAACAGAAATGAAACATGTGAGAAACAATTTTGAAACAAGATGCATGTTTCAGATTTGTAGTAAATTACTCTTAAATTTAGAGAAATGGTGTAGTTTTTCCCCATATACTCTTCAGTTGTTTTTGTCATTCTTGTAAATGTTGGTCTTGCTTCGTTTCGATGCCTACATGTCCAATCTTGAACTAACGATCTCACGTACTCAAGAAATGTTGTTACAGGTAGGTGTCTTCTTACTACAGTTGCTGCATTCAATGACTATGCAATATTGGATGTCACAAGAAAGTATATTTTGTTGCGACAGTGTAGTCGTGTCCATTTCTCGTATCCAATGACGGACAAGTAAGGTATGATTTTGTTGTTCATTTTGTCAAGTGCAGACATTTGTTTTTCAAATTCGTCATTCGTGTAGGCTTTTGCTGCTGCTATGAATGACTCCCTTATTTCGTTGTTTTTCTTTTTGAAGTTTGCCTTCAAATTGTTTAGGAGATGATACATGCACAGTCCATAGGATACTTTAGGTTACACCTGATTATTAAAATAATGTTTTTTTTTAAGAATGTTTGTGACTGAAATTATTTTTGAAACCTATATGTGAAACATTAAAGAAACATATTTGAAACATCTATCAAACATCACCTCAGGAAATATTTTACAATATATACCTTATTTATTGTTGCTTCTATGTTGATATGTCTGTCTGAGACTATGTACATGCCTTCCCTAAGACCAAAGTTTGTCTGATCATTGTGAAAAAACATACCCAAGATCTATCATTTTCAGAATCCACTATTACAAAAGCCAATGGGAAAATGCTCCCATTCCCATCCTGCTTACATGTAGACAACAAAGTCCCCCCGTAACTTGCTTTCAGGAATGTACCATCAACAACAACCACTGGCCTACAGTGTTTCCATCCCTTTATTGATGCATTTATAGCCATGAACAAGAAGAAGAATGTGTTATCCTCTTTTCTTACTATTTCAGTAATCGATCCGGGGTTTGTTTTCTCCAACATGTAAAGATAAGCTGGTAATTTCTGATAAGATTCATCCAGCCTCCCCCTTATTATTTTGATTGTTTTCTCTTTTGATCTTCGAGCCTTTCTGTGGTCGAGACTTATTCCATGCTCATCCCTCATGTCTCTTATTATATATGTTGGTGTGTACACTGTTTTGATGTTGTTGAGGTACTTTGATTTGATAATGTCTCCAATCATTTTTGCAATAGCTTATCTACTATCATTCATTCTCTTATCGAGTGGACCAGTATGGTTGCTCTCGTATTTTCTTACTATGAACTTTGTTGTCCTTGTTCTTGATGATGCTTTCAAATGCCAATTGCAATTTTCATCCAGACACTTTATGTGGTATTGTTTGTTGCACGATTTATTGACGTTATATTGGAAGTGATTTTTCAATACAAAACAGCTGATATGTTTTATCAATTCTTCCTTGTTGTTGTAGACATTTCCTATTGGATTAGTTCTTCACAATTGATAGGTTCTTGGATTTGCATTGTTTCTTGGACTACATTTTTGCTGATTAGGTTTGCATAGTCGATGTAGTCAATGAGATTTTGGCCCATGTTTTCCATTGTTGAGCTCTCTAGTGATAGGCTGCTTGTTCCGTCCATTGCATTTTGTTGTGTTGTTTCTTGTAAGCTTGTCTCTTTTGATTTCAAGAGTAATTGGTTTTCTGAATTGACTACTAGGTCTATGCACAAAGGAAACTTCATCCAATCTTCCTCTTTGCTTTTTACTTCCAAATAGAACTTCAGGTTGAAGTCATTTTCAATCTTTAATGGTGGCAGAGATTCTCTCAGTTTGTACTTAATCTGCATTCTTTCCTCATCTTTGCTGACTTGTATTTGTTGTTCTAAAATTTCATGTAGGGTGCTGAATGTGCAATCCATGGAATCAGGATCCCAGTTATCTCGAAGTTGATATAATCCTTGTTCTCTGCCCATTCTCCCTTATGGTATACTACTGCTGGAATTTTATCCATGGTACTGTAGAATTCAATGAAATTATCCTATTTGAAACATGAAAGAAACATCATTGAAACACATATGAAACAATTCCCCTTATACAGGGGAAGCAATATGCTTCCCATGCAGAATAGAAACACTTTTTCAACAACAGTGAAATAACTTTAAAACAATTATCTAAATGATTGCATACAGTTATTTGAGATCCAGACAATTGAATGTGTAGATTTTCATGACAATCAATTTTTTAGAATTTTGTATTAAGTTTCGAATAAGATAAGCATTTTATAATATTGAAACATTCATTTTGATCAAATTATCTATTCGCAAATTCGTGGTACAATCTCAATTTCATCTATGGATTTGGTCAAATGAGACCACTCTCCCTAGGTGAGACAGTGTGGACTCATCTTACCCATTGATCTTAAAAAATGAAGGGATGTGATTAATTCAGTTTTTTTTTTATTTTTTCCTGATTTTCGCTGATTTTAAGGGTAAGGTTGTAATTTTGTAATTCAAATTAATGGTCCCAGCAGTTTTTCTGGTATGTTATTTTTGAAACTGTTTTTATGGGGTGAGATTGAAACTGTCGGATTTAGTGGCATAATTTAAGGAAGCGGTTTTCTTTCCTTTTTTTATTTTACAGTATAGTTAGGGCTCTTCTACTGCTTAATTAGCTATTAAATAATGCATATTTAGTTTTTTTGCTGGCACTATTTTACGAAAACAAAACATAATTGAATATAACGTACTGCATATTTAATTATACTACACTGCATAATTAGTTTCAATATAATGCATAGTTAGTTATGAAAATGGGATGTTACTTTTGGAAATTATGAAAATGGGATGTTACATAGTGTACTGCATATTTAGTTATTACAAGCTACATAGATGGTTTCTATATAATGCATAGTTAGTTGATTTTGCTGCATAGTTTATGACGCATTGCATAGTTGAGAATATGCACAGTGTTTTTAATTTTTAACACTGTATAAATACCTTCTAGATAATGTATAGTTAGTTAATGTTTGATGCATGTTTTCAAATATGTAATATCTTATAGTAACTTATGCAGTGTTACTTCACAATTTTTTTTTCTTTGTAAAATGTGCAGAAATCATTAATGGCGTATTTTTTCATCGTTGTTTTTTCATTTGGAACAGAAATCGCATCTTCTTCACTGTTTTTTTCACAATTCGAGTTCTTCACAATTTTTTTCCTCTGCGTTAATAGGGAAATTGAGAGGGAGAGAGGGAGAGAGAGAGAGAGAGAGAGAGAGACGTGAGTGCGAGAGAGAGAAAGAGAGAGAGAGAGAGAGAGAGAGAGAGAGAGAGAGAGAGAGAGACGTGAGATTGAGAGATGGATAAGAGAGAAAGAGATTTGATTCCATTTTTGTAACTACCTTGTTATGTTATTTTACCCGATTACCCTTATGTTGATTAAATTAATGTTTTAATACAATTTTTATCCATTAAATCACGCTCATTGGTTAATAGTAGGGGATGGTTGAGATTAGTCCATTGTGTTTCACCTAGAGACATGGTCTTTCTTGATCCTCCCCATATATATATATATATATATATATATATATATATATATACATAGGGATCGAATCTTGTGTGGAAGCCTCTTATCGTGTGGCAGTGTGGATTGATCCCATCCATCCACGCCTTTTATTCAAATGTCTAGATTGCTTTTAAAAATAACTGATTTATCAATTAATTAATAGGTGGAAAAGGCATAATAGTAACTAGCAAAATGTCATAAATCACGCCCCTATAATCAAGGGATTGATTAATATCACGTTTCCATAACTGAAATTATGAACCATTTTAATAGCTGAACTGTACACCATTTAATAACTGATTGTACACCATTTTATATCTAACAGTGCATCAATGTATAACTAATTATACATCATCTAAAGGAACTATAAAGACAAAATGGTGTAACCATCTTCCTATTTAATAACTTAATTGTGCACCATTTTATATCTAATAGTGTATCATTGTATAACTAATTGTACATCATCAAAAAATTCTATAAAGACAAAATGGTGTAACCACCTTCCCATAATGACGCCCTACAATCATGGATGTCATAAAGATCACGTTTCCACAACTGAATTATGCACCATTTTAATAGTTGAACTGTGCACCATTTAATAACTGACTGTGCACCAATTTATATCTAACAGTGCATCATTGTATAACTAATTGTACATCATCTAAAGGAACTATAAAGACAAAATGGTGTAACCACCTTCCCATAATGACGCCCTACAATCATCGATGTCATAAAGATCACGTTTCCATAACTGAATTATGCACCATTTTAATAGTCCCAATCTCCCGGAGTACGATGGAATGGGAGATCCACAAGAAAAATTGGACAAGTTTCATGCCAAGGTCGACTTATACGACATGACGGCAACCTATTGCAAGATTTTTAGGACTACTATAACTAAACGAGCTCTATTTTGGTTCAACCAACTCCTGATTGGATCTATTAACGGGATGGACAAGCTCACCAACAGCTTCATGCATCAATTCTCCATCAATAGAAAGTGCCCGAAGACCATTTCCCATCTTTTCCATATCAAGCATAAGGAGGAAGAACCTCTGAGAAGCTATATGGAGCTCTTCGTGGAAGGGGTCAATGAGGTAGCCAATGTGCAACATGAAACCCTATCGGGGATTTTGCAACAGAACCTCCACCAATGAAGATTTAAGGAGTCCATAGCGGGAAAACCCCCACCCTATTTGGAACAGATACTTGACCAGGCCGAGAAGCATATTCGAGTGGAAGAAGCCACCAAGCCTGATGTAGGCCAACAAAGAAAGGCAAGAGAAGAAGAAAAAACCAAGTTCTGAGAGGGACAACTTTAAGGAGTCGAGCAGAAGGAAATTCAAACATAAATACACTTCATTGAATACACCTCTGGTTGAAGTCATGTACGTGATCCAAAGGCAAGGAATCATAGAGCCTCCTAGAGAGATGTTGGACAACCCCGAACGAGCTCAATCCAATCAATATTGCCACTTCCATTAAGATAAAGGACACGCTATGGAAAAATATTTCCAACTGAAAAGTGAAATCGAGAATTTGATCCAAAGAGGTACCTAAAAAACTTCGTGGATAAGCGTAAATTGTGCAAAGATCCTGTACAGCAGGAGCAGGATTCACTTCCACTTCCACATTGACAGGAGCAGCGCCTAGAGAAGAGGCGAGACACAAATATTGCGGGAGTGATTAATGTGATTTTGGGGGAATCGGAAGCAGAAGGCCGCAGCCAAGTCCAGAAATAAGGGGAATTCGAACTCCTCTACTCTCTGGCCTTCAGTGTTCTTAGACCCCCTCTGGGGGCCTCAATATTTCATTCACGCTTTCTTATTTAGTGTCTTTTAAGATGCCAGAACACTTAGTTTATTTTTCCGACTCGCGAGCAGAGTATCTACGCATTTCTCTTTTTTAAGACAATCAAATTATGAATAAAAGTTCGCGCTTTCTATCCAAATATGTGTAACACATTTATATGGATGATGATTAACCACTTATGAGCAGAGACCCCCCGAAGCTAATTAGCAAACATTCGACTCACAAGGACACTGAGGATAGCCCCTAGTGAGGTAGCATTGCGCTATCTGGGGCCCCTCATCAATGCCCGTAGTGAGGTATCATTGTGCTATCCAGGGTTTCTCGAGGATAACCCTAAGTGAGGTAGCATTGTGCTATATGGGGCTCCTCATCAATGCCCCTAGTGAGGTAACATTGTGCTAGCATTGCACTATCTGGGGCCCCTCATCAAAACCCCTAGTGAGGTAGCATTACGCTATTCGGGGCCCCTCATCAAAGCCCTTTGTGAGTTAGCATTGCACTATCCGAGGCCCCTCCTTAATGCCGCTAGTGAGGTAGCATTGCGTTATTCGGGGCTCCCAAGAATATCCCCTAATGAGGTAGCATTGCGCTATCTGGGGCCCTTCAATAAGGCCCTCAAAGAGGAATCGACACTACCCAAGGCCCTTGGGTAATGCCCTTAGAGAAATAATACTTTGTTATTTGGGGCCCCCTATTGAGTAAAATACTAAAATCCAGCATGTAACCAAAATGCAAAGGAAAAAAGATCAAACAATATCTGAAGTAACCAGCTCATCCCAAAGGGAGTATAATATTCCAAAAGACAAAGAAAGTAAACACAAGTTTAAGCGTTCAAAAGCATGCCCTAAATAAATGGGGCGAATCATACCACGCATTAAACAAGTAGGTGATCGTTGAAAATCTTTTCACTAAACTGCAAGTGTACAGTGTAGCTTATAGAATAATGGCGAGCGTGGTCGTATTTCTCAGGGATTGGATATGAAACACTTAAGCTATAATAACATCGTATTCCAATTTTATTGAAGCGGCCAAAAATCACAAGTTTTATATAATCTAAATCCTGAATTAACAAGTAAAAACAAAATATATAAATTTCTAGAAGCCCTAACTCCACAAGTCTTTTCAACAAATACAAAAGAAAATTTAGGCACATAATCTCAACATGCTTCTTCAATATTAAATCCAATTAATGTTTATCAAAATCAATTTATATGTTTTTATGGGTTCAATTCCTATATTTGTTTATTTCCCCTCCCGAAGTAAATAAACAATAGATGAATACCAATTGTTAGCATTCCTACTCAACGATTAATATTAACTCCCAAAAGATCTTTGAATTGAAGTACTCCCCACAAACAGTTATAAGCCTCCCGACTCTATACCGATTTATGTCTAAATTCAATTTTTGTTTGTTAGAACTCATCTCTCGGATTATGAACTAACAAATATGACATGCAAATTATTGATGAGATAATCAACAAGAAATAAGACTTTTGAATTAATGTAATAAAACACATAAATCAATTAAGAAAACAATCAATATAGATTTAATATGAATGCACAGTTTTGATTATGCCCTAGGATCGGATGATTAGCCCTACATATTTGACAACAAATCCATAGACAAAGTTGAAATCAAATAGTTTGACATCGTTTAAGTACAAACAAGAGATCTAAACTAAGAAAAAAAAACCTTTGTGCTTCTGTAGGTACGAAAGGCCTTGTGGTGCTCTTCGTAGATTTGCCCTCCTCTCTCAGAAAACTATAGATTTGTGTAACCCTAGTGTATTTGGATGTATTTTCAGATGTAATGACTCGTTCTTTCATGCAGGCCTTGGTCCCCTTTATATAGGTGCTCTGAGAGATCAATGGTAGAGTTTTGACGGGATTATGACACAAAATCAGCCGTAGGACCATTCACACGGTCGTGTGACTGTTCACAGGAGCAGACCGTGTGATTAGTTTTTGTCTCTGAAAATCGCTGAGACATTTCACACGGTCATGTGACTTGTACAACATGTGAATTTTCTCCTGGGTCATCATTAAAGGTGTAGCCCTTTCTCTTATGTTTCTATGGCTACTTGAATCTGCTCAATATCAATTTTGTAGAGAAAGTTATGACCAAAATACTAAACCTTTCCAGTGTTGAAAACTGTTAGCGCGTTTGGACCTTTTTAAAAGTAAGCCCTTTTGTTCGACCGTCCATGCTTATTTTCTTCACATCTCTGCTCATACCTTGGCTCTTGACATATCCTTTGGAACATGCTATCTCATTTTGTCCAATTTAGCTCTATTTCTGTAAGAATACACAAAGATAAACAATATCATGCCCAACAAAGGAAACCAACCAAAACACACTAAATATACATGCAAATATATCAAATATGTATCATTTTAAGCCCTTAAATGCATGTATATTTTGAACGTATCAAATTCCTCCAAACTTAAACCATTGCTTGTCCTCAAGCAAACTAAAAAAGTAATCTCAAGGGGTACAAAGAACACACAAGAACACTATAAACATTTAATCTCATTCAACTCCATATCTAAGTAAACCATGCAATTCATTATCAAGAAATCATGAATCACAAGTTTGGCATAATCAATACTCTTTTGAGTACTTGACATCGCGACTCACAAGTAATAGTGTATCAGTAAACTCTCAAAGTAATTGGGACGTGTATACACTTAAATCAATTCAATGAATGTAGAACTACCACAGGCTAGCAAATCGTCTAACATCTCTACCACTTTAATATGCACAATTAAGAATAAAAAAGGACTTTTCATTTTGTTGTTATGTAGACTATTTGGTAAGGTTAGGAAATATTTTGATAAAGTGACTTGACTTGAGCAAATAGAACTTAAGTATATAGACTTTCAATTCACCAACCCAATTTCATCATAAAGCTCATTCTTGCAAATTATTTTCTTTTTCAACTCAACTCCCCCCTTTTTCTCCTTTTTCATTCTTAGGCCTCTTTGCCTTATTTTCTCCTTCTTTTTTTCTTTGGCCTTAAGCTCTCAATTTTTCACAATTTCTAGAATTTTCTTTTCTTTTCTATTCTTTTTTTTTTCTTGCTTGATTTTTCTTATTCAAAATTTTGCTTTTTTTTTCGAGCTACATTATTCTTTCATTTACCTAATCACTGATCATCCCTCTTTCTTTTGCCACTCATTCTTTCTCAATACTTCACCCCATCTCCCTCAAACTATTCATCTTGTATAAGCTCAAGTTTTGGGATAAAAAATAATTTTTAAGTTTAAAAGCTCAAAATGTGGTTGACAATAAAAACTTTAGGCTCAAAGTGGCTAACTAGGGAATCATGAGTTCATAGATAGGCTTTTTAGGTTAAGTAGGGTAAAACAAAGATGGCCTTAAATCATTTTCGAAAATTGCACACACACACATGGCTTCAATGAAGATACCAAAGAAAGTTCTAGAGTTCTAACATCATGAATGACACACTCAAGAAAAAATAAGACTGCATAATATAAAAACAGTTAAAGGCTCAAAAGCTCACAACTTATTTTTCGCATGATGATCAAATACTCAATTTTCTCAATCAATGCCAAACATGCAAAAGACATCTTCTCAACAATTCATCACACAAATCACCAAATACTTCTTTTCATGAAACCAAGTGCTCATAGTAAAATTATACGGAAACTTTTTGTACTGTTTTTTTTGAATTTCTAATCCTAACTCACACAAAAGCAATAAACGTGCTAAAGCAATAAACGTGCTAAAACAAAATAAAAATCGAATTTATTTTTAAAAAACATTATGCAAATTTTGTATGCTTCTACACGCAACCTAAATGCAATGCAAATATGCAACTGTGCTTAATCACGCATTCTTGACAATCCCCCTAAACTTAAATCATGCTTCGCCTCGAACATATGAGAAAATTATCAAAAGAAAGAGGAATGCGTAAAAAGTACTTACTAAGCTCAATGTGGTGGAGGAGGTGGAGGATATTGTCCTTGACCACTATGTCATTGCTCCATTCTTTTCAATTGTTCAATTACTTTCACTCGAAAGTCTTCAAAATATTCATATGATTTTTCACTTTTAGTATGAAACAATTCGTCCTCCATTGGATGAGTCTTGCTTGTGCCCAAGAATGCAAAACGAATGTGGCCCGGGAGAGATTTACGTTCCAAAAATCAGGGAGTTCGTCCGTCAAATATGTACATGAGGAAGCAGTTCGCACGACCAGGTCGTGTGCGTCCTAGAGCACATGTCCGTACATGAGGAAGCAGTTCGCACGACTGGGTCGTGTGCATCCACATGCCCATGTGCTCCACTGTGTGCATCTGTCATATCGTTTTTTAATAACCTGGAGTATGTCGTGACGCCTCCTACACAACAACTCACAAAACAAACAAAGATAATAATTAAGTTAGTAAAAATAAAAAATTAAACAAACAAAGGCGATTAAAAATTTGTGCTTCAACTAAGATTGAACTACTTATTACTATATCTAAGTTAAATCTTTCAATCCCTGGCAACGACGACAAAACTTGATAGTGAAAATATTTTCACTAAACTTCAAGAGTACAATGCAGCTTATAGAATAATGGAGAGCAAGAGCGTATTCCTCAGGGATTGAATACGAAACACTTAAGCTACAATAACATCGTATTCCAATTTTATTGAAGCGGCCGAAAATCACAAGTTTTATCTATTCTAAATCCTAAATTAACAAGTAAAAATAAAATATGTAAATTTGTAGAAGCCCTAACTCCAAAAGTCTTTTCAACAAATACGAAAGTGACCCTAGGCACATAATCACAACATGCTTCTTCATTATTAAATTCAATTAATGTTTATCAAAATCAATTTATATGTGTCTATGGGTTCAATATCTATATTTGTTTATTCCCTATCCCGAAGCAAATAAACAATAGATTAATACCAATTGCTAGCATCCCTACTCAACAATTAATATTAACACCCAAAAGATCTTTGAATTGAAGTACTTCCCACAAATCATTATAAGCCCCCTGACTCTATACCCATATAAGTCTGAATTCGATTTTCGTTTGTTAGAACTCGTCTCCTGAACTATGAACTAACAAATATGACATGCAAATTATTGATCACATAATCAACAAGAAATAAGCATTCGAATTCATGTAATAGAACACATAAATCAATTAAGAAAACAATCAATATAGATTTAACATGAATCTACAGTTTTGATTATGCCCTAGGATCAGAATGATTAGCCCAACATATTTGATTACAAATTCATAGACAAAGTTGAAATCATATAATTTGACATCGTTTTAAGTTTAAACAAGATATCTAAACTAAGAAAGAAAAACTTTTGTGCTTCCGTAGATGCGAAAGGCCTTGTAGTGTTGTTCATAGATTTGCCCTCCTCCTTCATAAGACTATAGATTTGTGTAATCCTAGTGTATTTGGATGTATTTTCAGATGTAATGACTCGTTATTTTGTGCAGGTCATGGTCCCCTTTATATTGGTGCTCTGAGAGATCACTCGTAGAGTTTTGACAGGATTAGGACACAAAATCAGCCGTAGGACCATTCACACGGTCATGTAGACTGTTCACACGAGCAGATTGTGCGACTGGTTTTTGTCTCTGAAAATACCTAAAATATTTCACACAGCCGTGTGACTTGTTAAAATTGTGAATTTTCTCCTGGGGTGTTAATGAAGGTTGTAGTCATTTCTTTTAACTTTCCATATCCACTTGAATCAGCTCAATATCAACTTTGTAGGAAAGTTATGGCCAAAACTAAACCATGCCAGTGCCGAAAACTATTAGCGCATTTGGACCTTTTTGAAAGTAATTCCCTTTTGTTCGACCGTCCATGCTTGTTTCCTTCGCATCTTTGCTCGTACCTTGGCTCTTGACATATCCTTTGGAACGTGCTATCTTTTTTTGTCCAATTTAGCTCTATTTTCTGTAAGAATACACAAAGATACACAGTATCACGCCCAACAAAGGAAACTAACCAAAACACACTAAATATACATGCAAATGTATCAAATACGTATCAGTAGGCGGAAAAAAGACATGACAAAGTCACTAAACTATGAGTGAAGCTCAAGACCCGGCGTCTCCATCATTTTGATGGACATCTTCCCCGGTGGCATCATCCGGGATATCACTCAAAGCTCTAATCTCACCATCCTCCTCATTAGAAATGTCAGGGTCGAGCAACGCAATGATCTCCCTGGAATCCTTCCTACTCTCGAGGAGGACCCTCTGGCTATGGCGGATCCCTCGTACAAAGTAGGAGGAGGACTAATCCAAGATGGCATCGCAATAACCGGAGGAAGCCTTGTAGGCCTCAGCAGCAAAAGTTTGCTCCGAGTTAATCAATTGAACTCCATGAGAAGATTTCGGGAACTCTTCCCCAGTAGACATATCTTGATCATACTGCGCCTTGAAGCTAACACTTTTCTTCCCAAGGTCCGCCACTTGCTTTTTATGATCCCTCAACTCTGTATTCGGACGGCGAACTTCCTCCTCCAATAACTTGCCCTTACGACGGGTAGCAATAGTAGCATTGACCAGATACGATAAAAACACCAAAAACATAAGTAAATGGGAGAAAGAAATGAATATGTGAGGAGATAAAGGAAAAAAAGAGAGCGACATACCCTCACCGCATCTCCACAAGCGAAAACCTTAAAATCCTCAAAGGATAGAGGCTCCAAACAAGTCTGGTCAAAATCTATGATCACACTCCGACTATGGTATAGACCAACAGTAGGGTCGGAAAGGTCCCAATAGGATTGTGTGCCATCCGAACCAAAAATATAATGGCCAAACAAACCATTGACGGGATCCAACTCGGAGGATCCATCTGTAGGTCCCCCGCGGGGCCTCTTCCCACTGGAGGGAGCCAGAGGTGATCTTAAGGAGGCATCCACCCTAGAACGATCATCGGCCGGGACCCTGAAAATCTCTCCCCGCCAGACTTGCACTATGGGGTCGCCTGTTTCTCCTCCTGATGGGCCAAAGCTCGACTTGATCCCTTCTCAGCATAAGAGGGATCCCTCTTCTTCCTACAGGCGTATGATAGCAACTCTGTGGGGCTGAAGATGTCATGTCCTGTCAAGAAAATAGAAAAAAATATTAATACATGTATGAGGAATACGAATAATCTACAAAAATATTAATAATAACCAAATACCCAATATACCCTGAACATCAAACTAGTGAACAAATAAGTTCGCCTACCAACACATCTCCTGAAACGCTGGCGGGACTTAACTGATCCAGGGGAGGCAAGAGGAGTAGAACTCCAACTCCAGGAGAGGCCCCAATGAGCCCCCTCAATATAGAAAAATTCAGATTTCCATGTGCCCTGCGAAGAGGGGATCCCCTCAAAAAACTTACAATAAGTCTGGGAAAGAAATGAAGGAAACCCTTCTCCGGGCCCTTTCTCGTGAAGAACAATGAATGAAAATCATCAACACCAACGGGAAGCCTAAATTCCTTCATAGCACGTCGATATCCCTCCACAAAGGCATAAGAATTAGGAGTAATCTGACCCACGCAAAGACAAACTTACCTCAATATCTCAACATGAAATGGATTTGGAGGAAGAGTGAAGCCATTGGTCAAACATGTAAGATAGATAGTGAAACACCCGTTGGGAGGATGAGCAAGTCTCTGGTCGGAAGAATGAGCAATCAATATTACATCAAGAGATAAATTGTGAAGCTTCCTCAAAATCCTAAGGCACCAAGAGTCTACGGAACTCCCCAACACAGTCGGGTCCATAACCGATCACCTAGAAGAGGTCTATGTTTACTTCTAGCCTTGGGAGTCTCATCATCTTCAAAACCCATACTACGTTCTTCTTCTACACATTCATCATCGGAAAAAATCTCAACAAACCCTGGAACATGGATGTATTTATCCTTTGGAACCATAACGAAACATAATCCATCTTTGAAGGAGGCTAGCCCTAAGCATCACTGCCGGAAGGACTCAAAGACCCCGAACGCTCAGGATGTCGAGGCCACAAAGCTCGTAAAGTCATCAAAGACTTCTCGCCATGGCAGAGACTTTCACGCCATTTCCTCATGGGCAACGCAACGCATTCGGAACAAGTTCCAACTGGAACAATGACGTGCCACGGGGGCCTCTCGACTAGGGAGCCCTGTGCTCAAATGAAGAGGGTCGGGTGCGCCCGTCGTGCACCCAGGAGGGCTGTCAAATGGAGAGCCCCCATTCTCGGATAAAGAAGACCGAATGCGCCCACCCACGCGCCCCGAGCCACCTTGACCGGGGTGGCTCTCTCAACTGGGGAAGGACTGGGACGCCCGCTGCGTGCTGAGGGGCTCGCAACCGGAGGCATCCCCGGGGAACTCCTCTCCCAGGGCTTCTTCTCTACTTCTCCCTCTTGGAGCCTCCCTCAACTTCACTCTCAATTTTTTCTCCATGGAATCCCAAGCACTCCAAGAGTCCTCCAACTCCCCAAGGGCTTAAAGACTCTTCCTACTTCCCCAGTACTTTCCCTCTCTCCAAGGGGAATATCACAACAAGACAGAGAATAAAAAGCAAAAGTAAAAGTGCTAAGGGAAAGAAAATTTATATCTTGAAGATAAATTGCAAAATCACCCTTGAAGCATTAAATTGCAAGAATGAATGATATTCCTTGCATAAAAAAATCAACCAAAAGGAGAATACACGCACAAGCTTTCTACCAGCTCCACGAATCGCAGCTAAAAAGTTGGGGGCTTATGTTGTGGGGCGGGTGAAAATGTAATTCCCCTTTTCATATTTAAATGCATTATTTTTGTTATTGTTGAGCTTAAAAGAATTAATATGCCAGTCGACCCATTAAAAGAGTCTTAACAGGCCCACATAGCCTTAACAGGCTCATTAAGCCTTAACAGGCCCACGTAGCCTAAACAGGTCCATGTCCCAGGTATAAATATCCGCCTCCTTAATCAATCTTTCATTAAGTACATTTTTGACTTCTAATTAGCTCTTGTGCGCTGCATTATTTCCTATGACTTAAGCATCACACGGGATTCCCCGGGACAACCTGGGGCCCTTTTAATCCTATTTGCGTGTTGCTAGGCCGGTTCCCCTCTCTTGGAGCAATCAGCGAATCGGACTCGGATCCATCAACCCATAACATCTCAATTTGGAGTAAGCTGTAACTATTTTTGCAGGATCAATTATGTAACGAAATTACATGACTAAAGATGACGAGGTATATGATGCAAAGTCCTTCACTTAACTTTTATTGAATTTTAATTCTTGAGGGTGGTTATCATTTGCATCACAAGTCAATAGGATTTAGGAGCACCATAGTTGTCTAATTGTCTTAGTGAAACTCATGTAACCTCAAGTTAAATTAAAAACGAGAGATAATAATTGTGTTAGATTACTATTAGCTAGGCCTAAATTTTAAAAGTGTTTCGTACCTTAAGTAGGTGGTAAGTTATAAATTTTTATGATCTTTTGGATAAAATTGTTATCTGGTGTTGCGTATCTAATTCACATAGAATTACATTACATACAGAGAAAAACGGATCGACAACAAAATTTAGAAATGAAATCGAGGCCCACTTCATATGGCTCTAACAAATATCAATGTTTTAGGGGGAAAATTACACAAAATACCCTCATTTTGGCCCAAATCCCAGTACTACTAACATATCCCATTTCTACCTTTTTCATTACTTTTTTACGCTCTTTTTTTACTTTTTCCCTAAAATACGCTCTACATCGTTTTTGTGTCTAATCTATCATTTTTCTCTCTCTGTCTCTTCATCTCGACGTCTGAATTCCCGCATTGCATGTTCGCCATTTTTGATGTGCTTGCTTTGTGATCCTCACAATTTCTTCGTTAACTTCTCTGTAATCCTCTCTAGAAACCGTCTGTGGAAACTATTATGTTTGAAACTATTTTTTTGTTTTATACCATGGCTCCCAATAAACCTTTTCTACTTCGACTGAAAATGGAGAAGAAGGTTGATGCTAGTTCAAGAGTTTTGAGAAGCGTTTCGAAATCTGAAGCCCTAGTTCCTTCATCGTCTAAAAAGAGGAAGATGAAACCTGGTGATGATGTTGAAAAACAAGTTGTTAAGGTAAAATCACCTAAAAAGAAGGTTGTTGGTTTTAGAGGCGTGGATGTTGTTGAGGTATATTGTTTTCTCCTTTATATTACTGGATCTATTTTTGTTATTTAGTGTTCAATGTTTTTTTTTTGTTTTTGTGTTGTTTCTGTTGTGTTTCTATGCTATTGATCTATTGTTTTTATTACTTTTCAAACTTTTCTGTACAAGATGCGTTGTTTATTTTTTGTTTCGTTGTTGTTTCTTTGTTGTTTCTAGGGTTATGAGTATATGATTGATCTGGAAGACCTGTATACTGCTAGGATAAACACTGGTTTTTCTTTTGAAGTGATTAAAAATTTGAAGGACAAGTTATCCCAGCCGTAGTTGGATGCGTTTAGGTGTACTTGTTTCGGTTATTTTCTGGACATGCAAGAAGTTAATTTCAAAAATCAACTTGTGCATTCGTTGTTGAAGAGGCAGGTTGTTCATTTGCGGAAGAATGAGATACTAGTGTCTGTTTGTGGAAAAATTTTGGGATTCGGTGTTTGGGAGTTTGCCCTGGTCACGGGGCTGAAGTGTGTTGGGGACAGGGCCTCTGTTCATGGGGATGGTATTACTTCTGAGTTCTTAGAAGTATTTTGTTGGCACAATGAAATTCACTAGGCAGTCAATCAAGGAGTGTTTTAGATTACAAATATGGGGGGATAATGATGATGATGCCGTGAAGATGGCTTTGTTGTACTTTTTGGTAGTGATGTTGGGGTTGAGTCTGTGGTTCAAGGGATTGTTAATGATGGTGAGGGAATTCCTGTTGGTGGTGAAGCTGATTTGTTATTAGATAAAGGGGTTGGTAATGATGGTGAGGGACTTGTCGTCGGTGTCGATGGAATTTGCGAGAAAATGTTGAGAATGTTCTGTTTGATTCAAGTAAGGTTTCAGAAGAGGTTGGTGTTGAATCTCAGGGCCTGAATGTTCATGCTGAACATGATTTCATTGGGTCTCAAAAATTTGATGATCTCACCCAATCTCAATTAGATTCTATTGAACGCTACAACTCAAGCGGTTGCGGGAATGGTTTGTTTCTAATAATGCCTCTAGTTTGTTTTGACATTGAATTGTCATTTATATTTTGTTTATAACATTTTGTATCCTGTTTTTATTGCAGGCTGGTGTCAAGGGGTCTGATGCATCACCTGTTCCTCAATCCCCTGTTGCTAAGAGGATTTCAAAACCCTCTGTTGCTGTGAGAACTCCTTTCACCACTCACTTTGAATCATCTGGCGATGTTAGTGGAAAAGTAGTTGGGGGATTTCAGTTGGGGGACATTGATTTGGAATCAACTCCTCAGGAGAAAGATGTGACCTTGGATGCTGCCAAGAAGCCCCCAGTAGTGTTGGTTAAAGAAAGGTTCCCATTAGATGATAGCCTTGGTGAAGGTTATGACGGTCTAGATGAATTTAATGATGGTCTGAGTAACTGGCTTTCGGAATAGTTTGTTTCGTAAGGGTAAGATTTTTTATTCTGTTTTGCAAGGATTTTGAAATATTATTGTATATTTTTCACTTAGTTATGTTTTAGCCAAAACTTTATTCCGAAGAAGATGACAAGATTGATCCCTCGTTAAAGTTGGGTGTATGCGAGGTGAAGCAAAAATCATGGTTTCATAACATGTACTACGTTGATGAGTATTTGTCTTCTTCGGTAAGTTACTATTTTTTATGTTGCTGTTTTTCTATTTTTGTTTATGTGTTCTTACTCTTTGTTTGCTTCTTTTTCAGCATATGGACGTGTTGTTCTATTACATATGCAAGAAGTATATGTACGGGCATAGTTCTATGAGATTTACTACCACGGGCCTGATCTTTGATAGATGCATGCAAAGTATCTACGGCCGGATCACCCATGTCAACAAGAAGAAGAAGAAAAATTTCGACACTTCCATGATTAACTTGAATTCTTATGTGGTTGACTATATTATGGGTTTTGATATAGGTTGTTGAAAGCCATGGTCTGAGGTTTATCATATCTTGTTTCCCATTCATTGTGTTGACATGGAACACTGGGTCCTTGGGAGGTTGAGTATTTAAGAGAGAATTATTTATCTGTACAATTCACTATGGACTCCGGACTCTGTAAAAATAGCTAGGAAAGCTATTGAAAGCTATAGCGTGTTGTTGCCTCGTTTCTTTCCATGGTAGCATTTTACGAAGATCGCCAGGACATTGCTCTTGGTTTTGGCCATTACTTTGCTGACATTAATTCTCCATTCAAGATTGTGGTTGTTAGGGATAATCCTATTCAGCTGAAAAAGTAATATTCTTGTTTGTATCCTATTTTATTTCTGTTTTAATTTTTGTGTGTTTTTATATTATGTTTTTAACATCTTTCCCATTTTATAGCGATTGCGGGGTATTTGTAGCTTGCTATGCAGAGTATTTTATCTCTGAGAAGCAAATGTCATAGGAAGACTTCGACATTGAAAGAGAATGGATGAGGTATACTCACATGCTATACAATCACGCAAGGAGCATAATGGAGACAAAGACGACAGTGATATTGAAATCAACCCCCCACTTCCTAGTGATGCTAGGAAATTGTTGTTAAAGAAGAATTCTTTTTCATATTTGTTTATGGTCACATGGAACAACATGCTTTACTTATATTTTAATAGTTTGTTAGTACGGTTATTTGGTATATGTCTATATTTTTAGTTAGTTTTTTTAGGATTTTGAAGTATGTATGGGACAGAATCTGAATCATTCTGAGGTTGTGTAGAACAATATGTATGATTTTGTTTTGACATTCATGAGTGTTTGGAAGGTTTTAGTTTTCTAGTTTTTGTTTGCTTGGTTTTTGTGTTTTACAAGAAGAGTTTCAGCCAATAAACAACCGTGCAACAATATCGAAAACAAATAAGAAACATATAAGAAGCTATAAAGCAACATGTATGATTTTTTTACTGAAACAATTGTGTTCTGTTACATTATACTAATCTGTCTAGCTTGACATGTATGTAAGCAATTGGAATATAGTGTTATTAAATGCATCTTGTTTTTGGTTGATTCTCGATATCGTTTCTATTGTGTCCATCGCCCACATCTTCCGCATTTATTTTTGAAAATTTTCTCTCAAGTCGCGCTTGTGTCTTCTTTTCTTTGGCCTTCCAGATTTGGCCTTGCCTTCCGGTGGAAAAGTCTACATTGTTTTAATTTCAGGTGTCAGGATCCAAGTATTTTCAAGTGGAATTGGATACACTGTTTCCGAATAAGTCGCTTCCATTGTTCCATTCATGTAGCATGCCGAGCAGTACTGGTACGGATCTTCATTCAATTCTTTTAGTACTGCTATAGCATGTGGACAAGGAATTTCATCCATTTGAAACTTGTTGCATCTGCAAGTCCTTTTCTCAAGGTCCACAACAAATATTTTCTCTGATTCTGTGACTTTAAAGAGAAAATCATTTGATCTTTTCACCTAAAAACATAAATGAAACATGTGAGAAACAATTTTGAAACAAGATGCATGTTTCAGATTTGTAGTAAATTACTCTTAAATTTAGAGAAATGGTGTAGTTTTTCCCCATACACTCTTCAGCTGTTTTTGTCATTCTTGTAAATGTTGATCTTGCTTCGTTTCGATGCCTACATGTCCAATCTTGAACTAACGATCTCACGTACTCAAGAAATGTTGTTACAGGTAGGTGTCTTCCTACTACAGTTGTTGCATTCAATGACTATGCAATGTTGGATGTCATAAGAAAGTATCTTTTGTTGCGACAGTGTAGTCGTGTCCATTTCTCGTATCCAATGACGGACAAGTAAGGTACAATTTTGTTGTCCATTTTGTCAAGTGCAGACATTTATTTTTCAAATTCATCATTCATGTAGGCTTTTGCTGCTCCTATGAATGACTCCCTTATTTCGTTGTTTTTCTTTTTGAAGTTTGCCTTCAAATTGTTTAGGAGATGATACATGCACAGTCCATGGGATACTTTAGGATACACCTAATTATTAAAATAATGTTTTTTTTTTAGAATGTTTGTGACTGAAATTATTTTTGAAACATATATGTGAAACATTAAAGAAACATATTTGAAACATCTATGAAACATCACCTCAGGAAATATTTTACAATAGGTACCTCATTTATTGTTGTTTCTATGCTGATATGTCTGTCTGAGACTATGCACGTGCCTTCCCTGAGACCAAAGTTTGTCTGATCATTGTGAAAAACCATACCCAAGATCTATCATTCTCAGAATCCACTATTACAAAAGCCAATGGGAAAATGCTCCCATTCCCATCCTACGTACATGCAGACAACAAAGTCCCTCCGTAACTTGCTTTCAGGAATGTACCATCAACAACAACCACTGGCCTATAGTGTTTCCATCCCTTTATTGATGCATTTATAGCCACGAACAAGAAGAAGAATGTGTTATCCTCTTTTCTTACTATTTCAATAATCGATCCGGGATTTGTTTTCTCCAACATGTAAAGATAAGCTGGTAGTTTCTGATAAGATTCATCCAGCCTCCCCCTTATTATTTTGAGTGCTTTCTCTTTTGATCTCCAAGCCTTTCTGTAGTCGAGACTTATTCCATGCTCATCCTTCATGTCTCTTATTATATATGTTGGTGTGTACACTGTTTTGGTGGTGTTGGGGTACTTTGATTTGATAATGTCTCCAATCATTTTTGCAATAGCTTATCTACTATCATTTATTCTCTTATCGAGCGGACCAGTATGATTGTTGTCGTATTTTCTTACTATGAACTTTGTTGTCCTTGTTCTTGATGATGCTTTCAAATGCCAATTGCAATTTTCATCCAGACACTTTATGTGGTATTGCTTGTTGCACGATTTATTGACATTATATTGGAAGTGATTTTTCAATGCAAAACAGCTGATATGTTTTATCAATTCTTCCTTGTTGTTGTAGACATTTCCTATTTGGATTTGTGCTTCACAATTGATAGGTTCTTGGATTTGCATTGTTTCTTGGACTATATTTTTGCTGATTAGGTTTGCATAGTCGATGTAGTCAATGAGATTTTGGCCCATGTTTTCCATTGTTGAGCTCTCTACTAATAGGCTGCTTATTCCGTCAATTGCATTTTGTTGTGTTGTTTCATGTAAGCTTGTCTCTTTTGATTTCAAGAGTAATTGGTTTTCTGAATTGACTACTAGGTCTATGCACAGATGAAACTTCATCCAATATTCCTCTTTGCTTTTTACTTCCAAATAGAACTTCAGGTTGAAGTCATTTTCAATATTTAATGGTGGCAAAGATTCTCTCAGTTTGTACTTAATTTGCATTCTTTCCTCATCTTTGTTGACCTATATTTGTTGTTCTAAAATTTCATGAAGGGTGCTGAAAGTGCAATCCATGGAATCAGGATCCCCGTTATCTTGAAGTTGATATAATCCTTGTTCTCTGCCCATTCTCCCTTTACTACAGGAAATCACACATTTTATGACGATTTTTTTTACCACTCATAAATTTTTGTCATAATTTGTTAACTAACGGTGACGAATTTTATTTTTGTCAATGAAAATTACTTTTTTATGACACCATTTATGTGTGTCACTATTGATCTTATATGTCGTCACTATTGTTCTTATTCCATGACGATTAACTGAAATCCGTCATAGTAATTTTAGACGGCAGAATTTCGCACCAACATTTAGGAGGAAAATCTTTCAATCACAAATAGATTATAATCTGTGAAGCCATTTGGTGTCATAAAATATTTTTTTTCATGACAATATCATAGTTTGTCATTTATTTCTTCAAAAAAAGTAGTGACACCATTATTTCGTCACGGAAACACATATTTCGTGACAATGAATATGCATTTATCGCCATTTTATATTGTGGCAAACTATTTGTCAATTATTTGTCATAATTTGTCAATTAACAGTGATGAAAATATTTTCTTTCATGACAATATCACAGTTTGTCATTTATTTCTTCAAAAGAGTAGTGACACCATTATTTCGTCACGGAAACACATATTTAGTGACAATGAATGTGCATTTGTCGCCATTTTATATTGTGGCAAAATATTTTGTCAAATACTTGTCATAATTTGTTGATTAACAGTGATGAAAATATTTTCTTTCATGACAATATCATATTTTGTCATTTATTTCTTCAAAACGTAATGGCGCCATTATTTCATCACGAAAACACATATTTAGTGACAATGAATGAGCATGTGTCACCATTTTATATTGTGGAAAAATATTTCCTACTTTATATTTGGAGATAGCTTTACTTTCCTCTCCCTTTTTACTTGGTTATTATCAATGTTGTAAAAAGTACTACACGCTAGTCGGGCGGCAGGTTGGGACCTAGCGCCTAGACAGAGTATCGGGGTTAGGCGGGGCTTAATCAGAAGAAAAAATATAGGCGGACAAGGAGAGCCTAGCGCCTAGGCGGGGACTAGTCAGGCTAGGCGGGAAATTTTAGAACAGTGGTTATTATTTTCCTCACCCTTTTTACTTGGTTATTCATTATCTAACGAGTGAAGGTTCTGCATAAACACCTATCTGTCCACTCAGATCCCCCAATGATTGGAACGAAAGACACATGACATATAAATGGAATATGATTTTTTGGCGCGTATATTTTTTTTAAACTCTTATTCAACTTTTATAGTACTATTCATAAAATCGAATCATGTTTGTTTAGTAACTATTTTGCCACATCAAAGATTTAAGGGTTTTTTACCATTAAACTTCCTCTTGAACTTTTTTATGGAGAGCTATGAACATTTGCATTGATTTTATCTTCCCCAAAAGCATAATTTTTAGTAGTTCCACACTGCTACTACTATATACAAGACTCGTTGACAAAAATAAACCATTATCAGAAAGAATTAAGAACATATGACCCTTAGATCCCAAGAAACGTCAAAGGTAAGAAATCATCGAAAAATTTATAAATTCCTACTTTCAATGAAACATACATAAATTAATTTGACTTTGTTTTATACTATATATGTCAAGATCCAATGCAACACTATATCTGGAAAATTTAAAATTAGGGTTATTGATTTTTTGCAACCTGTACTATAGGGTCATTGTGGTTTCAGTACCTGGACTATTGTTTTTGTGAAAGTAGTACCTAAACTAAACGAATTTATTGAAATGCAACCTAATACAGACCGGCAATAGAATATTCCACCGGGATTCTATCACGTGACACGCACGCCCCTTTTTTTAGGGGTATTTTCGTCAGTTTAGGTTGTTATTAATCTCCCGCCCAAAGACTCACGTGATTTGCATGAGAATTCACAAATCCCCAACACCCTGCTTAACTTCCCCCAAATTACAACTTGCAAGCCCTAAACATAAACAAACCAAAATTAACCCTAAAAAATCTCGAATCTTGGAAACCTAAAAAAATTGCAGCAAGCATTAAAGAAAGAGACACAATGGGATGGGCAATTAGAGACCGAACAAACCACGATGTTCCCGTTGGGAGGATGTGCCCTGATTACGGTAATTTTTTAATCATTTTTAATAATTTTCTAGAAAAATATTTGATGTTTGGGGTGCAAAAAACTCTTTTATAAGCTTAACCTTTATTGGGTTTGTGTTTTGATGAAGAACTGATTTTTTTTTTGTCTGCATAGGGTCGAACTCCGAATTATTTACCATAAGAATGTATCATTCTAGGGAGTTCAGGCATAATGGGTCAACATATTATGTGGGTGAGAAAATGATGGTGAGTCACATTGATTTTTGTGACCCTGATCAACTGTCAATGCTTGAACTGATTACTATGGATAATGAGTTAGGGTTGCAGGAAGTTAAAGGTTTTCATTGTAGTTAAGGTGGGATAAATTATTGTAATGATTTGATGACATTGGAAACTGATTTGGATGTGTTGAATTTGGTGAAATTCATTGATGAAAATAGGATGGTTGGGATTTTTGTTGAACATGAAATATTAATGTTGTTGCACTTGATAAAAGAAAGATTATGAAACCCATACACCAAACACAATCCAACATTACTGAAAACCTTCCTGATATTGATGAGCCTTTGAATTTCTTGGGGGATTTTGAGGATAGTGGGGATGATAATGTGGGAAGTGAGGCTGAACATGTGGGAATGGATGATAATGTGGGTAGTGAGGATGATAATGGGGGAATGGATGATAATGTGGGTAGTGGGGATGATAATAGTGCTAGAGTGCAAAGAGACATTGAACTAAGTGAGAGTGATGCAGATCAGTCAGTTGGTTCTGATTCTGAGTTAGGAGAGGAATTTGTAGACAGTGGCAATGAAGTTTCTGATGAAGATGACTTGTTGTTTGATAGTAACATAGACAATGATGTAGAGTGGGGGGGTCTGCACATGAATGATGTAAAATGTAATAAAGTGTCTAGTAGTCAAGTGCCCAAAGCTGGACAAAAAAGGGTTGGCAAGAATCCAGTTAGACATAATTTGGATCACCCTAAATTAGCATTGGACATGGATTTTACTGATACTGCATCATTCAAGAATGCAGTTAGGCAACATGCCATTACACAAGGCAGAGATGTCTTTTTCACTATTAATCATAGGTTCAAAGTTCAAGCCAAGTGTAAGCACAAAACATGTCCTTTGGTTATTTATGCCTCTAAGGTACAAAATGAAGACACTATACAAGTGAAAACCTATGTTGGGACTCACAAATGTCCTAGGTCACAGAAAGTGTCACATGCAACTCTAAGGTTTTTAGCTAACATGTATAAGGATATAATCATGACTGATCTTAGATGGCCTATAGATTCTATGATAACATTCATGCAGAAAGACATTAAGTTAGTCTTTAACAAGTGGCAGATGTATATGACAAAGGCCATTGTGAATAAAAGTGGCAGTGCAAATGATGTTGAACAGTATGGGATGTTTTGGGCTTATGCAGAAGAAATTAGGAGGTCTAATCCTGCTACAACAGTCAAAATAAAGGCAAGAGCAGTAGGAGATAAGCATCAGTTTAAGAGGTTTTACATATGTTGGGGTTCCTTGAAAAGGGGGTTTATTGAAGGGTGCAGACCAGTGAATTGTTTAGATGGCTGTCACTTGAAGACTCATGCAGGAGGGATTCTTTTAAGTGCAGTAGGGATTGATGCAAACAACTGCATGTATCATTTTGCATATGCAGTGGCTGAAAAGGAGAAGAAGAAGTCTTGGTTGTGGTTTCTACAATTACTGAAGGATGACTTGAATATCAAGAACCCTTACCATTTCACAATAATGTCTGATAAACAAAAGGGTTTAATTGATCTTTCAGAGAATAATTGCTACCAGTGTCATGGAGTACGATTTTGTGTTCAACACTTATATGGAAATTTCAAGCAAAGTCATAAAGGGTTGGCACTGCAGACAATTTTGTGGAAGGCTGCCAGAACCACTAGGATAGTGGATTTCAATGCTGCAATGAATGAGATGAAAGCTAGGGACACAGCTCCATATGAGTGGTTAGTGCAAAGGCCTGTAGCTCATTGGTCTAGGTCACATTTTAGTCCCCACTCTAAGTTTGACATATTGTTGAATAACTTGTCTGAGAGCTTCAATGCTTTGATTCTAAGAGCCAGAAATATGGCTATTGTCACAATGTTTGAGGAAATCAGACTGATTTTGATGAAAAGGATTTATGTCAGAAGAGATGAGATTGTTGGTCCCAAGGGGTGTGAGTGTAAGGTTTAGAAGGGGGGGTTGAATAAACCTTACCAACTTTTCGATTTAGTCTTTTTAAATATTCTGAGTTAATACTTCACGGAGTTTTGTGTCCTTCTTTGGATGACTAAGTTAGTTAATCAAGAGAGTTAGTCACTCAATGACTGATCGATTTGTTAATAGAATAGCTCAATTGTTAAGACTAAAGACTTAGCTCAACTGTGGTTTGTTTTCAGCGGAAGACTTAACACCCTTAAATTTGGTTTAGTTTGATTTAATACTTGGTTTTAGCACTTAGAGATTATCAAGGGGATAGCAAATTTATCAGCAGAGTTAAACAAATAAGATGTAGGAATTAAAGTATTGAAATGTAAATGACACGATAAGTTTTTATAGAGGTTCAAGATGGGGTAATTCTTCTACTTCTCTCTTCTCCAACTCCCGGAGGAATCCACTAAGTATTGATCAAGATACTGAGTGGTACAGTCCAGATACAAGTCTTGATCACACGGTGACTTGATCATTTGGGACTCGATCCGGAGATGCCTTGGTCACGCAGTTGGCTTCCGTATGACTCGAGCCTTCTTCACAGGCATTTGTCTTGCTACTACAGCCCACTTGCTCAAGCTTCTTGGATTTGATCACGAAGCCCTCCAAAAACTTGAGACTGGTTCGACCTTGAACCTTCCTACAATCTCCGTGGAATGTAGACCCCTTGATTCTTCAAACATTTCCTCTTCAACCGATTGAAGTTATCTTTCCTTCACGGTGAGTGTTGGATTGATTTTCTTCGTAATGTAGGCTTGAGGATTGATCTCGAATGATTTGAGAATATCTTAGGTTACGATTCAAATGTTTGCTTGAATGTTCATGGTTCGGGTAACTCGCTCTCGAGTTATTCCTCGGCCTTTTATAGTGATCTTTCACAAATGCCGTTGAAGAGATAGCTTATTTTTGAAAGTCACTTGTGGTCGTTGGCTTGTCTTGTTGCGATCTTTGGAATTTCCATTTCCTCGTATGAGTGATTCTTGACTTTTCGAGTTCGACATGGTGCAGTGCTTCCCATTGGTTTATTCCTCTTGCACGCTTCTCGAACCGAGCACTTCAAGAAAGGCAAGATGGAGGTATTACTTGTTTAAGTAATTCTCTTGATTTACGGCAACGGATCTCTTTGATTGTCTTGACTTAATGTATTTTCTTCACATTCCCAGGTGACTTCGAGTCGACTTCCAATCATTTGATGACTCTTGTCATTTTGATCTTGAGACTTGGCTGTCTTGAGTTGACTTGATCGTACTTCACTCACCGTGCATCTCGGTTGCACCTTGATCGAGTTCCGTCTTCTCTTCTTTGTCATACTCAGTTGTCTTGCAGCGGAGTCTTCTTTCTAGTCTCCAGTTGTCTTCTTGCATGTTTAGGCATAGCTGACTTAACTCAGCTTGACCAGCCATATCTATTACAATGCAGTTTACAACAAAAATGGGGTGCCAACTTCCTATTCTAAGTTTTACATGGCATTCATCAAAATCTACAAAATGATTTCCCAACAATTTCCCCCTTTTTGATGATGTCAAAACTTAAAACATACATCAATAATTTAAACAGCAAAGATACATACAGGCATATGTAGAATCACATAATGTGTGTTTAGAATCGATTTTTTATTGATCATAACATTGTTGTTCTTTACATAGCTGTTTACAAGGTGTATCAGAGCTTAAACTAACAAAAATGTATCAGAGTTTAATCGGGGCTTAAGCTAACCATGTTGTTCTATATTTACACAAGTATAGAATTTGTACAGTTTTATATAGTGTATGTAAGACTTACATAAAGTGTATTTACATAGTAAAATACATGAAGGGGTGGGTGGACAAAGAACACTTCATCTCCTTCACGCCTCCTTCTTTCATCTTCTTCAGCTCTGTCATCTTCTGATCTTCTTCTCTTTTTCTCATCTTCAGCCGCCTTCTTCTTCTTTTCATACGCCTTCCGGGCAGCTTCATCTCTTCTTAGTCTCTCTTGTCTCTCCTCCCATAGCTGAGTTTGTCTTTTATTTTCTTCTTCAATTCTTTTCACATACTCAGCATTGTTCTTAGCCACTTGCAGATTGGCTACTTCGTCAAAAACCACCCAAAGAGATCCCTCCTTTCTTGCCCGGATCTATGTACTCAATGTTTTTGGGCAGAGATCTAGGTCCGAAACCCTTCCTCCACCACTCGCTTTTCCTCTACCTCTAGGCGTGTATTGATCGAGTCTTTTTTTCCGGTGAGTGACTAGCGGAGTGACCACAGAGCAGATCGCCGGTAGTCTCGCTCTGTCGCCTTCTTCACATAGTGTGAGACCATTTTCCCAAGATAAGTCCCGTGCTTGAGCCATGGACATGTTTGCGAAGTATCCTTCGAGATGCGAGCGTTTTAAATTCATCAATCGATCTTGGCTCGGCCCGCATCCGAGATGGCATAAGTGTCTCTGTCTCTTTGGAATGCCTCCATGTTGTTTCAGAATATCCATAACTCGGGCATTCACCCTTCCTTCCACCTCCTCCATCCCTGCTTCAACTGTTTTTCTCTTTTCAGCCATTGGTACAGCAGAGTGTTGGAGTGGCAGAGTCACTTGGAGTTTGCTGATAATATCAGCTGTGACAAGACTTTGTTGGGGGGGTTTAGCAATCATCAAGGTCACATCTTTCGATCCTTCCCCCTCAACAGACTTCCCTTTCTTTTCTCTTAATACTTCCTCAGCTATCTTTCCCTTCACCGCTGCTCCCTCCTTCTCAACTTCAGATCCCTTCAGCGCTTTTAGGTATTCCTCTTCCCCCTTTTTGGCATCATCAAAGGAGAGAGGAACCCCTGGAAACAAACTAGCAAGCAGAAGTCGAAGTCTGGCCGATAGCCGAGTTCTCGCTTCGAGTCCATTGAGTATGCCGCACGAAACTCGAGCGAGTAGCGTTAGATTGACTTTAATCAACTTCATCTCGGCCATGAGAAGATGAATTTTCGATCCATGTTTTCTCCCATACGCAGGAGCTCATTCTTATTTTGCTCACGTGCGCGCCTTTATCTCAAAGTGTGAGATTCATGCATTTGCTCAATGTGTTCTTTTAATTTTGTCTTTGCATCAAAGCATTCTCATTTCGCTGACAAAACTTGTTGAACAATGTTCAAATATCTAGCTTGTTCCACACGCATTGTTTCTTCTTTTGCCACCACTCCCGGATTCTCGACTATTATGCCTCTCAAGTCGCCAGTAAGGTTGGCATCCCCGTTATCCGATCTCATGTCCATCGAGGCCTGGTGCCTCTCCATCCGCTCAATTTCAAAGCAAATAATGCTTTGAACACCTCCGAACTTCATTGTTACCTCTGTTTTGACGGCCAAGCAAGCGTCAAAATCATAGTCATTTGGAATGATAGTGTCGATGGAATGACAGGATCAGTCTGTGGGAAGCGCTCGAGATCTCTTTTCGATTCGTCGGGAGATCGGGTACCTCCAGAGAGAAGGGAAATGATTCTACAAAGGGATCATCACGGGCAATCGGGATTTGTTCAATGATGAGTGGTGTTCGTGAAGTCCTCTCGTGAAGTCGATCTGTTGCGGCTTGGGAGCCCGAGCGGTGGACTCGATTCACTGTGCATTGTGAAGTCGACCCACTTGCCGAGCCTCATTGTCTCTCAACAGCCTTCGTTGGTCTCGGTGATTTATCCAAATTAGTTGATCGGTCCTCGGCCTTATCGAGGAAGCGTCATCGGACGATGATGAGATTTCCATGGGTGGCTCATCATCAAGGTTGAAAGTTTGGCAAGTAGTCTTGAGGTCGACTTACTCGTGGTTGGAACATCCTCAATCGAGTCTTTTGGATCGATCACGGGGGATGACTCGGCTTCATCGTCTCCTTCCGATTCCGAGAAAGGTTACATCAGATTATCTTGGGAATCGTGAAGCGCACTTATCTCCTTTTTCGATGGATCAATGATAGCGGGGAGGGATGTTATGTACTTGACTTCTTTACCCAGGGAAGTCTCAACCTCCCGTTGGCCTTTCATTACCTCCTACAGTCTCAACTACAACGAGGCCTTGGACATCCCTTTCGACGATGTGTCGTTGTCTTAGGGTCTTCATGCGGTGGCGTCCATTAGAGTCTCAACTCCATGGATTGCACTTTCGTCGCCTGCAGTGTTAACTCCTGTGGTTGTTCCTTCATGTGCCTCGATCGCATCGGCAACGCATCATTAGCCCAGAGCGACTTGGCACCTCACCGAGACAGATCTCAATGCCTGCGAGCCTCGTTGATGACAACTTGTTGTGTACTTTGTGTTTGTTCCTTCTCCACTTCGCCTCCTAGATTCATTGTGGAGACAGTGCAAAGATCCTCCGACCTTGCTGCGGTGGAGGGAGTTTCCCCACCGGTGGCACACCGGTGAGTGACTTGGAATGGGGTCACTCGTCTCCACACTCCCACTGTTCCCACCGAGTATTCATTTGTTGGGGCAGGTGGTAAGACACCATTCATTAGGGTTGGCTCGACCGGGGTCCCCACTATCCCGGTTTCATCGCAGTTCCTTAATCCTTCTTCCGAGTGAGTGGGAAGTGGTGGCAAAGAACAACAAGATGGCAATATGTTGCACCACTCCCATTGGGTCTATCTCCACCGTGTGTTTTGGAGGACTCTCCTTGTCCCTCCATCATTCTTTGCTCATGAAGGATTCTCGATTCTTCCATTGCTTGCTGCATTTGCAACTCTTCGTGGCGGCAAAGAACAGGTCCCAGATCCTCATCACTTTCTCGATAGGGACGTCAAAGTGAGGATGTGTATGTTTGTGGTGCCGGTGAGAGGGCGAGATGTTGGCCTTCTCACGTGCTTCGCGTCTCCTCACCGCTTTAGCCTGTTCATTTTCTTTTCGATCTGCAGTATATTGATACAATTATCTCGTCAAGGGCTTGCAAAGATGTGTCAACCTCAAGAAATCAAGAGTTCTTCTTCCTCAAAGAATGAACTCGGATTTTCAAACCGCACTCTGGATAGGCTCGCCTTCCATTTTCTCCACTCTTGCAGACGATTTTGGATGTCCGGATACAATGGAGAGTGCATGATTACATCGTCTTCATCATTCTCTTGCGGCCCTCGTTTCCAGGAATTAAGGGTAGCAGACTTCATTCGCCGACATCTTGGCGGCCTCTCATTACGGTGGAGAAACAACCCGTCAACTTGGTGATTGATTGTCTCGGCCATTCCTTGTTCCTCGCTTGTTCTGTCTCACACTGGTCTTTGAGTTACCTCTCGCTAATCGGCCTCAGCAGACTTGGCGTTTCATCAATCACTTCTCGAGACTCCGCTTCTCCGGCAGTCTCGGGTATCTTCTCGGTGAGTGGTCGACTCGGCCCGGTTTCTCAAGCTCTAACGCTTGAAAAGTCTTCTTCTTCTTCTTGTTTGAACCAGAGGGATTTCCGGTTCGACAAGGTTTCTTCCGAGTCTTGGGCGGCGGGGGCGTCTTTGTCGTCTTCTTATGAGGAGTCGGCCGTCTTGGCTTATCGATTCTCCTCTTCTTGACGACCGGAGAAGGTATTTGGGATTCTTTCTCTACTCCATTTTGCGGGGCGGGAGACACGGTTGCGGGCAGTGACTCGCAGGGCGGGAGCAGATTTGTTTTTTTCTTTCTTTGGGAAGCGTGATCTTCTTAGCACTGCGCAGGGCAGCCTTCTTCTTTGGTGGAGAGGGACAGTTGTATCTTGGGTCACCGATTCCTCCTCACTTGTATCGCTCTCTTAGCGTAGGCTCTCTTTCAGTGCGCCCGAGAGGTTTGATCGGAACATTCTCTTATTTACATGGAACGCCTTTCCATGTCGAAGAGGGACTTTCTTCACTTCCATTATTCGCCAATTACAGGCCGTATCCCGGATCCTCCAAATGTTCCATCCTCCTTGAAGGATTTGTTCCTACATTCAGCGAGTCCCGTGAGACAAACTCAATTTCGATTCACTTTCTTTTCTTCAATGATCGCAGCCATTACGATCAATTTTGCTTTGACGATTGGTCAAAGCCGCCAAATTTGATGTCTATGCATTTGGCAACGATGTCCAACAATTTGTGGTAGTCCTCCTTCAAAGCCAGCCTCTTGTTAATCTGTGTAGACTATCTTTTCGAAGATCGGTCTTGGCTACTTCCTTCCAAGCAAGCAGCCAAGTCAACATCGCTTCATTGATTTCTCGGTGCTCCTTCCGCCGCAGAATTAGCGGTGTTACGCCAAATCCTTGGCGTAATGATGAACTCCTTCCCGTGAACAGAGGATTTGATCCCCTCATCGTGAATCTCAGCATTCACGTAGAACTGTGCGACCTCTTCCACATAGGTCATCGGAAACTCCATCGTCAGAAATGGTTTTAGCCCAGACGTTTCTAGTTTTTCAGCGATCTTCTTTACGAGGGCGTCATCGGACCCCTGTTTGACCATACCCTCGAAATCCATAGTAGAACCGGTGTGGATTTGCTTTCCTAGCTTGACAAAATCATGAGTAGATGCCATTTTCAAAAGATTTCACCGAACGAAACTTAGAAGGTGATTTGAAGATTGATAGGGTTTTGAGAGAGAGTTTTTGCCTTTGCTTTTGAGAGAGAGAAATGAACAGTTTTTGGTAATGTGTGAGAGAAACGGACGAAAGAGTTTAAGTATGGTTCATGAAAGGACGTGCGGGTGGTTTTTGAAATATGATCGAAATCAACGGCTTAGATCTTACACGCCGATTAGCATTTAATGTCTCGTATTTAATGCGGCAGCATTTATATCCAATCATAAGCTTGGTGTGCAGCTTTTGCCTGTACACATCATAATTATGCTGACGTCATTCATAAAAACATTCCCGCTTAGTAAAAACGATTGCGTTTTTGTCACTTTGCTCATAAATGACTCAGCTTGTCCCTTAGCTGATTTAATTCTTTTCTTCTCGTATGTAAATACTCAGCTGTCAGCTAACTCGGTACAGCTGTCTTTCCGATACGGCTGATTTCCTCTCTTCGTACTTTATTTCTTTTCTTTGAGTTTTCTGAGTGTCAACTCAGCTCAATTAATCCTAACTCATGCTTGAGTTCTTCAAATCTTGACTCACATAATGGTTTTGTGAATATGTCAGCCAACTTCTTGTCAGTTGAAATATATTCCAAGATGATGTCCTTCTTTTCAACATGATCTCTTATGAAGTGATATCTGACATCAATATGTTTTGTTCTTGAGTGCAACACAGGATTTTGAGTGATTGCAATTGCACTTGTGTTATCACACATGATTGGAATTTCCTTTTCTTCAACTTCATAGTCTCTCTTTCTTTGTCTCATCCATAGGACTTGGGCACAACAAGCGCCCGCAACTATGTATTCTACTTGTAGAGGTGGCTATTGAATTTTGCTTTTTGCTAAACCAGAAATTGCTTTGTTTCCAAGCATTTGACATGTGCCTCGAGGTGCTCTTCCGTCAACTCTACATCCAACATAGTCGAGTCCGAATAGCTAATTAGCTTGAATCCACCTTCCTTTGGATACCATAAGCCAACTTCTTAGCTTCCTTTCAAATATCTCAAGATCCTTTTGGTCAAGATCATATGGCTTTCCTTTGGAGCAGATTGAAATCTTGCACATACACATACGGCAAAGGTGATGTATGGCCTGCTTGCTGTAAGATAGAGCAATGATCCAATGAGTGCTCTGTATCTTGTTTGATCTACAGACTTGCCATTTGCATCCGTGTCCATTTTGACTGATGTATTCATTGGTATTTTTACTGAAGACTTCTCTTCCATACCAAATTTCTTCATTAAATCTCTGGTGTATTTTGTTTGACTTATGAAGGTTCCATCCTTCAGATGTTTCACTTGGAGTCCAAGGAAGAATGTCAGCTCTCCCATCATGCTCATTTTGAATTTGCTTTGCATGAGGTTTGAAAATTTATCACACAGCTCTTTGTTTGTGGATCCAAAAATAATGTCATCCACATATATTTGAACAAGCAATATACTCTTCGCATCTTGAATTCTGAAGAGTGTTCTATCCAATTTGTCTTTTGTGAATCAGTTCTCAGTCAGGAATTGTGACAAAGTATCATACCATGCTCTGGGTGCCTGTTTCAATCCATATAGAGCTTTCTTGAGTTTGTATACCTTATCTCCAAGAGTCTTCTGCTCAAATCCTGGAGGTTGTTCAACATACACTTCTTCTTCCAATAAACCATTAAGGAATGCACTCTTTACATCCATTTGATATACAGTAAAATTCTTGTGAGCTGCATAGGCAAGAAACATCCTTATAGCTTCCAATCTTGCTACAGGGGCAAATGTTTCATCAAAATCTATCCCTTCTTCATGGCAATATCCTTTGGATACTAATCTTGCTTTGTTTTTTACCACAGAACTTTCCTCGTTCATCTTGTTTCTGAACACCCATTTAGTGCCAATAGCATTTTGATGGGTGGGTCTTTGAACCAATTCACATACTTTATTTCTTTCAAACTGATTCAGCTCTTCTTGCATAGCTTGAATCCAATGTGTGTCATCCAATGCTTGTGACACATCTTTAGGCTCTATTTGTGAGATAAAGCATGTGAACATAGCTTCTTGTTGAGTTCTGGATCTTGTTTTGACACCTTCTCTTATATCTCCAATGACTAGTTCTGGTGGATGGTCTCTCAGCCATCTTACATCAGGTTGAAGTAAGTTAGTTGAATTGATCGTTTGGCGGTGTCTGTTGTTTTGATCGAGTTCTCTCGTCATCACTTAGCTGCAGATTTTCCATTGTTTTTGAGATTGCTATCTCATCTTCATCCGGATTTATAATTCCACTTAAACTTCAAAGATAGAGACTTTTCGCATGGTTGGTTGATTCAACTTTTATCGGTGACTCTTGATGTCTTCTCCATTTACATTCGGCTCATCAAACACCACATGAATGGATTCCTCTGTAACCATAGTCCTCTTGTTGAGTACTCTGTAGGCTTTGCTTTTGAGTATCCCAAGAAGATACCTTCATCGCCTTTAGCATCAAAAGCCTTCAAATTATCTTTGCCATTGTTATGGATGAAGCATTTACATCCAAATATTCTAAAATATGCAACATTTGGTTTTCTCCCTATCCAAATCTCATAGGAGTCTTTGTCACCGTCTGTTTATCATGCATCTATTTTGAGTGTAGCATGTTGTGTTTATTGCTTGACCCAAAACCTTTTAGGTAGCCCCCGCTTACGTTAACATGGTCCTTGCTGCTTCTTTGAGAGTTCTATTCCTTCTTTCTGCAACTCCATTCTGCTGTGGAGTCCTTGCTGCAGATAATTCATGACCAATACCATTTTCAATACAATACTGAGTTATTATACCATTTACAAACTCAGTTCCTCTGTCAGATCTTATTTTGATAATGGTTTGACTCTTCTCATTTTGAATCCTCTTCATCAGTTGTGGTAGTTTCTGTAGAGTTTCTTTCTTCTTACACATGAATATTGTCCATGTATATCTTGAGTAGTCATCTACTACCACCAAGGTGTATTTCTTCCCACTTATGCTAGCTGGTTCAACTGGACCAAATAGATCCATATGTAGCAGATGCAATATTCTTGTTGAAGATGGACATGTCTTTTCTTTGAATGATGATTTGATTTGTTTTCCCATCTGACATGCATCACATACACTTTCCTTCTTGTATACTGAGTCTGGAAGTCCTTCCACAAGATTGCTTCTGGCAAGCTTGTTAATTGTTTTGAAATTCAGGTGACTCAGCTTCTTGTACCACAGCCAACTTGATTCGGCTGTGCTCTTTGCTAGTAGACAAGTGCTTGGTGTTGCAGTTGACCAATCTACTACATACATGTTCTTTTGTCTGCATCCTTGCAACACAACCTCATTGGATTCAGTGTCCTTGATTTGGCATATTCTCATGTTGAATCCAACATTATAGCCTTTGTCACGAGTTGGCTAATACTCGGCCAGATTGAATTTGAGTCCTTCAACATATGCAACATCTGTGATTTCTAATCCATTTTTCTTGATGGATCCAATGCCTCTTATTTCTCCTGGAGCTTCATTTCCTCCAAATATGACTTTTGCTCCTTTGACTTCCTTGAATTTTGACAGATTTTTCTTGTTTCCTGTCATATGTCTGGAACAGCCACTATCCATGTACCAGGTTCCTTGGCACTCAGCTGTTCCTTGAACCTTTGGAATGGCCTTTGCTGAGTTTCAGGCCTTTGCCATTTGGGCTTATATTCCATAGGTCTTTGCTGATAGTTCACGTTATTCCAATCAGCTTGGCTTGGGTACATTCTACCATTCCCTTCATATGTATTTCTTTTATAGAACTTCCGGGGTTTTTGGTAGCTCTGCTTTCTTCTTTACTGAGTATTTTCTGTTTGGAGTTTTTGAGGAACTCGATCTGGATTTCTTCTCACTGTCCTCTCTCAAAGACACTCAATCGGTTGTTTTCCTTTTTCCTTATATCCAAGGCCAGTTTGCTTGTGATTGTGCTTTGGAATAAATGTGTGTGCACTATTTGGAGTTTTGGGTTTTTGAGATACTTCATTACTTGAAGATCCTTTTTCCAAAATCACTTTTGGAGCTTGACATAGCACAGAGGAATTAAATCCTAAGCCTGACTTGTCTCCACATTCTCTTTGACTCATAATAAGATCATCCAATGATTTAGATGCCTTAGTGAATGAGGCGATCACATTTTTGAGGTCATTCTCCCTCTTTTCTATAGCAGATTATCTCGCTATTAGCTTCGCATTTTCAGCCCTTATAATTTCATTCTCATCAGCTATTTGACTTAGGGTACTCAGCTCCTTAGTCAGCTGTGAGTTTTGGCATTTAAGCATGTTGTTTTCCTCATTTAGAAGTGTGTGTGAGGATTTAATGTGTTCAAAGTCTTTCATCATTTTGCCTAATGAATCATAAAGATCAGTGGGTGATGAGGTGTGTGTGTCACAGTCACTATTACTGGACTCTGAGTGTGATGAATTTGAGTGTACCTCATCTTCTTGGTCAGGTTGGTCTTGTTCTTGGCCATCAAACATATCAAAGCTTCTTCTTCGTGAGTCACTTGAGTAGTCGGCTTCACTACTCTCTCAATCAATCGTGTGTCTTTTGACTTGGCATTTTGTCTCATCGATCTCTGCTGACCCCAAAGATTGCCTTTTTCTTTTCTTGTCTTATTTCTCTCAAGACTTTTCTTTCTTCTTCATTCCTGTATTTGTTGACTACAGGGTATGGGCAATCAATCGCATAGTGACCTGGTTGCCTGCAGTTCCAACATAGATTTTCAGCCTTTTGATCAGCTCTTTCCATTCTTGGATTGTCAACCCTTTGATATTCAATTTTTTTGATGCTCTGCTCTCTTGGTTGGCCTATCTTCCCTTGTCTTGGAGGGAGCCGAGTGTCTTCTCGGAGGATTCCTTGCCTCTTTTGTAGTTCTTATTGAAGAACTTATTAAACCTTTTAACCATCAGGGCTATTTCCTCTTGGTCAATGACTTCTTTGACCTCAGCTCTCTTGCCATCTTTAACAATTAGAGCAGCTATTTTGGGTACGCTTGTCTCTTCCTGGCCTTTTCTTCTCGCCTTCAAATTGTAGGCTTTGAGATCCGAGAATAGCTCATGGTTGGATGTCTTGGATAGGTCCATGGAATGTCTTAGTGCCATGACCTTCATTTCCCATTCAATTTGGGAGACTTCTTAGAATCTTCATACACATTTCCTTCGTGTATATTCTTTTCCAAGTGCGAGATAGCTCGTTGGTAATTTATGTGAACCGAGCATCCGGTTGATCCAAGGTTCTCTCGTGATCATTTTGAAATTCTCAAATTTTCAGACAAAGAATCGATAATTTATTTTCCTTGATTTGCTCGAGCCTTCACAAATCAATGTTAGCTTGTCCCATTTCTTTAGTCGTGTTGCATGATTTGACTTTATTGAACATGGCTTTGTCCAAGGTTTTGTAAAGAATGTCCTTGGCCACATTGTACAAAGTTATATCTTTTTCTGTCATCATTTGTCCATTCACTCTTGGTTTTTCAACCATAGTGTCCGGGAGCAACATCCTCTTCACCTTCACATTGCAGCTCTCCTTACAAATTGTGTTCACTTTTAAAATTTGCAGTGGCCCATCCTCTATCACTATCCACATCTCATCATGTAATCTTTGATAGATGAGCTCGCATACGAATTTTCCAATCATCAAATTCTTCAATTGTGAACATTGGGATGCGTGTCAAATTTGCTTCCATGATAACAACTTTTTTTGGTAAAAAGAGTTTTGAAAGATCAAGTACTAAAACAGACTTTGAAAAATTTGGAGATCTAGTTCAACCGGTAGCGGAAGGCTCAATGAACCAACCGCTCCGATACCACTTGTTGGTCCAAGGGGTGTGAGTGTAAGGTTTAGAAGGAGGGGTTGAATAAACCTTACCAACTTTTCGATTTAGTCTTTTTAAATATTGAGTTAATACTTCTTTGTGTCCTTGGTGATGACTAAGTTAGTTAATCAATCAAGAGTTAGTCACTCAATGCACTGACTCGAAGAGCCGTTGATAGAATAACTCGTTGTTAAGACTAAAGACTTAGCTCAACGTGGTTTGTTTTCGATGGAAGACTTAACACCCTTAAATTTGGTTTAGTTTGATTTCATACTTTGTTTTAGCACTTAGAGATTATCAAGTGGATAGCAAATTTATCACAGAGTTAAACA
The DNA here is from genome assembly GCA_016081115.2 of Rehmannia glutinosa. Classification (NCBI taxonomy): domain Eukaryota; kingdom Viridiplantae; phylum Streptophyta; class Magnoliopsida; order Lamiales; family Orobanchaceae; genus Rehmannia; species Rehmannia glutinosa. The sequence continues at coordinate 46,296,307 of CM071934.1, forward strand.
AATAAGATGCAGGAATTAAAGTATTGAAATGTAAATGACACGATAAGTTTTTATAGAGGTTCAAGATGGGGTAATTCTTCTACTCCTCTCTTCTCCAACTCCCGGAGGAATCCACTAAGTATTGATCAATATACGAGTGGTAATACCCGAATACAAGTCTTGATCACACAACGGTGACTTGATCCTTTGGGACTTAGTCCGGAGATGCCTTGGTCACGGCTTCTCGTGACGACTTACCTTCTTCTTCACAGGCGTACCGCTTACTACGCTTATAGCCCACTTGCTCAAGCTTCTTGGATTTGATCACGAAGCCCTCCAAAACTTGAGACTGGTTCCACTTGAACCTTCCTACAATCCTCCGTGGAATGTAGACCCCTTGATTCTTCAAAATTTTCCTCTTCAACTCGATTGAAGTTATCTTTCCTTCACAAGTGAGTGTTGGATTGATTTTTTCGTAATGTAGGCTTGAGGATTGATCTCGAATGATTTGAGAATATCTTAGGTTACTGATTTAAATGTTTGCTTGAATGTTCGTGGTTCGGAGTAACTAACCTTCTCTCGAGTTATTCCTCGCCTTTTATAGTGATCTTTCAAAAATCGCTCGTTGAAGAGATAGCTTATTTTTGAAAGTCACTTGTGGTCGTTGGCTTGTCTTGTTGCGATCCTTGGAATTTCCATTTCCTCGTATGAGTGATTCTTGACTTTTCGAGTTCGACATAGTGCGGTTGCTTCCCATTGGTTTATTCCTCTTGCACGCTCGAACCGAGCACTTCAAGAAAGGCAAGATGGAGGTATTACTTGTTTAAGTAATTCTCTTGATTTCGTCAGGCAACGGATCTCTTTCGATTGTCTTGCTTGATCGCATTTTCTTCACATTCCTAGGTGACTTCGAGTCGCCTTCCAATCATTTGATGACTCTTCTGTCATTTCGATCTTGAGACTTGGCTGTCTTGAGTTGACTTGACTGATACTTCACTCAACTGCATCTCAGCTGCACCTTCAGTCGAGTTCTCGTCTTCTCTTCTTTGCCATACTCAAATTGTCTTGCAAATGAGTCTTCCTTCTAGTCTCCAGTTGTCTTCTTGCATGTTTAGGCATAGCTGACTTAACTCAGCTTGACCAGCCATATCTATTACAATGCAGTTTACAACAAAAATGGGGTGCCAACTTCCTATTCTAAGTTTTACATGGCATTCATCAAAATCTACAAAATGATTTCCCAACAGAGATGATGAAGCACACTGGGGATCTTTGCCCAAAGATTGAGAAGTTATTGGAAGAATACAAAAAGGAAACCATGGCATACATTGCTAATTGGAATGGCTGTGATGAGTTTCAGGTGGAAACTACAAATGGTATGAAATTCAGGGTACACATTGGATAGAGAGTTTGTTCTTGCAGGAGATGGGAGCTTACAGGTATACCTTGTCCCCGTGTAATAAGTGGATTATACTTCCTAGGGCTGACACCAGAGGATTATGTGGAAAGCTGGTATAAAAAGGAAATGTTTTTGAAGACATACAGTCATGTATTGAGCACAATGAATGACTGTGACATGTGGCCCAATGTGGATGTTGAACCTTTATTGCCTCCTGTTGCTGATAGACTTCCTGGCAGACCCAAAAAGAATGCTAGAAGGAAGGACCAAGATGAGAAAAAAAGAAAACAAAAAGGAAAGGGTAAGAAGAAGCCTACTAAGATGTCAAGAAAGAGAATTACAATCAGCTGCACAATATGCCATAAGCCAAATCACAATGCTAGAGGCTGCCCTAAGAATAAAGATGCTTCTTCTTCAAGATTGGATATACCATCTGCAAATATATTTAAACATCAATTGCCATTTTCTTCCTCCAGTAAGTTGTCTCTTGACAACATTGACAATATATTTAAACCCAAGGAGTGGGATAAGCATGTAAAATTCAAGGTTAACAATTGAGTTTTTCCAGACTTTCAGAACATAACACTTATCATTCATATGTGAATGTTAATTTCAGGCGATCTGTGAACATTAACACTGTTGTCTGTAAAAATTCAAACTTCAGTGTGTTTTGGAGAGGACTTGTGAAAATCTAGTGTAACAGGACCCCATCAACCCCTAAGTCATCTTCGTCTGTGTAAACTATTTCTCCCTGCTTGTTGCTACAAACTATTTCTACCAACCCTACCAGGCAATTCATTAAACTTGGGTTGAACATTATCGCAAGCACTTGGTGTGCAATCAAGTGGTATCTTTCTATATAATTTAACAAAAAATAAATTGAATCATGGGATATTGAAATTGAAGTAGTGAGACATTAAAATTGAACTCATAGGACATAAACCACACCACCACATATTAGTGATTAACTAAATCAAAATCATATTTACCTTCTAGAAAACTTGGTAAGCAGCGGACAGGGTGATTGGCGTCCAAGTAGAATTCCAGGACGTTGGGATGGTCATTCCAGGAATCTGCCGAACTTTTCTGTGATGGCTGGAGAGAGAGACAGAGACGTATAGCAAGTAGCAAACACAGCAACTCGTTAAGGGAATTTTTCATTCTGAACGCTTAATCACTGAGAAAAGTTGCTCATTACACTAATGGTTTAATAAAGTGTATGTTATATTCATAAAAAGAATGATAGCTTGCAATTAAACATTGATTAGCCTAGTGGATTGGGTGTGTTTTCTCCTCACGGGTCTTGTGTTCAAATATTGCAATATCAAATGCTTGTTTTTTTTTGGCCTTTTTTTGTGTGCTCTTTCTCATCACAAGTTTGTGTTTAATTTTAAATGTTCGGAAATATTAATATGGCTTATTTTAATATGATTTCTATTTAATGTAAATTATATTATTTATTTTTATGCGGATGTCGACAAATGGGTATGGGAGGGGTACATATAATATGTGCAATTTTTTGATTGGGTTTGAATATGCATACCATTAAATGGTTAGGTACCCTACCCACTGTCATCCCTAGGGGTGTAAACGAGTCGAGTCAAGCATAACATAATATTGTTCAAGTTTGTTTGGTACACTATTACGATCAATGTTTTAAATATCGTATCGGTGATCAAACCGGTTAAGCCACCGGTAAGCGGTTCAACCGCCGGTATTACCGATTTTAATAAAACTAATTATATTTTTAATTATATTATATAAAATATCAATGTAATATATTGATATAAAAAGAAATATTATATATATTTTAATTTCTTATTTTTATTATGTAATTATTTAATTGATTGTCTATGCCTATATTAGAAGTTTGTCCAAATTTAGAATATTTTAATTAATTAGAATTCTTGTTTGAATTAGTTAAAATATAAATAATTGATTTGAATCTTAACATAAATATTGAATAATTGATTTGAATTCTTGTTTGATTTGAATTATGGCATAAATATGTTAAGTATTAAGTTTATAATTTCAATTTTATAAAAAAAAAATTGAAAAAAATAAAAAAAAATTGCTAAATCCGATTTAACCAGTTTTGGCCAGAGCAAAAATGATATTTAGGATCTTACCATACCGGTCCGACCACCGATATCCGGTATAACCGGTTCAACCGGCCGGTACGGTCTGGTATTTAAAACAGTGGTTACGATCTTATCTTATTAAAAAAAATTAAATGTTCTCCACTTTCTTTAAAAATTTAAATACTATCCATAGGAGGTTGTTAAAATAAGATCTTATCTTATTAAAAAAAATTAAAATGTTCTCCACTTTCTTTAAAAATAGCATATAAGCTCTAAACATCTTATTTTAGAACTTTATATGGTCTTTTTTTAATAAGTTTGTCAAACAGTTTATAAGCTTTCAAACATCTTATAAGATGTTTTGAAGAGCTTATAAGCTTAGCCAACACCCTCTTAATTGATTAATGATGATAATTTGTATTGACTTGAATTAGACCTGATTAATTTTTACTATTATTAAGAATTTAAAATATATATTAGGCATTTTCATATAATAACTAATTTTTGTTACGATACCCATTTAAATAGTCATTTACTCATATGATGGTGGATTTTTATATAATAGTAAATTTTGTTGGGCGGGTATGGGCAGTACGCGAGTATCGACAAATGGGTTTGGGATTGGTATATATATAATAGGTGCAATTTCTTATATATATTTGGGATGGTTACGCATACATAATAATATGGGTGTCAATTTGGGTTGGACCTAGGTTCGCGGGTCCAGGCTCGTGGGTTCGCGGATCAGAATCAACCAACCCAAAGCACAACCTATTTAATTAGTTGTGTCGAACTTTGAACCCAAACCCGGCCTATTTAATTCACAGGTAACCCGGACCCCACCGTTTAACCCATATAATAAGATTATTTTTATTTATGTTTAATAATTTCAACTAAATAATTTTTTAAATATCGATTACAACACGCTATTCAATCAATAAAAAATATCACAATTCACAACATTAAAAAAGAATAACATAATTACAATATTATATAACATACAAAATAATAACAACATACATAATTAAGGAGGTTTTAGAATTTAAGTTTTAAGAACATGTCTTGGTTTTTTTTTTCTTATAATTATTTATTTACTTAATTTTTAAAATGCACAAACATTAAAAATTTTTTAAATAGAATAACCTAACATGTTTAATTTACGGGTTATCGAAAATGAAGCACGGACCCATACCCATTAATTTATTGTTAGGTTCGTGTCAGATTTGCGTGTTGGGTCCGAAATCGACACCCCTACATAATAGGTACAATGTTGCAATTGGGTTTGGGGCGGGTATGAGTAGTATTAATTATACTTTATTTTGATAAACTTTATATTTTCATATTAATGTAAAATTTACTCAAAATTATTAGAAATATAATTTGAATATTATATACTTATTCTGGGTTAAGGTAATTTATAAAATTGGCTATATTATACATATATTAATTATATATGAAGTTATTTTCCAAATAATTCTTTTTAAAGTAACAATTTCTCATAGACACATATCCATCCAAAATCAATATTAACAACATACATAATTAAGCGGATCCCCAAACCCGACCGGTTTAAAAGAATTTAAGCCTCTTTTTCCCCAAAGCCAAAACATCCTTCCTCGTCATCTCAAAAAAAAAAATTCATTTTCTTTCTTATAATTATTTATTTACTTAATAATTTTAAAATGCCACGTCGTGAACCTGAGATAATTAAGTGTATCCTGAGATTTGTGGGTTGTTAGGGTTGAAAGATTCAGTTGTTTTGCATAAAGTCTGAGAATAATAATTATTTGGAAAAATATAATAGGGATTTTTGCTTTTTGGATCTTCCGTTCATCATCTCATCTTAATATTTATTACGTATTTTTTTTATTATTTCGGTGATGCGAGAGCCGCCGCTTCCATTGGGACAATTTCGGAAACTTCATCGGGTTCTCTGTGGCGGCAACAGGCTGCAACGAAACTAATGAAGATGTCGACTTGGGACATTTGGTTAGAAAAATAAGGGATGGGATAAGCAAGATTGATGGTGATTATATCAATAATTTTCAAGATAAAAACTAATACTTTTTAGGGTAATAATATACTTTGCAATGTTGCACTAATATTTTTATTGGAAAAACTAATATTATTCAGAGAGAAATTATAAAAACATTTCGGGGAAAAAACTAATATTTTTGAGTAGTTTTATTAATTACTTTTAGTTTATTTTGATAAACTAATAAAATATTATTTTCATATTAATTTAAAATTTACATTTGGGATAAAAAAATTATTAGAAATACTAAAATTTGAATATTATATACTTTTTTATTCTGGGAATATATTTAGAGAAATTTAAAATTGGCTACATTTATATAATTTTTATATACTTTTCAAAAGGACTATTAATACATTTAGTATTTAATTTATTTAATTATATTTTTTGAATTATTTGATATTATTTAAATCTAAAAAAATAATTCTTTTTAATAGTAACAATTCCCTAAAACTCACCACTACTAAGACACATATCCATCCAAAATCAATATTAAAGTAATAATTTTCAAAGTAGATATTTTCTATGCATTCTCAATCTCACCATTTCCGCCTAGAGTTCGAGAACAATCCATCCTGAACCTTGTCGTCTTCAAGAAACCCTCTCACATTTGACAATTCCCAAGTGAAATTGAAAGAGAAATCAAAAGAAGAACATAAAACTATCAGTGTCCCAAAATAAAATCGAAACCACCATCGTTCCCGTCGCTGAGCAGCAACCAAAAGAGCACCATTCGCGGCCAAGCAAACATCGACTGGTGTCCTTCAAGCTAGCGACCAGGAGAATACACACATCATGAAAATTGAAGCCTGCATTTCGAGAATCACCAGGCTATGGTATATTTTTGTTCAACGATGCTTGCTCTTGAAGAACACATGTCCTTTTAATTTCCTAATACTTTTTCTGAATTTTCATAGCATTTTGACATTAAAGATAAAAATTTAATTTTGGATATAATTAAAGTTAATACTATATTCTGATATTTTTGATATGTTGGGAACAATTGCGAATAATACATAAATATGCATAGAAAAATAAATAAGGAAAAAAAGATGTGTTCACAGGAAACCAATATTTGGCGGACTCATATTTTTATTTTGGCGCTTAATTCAATCTAATTAAGGTATATTCTTATCTAATTAAGGTAGATAAACACAAGGATTCATTATTACTGTAACTCTCTCAATCTCTCCCTTATTCTATCGGTCATATATACCAAATATTAGGTTAACAACATATCAAAATACTGGTAATGTCTCCTATCTTCATCGAAATCACAAATACATTTAGTTTCTCACACGTGTTGCTACTTGCTTACGTGTATAATATAGGTTGCTATATGATTTCAGAATGTTGTGTGATGTTATGCTTTAGATTTAAATTTTGACTAATATGAATCATTAATCAAAATCATATCTATGAGGTTGATTGGATTAGCATTAATAGACAGTTTTATTAAGTATTTTGATGTGAAAAAGTTTAACCCATGGATTGGTGGTTTGGAAGAAGTTTGTAGTTTTGATGTGAAAAAGGGAGTTTGCCATTTTTGTGATCCAAATACAACTTAAAAATTTATAGGAGTAAAACTATTACAATTGGACCTTCTATGTTTTGTGTTCTTCTTTTTTCACAGCCCAGAAGGTAAGAATTAATTTTTTATCTGATTTTAATTGAGTTTGAAGTTTTTGGGTTATGGGTTTTTCTGGCAGTCTACTATTCTATGATTGACTTGTATTTTGCATGTATTTTAGGCTTAATATTGGCTAGAATGTGTTGATATGCATGCATTATATGAGTAAATGGGGTTTTATTCCTGTTTTGTGGAAAATGATTACGCTTTGCTCATTTTGTAGGAATTTATCTATATTTGTAGCATTTTGGCAACAAATCGGGCATTGCAACCTCCAATACTTGACATGTTAGACGAAGTTTGGAGTCGAATCAAGGAGAAGTCGGACGAACCGGGCAAGAAACGGAAGAAAATAGCCAAGTTGATGATACAGGTGAGCACGGGCAGGGCGTGCTTCCCTAGACGCCGTGCTCAACCTATACCGAAGAAGAAAGTGTTCGACCTATAAAGACGGGGCAGCCCATGCCATATCGGCACGCCCATGCTCTCTTCAGAAATTTGGACGATCGGTTCGGCACCCAGCACGGGCTGGGCGTGCCATATGGCACGGCCCGTGCTCCTCTGCGGGAAAAATAGAGTTTGACTCGTCGACTAGGTTTCGACCCAAATGAAGTACAAATAGACACGGGGCGGCCACAAACAAAGACACGCTGATTTTTATCCTAGAAAGCAGAGAAAAGAGCAGTTTTCCACCGGATACTTGGAGAGATCGATCAAGACCGCAACACACCTTCGAGGATTGAAGATAGATTGAGAGATCGTCATCATCCCCGAGTCACTCATTCCATCGTATTGTTATTTCATTTAGTTAGATTTTGATTATGAATAATTTGTCTATGAATTATTTATTTTCAATGTCCTGGCTAAAACACTTTGTGATTCCGGGTTTGGGAGTAGGTTAATAAACACTTTTATTTGATGATTAAGGATAATTGAAGTTAATGTTTTCTTTCTCTATTCAAGTACTTTGCTTTAATTCTTGTTTTATCAAAAGACCTCTGATCTAAACTTGTTTGATGTATTGATTCATAATTCTAACCGATGAGTTTTAATACTAGATCTCGAGTACTTGACACAAATAGATTGCATGATTGAGAAGTCTGTGAATATTTGTGAGATCTTATAATCTTTTGAACTTTTGGGAGTTGGGTATCTCATGTTGAGTAGAGATGCTAGCATAGATATTCCAATCAACGCTTTTACAAACATCTCGAGAGAGGGGGTAAATTACTTTGGTGATTGGTCTATAGAGAAGAATACATTTAACCTTGGTTTGCTTAATCTGAGCATAAAAGTGGGATATTAACTGAAACCATAACCCAGGAATCCATCCATTCACACTTGATCTTTTAATCACTCTTTGATTTGTTATTTTAGGATTAATTTCTGCTTTAGTAGTAATAAAACCAACCCTTCAAATTTCGATAGTTTAGATAAAAATAGGACTATTATAATCCAATACTTGGTACATTAATTTATTAATCCCTGTGGATTCGACCTTGCAAACCCTATTCTATAAACTGATCCGTACACTTGCGGTGAAGCATAAAAAATTAGGCGAACAAGTTTTTGGCGCCATTGCCGGGGATTAATCAAATTTTTAGTACTAATATTGCGATAAATAGAACTATTCTTAATCTGGACATTTTTTCTTTTATTTTTAGTTTGTTGTTTAATTCTACTTTTACTGTGGTTGACTTGTTTTCTTTAGTTGGTTCAGGTAGTGCATGATCACTCGCTCGAAGCAAGGAGAATTAGTACCGTTCATACCGGAGGTTGAGGCTTTTGCTAGGCGGAATAGTGCAGCTACCAAACGGGCAGGAAGACAGCAGGAACAGACTATGGCAGACGTAGAAGGTAACAACGGAGGAAATAATGGGGGCGAAAATGGAGGTAACAACAGGGACAACAGGGTCAATGTCGAGTTACCAATACCAGAGGTTCAGCTGACTCCAATCCAATAGCGGCGGTTCGCGATTTCTTTCGCCCAATCAATCAATCGCAACTATGGTGGAATTGCCAATGTCCCGATAAATTTGAATAAGCCAAGACCGATCGATATCAATGGTGCAAATGGTGAGAATCGGTTTGGGGTTTCCGTCCAAGATCCCAACTCTCATCTTGCGAATTTCATACAGATTTGCAATACTATCAAGATGAATGGGGTGATGATGATGTTATACGTCTTCGCCTATTCCTTTCTCTTTAAGGGATAAGGCTAGAAGCAGCACCCTAACTCGGGAGTGTGAATAATTGGGATGAGTGAGTCAAAGGTTCTTGTTCAAATATTTCCCACCAAGTAAGACACTACTGACTTAAAAGCGAGATCACTCGGTTCGGGCGGTTTGACTCGAGCCTTTGACGAGGCCGGGAAAGATTCAGGGATTTGTTGAGAGGTGCCCGCGCACGGATTTCCGTAAGATCAATGACTCTGTTTCTTTTACAATGGGTTGATGGGACGACTAGATCGTTTGTGGATGCTGCAGCAGGGGGCGCGCTACTTGCGAGGTTTTCGGAGGATGCGTTCAACTTATTGGAGGAGATGGACATGAATAGCTATCAATGGCCCTCTGAAAGGACTAATGTGAAAAGGGTAGCCGAAGTGTCTGATTCGGACCCAATTAAAGAGTTGACAGCCCAGATGGCCGTACTGACGAATCAATTAATTGCTTTGACAAAGGCAAACGAGGGAAACACGGGTGCAAGTAGTGGGGGAGTTCCTCTAGATCTGATAGAGGAAGTAAATTATGTGAATAACCGGAATTTCAACAATTTCCGGAATAATCAAAATCCCACTCATTACCATCCGGGCTTGAGGAACCACGAGAACTTCTTCTACGCAAACACGAAGAACGTGATGCAACCACCACCAGGGTTTAATGTGACAAACGGTGTAATTACTGCAGATCCTAAGCCAACCATGGAGGATATGTTCACCTCGTTTATGGGTGAGACGAGGAACAGGTTTAATAAGGACGAGGCAAAGATAGATAAAATTGAAAACCAAGTCACACAATTTGGATCTCAAGTCGCACAATTGGGCTCTCAAATGAAAAGTATAGAAACCCAAATTGGTCAGATAGCTACAATTATTGGTGGACAGCATCAGAAAGGCCAGTTTCCGAGCAACACTGAGGTTAATCTAAATGAGCAGTGTAAAGCCATTCGTCTGAGGAGTGGAACAGAATACGAGGGGCCAAAAATACCAGAAAATTCTGAAAAATCACAGGACGGCACGGCCCGTGCGCCTTGCTGGAACGACTATCGATGTGCCAGGAGATGCAGAAACTGAGGCAAATGGCGAGGTTGAGGCCGAGGAAGGAGCTGAGGAATATCGTACTGAACAAAAAGGGGCTGAGAAGCCTAAATTCTCCTTTAACCCTGATATTTCTAAACTTAATGTTCCCCTTCCTTTTCCCCAACGTTTTCAAAAGAAAAAGTTAGACGCGCAATTTGCAAAATTTTTAGATATTTTTAAGAAACTGCATATTAACATTCCTTTTGCAGACGCATTGGAGCAGATGCCCAATTACGCGAAATTCTTGAAGGATGTTATGTCAAAGAAGCGGAGGATGACTAATTTCGAGACAGTCAATCTGACAGAGGAGTGCAGTGCAATAATTTAAGGGAAACTACCACAGAAATTGAAAGATCCGGGGAGTTTCACTATCCCTTGTGCTATTGGTGATGTTTCCTTTAAGAAAGCACTTTGTGATTTAGGAGCGAGTATTAACTTAATGCCCTTGTCTATTTTCAGGCAACTTGGATTGGGAGAGGTGAAGTCGTCTACGGTCACCCTACAACTCACGGACCGATCACTCACTTATCCAAAGGGAATCATCAAGGATGTACTTGTCAAAGTTGATAAATTCATATTCCCTGTGGATTTCTTGGTGCTGGACATGGAGGAGGATAAAGACGTCCCTTTGATACTTGGGCGTCCATTCTTAGCTACGGGGAAGGCCTTAATAGATGTGCAAAATGGAGAACTCACGTTACAGGTTAATGATGAGCATGTTTTATTTACTATCTATAAGGCACTTCAATTTTATGATGGTGTTGAGACTTGTAATTTCATTGACGTAGTTGAATCCTGCATTGATGAGTATGCGGATCATACATTATTTAGGGATAATTTGGAGTTTGGGTTGACACATTCGTGTTCAACATCGAACTTGACTATTGATATTGATAACCAAGACTTGTATGATTGCGTTTGTGCTTTGGATAATATGCAGGAACTACCGAGGAGCGCAAGAGGCGCGCACACGCTGAAAAACGTACGGGAGTCAGTTCTATAGGGGCGCACGGCCCGTGCTCTTGAGCACGCCCAGGTCGTGCGCATAGCCGAAGGAAAACTTGAAGAAAACGATGACGGCACGGCCCGTGCCTAAGGTCGAAAAAAATCCAAGAGAAGCTGAAGACGGCACGGCCCATGCCAAATGGCACGGGCAGCCCGTGCCTGTGGTCGAAGAAAAAGCTGAAGGATCTGAAGACGGCACGACCCGTGCTCATCAGCACGGGCAGCCCGTGCGTCCATCCGACGAGGCCAAATCGAACCCAGAACTCAAGCCCTTGCCCGAGCATCTCAAATATGCATTCCTTGGAGCGAATAACACGAGTCCGGTAATCGTATCATCTCTTTTAACTTCAGTTCAACTCGATAAATTGCTAAGGGTGTTACGAAAACATAAGTCGGCGATAGGTTGGTCAATCTCTGATTTAAAAGGCATTAGTCCATTGATTGTTATGCATAAGATTAGGATGGAAGATGTCTATAAACCTTCGGTGAAAAATCAAAGACGATTAAACCCTATAATGCAAGAAGTCGTTAGAAAAGAAGTTTTAAAATGGTTAGATGCTGGAACTATATATGCTATCCGAGTTCTTGGGTAAGTCCGGTACAAGTGGTGTCTTCAAGAAAGGGGATGACAAAGAGGAGAAACGAGAGTGATGAGCTTATAGCGACTAGAGTAGTAACTGGATGGCGAATTTGTATTGACTATAGGAAGTTAAATGATGCTACTCGCAAAGATCACTTCCCCATTCCCTTTATTGATATGATGCTTGACCGTTTGGCGGGATATGATTACTATTGTTTTCTCGATGGTTATTCCGGGTATAATCAGATCATGATTGCCCCGGAGGACCAAGAGAAGATGACCTTTACATGCCCCTATGGTACATTTGCATTTCGCAGAATGCCATTCGGACTTTGTAACGCACCCGCTACTTTTCAAAGATGCATGATGGCTATATTCCATGATTTCATTGAGAAAATAATGGAGGTTTTTATGGATGATTTTTCTGTGTTTGGAGATTCATATGATCATTGCCTGGATAACCTTTCTCTAGTTTTGCAAAGATGCGAGGATACTAACCTTGTTTTAAATTGGGAAAAGTGCCATTTCATGGTACGAGATGGCATTGTTTTAGGCCACCGAGTCTCTTCTGCAGGTTTGGAAGTTGATAGAGCGAAGGTTGTGGCAATCGAGAAACTCCCACCTCCAACAAACGAGAAAGCCATTCGAAACGTTTTGGGGCACGCCGGATTCTACAGAAAGTTTATCCGTGACTTTTCTAAAATCACTAAACCTTTAAGTCAGTTATTAGAAAAAGATACTGCTTTCAATTTTTCCGATGATTGTTTGCAGGCTTTTGAGATTCTGAAGAAGGCTTTGGTGACATCACCAATTCTAGTAGTTCCGGATTGGAGTCAGCCCTTCGAACTAATGTGTGATGCCAGCGACTTTGCAGTTGGGGCTGTTTTGGGTCAGAGAAGGGACAAGATGTTCAAAGCCATCTACTATGCGAGCAGAACTCTAGACAGTGCCCAGCAAAACTACACAACAACTGAGAAGGAAATGCTGGCAATCGTGTTTGCATTCGACAAGTTTCGATCTTACTTGATTGGAACTAAGACGATAGTCCACACCGACCACGCGGCAATTAAATATCTATTTGACAAGAAGGATGCCAAGCCGAGACTAATTCGGTGGATCCTCTTGCTACAAGAATTCGATGTGGAGATTTGAGATAGAAAGGGCTGCGAGAATGTAGTAGCCGATCACTTGTCCAGACTGGAATACAAGAAGGAGAAAGAAAGCACAGAAGCAATTAAGGAGGAGTTCCCCGAAGAACAACTTTTGATGTTACAAGCTAAATTCCCATGGTATGCAGATTTTGTTAACTATTTGGTTACGGGGGTCTTGCCTCCGGATTTATCATCCTATCAAAAGAAGAAATTCCTCCATGACGTCAAGTTCTACATGTGGGACGACCCCCTGCTCTTTAAGAGGTGCGCCGACACCATCATTCAACGATGTGTGCCTCAAGAAGAGTGGGAGGAGTTCTACAACAATGCCATTCTTCACCTTCCGGGGACACTTCGTCCGTCGCACAAATGCGGCGGCTAAGGTATTGCAAAGTGGATTATCTTGGCCTACGTTATCTAACGATTGCTATCTATTTGTACAAAGTTGTGATAGGTGCCAGCGGATGGGGAACATCTCGAGACGACATGAGATGCCTATGACCAATGTGATGGAAGTTGAACTCTTTGATATGTGGGGGATCGACTTCATGGGCCCCTTCCCATCTTCGTCGGGTTATCAATACATTTTACTTGCAGTGGAATACGTATCTCGATGGGTTGAAGCGATTAAATGCACTGAGACCAATGATGCGCGAGTAGTGCTTAAATTCCTAAAGAAAAATATATTTACTCGGTTTGGAACCCCGAGAGCTTTGATTAGCGACGGGGGGTCACACTTTGTGAATAAATTAATGAGCACTCTACTTGCGAAAGCACGGGTCAAGCATAAGGTGGCATTAGCATACCATCCGCAAGCAAACGGAAAAAGAGGTAGCCAATCGCGAGATTAAGCGATTTTGGAGAAAACGGTAAACATAAATCGCAAAGATTGGGCCATGAAGCTAGATGACGATTATGGGCATATCGGATCGCATACAAGACACCATTGGGCACATCACCATATCGTTAGTATTCGGGAAATCGTGTCACTTACCCGTCGAATTGGAGCATAAGGCGTTTTAAGTCAAAAAGAAGTTAAATTTTGACTTCCAAGCGGCGGGTGAGAAGAGGCTCTTGCACTTAAATGAGATGGAGGAATTTAGGGATGAAGCTTATGAAAATTCCCGGATTTACAAGGAGCGAACCAAAAGATGGCACGATCGAATGATAAAGAAGAGGGAGTTTTTACCAGGGTGAACAAGTCCTTTTGTTTAACTCGCGTCTTAAACTCTTTCCGGGAAAACTTAAGTCTAGATGGTCGGGGCCGTTTGTGATAAAGAAGGTGTTAAATCCTTCGGGAATAGTGGAGTTGTTGGGCCGAGATGGGGAGACATTCATGGTGAATGGCCAGAGGATCAAGCATTACTTGAGCCGGGATCAAAAGGAAGAGATGACGCGCCTCACATTGCTAGAGCCGTGACCGACTAAACAGGCGTCAAGCTATAGACGTTAAATTTAGCGTTTGTTGGGAGGCAACCCAATGGTTTTGCTGTTTTATTTCTTCCCATGTTTTCTTGAATTGTTTTTTCCCTTTTCTAAGCTAGGATTTAATTGCTTTCATAGATTAGAAGTTTTCCCTATGTTTCAAAAAAAAAAGTTGAAAAATCAAAAACAAGGTGCGGCATATAGCACAGGTAGGCCGTGCTCCATGAGCACGGCCCGTGCCGCATCCGCACCTGAGGGGTCTTTTGTTCGGCCCCTAGCACGGGCCACCCGTGCCGTTTGGCACGGCCCGTGCGCTTTCCAGAAATTGGGCCAAACTCTTCGGCCCCTAGCACGGGCGGCCCGTGCCGAATAAGCACGCCCGTGCTCATGTCTGTTGAAGCTTAAAACAGACGGGCAGGGACTGAATTTCTTCACAAAAACCTTCATTCTCTCACGCGCAGGCATACAAAACTCGACCCCCTCCAAATGTTTTCCAAAATTCTCCTACTATATCACCACTAATCAACTCCCACACTACTCTAAACACAATTTGAACTTGTGGAATTGCTTGGAAGCAAATATTTGGGGTAGATAGCACCTAGGGTTTCAAAAATCCAACTCTCTTCCAACTCTCGGGATTTAAGGTACGAATTGCACTTTTATGTCAAATTTCTTGAGGATTATGGATTAGGGTTGATATATAATGCTTGTTGGATACTTTAGCCATGATTTTGATTGAAATTTTCTATTGGGCATTTTATCGAACACCTTGTGGGTTGTTGAATTTTGATGAATTTAGGTGATTGCTTGATGGATTATACATGTGCTAGATTGTTTAGGGCGTTAGTGGCTAGGATTCTCGACAATTATATTGGTATTTGAGTTGAAAGCTTAATTGTGGATTAAATTGTTGAGATGAGACACTATGCCTTAGATTGTTGTATTAATTCATCGTTCGTTTTACTTGGCACGTATGGATTCTCACGATTGTTTTGCCAGATACTAACTCGAACAAATGGCCGAACCACAAAGAGGTCGGGGTGGACGTTTAAGGAGACCCGCTCGGGAAATAGACCCAAACAGCCCGCGTGCCTATGGACTCACTTTCACCGAGCACGATATAATGGAGCGATGGAACCGGCTCATCCCTCGTGATTTCATACCCACACGCTATGCCGACGAAGAGGACTTAGTGATGGAGGCGCAGGAGTATGATAGGCATGAGAGGGGATTCGAGCAGGGCGGCCCACATAGGGGAACCGATATTCCAGAGAGCTCCCGCCAAGGCGAGGAGCATAGGGGACAGTACGATCATGATAGATTTTGTGCCTTTGAGGAAAGCTTGCGACAACATAGAGACGACTTCAGTGCTTTTCGAGAAGTCCAGGAGCAAAGGTACCAAGCCCAGAGCCAGTGGTACCAAACACACGAGCAGCGGGAGTTGGAGATATTGCAGACATTACAGCGGATCGAGAATTGGCATATCTCCAAGGGCCACTACCCGCCGCCACCCCCACAGTGATACAGGTCCTATCCACACTTGTCATTGAAATTCTACCTTTTCTGTCATGCGCTATAATTTCATTCAAGTTTGGGGGGGAGAGGTAGTATTTTTCTGATGGGTGTGGCGTTTGCATTCATTTAGTTGCATGTAGAGCGTATAGTTGCATTGCATTAGATGTTTGAATGTTTTTTATGGTTTTAGCACGTTTATCGCTTTAGCACGTTTATTGTTTTCCTAGTTGTTAGGGAGTGAGTTGACCGCTATTGTGTGTTTGTGGTGTTTTGATTGTGATCTTGATCTTGGGAGCATTTGCGGATTGGTTTGTGTTGTTTTGAATTGGATGTTGAGTGTGAGTCGATCGAGTAGAGAATAGTTAATATGGAGCATGTGATTATTGAATCATGGTTAACATACTTTGAATTATGCACTTACAAGCCTGTGAGCTTTTGAGCCTTTACTGCTTTCATATTATGCAGTCTTGTTTGTGATTGAGTGTGTCATTCATGTTGATTTGAATTCTAGAACTTGCTTTGGTATCTCCGTCAAAGTCACATGTTGTATGCATTCATGAAGATGATTTTAGGCCATCTTTGTTAAGCATTTTTGCCTACCTTATGATTGTTAAGCCTTTTTTTGATGGGTGTGGCGTTTGCATTCATTTAGTTGCATGTAGAGCATATAGTTGCATTGCATTAGATGTTTGAATGTTTTTTATGGTTTTAGCACGTTTATCGCTTTAGCACGTTTATTGCTTTCCTAGTTGTTAGGGAGTGAGTTGACCGCTATTGTGTGTTTGTGGTGTTTTGATTGTGATCTTGATCTTGGGAGCATTTGCGGATTGGTTTGTGTTGTTTTGAATTGGATGTTGAGTGTGAGTCGATCCGGTTGAGAATAGTTAATATGGAGCATGTGATTATTGAATCATGGTTAACATACTTTGAATTATGCACTTACAAGCCTGTGAGCTTTTGAGCCTTTACTGCTTTCATATTATGCAGTCTTGTTTGTGATTGAGTGTGTCATTCATGTTGATTTGAATTCTAGAACTTGCTTTGGTATCTCCGTCAAAGTCACATGTTGTATGTTAGATAAATGTTTTTATCAAGATTTTGATGATTTTGTTTAAATGAGTTTTTATACCAAAACAATGTTTTTATATGTTGTCCAAATACTCCTAAATGATTTAAAATGTTTTTACTAATTTTTGGAGTATTTCTTAGAGCTTTTAATTTGATTAAAATTGGACAACACTTTTGATGATTTTATTTATATTGGTTTTTACACCAAAACTATGTTTATAAATGTTGTCCAAATACTCCCAAATGATTTAAAATGTTTTTACTAATTTTTTGGAGTATTTCTTGAAGTTTATTTTTGGAAAAAATCGGACAACACTTCAAATTGGAGGTCGACCGGTCGCCCAAATGGTCGACCTGTACCTGAAGAAAAGAAAACATGAAACAGAACATGCAGGACTTGAAAAAAGAGGGAGGGGGACCGGTCCAGGGGAGGGCCGACCGGTCGCACCCCTGGGCGACCGGTCGACCCCCCCTCCGACCGGTCGCACCTCCCCGCAACCCCTACGGATCGCACTATTTTTTTCAAACGGTCAAAATCTTCAACAGGCAACGGTCGCCCTATAATATTTTGTGACAAAGAAATGATGTTGTTTAAATTCTTTGACAAAGAAGATTTACTTTTCAATTTTGTACAATATTTCTACATCTTGTGATCTTCTTTTTGTAGACAAAAGTGAAGATAGAGGAGCCTATGTTGGTGAAGCTTCCCTATAAATAGAGGATGAAATTGAAGACACTAAACAACAACACATACAAGCAAAATACACAACAAGAAATCTGCAAATTGTTCAAGCTTTCATTTTTACATTCTTGTTGTAATAGCCTAAGTACTTTCACTTGCACATCTTTGAGGTCTAGGCTTTTTGATTCTTGATTACACTTGCACTCAATCTTTGTATTGGTTTCATAGAGTTGTAATCTTGAATTTTGTCCATCATTCAACACAAGACATCCTTGTAAGTATTCTTGTGGTAAGAATACACTTGGGTGATTTAGGTGATAGGTGTTTGAAGAGTGTGGTACTCTTCAAAGGTGGTGAAGGAAGATTGTGGTAATCTCCTTGAAGGTGTTGTAAGAGGATTGTGGTGATCCTCAAGGTGTTGTATTAATTGTGGTAATTAATAAAATCTTTTTTCTTTTTGAAATCCATCCCGGAGATACTGGGGTGGTAGAGGATTAGGCCCTAGGTGGGTTGAACCTCTTTAAATCAACGAGTGTTGTTTAATTTCTGCATTTACATTCTTGTCATTTGCTTGTTGATTCAAAAAAGAGGGTGATTTGCGAAAAATCGGCATAATCTATTCACCCCTCTCTAGATTATCGTAGCCACTAGAACTTGCTTTGGTATCTCCATCAAAGTCACATGTTGTATGCTTTCATGAAGATGATTTTAGGCCATCTTGTTAAGCCTTTTTGCCTACCTTATGATTGTTGACTTCCCTAGTTAGCCAATTTGAGCCTATTGCCTGATTTTTTGATAGCCACATTTCAAGCCTTCGAATCTTATGTAATATATCTGTTACCCTGAGCTTAAGCGTATAGAGTTGAGAAAAAGGGGATGAATAAAGGATTGAATGAAGGGGTGTCAAAAAAGTTAGAAAATGTGTACATGTTGGGAACTTGGGAATAAAAGAAAAAAAGAGGAAAAAGGGAAAAATACTCACAAGAGTCGAAAAAAAAATAACTCGGCTGCAAAAGTGAGTCGGCAAAAAGTGAAAAATAGGCTGAGAGTTGTGATGTAAGGCGAAGGGAATAATGTGGATGAAAAAGAAGGGAGAAATAGAGAAGTGAGAGGATATAAGGCGATTGGGAGTGCATAGTTGATTTGAATTAGAAAAATGGTTTGAGAAAAACAATGTGTTTTCCAATCTATACGCTCGAGTTGAGTCACTTTATCCATATTTCCCTACCTTAACCAAAGAGCCTTCATTACAACCTTAAATAAAGTCCTTTATGATTTGTGAATTGCATACAAACGAGTGGCGGAGATGAGAGACGATTTGCAAGCATATGGTAATTCTTCGACATTGCTATGACTTGAGCGAATACACGTCCCTTATCATGCTAGTGAGTAGAGTATACACTTTATCCCTGAGAGGTGTGATTTCAAGTGTTTTACCATGATTTTTATAAACTTGTGCTCCGTGTTAGCTCTTTGAAACTTGGTTGATTTGTGCTTGATGTCTATGGATAGATGACATGAATTGTGATGCGGTGTTCTTGAGTGCTCTTCTTTACCCCATTTGAGTTGTTTTATTTATAAAGTGTTGACCGGGACTGTCAACAGTTTAAGTTTGGGGGTTTGATTGACTTGTATTTTGCATGTATTTTGGGCTTAATATTGGCTAGAATGTGTTGATATGCATGCATTATATGAGTAAATGGGGTTTTATTCCTGTTTTGTGGAAAATGATTACGCTTTGCTCGTTTTGTAGGAATTTATCTATATTTGTAGCATTTTGGCAACAAATCGGGCATTGCAACCGCCAATACTTGACATGTTAGACGAAGTTTGGAGTCGAATCAAGGAGAAGTCGGACGAACCGGGCAAGAAACGGAAGAAAATAGCCAAGTGTTTGATGATACAGGTGAGCACGGGCAAGGCATGCTTCCCAAAGACGCCGTGCTCAACCTATACCTGAAGAAGAAAGTGTTCGACATATAGCACGGGCAGACCGTGCCATATCGGCACGCCCGTGCTCTCTTCAGAAATTTGGACGATCGGTTCGGCACCCAGCACGAGCTGGGCGTGCCATATGACACGGCCCGTGCTCCTCTGCGGGAAAAATAGAGTTTGACTCATTTCGACTAGGTTTTGACCCAAACGAAGTACAAATAGACACGGGGCGGCCACAAACAAAGACACGCTGATTTTTACCCTAGAAAGCAGAGAAAAGAGCAGTTTTCCACCAGATACTTGGAGAGATCGATCAAGACCGCAACCACACCTTCGAGGATTGAAGATAGATCGAGAGATCGTCATCATCCCCGAGTCACTCATTCCATCGTATCGTTACTTCAATTAGTTAGATTTTGATTATGAATAATTTGTCTATGAATTGTTTATTTTCAATGTCTGGCTAAAACACTTTGTGATTCCCGGGTTTGGGAGTAAGTTAATAAACACTTTTATTTGATGATTAAGGATAATTGAAGTTAATGTTTTCTTTCTCTATTCAAGTACTTTGCTTTAATTCTTGTTTTATCAAAAGGCCTTTGATCTAAACTTGTTTGATGTATTGATTCATAATTCTAACCGATGAGTTTTAATACTAGATCTTGAGTACTTGACACAAATAGATTGTACGATTGAGAAGTCTGTGAATATTTGTGAGATCTTATAATCTTTTGAACTTTTGGGAGTTGGGTATCTCATGTTGAGTAGAGATGATATTCCTCAACGCTTTTACAAACATAGATATTCCAATCAACGAGCATAAAAGTGGGAATCCATTCATTCACACTTGATCTTTTAATCACTCTTTGATTTGTTATTTTAGGATTAATTTCTGCTTTAGTAGTAATAAAACCAACCCTTCAAATTTCGATAGTTTAGATAAAAATAGGACTATTATAATCCAATACTTGATACATTAATTTATTAATCCCTGTGGATTCGACCTTGCAAACCCTATTCTATAAACTGATCCGTACACTTGCGGTGAAGCATAAAAAATTAGGCGAACATTCTATTAATATCAGCTCCCCTGTTTATTTTTAAAATTACTTTTTTGTATTTCAAAAGATTAACAGGGAAGAATTTGTTCCCCCTTGTTTTGTTCTTTGTTTAATTTCAGAGTGGAGTTGGTTTTCTTGATTCTCTGTTTATTTCCAACTGAGAAGAGGTTGATTACTTGTTTTAGATCTCATTTTTTTATGTTTCTTCCCAATATTGTTTATTTTTTACAAATCATAAGATGTTATAAAAATAATGTACTTAGGTTTTGTTATGATTGTTCATGCGACATCAAGTTATTTTCTTTAACATTTGTTATGAGCTCATTACTTATGATATTAATCGTTTTCGTGTAGAGTTATTAAAAATAGCTCCAGGGGCTTGCAAACTGAAACAGAAAACCATCCCAAACAATTCTCAACAATGTTTCGTTAATCGAACTACCAAGGATGTTGTGTCTAATTTAACACCTTGTAGAAGTATTAGACGACTTTTTGACAAAGTAAATATGGCATCTGCTGGTGCGAATGAGGTGTTGGTTACAATAGGAACGAATGACGGTTCCGTTGAAAGAGGTGAAACTACTGCAACAAATCCCACCAATAAGAGTCACAACATGGCAAGGGTAGCCAAGTTGGTGGAGTTGGTGAGTTACAAAGGTCACGAGTTCGATTCCCCCTACCAACACTTTCTTGGTTGAGCACTGTCACACAGGGCTTGCTTGCTAGTGTGGTTTACCTGGTTGGCGTAGTTTTGAAAGAGGTTTATGAAACGCGCAAGAAATCCCACCTCCCCCTATCAAAAAAAGTTATCAAAAAAAAAAAAAAAAAGAGTCACAACATGCCACAAAACCCTGAAGTTCAATCAATTCAATGTCCTGAAATTCAATCAACTGAGGACATCCAAGATCCCTCATCTGAAGCAAATGATATCACAGGTATACATTATTTTCATTCCTAATTGTTTGTTGCTTGATAATACTAGTGAATTTGAAATGCCACAGTCTACAACCTTAGATTGTATATATGCTTTGTTAATGTGACATGAAATTGAATGTTTTTCAAATTTTATTTCTTTCTTAAGTTCTTGATGTTCCCCAGCTGAATATTCATTGTTATATATAATTCGTGTTCGTAAATGGGCCTCTTTTGTGATACAATTAAACTAAATAACCTTACGAGGCTGATTTTATACAAACGTAGTTATAGTTATCAACCATTAAGACAAAGTCTATGACGGATATTTCAATCTGGCCTCAGAATTGTTGGGTATACGGGTGTAAGTGTGAAAATATGAGAGATATTGAGAAATAAATTGAAGGAATTATCAACTTTATTCTTTTCATGTGATCACTCACAGATTGTTTTACACTGTGATGCTCACTTGATCCCTATTGGGGATTGCCCTCTTTTGATCCCTCTCGAGATGTCTTTGATCCCAATTTGGGATGCTCTAAAATGTTGCACATATATGCCTATTTATAGACTTGAATTCACCTAATACATACAAAGACTAAACATAATATAGTGCAAAGTTTGGTGAGATTAATTCTCATCCATTAGTTCTTGAGTGGGTTAGGTGAGAGCACCCCACAAGTATTGCAAATTATATATTATTCAACAAGAATGAGCTTGGCGTTTGTTACACAGTATATCACTAAATTGCTGACATGTAGTATAATGGTAAATCACTTTGCAGTTTTGATTACTAACCACTAATCAGTATTGGGCAGTAACCTATTATTTTTAGAACGAAACCTTAAAGAATTATTATTCTAATTTTTCTCCATGCAAACTGTTGGCTTCAGACATAATTTGGATGATTAGTTGAGAGTTGACTTCTTCTTTGTCATTTTTAACTAGGTCATTTAAGTTGGAAAGAAGTGCTTGGTTGGATTTGGTTGTGGTTTTTTATCCTTAAATTATCTGAATGTCTAATTTCCATTTATAAGTTAACTTGTATGATAATATGAAAGAATGAGACTGGATAAATACTGCTGAGAGCTTATCTGTGTAATATGAAGTGACAGCTCTACTAAGAAGTCAAAACCCCAACCCCGATTATTTGTGTAATAAAAAATCCCACCTTCAAGTTTAGCTTCTAGTTGTTTTAGGATTAGTTGATTGCTCTTCTCCTTTTTTTCTTCTTATTTGCTTCTCCATTATTTTCAAGAGCAAATCAAGCTGAGTTTTTAAAAATTTGGTGAATTTGTTTTTTATCCACTTCTTTTTCCGTTAATAATTGTAATCTATTTTCCTTTTAATTGGAGAGGGAAGGGACAGATGTGAGAAAATTGAGTTTTGTTTCCTTTTTGTTTTTTTGGCTTGGAAGCATTCAGTGTTGAAATAGAATATGGCTGGGTTTCGGTTGTCCTATAACACACAGTGGTATTTTCACATCATGCCATACACGAGAAACTTCTTTTGCTTGTTGGCATCAATATGAATGTCTTGTTGATGACTGAATTACATGTGGCATTATTATGTTAACCAGTGCCTGATCATTTTTGTTATTACTGCATTTCCATTTCGGAATCCATAATTAGTCGGATCTTCCAGTGCAACAAATTTCCATAATTAGTCGGATCTTCCAGTTTTGCATTTTATTTTTCAAATTTGACTTGGGTTTATTTTTTGATATTTTGTTTTTTAGTTTTTTAGGGTTTATTTTTTATTTTTTCCTATTGAGTTTTCAGTATGTTTCTTCATGTTTTAGGGTTTATTTTTGTTTTTTCATGATTTTATTATTTTTAAATTTATTTTTTTTTTTGACCGTCTCACAAGAGACTTGCTCTTGATATTTTGGAAATTTCCTATTGAAAAATCCAAAAATAAAAAATGATGATCTTGAAGAATTACGAGAGTTGGGATCTGGCACATATGGAACAGTATACTATGGAAAATGGAGAGGGACAGATGCTGCCATCAAGAGAATAAAAAAAGCTTGTTTTTCTTGAAATGAATCTTATTGTAGACTAAATTCATTGAACAAGTTTCCATGTGTAAAATTTGGATTATGGTTTTGTGATTCTTGGAATTTTATCTGATTAGATACCAACCTTATTTCGCTGATGCAAAAAAATAAAAAAATGTTATGCATGTATTTTATATACAAGACATGAGAATGGAACATCAATTTGAGGAACAATAGCTTATTTTTGTTCTCAAGAACCAATAAAATCCTTAAGTCATGAGTAATCTTGTGGAATTGAATACAAATCCTTCATTGAACTCGTGATGTATATATGCACTGTATAACAGTTTTTTAATGTGCAGACGAGGCTTCCAAGTCAAAGAAAAGAGGATGTGGTCAAACAATAGGCAAGGGCATTATGAAGGCATTTTTTTCTTCGGGGAATAAAATGAAGGTAACTGTGGATCCATTACCAGGAAGACCTAAAACTCGAGAGGAATCCTCAAAGCTTTCAAGTCAAATTGGTATAGTAACTCGAGATGTCCTTCCAGTGCCAAAGAGGTGGAAAGAAGTAGATGAAAAAAATATTCTGGAATCGGGCTTTGATCCTATAAATGTACGAGTAGAGTAAATTATTTTATCAGATGATGTTCATTTACATGTAATCTAAAATGATCATTATATATATGACATGTAGATGCACATGGATGTTAATATGGATGATCCGGGGGTTAGACAATGCATGATCGAAAGTTGAAGGTGCATCTATCGACAAACTTATGGCATTCATGGCTACTAGTGGGAATAATATCTAAGCTACAAAATAAGATTTTTGGGGACATGTGGTTTATATTTCTATGAGTATTGTTTGGGTTTAGATGTCTAATGTTTCGTTTTCGAATATTTTTCAAGTAGATTTATAATTTCCATTGAAAGTTGGATATTTTAGAAATTTCCTTATATTGATAAATAATCACGTTCTACTTAAACATGTTGGTTCTTTTTATTTTTCATGGCTATTTATGTCGTCATATAAATATCAATTGGTGACATTGATCTATTTTGTAACTGAAATTATTAATTTTCACAACAAACTTAGACGTCACCATTTATATCTATTTAGTGACGATATAAAATTGGTCATTAAAATAGTCCTTTTATGACGACTTGTATCGTCCCATATATATTTTAAATTTGTCACCCAAAATATGTTATTTATGATGATTTGTGTGTCATCATATAAAACGATCTAGTGACGAAATATTTTGTCACCATATATTTCTTTTATGACGAACCGGTTCATCACAAATCTTACGCGATTAGTGACACTAATCAACTTTGTTATGTAATGTTAATTTTTTCGTGACGAAACATGTCATCACATTTCAGAATCTTTTGGTGACAATGAATGTCGTGTCATTGAATATTACATTTTGTGACACATTGTTTTGTCATTATATATATACTCATTAAGTGACGACCAATATTGTGTAACTATAAAACATCTCTTTTATGACAAATATAATATATGACGAATTAGTTAATGCAATTGTGACACTGAAGGCGTCATTAAAATTTGATTACTTTGGCAATATATTCATTTTCGTCACCAAAATCTAATATTTGGATGACAAAATATACATTCGTCATTTAAAATGTTACCTTTTGGTGACAAAATAAAAATTTGAGTGACAAAAGTGTGATCATTGAAGTGACGAGTTAGGCGTCACAAAAAATGATATAAATGATTACATTGGTCGTTAGCGTCATCAAAGATTAAATATATAGTGACGAACCAAAAAAATCGTCACATATACCTTTTACCACGGGGCTACAGTGACGATCGTTATGACGCTCAAATTTCGTCACCTAATAACTTTAGTGACGAAAAATGACATTTATATGACGAATTTTATCGTCATGTTTTCTCTAATTTCTTGTAGTGTGTGGTATACTACTGCTGGAATTTTATCCATGGTACTGTAGAATTCAATGAAATTATCCTATTTGAAACATGAAAGAAATATCATTGAAACAAATATGAAACAATTCCCCTATACAGGGGAAGCAATATGCTTCCCATGCAGAATAGAAACACTTTTTCAACAACAGTAAAATAACTTTGAAACAATTATCTAAATGATTGCATACAGTTATTTGAGATCCAGACAATTGAATGTGTAGATTTTCATGACAATCAAATTTTTTAGAATTTTGTATTAAGTTTCGAATAAGATAAGCATTTTATAATATTGAAACATTCATTTTGATCAAATTCTCTATTCGCAAATTCGTGGTACGATCTCAATTTCATCTATGGATTTGTGTCAAATGAGACCACCCTCTCTAGATGAGACAGTGTGGACTCATCTTACCCATTGATCTTAAAAAATGAAGGGATGTGATTAATTCAGTTTTTTTATTTTTTCCGATTTTCGCTGATTTTAAGGGTAATGTTGTAATTTTGTAATTCAAATTAATGGTCCCAGCGGTTTTTCTGGTATGTTTGACATTTTGAAACCGTTTTTATGGGGTGAGATTGTAACTGCCGGATTTAGTGGCATAATTTAAGGAAGCAGTTTTCTTTCCAATTTTTTTATTTTACAGTATAGTTAGGGTTCTTCTACTGCTTAATTAGCTATTAAATAATGCACATTTAGTTATTTTGTTGACACTGTTTTACGAAAATAAGACATAATTGAATATAACGTACTGCATATTTAATTATACTACATTGCATAAATAGTTTCAATATAATGCATAGTTATGAAAATGGGATGTTACTTTTGGAAATTATGAAAATGGGATGTTACATAATGTACTGCATATTTAGTTATTCCACGCTACATAGATGGTTTCTATATAATGCATAGTTAGTTGATTTTGCTGCATAGTTTATGACGCATTGCATAGTTGAGAATATGCACAGTGTTTTTAATTTTTAACATTGTATAAATACCTTCTAGATAATGTATAGTTAGTTAATGTTTGCTGCATGTTTTCAAATATGTAATATCTTATAGTAATTTATGCAGTGTTTCTTCACAATTTTTTTTCTTTGTAAAATGTGCAGAAATCATTAATGTCATATTTTTTCATCGTTGTTTTTCATTTGGGTAAATCGCATCTTCTTCACGCTTTTTTTTCACAATTCGAGTTCTGCACAGTTTTTTTCATCTGCGTTAATAGAGAAATTGAGAGGGAGAGAGAGAGAGACGTGAGCCGCGCGCGCGCGCGAGAGAGAGAGAGAGAGAGAGAGAGAGAGAGAGAGAGAGAGAGAGAGAGAGAGAGAGAGAGAGAGAGAGAGAGAGAGAGAGAGAGAGAGAGAGAGAGAGAGAGAGATGAGAGAGAAAGAGATTTGATTCCATTTTTGTAACTACCTTGTTATGTTATTTTACTCTATTACCCTTATGTTGATTAAATTAATGTTTTAATATAATTTTTATCCATTAAATCACACCCATTGATTAATAGTAGGGGATGGTTGAGATTAGTCCATTGTGTCTCACCTAGAGACATGGTCTTACTTGATCATCCCCATATATATATATATATATATATATACATAGGGATCGAATCTTGTGTGGCAGCCTCTTATCGTGTAGCAGTATGGATTGATCCCATCCATCCACGTCTTTTATTCAATGGTCTAGATTGCTATTAAAAATAACAGATTTATCAATTAATTAATAGGTGGAAAGGGCATAATAGTAACTAGCAAAATGACATAAATCTTGCCCCTATAATCAAGGGATTGATTAATATCACGTTTTCATAACTGAAATTGTGCACCATTTTAATAGTTGGACTGTACACTATTTAAGAACTGATTGTACACTATTTTATATCTAACAGTGCATCATTGTATAACTAATTGTACATCATCTAAAGGAACTATAAAGACAAAATGGTGTAACCATCTTCCTATTTAATAACTTAATTGTGCACCATTTTATATCCAATAGTGTATCATTGTATAACTAATTGTACATCATCTAAAAATTCTATAAAGACAAAATGGTGTAACCACCTTCCCATAATGACGCCCTACAATCATGGATGTCATAAAGATCACGTTTCCATAACTGAATTATGCACCATTTTAATAGTTGAACTGTGCACCATTTAATAACTGACTGTGCACCATTTTATATCTAATAGTGCATCATTGTATATCTAATTCTACATCATTGTGAGTAAACCACAATCGAAAGAAAAGCGGGAACAATCGTAAAATCAAATCCCATAAAAATCGCTGGGATTGAATGGTGTACAATTAGTTATACAATGATGCACTGTTAGATATAAAATGATGTAAAGTCAGTTATTAAATGGTGTACAGTTCAACTACTAAAATAGTGCACAATTCAGTTATGGAAACGTGGTATTAATCAATCCCTTGATTGTAGGGGCGTGATTTATGACATTTTGCTAGTTACTATTATGCCCTTTCTGTCTATTAATTAATTGATAAATCAATTATTTTTAATAGCAATTTGGACCATTGAATAAAAGGTGTGGATGGATTGGATTAATCCACACTGCCACACAGTAAGCCCCCTGCCACATTTGATCCAACCCTATATATATGTATATGTATATATATATTCAATTATGATTTTGCATGTGGAAATAGATGCGCAATGATGTTAACAATATTTATTCAGCGTAAAGTAAGCATTATATTTTGAGATTGGTGTTTGATACCTTGTTTTTTGTCCTACTTTCTTCTTTGTTTTACTGATTTGCAGTTCGATTCTTCTTCCTTTGCTCGAACAATTGTTTTGTTTGTTCTTCTCCTTCGCACAGTGTCTGCGCACTTGTGTTTGGCTGCTGCGTTCCGGATCTGTGATTCTGTTTTGGTTGTTATTTTTATGTACAACGTATTGTGTGGGAAAAAGTTCTCATTTAGCGTGTTTTTTGGAATTAGAATCCGGTCAGCGTATTGTTAGGAAAATTTGATTAAAATTGAGTATTTGCAGGAACCGATCATAAATAGGTGGGCATTTGTGTCATTTTCCAATGTTTTAGGCCATGTCATTATCAAATGGGCTTCTCATCAGGCAGACTATTTTTTGTTAACCCAAAATGAACATATTGAGTGGCCTCTGTTCGAATCTGGGCTGGGTGGCTTTTGCTGTTTTTCATGCTAGGGGAGCCCATGTGCAGATAATTATATTTAGTGTGGCCCGTTTGAAGGAATGTATAGGTGTTTGTTAGCCTACGTCTACAAATTTGGTATCTATAAATTGAAAAGGAAAGATTTACCATAATTTCATATAGGGTTTTTTCTTTTTTTTTTTTTTTTTTTTGGAAATGGATTGAATTTTGGATTTTGAATCTAGAATTATTGAAATCAATTTCTTTTCAAAAAGAAGAGAAGAAAAGAAATTGATCAAACGAGGTTGGTCTTTGATAATTAATGACTTATGTTTTACCATGGTGTGGTAAACAGTTTTGCTACATTGAAAGAAGAATATATTCCATTTATTTTATTATATTAGAGATGTCATTTTATTTTATTTCTTGAGACGTTCCAATATAAAATTTTATTTAAAAAATCCTGTAATACCCTTAGAATATGTGGCATAATTAACTCTTGACCGTAAAAGTAACCTTTTTAAAGAACATTAATGGGGATTAACTTGGACCTACCTGAGTAAATAGGCCAAATCAATGAGCTTTTGTCTAAATGGAGGCTCATCTTGGTTGTGCTTTTCATGGTCGAGCTACATGTAAGACCTGATGGCCTACTCATAGGAAAGTGAGGAGGGCCCGACCTGTAAGGCCTATCCCGAGCTCAGAAGAAAATCCAACAAGAATTGGACTCAGATGCTTGGGGCGACCTAACACAAATTTTGTAGCATTTTTTCCATAAGGTACATATGTAGCACATGTTTGTAATACTTTTTACATTACAATATTTATGTAACACTTTTGTAGCACTTTATCAATATATGTAACGCTTATATGTAATACTTTTAAATAAGTAACACTTTTTAAGTATCACTTTTTTTTGTTAATTCTTTTGTAACACAAATATGTATCAGTTTATTTAATAAGCACTCTTGGCAATACTATATTTTATTAATTGTAACGCTTTTTAGGCTATATTTTAGTAACACAAAATTATATAACTATCATTAAGTCATGTCAACGATTTATCTAATTAATTGATGTCACATAATAGGTTAAGACAAAAAAAAATACCAAATCTAAAAATTGTAGACATCATGTACTCTGTTTTTTTATTGAATTTTTATTTTCTTTGTATAAAGTATTTTAGTTTTGCTTTTATTTTTTTATTTTTTACGGAGGTAATTAATTTCGTAGTAATACCGATGGAAAATGCGCATGCATATATTTTATTATTATTATTTATTTAATTTTACTACGGAGACCAATTTCAACGTTAACCTTTTTTTATTTTTTTTTACTTTTGAAAAAAATGTTACGAATGAAAATTGATGTTGTCAATAATTACTTAGGAATTTTTTCCATCGGTAAATTATTTTTTATTATTTTTTTTACTGTTAGAACTTTTTTATCTGTCAGTAAATTAATTTTATAATTTTATATATTTTTTGTTTTTATCGAATGAATATTGATCAGTCAATAAATTTATTTTATATATTTTTGATATTTTTAATTTTTTGTGTCCTTTAATATGTAACATAATGATTTTCAAACTATATACTATATAATATAAAATTTGATATATACAGTGTATAATATAATTTAATACATATATTATATAATATAATCTTTATTATATAATATATATTATATATACATATAATATTATTTTTATACAATTTTAATATATATATATATATACGTGTGTGTGTATTTGTATATATAATACAAAGCAAAAGTTGTAATAAGAATCAACTTAGCTTAGTGGCAAATTGTGATCACTTGCACACATAACATGTCGTGGGTTCGAATCTACTTGGTGGCAAAAAATAGTATTTCTACGAAGTGCTACAAAGAAAGTGTTACACAAGATTCATATCTAACACTGTAAAAGTATTTTTTTTAAAGTGTTACAAATACAAAAAATGTTACATAAGATTCATATGTAACACTTTAGAAATATTACTTCAAAGTGTTACCAATAGAGAACTTAATGTAACACTTAGAAAAAGTGTCACTAAATGCTAATAAAAGTGTTACCTTAAACTATAGGTAGCACCGGCAAGTGCAGCACCATAAAAGTGCTACCTATTGTCTATAGTAACATTTTATGGCCATTAGGTAACATTTATTGGGTGTTACCTAATATCATTTATGTTGTAGTGCTATTAATATATGGGCCAACCTCTGAGCCGTTAAATAAGAGACTTGTGGATCACTAGGCTAATCTCTTGGCTTCTAGACTCAAATGGTGTTGTGATACTTGGGCTGAGTTAGTAAGCCTGAACAAGACCGATCTCTTGGCCCAATGGTTGGCTTAAATCGAGCCTGGGCCCGAACTGCTGAATGGGTTGGGCTTTATTACGAACAAAGTTAAGGGTCTCCCGAACTATTAGGCTGGAGAGAGGCGTAGCCCACAAGAGTGACAAGCCCAATCCAAAAGATGGATAAGCTAGAGTTTTAGTCAACTTGGTAGGCACGAAACCCTAATTCCGAATCAATAAATTGCTCACAAAAAGGTATGCCTCATTTTAGACTATCTTTGCACATTTTCTATATTGTTCTATTTTTCATATTTCTCTCTAGAGTGATTCTGACTTGAGTGTTGGAGAGGATACACCGAAAAACTCTTCCGGCCCCTTTTTCTAACGGTGATTTTGCAGGCTTCAGGTCAATGGCGCATCAGGATTTGGTTTATTGAAGGTGGGCAATTTCAACCGAACAAACATATTCAAAATTTTAGTCTTACAACTATCATAAATAAAAATACAGTAGAAATAGGGAAAATAGTAAATTAGGTGAATAGGTTCACTCGATAAAACTATTCAATAAAGCTGCCACCAACCACCAAGTAGCTAAACAAAATGGTGTTAATATGAGTAACAAAATGAGTCGAAAATTGTTAGCCTAACAAGGCCCACCCCGATTAAGTTTCTCAACATATTTCAATTTACAACGGGACAAGTTGGGTCCGATAGACAAATGAGCAGGTTAAAAATGACATGATAAATGAATTGGCATAAAAGTACAATCAGAATGATTGTATAAAAAAAAAATTATTAATGATATTTATTTGATCATTACCTTAAAAAAAAAAAAATTCGTGCCACATTATTTTACAAGGGATAATTAAGGGCCGCAATCTGATCTCTGTTTAAAATTGGAACTAGGGCCTGTTGATGTAGTGAACTATGACATTAAATATTGGGACACTACAAAAAAACAAGGGAATTCCAACGAAAAAAATATATTGGTATTTGGCCAATTTCCATTGGAATTATCGATTCCAACAGAAATTCCAATAGAAAAACACCATTGGTATAATGGCCGTTGGAATGACAAAAATTCCAACGAAAATTCCTATGAAAAAAAAATTCCAACAGTACCAAATGGTTTTGCTTATCGTTGGACTTTCTATTGGAAATTTCCAACGGTATGCTGTAGCATTGGAATTTCCACTGAAATTTTGAAAATTCCAATAGTTTTTTATTCCGTTGGAATTATTTCGTTGGAATTTGATTGTTTTCTTGTAGTGGGATAGTTACAAAAACGTCCCTTCGGAGCCTAATTATAAAAAGAGAAAAAAAAATCCAGTTTCTTTGAAAATTACAAATATTCCTGCAAATTTGTTTCTCTTACAAATCACCCCTCAAGACTCAAGAGGACTGGTGACTGGTGAATACAAATTTCAAAGGTGGTTCATATTGTAACAATATAAAGTGTATCTGTAATTTCAAGAGATAACTAGAGTTTTTTTTCTTTTATAATTATACTAAACCTCAAGGATATCTTTTTAAGAGCTAGTCTCCTGTCAGACCGTCTAATGGATCTAGATCCGTTAGACGAGTCAATATATCCTACCCATTTCACTAACTCAGATCCGCGCAAAAAAAATTACAGAAAAAAGCCCATTCGGATTGGAGCCCTAATTTCCCACCTTCCCAGCTTCTTCTTCTTCCTCCTCCAACCACAACCAGTGCACGCGAGCCCACATTCCCCACCACTACCGTCGTCGCGCTTCGCCTCTTCTTTTCACGACTGCTTCGTCGACGGCTACGACACCTCCGTTCTTGTCTCCTCCAGTCGATTCAGCAAATCCGAGCGTGGTTACCCGGGATTTTCCAACCGAAAGAATTTTTGATTGAATCAAACGTGAAAATGGTGGAGAAGAACGAGATTTGCTAAATGTCCATGAATTAGACGGGAGAAGAACGAGATTTGTTGAGCGAGATTTTCTTTTTTTTCAAATGTTTAATCAATGGACAACACCAATGTGAAAGGAAAAATGACGATGGTTGGTGATGGCTCGTGGTGATGATGCTCTGTTTTTTTCTTCAGGTGATATGAAGAATGAATATTGCACTAAATGATACAAGTCTTAGTATCAGCTAATACTTTTATGGTTAAATACTAATACATATTATAAGAAAAACTAATACTTTGCTGGAGCACTACTAAAATACTCTCTAGGAAATTACTAATACTTTTTCTAGAAACTACTAATACTTTTCCGATGGACAACTAATACATTTCAGGAGTATATTCATGAGAAATACTAAAACTCTTTAGGGAACTACTAATACATTTAAGAAGAACTGTTAATACTTTTTAGAAGGACGACTAATACGTTTCAGAAGGACTGTTAATACATTTTGGGAGAAAAATTTAATTATATTCAGGGGAACTACTAATACATTTCAGAAGAACTGCTAATACTTTTTAGAATGACGACTAATACTTTTCAGAAGGACTATTAATATATTTCAGGATAAAAATTTAAGTATATTCAGGGAAACTACTAATACATTTTAGAAGAACTGCTAATACTTTTTAGAAGGACGACTAATACATTTCGGGAGTATATTCATGAGAAATACTAAAAAAACTCTTCAGGGAACTACTAATACATTTCAGAAGAACTGCTAATACTTTTTAGAAGGACGACTAATACGTTTCAGAAGGACTGCTAATACATGTGCTCACTGCAAACTACTAAAACACCACTGCTAATATTACGGAAATACCACCGGATCCACGGGTCAGATCCGTCTAACAGGTCAGACCGTTAAACGGTCTGATAGGAGTTTTTGTGTCTTTTTAATTATCCCTTAAATGTTATATAGAGCACAAAATGTGGCGAAAGGCATCTCTCGCCAATTTCGCTTTTCATTATTATAACTTTTTTTAAATTGTTTTTAAAAAATCCAGAATCCTACCCAAAACAAAAAAAAAAGGAAAAAAAGAAAAAAAGAAAAAGAAAAGGAAAAAAATTTGAACTAAATAAAAAGTAAATTTGGTAGTGTGTAGCCCAGTAGAATGAAATTGGGGGCAACAAGTAGAGGTGCATGAAAAGCAAATTAAAAAAATGAATGTTAATGGGCATAAGCCAATGGGCAGAAAGAGACAGATAAGAGACCAGCTATAGTGAGGTCTAGGTTAAACTTTGTCACTTGCAACCAAAAGCTACCCCTTTTTATTTTCATCATACCAACAGAAGTTGGTATTTAGTTTTCATTGTCCTTATTGTGCTACAAATACTTGTTTTTTTCTGAACCATTCCATGTTCTCTCTTTCTCTCACACACACTTACACACACACCCCACACAGTGCACTCAATAGATTTGCCTTTACTTTTCTCTACTCAAGTGAGGGGGGAGATTTCTTAGTGATATATAAAAATTTTAGTATTAAAATATGGGATTGAAAGTACATTTACCCATTAGGACAGGGAGCATGGGTTGTTCTCCTTTTCTTTCTTTTTTTTTTTTTTCTCTTCTTTTAAGCACTTTTTCTCTTTTTCTTTTTGGTTGAAATGTGTTAAAACTTTCCTGGGAAGAAGACCTTTTTAGTTACCATGTGCCTCCATCAACTTCAGCTCCAGTAAAGGATCATTTTCATATGAAAGACAAAACATTCAAAACCAAATTTTTAAGAAATTAAAATAAATAAATAAATAAATAAATAAAGTAAAATAAATCCAACAACAAATTAAATTCATTAATTTGCACGAATCAATTCCCACAAGCATTTCATTTGTTTCTGCTTAAAAATAAAATTGTTAAGATCATGACGCCTACATCTATCGATAGGTTTTTTTTTTTTTTGAAGGAAGAAAGGGAAAATTGGATGCTCAATAACACGTCTTTTGTCCACTTGGCCTACATCCGAATCTCATATCCATCGTTAAGCTATGAATGTGTGCTAATGAAGAACTGGGAATGTTGCCATTTCAGATCATAAGCATCAGTTTTATTATTGTTTTTTATTTTTTGGTTATGGAAAATTTGTAATGAGGTAGATTAAAAACAAACAAAAAGTAACACCCAAAAGGGTGCGGTGAGTGGTAACATGTCACACACATGCACTGGGAAAAGGAATAAAGATACCCAAAGGTCCTATTTACAACCCAAAAAGCTTCATTGAATGACATCTTCTTTGCTAAGAAGGATCTAAAGAGAAGATGGGGGTACACTTTTTATCTTATATAGATGTAAAATCATACCCCCAACAAACCCTAATCATCAATGTATGAACAAGATGGGGTCCAACAATTTTGGAATCTATCAATTTCTTTTTCATCTTTCTTGGGTCCCCTTTCCTAATCAAAATTTTCACCCTTCATAACAATATTTTCTTCTTTAAATTTTAATTGACCTCAGTCTATGCTACTCAATCGGAGTCGTAAATTTCGCATAAAATGATGATGTCATTCTTTTTTTATATAAAATCAATATATACACAAAAAAAGTTCATAGACAAATTTAGGCAATATACCAAGCTACAACCCATGTACGTTAAGTGTTTCATTTGGTTCGTAACCAGTTATATATATGTGCATCCAATGCAAGTGCACTATTATTTTTTACCAGTGTTGTAAAATCAGCCTCGGCAGCTGCCTAGGTGCTATCGTGCTAGGCAATCCTAGGTTGATGTGATTATGTCCAAATTGATAAAAAAAAAAAAAAATCGCCTCAACCAAAATTAAATCAAGCCTTGAAAGCCATAATCGGGCAAAAAATAGATTAAAAATAAAATATTGAACAAAAATAGTATTGTCTCTAGGCACTAGCCTAGACGCTAGGCGTTGGACTGACTCTGGATTAACGCCTAATGAATTTGCAACCTTAACATATAAATTCTAAAATAACAATTAAGGGATTGATTCTGGTCCTACATACTACTATATATATAATGTTTTACTGTTTTAAAAGTCACTTTTTGGAGTAATTTAAGGTTAATAAATTGAAATGAAGAGAGTTATCCAAGAATGATAGAAATGGTGATGAGTGAAGAAACAGACCATGTGGGTGGGGTGAGACACCTTTAAATCCAAAAAGAGGAGTTTTCACAGAGAGAGTCCAAAAGTCAAAGCATCAAATCTAAAAGATGAAAAAGCTTCTTTGCAAAAGATCCAAAACGTGCAATTATACGGTTTTGGGCTTCATCTCACGTAACGCAACCACTCAACTCAACAGTAGAACTGCAAATTTATGCTGTTATTATTACAACTGTCAAATTGACCGGATCGGACCAAAATCAAGGAAAAAATCGGGCCGGTCAGTTTCGGCATGCCGGGGATTTCTTCGGCCACTAATTTGGGGAACCTATCCCATGTATTAAAAATGGGCCCAAATTTTTTGGAACTTATAAAATCGTTGCCCAACTCGGCCGTATCACTGGCCGGTCGGGCAGGCCTGAAGTTATAGTTAATTTGGAATCTTGTGTAAATTGTTTGTGAACCTTGTTAATTTTAAATTATTATAGATATTATAAATTAATATATTCTAATTTTTTTAAGTTTGTGTAAATTGTTTATGAACCTTGTTAATTTTATCCAATGATCAATATTTTTTTATTGTGATATTTAATTTGGTGGAGATGATTACTAGCTTTATTGAAGAATTTTCGATCTCATTGAATTGAAGAAAATAATAAATATTACTTGGATATTTGTAATAAAATATTATCTTAGAACCTAACTTTACCGCGATTAATTTAGAAGTTTTAGACCTAACTCGCCATTTTTAGGTTTTATGATTTTATCAGTTGAGCATGAAAATGATCAAGTTGTCCAATATTACCGTGACTATGATTTCAACGATGTACCTATCGACTAACGAAATTGTTTTGCGCTTTATTTTGTTTAAATCACAAACACAATAATTTAACAGCCTGAAATTGTTGCAACCTAGATGCTGACGATATTATAATAGATCAAGAATTAAGTTTCGAATTATCGTTTGAGATGCAAATTTGAAAACCTAATAAAAAATTTAAACTATATTTTTGGAATATGAGCTTACTCATGAGTAAATATTATATTATAGTTATCTAAAAATTTAAGTTTAAAATTATCCCTTGAGCGTTAGATGCAATTATTTTTGAAAACCTACCCCGCTTGCGGGCTTGCCCAGGCGCTAGCCTGACCACCGCCGGCTAGCGCCTAAAAAATTTAACCTGCAATTTTCTCATTGTGTTTTTGGAATATGAGGTAATTTTCTAATGTCATTGAGGCAAAATAGTGGTAGCTTGCCAAGGTTACGAGTTCGATTTATAGGAGGAGCAATCAGTGAGGGGAAGATTTTTGGATCACAAGGTCTGGTAGCAATTATCTCGTAGCGGTAGGTGTTGGTGGCCGGGCAAGTCACAATTGAATATCATAGGCGCTTGCGCATATACCTTAAAAGGTTAAGGGTATGCACCTCACTAGCACTTGTGCATTTGTCCTATAAGATTAAGGTTAAGCATCTTATTAATCCCAATTGATTTTAAGCGAACATGTGTGATAATATTTATCCGATATATAGTGTTTTTTGTCCACCTAGTGTACTTCGATGATGAACAAATATATCTTATTTTATAAATAAAATAATTTATCTACCATCAATATAATCATTATTGTTTTATAGCATTTCAAAACTAAAAGTAGTGGATACGTTTTGAACACAATTTTTTATTTTGTTTACATTTTTAAAAATAAATAAAAATTTTGAAAAAAAAAATTTTGTCATTTTATTTTTTAATTTTAAAATAAATAAAAATAGAAAAATGGGAAAAAAAAGTCTTCAATTGCATTGCATTCCTCTTTCCTGTTTTGATTTGTAAATCTTGAATATATGAGTCTTGGTCATGTTTTTTCCTTTTCTTAAAATCTTGTACAATTTTTAAGCTTCTCATAAACTTTAACTTGATTTTTTGCATTATTTTGTGTCTCTATTTATTCTTTTTGGTATATTGATGTAATTGTATTTTATTATTTATTTATGAATATTAAGGTGTGATTGAATTAATACGACTTAATCAAAACTTCTACTTATTTTAAATTTGATGTATTATTTTTAATTTTTATATGTGGTAATGGACAACTTGTCCACTTATGTTTTGTAAAAATAAAAAATAGTCGTATTTTTTTAAAATATGTTTTTGAGTCATTTTGACAAGGTTATATATATCCTTCTTGTGTTCTCTGATGAGGTACTTGATTATATTTAAAAAAAATTAATGCGGTATATTTTTCGGTACCGAGTCATGGACCGGTCCCTAGAAATGAAAAAAAGACAAAGTAGAAATTTGAAATAAAAAATGGCTAAAAAACATGGTTAAAAACTATTTTTATTATGGAAAAGTGGCCAAAAATCCGAAGAAATCTTTTTATATTAATATTAGTTGAGCCCCCTACCCAAAATTTCTGGCTAACCGTACTTATTTACCCTAAGTGGACCCATTCACATTTGGAAGTATTTTTAATTTTTTAGTGTACTTTTGTCGAGGCTGAACGCTAAATTCAAGAATGGCTCCTCATACAAGTTCTTTTAAATTTTAATAATCCTCAACCCAAAAATATATCATTTGTTCAAATATTACAAAATCTGGACCCCAAATAAAAAACAATACAGTACTATATTTTTACGTTGGCTCAAGATAATTGGGAGACAAATATTTGTTCGTAAAAACAAAGGACCTCATCTCTGCCTAGCTTGTACAAACATCTTTAATCTTTCAGCACTCTACAGACTTTTTCCTTTTGGATTATATATAAACAAAGATTCCACCAAGAAGTAAGTTCTTGTTTTCATCAATGAGAATTTTGAAGTACAAAATCACTTCATAAAATTGACGTAGTCTATAGACTAGCATGACTGTGCATGTCCTTCAGGTTCAATTAAGTACTCAGCTACAATTTGCAAAAAAAAAAAAAAAAAGAAATTCTTAAAACATTATAAATGCGACAATAACTGTATGTTCAATAAGATAAATTTCTTAATTTTTATAACCAATATCCTAAAATTCTAATATTCCAAGTATAAATATTGCCTAGCAGAGTGGAAGTTACCTAGCCCTTTCTATGATTGCAGCATACGCGGGATGAATGATGGTGAAAATTACTGATCAAGAGCTAGAAATTGCCATTTTATTAGATGTTTATGATATTGTTAGTAATTTGGTATATTATTCTTTCTTTCATTTTTCTAATTTTTTTTTACAAAAAGGATTATTGAGAAGTACTTTATGTTATCAAATAATATAAACTATAAAGTTATACCATCATGTTGAATTGGAAGTTTAAATTAAATATGTCAAAAGTCGCGGCTTTGATGGTGAATGTCGCGGCTTTAATCAAATTTTCAGAAGAAATTGTCAAGAAAAGTTCCGAATGTAAGGCCGCGGCTTTACTTCAAAACTGAAGGCAAAGTTGCGTCTTTGATGTCAGAGCTGCGGCTTCGACATGCAGACTTGAACAAGTGTCTACGTTTTCTTCCGAAAAGTTGTATCTCCTCTTAAAGGGGTTGAATCCTTTCAATCCAAAAACATCTTAGGACCAAAGAACTATATAAATAAGTGTTCTTTGTCAGATTTAAATTAACTTAAACATTCTTATTCTTGTACAAACAGTCAAATAACTTGCAAATTGGTTGTTTCTTTGTGTCTATTATGTCGTAGAAGTAATTTGCTTTTCAAACTCAGTTTGTAAGTGTGAGGCAAATAACACTTTAAGAAAATTGATTATCATGCCTTAGACTTGTTTCGATTGATTCTCCATTGTTGTTCCATTCAGATTTCTCAAGTTTGATATTTAAAATTTGTTCTTCTTCATATTAATTAAGCTCCAAATTTTATCGTGTTTGAACTGTTTATCTACTACGAAATCCCACAAACATATATTACAACAATCTTAAAGTATTATTTTGGTGATCAATGGAGTCCACAGAAGAGTCAGCAATCAAGGTGCAAGATGAATCAAGATTCCGTAAAGTTGGATAGGCTTGATGGCACGGGGACCAACTTTAACCAGTAGAAGGACAAGATGATGTTTTTCCTCGTTGCTTTGAAGGTGGTCTATATCGTCAATCCAGATCTTCTAGAAATCCCTCCACCAAAAGATGGCGAATTCGATGAAGTGAAGAAACAAAAAGAGAAACGCTTGAAGTGTTGTGCAAGGGTCACATTCTCAACATTCTGTCAGA
This sequence comes from Rehmannia glutinosa, assembly GCA_016081115.2. Lineage (NCBI taxonomy): Eukaryota > Viridiplantae > Streptophyta > Magnoliopsida > Lamiales > Orobanchaceae > Rehmannia > Rehmannia glutinosa. The sequence goes on from CM071934.1 coordinate 46,336,663, forward strand.
CAATTTGTATGATCTTTTCACTGCTGTGAAGAGCCCACATGAGTTCGGACAACTTTGGAGCATTAATATGTATCCCAAAATAAAGGAGAAGATAAGTTCCCTATTAAAAAGTATTTTGAATTTAAACTTGATGATAATTCTTCTCTTATGGACTAAATTCATAATCTGCAAGTGATTGTTTCAAAACAGAAAGATTTTGGGGTAGAAATTTCAGAATCTATGCAAGTAGGGTACGATAATTGCAAAATTACCTTCTTCTTGGAATGATTATCAAAAGAAATTGCTTCATACTTTTGAAATTTGACTATATCTAGTGTTTTAAAACATCTTATAATTGAAGAAGATGGTAGGATATTATATAAGAAATACTTTTTTAGTGATCCTAAGTTTAATTTTGTTGAGAGAAAGAAATTTAATAATAAAAGAAAGAATTCTGAAAATACTGATTTGGTGGACAAGAAATAGAAAAAATAGAGTTTGCTACAAATGTGGAAGGAAAGGTCATTACAAGGCCGAATGTAAACTCAACAAGAAGCAAAAGGTTAATAATGTTAATGCTTCAAATGCTAATCTTGTTGAGGATACTGCACAAATTATAGCAATGTTATCTCTCAGTACAGTGATTGCACTTCACTTGTATATACCAATCTCTTCTAAGAATTGGTGGTTTGATTCTGGAGCAGCCATTCATGTGTGCAATGACAATGAACAATTTGAAAACTATGAGAATCTTGATGGTCAAGAAGTTGTGATGACTAATGGTGTGAGGGCCAAAGTTCTTTGAAAATGAGATGTTCATTTGAACTTCACCTCCGGCAAGAAAATGGTGCTCACTAATATGTTTCATGTTCCAAATGTTCTTAATAAGAAGGGTTTGAAGGATGTAATAGAATATAACAATGTAATCTTGTCTAAGAATGGTGTTTTTATAGGAAAAAGGCACTCTTGTAATGGTTTGTTTAAGCTAAGTACCAATAAAGTGAATGATGTTTTTCTTTGTTTGGTTGACCCTTCTTATTCTTTTTGGCATGGTAGATTAGCACATGTTAGTAATAAAATCATTAGGTATATGTCTAAGAATAGATTTATTTCCTGTAATGACTTTGTGAATAAGAATTGAGAAATTTGTGTTCAAGCAAAAATTACAAGATTATTTTTTCCTAAAGTTGAAAGACACACTCAATTGCTTGATCTTGTGCATTCGGATGTATGTAAACATAATTGTTTTCTAACAAGATGTGGTAATAGATACTTTGTTACTTTCATTGATGATTGCTCTAGATTTGTGCATATTTATTTGATGAAAGCTAAGGATGAAGTCTTTGGTATGTTGAAAGCTTATAAGTCTATTGTAGAAAATCAGTAAAGTAGAAAATCAAAATCTTGAGGAGTGATAGAGGTGGTGAATACATTTCTGGTGAATTTTCTAAATTCTGTGAAGATAATGTTGGAATTTGGTCTTTGAAATATGGGTGTTGAACGATTATGACCAAATAATTAAGTGGTTTCCATTAGTGAAAAATGGAATTAAATTATTTGTAAAAATTATACTAAGAGAGTAGATGAGAATAGCATTTGGAATTTCTCAAAACCGATTCTGGGTGAATGAGAAATTAATGCTAGAAATTAGCCACTTAATACAAGTAAATGGTATAGAAAATGAAAAATATGGGGAAGGAGAAATGCTCCATCCCACATAGGAAATGGAGGCAAAGTTTGCACACTTAATATATCCCAAGTTGGACTTATGGGTTTGGGCCCTTGGGGGCACCCAAGTTTTTAAAGGGGTGAGGACCTACATGCTTGTGGGTTGTTCAAAGCACACGCGCGCGCGCCGCCGCCACCCGCCCACCGACCGACTAGGCTCGGCCTGGCCCGGGTCCAGGCCGTGGGCCTGGGCTTGGGCTTCAAGGCCTTTATTCTTTTTGGACCAAAAACCTTTAAAATAAATATTTAATTAATTTTTGTAATTAATTAACGAATTTCAACCTGGAAAGTGTTCGCACCCGAGCACGGGCGAATACACGGCCTATGCCTCAGGTCGTGTATCATTCGGTCCTATTCGCATCCGAGCATGGGCTGATGCACGGCCCATGCGTCAGGTCGTCGTCAGGCTATACCTTTGCCATTTTGGTTCGCATCCACGCACGAGCAAGGCCACGGGCCGTGCGCAAGGTCCTGCGTCGATGTGAAGTGTAGAACAAATTCGTCTGTTCATTCAAAACCTGTCGTTTTGAGCCAAAAGACGTGATCTTTCCATACGAGGCACCTGATGTCTATATAATTTGATCCCTGTAGATTGAAAAAATACACGAAATCATCAGATAATAATCCGGTCATTTGCATTTGAACATATTGACACACATCCTTCAAAAAGCTTGAAAGTCTTAACATCTTGTTGTTCATTGTGTTTCGGGTTTCAAAGTGTTGTAAACTCGAAACTGAAATAGTCGTTGTATCTTAGGGACGTACGCCAGAACCGTTAGCACTTATATACGGGGCATTTTCGTCTTGCAGAGACTGAATTCAATTCAGGCCTCGACTAAAGCCTATACACTCAAACACTTAGCCATTTCCAAAACAAAAACCATACACTTTTTCCCAACAATCGCAAGACAAAAAATATCGTTCGTTTCTGTTGAAGACGATGGCATCAACATTAATCTCGTTCACACCGATGGCTGCTGGTCCCACTCACGGTGAAAAGCCGCCTAAGTTCTCCGGCGCTGACTTTAAACGTTGGCAATAGAAGATGCTGTTTTACCTTACCACCCTGGGGCTGTACCGTTTTCTGAAGGACGATCCCCCGTCCATAGGCGATGAAGAAATCGACAACAATCGGAGAATCGCTGTGGATGCTTGGCATAACAACGATTTTCTATGTCGCAACTATGTGTTGAACGGGCTAGACGACACCCTCTATAACATCTATAGCACGTTTAAGACCTCCAAGGAATTGTGGGATTCTGTGGAGAAGAAATACAAGACGGAAGATGCCGGCACAAAGAAATTTGTTGTCGGCAAATTTCTCGAGTACAAGATGGTTGACACCAAAACGGTGATCAGCCAAGTTCAGGAGATTCAAATCACACTTCACGACTTAGTGTCTGAAGGGATGATTTTGAATGAATCCTTTTCAAGTGGCTGCAATAATCGAAAAGTTGCCGCCATTGTGGAAGGATTTCAAGAATTACCTCAAGCACAAGCGCAAAGAGATGGGGCTTGAGGACCTGATTGTTTGGCTTCGGTCGAAGAAGACAACCGAAAATCAGAGGTGAAATCCAGTAAGTCTGGAATGGAGGCTAAGGCCAATCTTGCTGAATCGAGCACTAGCAAGAAACGCAAGCACTCCAGAAAATAAAAAGGAAAAGCCAAAAAGTTCAAGAGGAATTGCTACAACTGTGGCAAACCGAACCACATGGCTAAGGATTGTTGACACCCTAAAAAGGGCAATCAAGGTGGCAACCAACAAGCCATTGTGTTTGAAGCCAATATGGTGGATAACCCAAGGGAGTGGTGGATAGATACCGGGGCTACTCGCTACATTTGTGCCGACAAGGAGATGTTCTCCTCCTACACTCCGATAAATGGAAGAAAGCTTTTCTTGGAGAATTCTTCGACTTCCAACATCGTTGGGCTTGGAAAGGTGGTGCTCAAGATGACTTTTGGAAATGAGATTACGCTTGTAGATATGCTGCATGTCCCGGACATCCGCAAGAATTTGGTTTCTGGTCCTTTGCTTAGTAAGGTCGGGTTTAGACTAATGTTTGAGTCCGACAAGTTTGTAATGACCAAGAATGGTCAATTTCTTTGTAAGGGCTACCTTGATAAGGGCCTGTTTAAGATGTCTGTAATGTCTGTTTTCCACCACGAGGCGAAGAATAAAACTATTACTTCTGTTTACTTGTTGTATTGTTCTAATTTATGGCATGATATATTAGGGCACGTAAACTTCAACACAATTAAAAGGTTAGTGAATCTGGAATTAATACCTATATTTAAAACTGATTCACAAGACAAATGCGAAATTTGTGTTGAAGCAAAGTTGGCTAAAGCACCGTTTCATTCGGTAACGAGAAGTACCAAACCACTCGAGTTAATTCATATAGATGTGTGTGATTAAAAACTAATGCAAACTCGAGGTGGGAAAAAGTACTTCATAACGTTTATAGACGATTGTACAAGATATTGCCATGTGTATCTTTTGAAAAGCAAAGATGAAGCTTTAGTAGCTTTTAAGACTTATAAGAATGAAGTTGAAAATCAGCTTAATTTGAAAATTAAGATGATTCGAAGTGATAGAGGCGGAGAGTATGTTGCTCCGTTTGAGGAATTTTGCTCGAAAGTGGGTATAATTCATCAAACGACTGCTCCCTACTCACCTCAATCAAATGGAGTTGCAGAACGCAAAAATTGTACTCCTAAGGAGATGATGAATGCGATGTTGATAAGTTCTGTCTTACCCCAAAACTTGTGGGGGGAAGCCATACTTTCTGCAAATTACATTCTTAATAAGATCCCACACAAAGGTAAAAACGAAACTCTATATGAGTTATGGAAGGGACATAAACCGTCATATAAATACCTCAAAGTGTGGGAGTGTTTGGCTAAAGTCGAAGTACCTAAGCCGAAACAAGTTAGAATCGGTCCGAAGACGATCGATTGTGCTTTCATTGGATATGCTAACAATAGTAGTGCATATCACTTTTTAGTGCACAAGTCAGCAATTCCTGATATAAATGAAGGTATGATCATTGAATCAAGAAATGTTGTATTCTTCGAGAATATCTTTCCGAACAAAGAACGGAAAGAAGAAAGTTCGAGTAAACGAACTTATGAAATTGCAAGGTTACCTCAAAGTGATGATGAACAGGAACCAAGACGCAGTAAAAGGACAAAAGTAGCTAATTCTTTTGGTCATGATTTTCTAACTTATATGTTAGAAAACGAACCTAGAACTATTCAAGAAGCATTGTCTAGTCCAGAAGCTCCTCTCTAGAAAGAAGCTATCAATAATGAGATAGATTCCATCATGCAAAATCACACTTGGGAGTTAGTTGATCTCCCACCGGGTTGCAAACCTTTGGGATGCAAGTGGATCCTTAAAATAAAGTATAAAAGCAGATGGATCTATTGACAAGTATAAAGCCCGTTTGGTAGCTAAAGGGTTTAGACAAAGGAGGGATATGACTTCTTCGATACATATTCTCCTGTCACGAGGATTACGTCCATTCGTGTTCTCATTGCTATTGCAGCTTTGCATAACCTTGAGATACATCAAATGGACATTAAGACTGCCTTCTTGAATGGCGAGCTTGAAAAAGAGATTTATATGGAACAACCCGAGGGGTACGTTGCACCCGGTCAAGAGCGAAAGATGTGTAAACTTGTTAAGTCACTTTATGGATTAAAACAAGCACCTAAGCAATGACATGAAAAGTTTGACTCGATATGAAGTCAAACGGTTTCAAGATCAATGAATATGACAAGTGTGTCTACATTAAAGGTGCTACAAATGATTACGTCATAGTATGCCTTTATGTAGATGATATGTTGATTATGGGTAGTAGTCATGATTTAATTATGAATACTAAGAACATGTTGAAGAAGAACTTTGACATGAAAGATATGGAAGAATCTGATGTTATATTAGGGATTAAAATCTCTAGAACTTCAGATGGAATTGTCTTGTCACAATCCCATTATGTCGAAAGCATACTTAGAAACTTTAATGCTTTTGATAGTCCTCCGGCTAAGACACCTGTAGATCTAAGTCTACACTTGGCCAAGAATAGAGGCGAACCAGTTTCTCAGCTGGAATATGCAAGAGTAACTGGCAGTCGATGTACTTAACGAATTGTACACGTCCAGACATTGCATATTCAGTGAGTAAGCTAAGTAGGTTCACAAGTAACGCGAGTACAGATCACTGAAAATCCGTGACAAAGGTACTTAGATATTTAAAGTATACCATGAACTATGGAATACTTTATACGAGATATCCAGCAATATTAGAAGGATACTGGGATGTCAATTGGATATCAGACACAAAAGACTCCAAGTTCACAAGTGGATTTATTTTCACAATAGGTAGATGAGTGGTGTCAAGGAAGTCTTCTAAGCAGACGTGCATAGCTCGATCCACTATGGAATCAGAGTTCATTGCTTTGGATAAAGCTGGAAAAGAAGCAAAATGGCTTATAAACTTCTTAGAGGATATTCCTTATTGGAATAAGCATGTGCCTGCTGTGATGATACACTGTGATAGTCAATCAACAATTGGAAGGGCACAAAGTAGTATGTATAATGGTAAGTCTAGACATATACGTTGGAGACACAATACCATTAGACGATTGATTTCGAATGGGGTTATTTCGGTTGACTACGTGAAGTCAAAGGAAAACCTTGTGGATCCGCTTACAAAAGGCATAAATCGAGATCAATTGTATAAACTGTTAAGGGGAATGGGTTTAAAATCCACAACTTAAAGAATGTTCATTGCGGTAACCCAACCTTGTGAATTGGAGATCCCAAGACCTTGGTTCAATGGGACAACTAAGTTATGAATGTTCAGCTAAATACTTGGAAAATGTGTTAGCTCATTCGCGAAACATCCAAGTGAATGAAAACCTGCTGAATGTGGTGAGGTTAAGTTTAAGACTTTTAATGATTCCTATACCGAAAGGTAGATTATGGCTGGAAACTCTTCAATAGGAGATCACCTATATAAATGAGAAGTAATGGTCGCTTCAAAGAAACGCTTATGAATCTAAGATATGGTCCAGGACCGAAATGGACACAACGTGAGAACAACAAGTGTTAGAGTTGTTATTGTGTAAGTACTATTGTCTCAGGTTTTACACTAACGGCTGAGTTCAAGACATCGCGTCACTAAGCATCTAGTAAATCCGATAGTATTTTACTAAGGAAGGTTCAAAGCCATAAGCTACCTATACTGATGCAATAACGATTCGCAGAGACTTTCAAGCGAATCTGCATACACGCATGCATTAATTTCATTCATGTGGGGGATTGTTGGAATTTGGTCTTTGAAATATGGGTGTTGACCCGATTTTGACCAAATAATTAAGTGGTTTCCATTAGTGAAAAATGGAATTAAATTATTTGTAAAAATGCTACTAAGAGAGTAGATGAGAATAACATTTGGAATTTCTCAGAACCGATTCTGGGTGAATGAGAAATTAATGCTAGAAGTTAGCCACTTAATACAAGTAAATGGTATGAAAAATGGAAAATGTGGGGAAGGAGAAATGCTCCATCCCACAAAGGAAGAGGAGGCAAATTTTGCACACTTAATAAATCCCAAGTTGGACTTATGGGTTTGGGCCCTTGGGGACACCCAAGTTTTTAAAGGAGTGAGGACCTACATGCTTGTGGGTTTGGTTCAAAGTACACATGCGCGCGCGGGCCTGGGCTTCAAGGCCCTTATTCTTTTTGGACCAAAAACCTTTAAAATAAATGTTTAATTAATTTTTGTTATTAATTAATGGATTTCAACCTGGGAAGTGTTCGCACCCGAGCACGGCGAACGCACGGCCTGTGTGTCGGGTCGTGCGTCAGTCAATCCTGTTCGCATCCGAGCACGGGATGACGCATGGCCCGTGCGTTGGGTCGTGCGTCAAGCCATACCTTTTCCATTTTGGTTCGCATCCACACACGGGCAAGCGCACGGGCCGTGCGCTAGGTCGTGCGTCGATGCGAAGTGCAGAACAGATGCGTCTGTTCATTCAAAACCTGTCTTTTCGAGCCAAAAGACGTGATCTTTCCATATGGGGCATCTGATGTCTATATAATTCGACCCCTGCATATTGTAAAAATACACGAAATCATCAGATAATAATCCTGTCATTTGCATTCGAGCATATTGACACACATCCTTCAAAAAGCTTGAAAGTCTTAACATCTTGTTGTTTGTTGTGTTTCGGGTTTGCAAGTGCTGTAAACTCGAAACTAAAATAGTCGTTGTATCTTAGGGACGTACGCCAGAACCGTTAGCACTTATATACGGGGCGTTTTCGTTTTGCGGAGACTGAATCCAATTCAGGCCTCGACTAAAGCCTATACACTCAAACACTTAGACATTTCCAAAATAAAAACCATAGACTTTTTCCCAACAGATAATGGTATTGTACACCAAAGTAGTGCGCAATATACACCACAACAAAATTGTTTGGCTGAGAGAAAAAATAGAATGTTGCAAGACATGGTGAATTTCATGCTCTTGTGTTCAGGTTTGACAAACAAATTATGGGTGAAGGTTTGTTGGTCGCCTATCATGTTCATAATCGGATACTTTATTTAAAGACTAAAGTGTCCCCATATGAGTTATGGAAAGAGCGAAGATCAAACTTGTCTTACTTAAAATTTTGGGATTATATAACCTATTATAGAGTCCCGAACAATAAAAAAACCAAGTTGGGACCTAGAGCACTTAAAAGTGTGTTTTTGGCTATGCTGAAAATTCTAACTATAGATTGCTAGATCTTGATTCTAAGGTAGTAGTTGAATTGAGGGATGTTTAATTCTTTGAGGATAATTTCTCAGAGATTTAATGGTCAATTGTTGATCCATGACAAGTGCGTATTTCATCTCACACTACAGCTTCTAGTGAACCTAAAAGGGAAGAAGTTGATACTCCTATTGAACCTAACAGAAGTCAATGACAAAGGAAGGAAAACGAACTTTCTTCTGAGTAATCTCCATCTCACTATCATTAAAGAATTTTTCCAGTTATAAATCTATACTAGATTAGATATATTCTTTTCAACACATGCAAACCCTTTTTTCTTTCAACAATCTCTAATAGCTAGATGTGTTGCATTTATCTTAATATACCATGTTGTGAAATTATATGTTTGTAGGAGATGAAATCTAGAACTTAAATAATATGAAGAAGAACATATTTAAAATATCAAACTTGAAGAAATCTGAACAGAACAACAATGGAGAATCAAACGAAACAAGTCTAAGGCGTGATAATCGCTTTTCTTAAAGTGTTATTTTCCCCCACTATACATGCAAACAGGGTTTGAAAGGCAAATTACTTCTAGGATACAATAGCCACAAAGAAACAACCAATTTGCAAGTTATTAGATTGTTTCTATAATAAAAAAGCTTAAGTTAGTTTAAATCTGACAAAGAACACTTATTTATACAATTCTTTATTCCCCAAACCTTTTTGGATCAAAAGGATTCAACCCCTTAAGAGGAGATGCTACTTTTCGAAAGAAAACGTAGACATTTGTTCAAGTCTGCACATCAAAACCGCGGCTTAATTTGCTTCAGTTTTTCACGCAAAGCCACTACTTTACTTTGTAAAGCCACCAAGAACTTGCCCAGACAAATTTCTACCGAAAAATACCATCAAAGCTGTGACATTGACCATCAAAGCCCCAACTTTGATATATTTCCAACTACCAATTCAATATTCCCCTACTTAGTTTGAAATATAACTTCAAACCAACACTTGCAGATGTCACGCATAAGAAAAGTAACTTTCATCTTAAACTTTTCATTAGTGAAAATGATTCATAAATCTAAGTTAAGTGTTTGGTGGCCAGATTGCTTAAACCAACACTCAACATAAATAGAAATATATTCACACATGAATCGTCAATCGCATTCTTGTATTAACTAGCAAATCTAAACTAACTTTTTTTATTGTTTGATTTTTTTTTTTTATAAAAAATATAGGTGTCTAAATTAAAAATAACATTATTTATTGCAACATTAGTACTGCTAATTAAATTAGTCCCCGGCAACGGTGCCGAAAACTTGTTTGTCTAGTTTTTAGCTTCACCGCAAGTGAAGGGCTTGGTTAATAGATGTGGTGAGCAAAGTCAATCTCACAAGATTCTCGAGATACTTGAAGGTTAACCAAGAAGTTGGCTTATGGTATCCAAAGGAAGGTGGATTCAAGTTGATTTGATACTCAGACTTAGACTATGTTGGATGTAGAGTTGACAGGAAGAGTACATCTGGTACCTATAAAATGCTCGGAAATAGATTAGTTTCTTTTGGTTCAGCAAGAAATACAATTCAATAGCTACACTTACAATTGAGGCAGAATATATTAATTCAGGCAGCTGTTGTGCCCAAGTCTTATGAATTAGTTACCAGCTAAGAGATTATGACACTGAATAGAAGGAAATTCCAATAATGTGTGATAACACAAGTGCTATTTCAATCACTCATAATCTAGTATTGCACTCAAGAACAAAGCAAATTAATGTCAGATATCACTTTATAAGATATCATGTTGAAAAGAAAGACATCAGATTGGAATATGTATCAACTGAGAAGCAATTAGCTGATATATTCACGAAGCCCTTATGTGAATCAAGGTTTGAAGAACTTAAGAATGAGCTTGGACCAATGGTGTTATGTTAATATGCTGAAAAGACTCATTCAATAGAGTTAAAGATGGGAGAATTGCATTTCAGAAGAGTTTCGCTCAATCAGCTGAGTAAAACAGACTATTTAGCCGTTCAACAGAATTGAGTTAGCTGAACAACTGAGTTTCCATCAACATACTAGAGATAGAGAGAAGCAGAGTTAAGTCATAAATGAGGAAAGCTGACTCATTTACGAACTAAGAGACAAAACGAGGTCGTTTGTATTAAAGAGGGAATGTTTGACGATGATATCATCACCATTAAATGTGGCACAGTAAAAGGCTACAACTGTAACCTATGATTGGCTATAAATGTTGCTCGCATTAAATACAACGTTATTAATGCTTTTTGCACATTTTAATCCTGACCGTTGATCACATTTCAAATTCTAAGATCCTGAAACTGTCTCTTCATATCTCATATATATCTAAATTTATTTTCTCTCTCTTCTCACTTTACACTCTCAAGCATTCGATAACTTTCAGAATTCTCTCTTAGAAAAACCTCCCAAGTTCTTCAAGTTATCTCAAGAAATCATTAATGGCACCAAATAAATCTGCTCTGGACTTTGCTAAACTTGCTAAGAAAGTGTACTCCGGTGCACTAGTGGACACTGAAGGCCTTATCAAGAAGCCTACTAAAAATGATAGAGCCAGAAAAATTGTTAGGCACCTTGAAAAGTCTGGGTTGATGAAGTTTCTTTCCATGGAGATGACTTAGACCTTTCAGGAAGAAGTTGCTATATTCTACGTGAATGCTGATGTTCACGATGATGGCATTCACTCTTCAGTGAATGGGAAAGATGACAAGTTGGTTGCAAATGACTTGTCTGAGCTGCTACATCTTCCCAACAGCGGACTCACTGAGCTTAAAGATTATGAGTTCGATTATATGAAAATCTGGAAGGAGATTGCATAGAAGGAGGTATCTGATAAGCTGAATCCATCTGCTACCAAGACATCTATTAAGGAGGAGTACCACAAACTGATGGACGTGGTAGCTAAGTGCAATATTAGTTTTGGGTCTTACAATCAGTTGTCTCAGACTAAGATGACAGTAATGGCTGCGATTACAGAAGAGCTGGAGGTGAACTGGAGCGAGTTCATCTTTGATAAATTATGACAAACGCTCAAAATGTCAAGTTGGAGGACAAAAAATTCAAGAACACACTGGCTTGTGGGATAGTCCTGCGGTATTTGCTGGAGAAGAAGGGTGTGCCCCTTCGCAAACGGAAGCCCTTCCATGCAGACAAGAGGTTGTTTCAAACGAACTTATCAGCTGCTCATAAAAATGTGCATGCTAAGAAGAAAAGCGCATCTGATGGAGAATCAGCTGAGAATGTTCCCAAGGAGACAGATGCCCCTGTTCTAGTCCACTCTACTGAACCTGCTGACGTTGCCCCCAAGGAAATGAAGAAAAGAAGAACAACAGCACCACGGAAGGCAGCTGCAAAGAAGTATAAGACTCAGGCCACTGCTGGCTTGAGGGATGAAGAGAAATCAGTTGCCAAGGTTGCTAATAAGCCTGCAGCTGAATCTCCTGCAGTAGAGTCATTCATTCGTGTCATGGCTAAAGCCTCAGGTAAGGAGGAGGAAGAAATCCCCTTGGAGAGGCGCTCCAAGAGACGGCTTGTGAAGAAGTTTTTTGTAGCAAAACACAATTGTTGTTATGCCCCCAACAACTAAGAAAGTTGAAGAAGAAATTGTCGATGACACAGCTGTACTTTTGATTGATAAAGCAGCTGCTGAGACAATTGTTGGATGTGGTGACTCCATCTTGCCCGAAGTGGAGGAAGAACCAGTTGCTGAAGACCCTGTTGCCTCTGATGAACCAAGATCCCCAGCATATCCTGAGATTGAGGCCAGGCTACGTGTTTGGATATTATGAAAGTTGAGCAACAGCAGAATCCATGAGGCCCGAGATGATTGAAGAAGAAGAAGAAAACCTTCTTGAATTCTTGGATAGTTCATTTCTTGTGTGTGCTCTAAATGAACTATACTCCACCACCATCCTGTACAAGAAAAAAGAGGCTGAGAAAACGAAGAATCTAGAGTAGGCTAAGGGTCCCGCACATCATGTTTGCCCTTTTTCATATCTAAATATCCCAGAGTGTGCCTCTAGCAGTGGTGAGGATGAACCCATCGAGGGAGCTGATGTAGTTGAGACTGCTTAGCTGAGGCAGGCAATGAAAGAGTCTCGTGAGCTGCATGAATAGTCAAAGTTGAAGGGTGTTCGAGAGTCTTCTTCTCTTGTTCTTTCTCCAACTCCCATGATTCAAGACACTGCGAGGGACCTCGGTGCAGTCACCTCATCAGCTCACTTAGATGGACAAATAACAAGGAATATTGGCGATGATACTAGGGTTGAAGAAGTTTTAGAGGGTAACCCAGTGGTGCCATGCCCTACGGAATCTATTGAGACAACTATGGAGTTGGCTGGCAATTCAAAAGAAACAGCCACGTCCCCGGTGACAGTTGACCCCATCTAACAGCAATCAGTTGGTGATCCAACTGAGGAGAAAACTGATCACACTGCAGCCAGGTCGGAAGAGGCTGCAGGGGACAAAGAAATTTTGGTGTTAAGAGGCGAAGGTGAGATTACTAACAAAGAAGTTGTTGGAAACAGTCTCAGCTGAGGAATTAACAACACTGAAGGCCAATGAAGTTACAGAGGTCCAAATTCCTGTAACCGCGGCACATGATAAAAGTGGAACGACCAAGGCAGTTGAGACTGATGGCCCTGAAATTACAATCTAAGAGGTTGAGACCTCGAAGGATGTCAATGTTTAAGACCAGCTACAACTCAATCTGTAGCAGAGAATGTTGAAGGCCTTGAGGTGGTTGAGACTGCTGCCAAGGTAAATGAAGACCATATGGCTGTTGACACTGCGAGGGGAAATGTTTCAATTTTTGATGATGTTCCCAAGTTTCCAGAATCCATGTCCGCTGGACCAATGATAATAGAAGCTCTCATTGACTCTGAAGTTGAGTACTCCGATATTGATGAAGATCTTGAAGAAGCAGCTGATTCAGATAAAGAGGCCAGGGACTTGGAGAAAGAATGAAATAATCAAAAATGAGATTTGTGCTAGTCGATAGGCCACCCTAATGATGCTGTTAAGGCAGCTGTGACAATGGTACCTCAAAAGGATAACACAACTGTTGCTAGTGAAACTATTAAGACAACTGAGGCACAGTCAGCTCAGCAGGCTCCCACAACTGCTCGTGTCGATGAAACTTCCAAAACTGAGGCAAAAAGAGCTGCTAGCCAGGGTGAAGAGAGAAGACTTCCCGGAGGAGAAATGGCAACTTCCTCGGTACCTAGTGGCATGTTCGAGATGTTTCACTTTTCATTCATTGAAGAGATCACATTTGAAGCTGATGCTTTGAATGAAGCTTCTTGTTTTACGATTGAGTCACTCATTCATGAAGATTCCTGTCTAGAAGCAGCAGGCTTTCAACATGCCTTCCGAGCCATGTCCAAGGAAATGGAAACCATGGAGAAAGGATTTTGTTTTGCATGTTTTTGAGTATTATTTTTGTGTGTTTTTTGTTTTATTTTGTGTGTGATTATGCATATTTACATAGCTTTAAGTATTGGTTATAGTGTCGAGTGTTACGTAGGGTGTTTTTGTCATTTTTATAGGTTATGATGAAAAGAGGCTCGAAAATGGATGAAAAATGAAGAAAACAGGCACAAAGACAAACGTCGGCCGACAGCAGGGGGGCGGGCGCGTGAGCCACAACACAAGTGCGCGCGAGGAAGACAGCACGTGGGTGGGCAGATAGGCGCACGGGTGCACGCAGAAGGTCGGCTGCAGCGGTTGCGCGGGCGCGCGCGGTGATGGTGTCGTCGTGTTGAACACAAAATTTCTGATTATTTTCCAATTTTTGGCTCTTCCACCTTGTTTAGGACTCTAGGCTTATAAATAGGACTTGGAGGGCCCCTATTTTCGACACACCTTCATTCATAGTACTTCTAGACTTTAGTTTTTGGTATTTTCTCTTGCTATCCAACATTGGGATTGCTTGGTTCTTCCTCTTGAAGTTATTTTGCTTCTTAATCAAAGAGTAATATTTCTTCATCTCTTTTGTTTGATTTCAATTGTTGGGTGATTATTATTATTGCATGAGTATGTTTATGATTGTTTTCTTTCCTTCAATTGAGATTATGATCCCATCTCCATGCATGAACTAATTTCCTTATTCTAGGATTAGGATGATTTGATTCAAACAAACAAGCATGAATATTGATTAATTGATCTGCTTTCCTGAATAAATTGTTTTACTTGTTGATTGATTGTTTGGCCAACAATTGATTGTTTAATGGGATAATTGAGATCGATCAAAGATATTATTCCTGGACTAAATTTATTCAGGGGGTTAGATATGAATCAGAAATGTATTATCTAACCCTTGGCTTAATGACAATAACAAATTATGTTGGGATAGCCCTAATCCGTGAATACGTGAGTTATCAGATCTAGACCTAGTCTTTACATGTTTGTTATATTTGTTAACCGCATGATCAATTAATTGATATTCTGCTTGCAAGTTTGATGAGATGAATCCAAAACCCTAGACTTTCTTCCATATCTTTTTCTCCAAGTTTAATCGTGCTTAGTTTTTATTCGTCTTTTTAATTGTTTTCTTTTAGTTTATTTAAATCAAACAAATCTGGTTAGATTGTTTAGGTTTTATTTTCTATCAATTGTGTTGCATAATAATTATTTGCCGGCTAAGTCTTCCTTGAGAGACGACTTGTGGTTAACTTGCTACCCTACAATTGATCTCGTTCTCTTGCGAGGATTGTTGGACTTTTATAGGTGTTTAGCGGTCGAACAAAATTTTGCCGCCGGTGCCGGGGAAGACTTTAGGCGTAATAATTATTGTGTCTATTTTTTTCGTATTTTTAGTTTAGGACTTCTTTTTGTTTGCTTTTTGATTTTTACCTTTATTCCACAGGTACGTTTGATTTGTTTTCCTAAGTTTGTTTATGCAAGGTCGTAGGAATCTCAATCTTGAGCTTGCACCTTTCGTAGAAGACATTCACTGCGTTCCCAGATGTATAAGGAATGAGGGGGACGATTCTTTGGTTAGTATCGAGGACTATCAAAACCACGTTCCAAAGGAAGAACAAACAGACGAGCCAACAATGGGTGATAATCAAAATGGACACAACGCGGAAGCATGCCAGCCTTCGATGCGTGAGTTCGCGTGCCCAGTCATCGGAATCGCGACATCTTGCATCACTCTGGGACAAACAGCACAGAACTATGAGCTAAAAAATATACACTTTAATTAGTTACCGTCTTTTTATGTAATGCCCAATGAAGATCCTCTTAACTTCATTCGGGAGTTCTATTCTGTCATTCAAACTTTTTCTCTGCATGATTTGAATGAGGATCAGTTAAGGATGCGCTGCTTTCCATATACTCTGAAGGATCGGGCAAAAACATGGCTTATGTCTCTACCTCCCAACTCTCTTACTACTTGGGAGACGGTGTATAATAAGTTCATGGGCAGGTACTACTCTCATCAGAAAAATTTGGATCTACGAGGTAAGATAGCTACCTTTAGTCAAATGGAAGGTGAACCTTTTCATGAGGCTTGGGATCGCTTCAAATATTTACAAACTGAATGCCCACATCATCACTACCCACTGGATATGTTAAACCAATTTTTCTATGATGGATTATTACATTTTCAATATATGGTTGACAATGCTGCTGGGGTGATATGGGTGTGCATACAACTCAGGAAATTTATGATATTCTAGTGAGATGAGTGATAACTCCCAACAAAAGAGTGTCTGAGGCAAACGGGCTACCGTGAATGAAGTAACTCCAAGTTACAATGTGACAAAACAATTAGCTGAGTTGACTAAACAAGTACAATTGTTGGCTACATGGGGGCATCCATCTACCGCCCCTCCCTCGACCGAGTCGTGCGGAATTTGTGGTGAATTTGGTCATGGGGCTAATGTTTGTAATATGGTGGTTGAACAACAGGTTGAGAACATTAACGCTATCCAGGGTTTTCAGCAAATGCCTCGTTATGATCCTTACGCTCAAACTTACAACCCAGGTTGGCGGAATCATCCAAACTTTAGTTGGTAAAATTCGCAAAATCCATCTCGAATCCATCCAAGGCCACCTCCCCAAGGCCAGTCATCAAATCAATCTCGGCCTCCATCGATTGAGGATAGCTTGACTTCGTTCATTCAGGTTAGTAAGAAAACTTAAGAGGCCAACATTCAGCGGTTTGAGTCTGTGGAAGCTTCATTCAAATGTCTTGAACCCCAAGTTGGTCAATTAGCCACCCAAGTGGGTGAAATTGCTCAACATGTGGTAAATAAAGGAAAGTTACCTAGCAAACCAGAACAAGCCCAAGCCGTCATCGTGTTACGAAGTGGTAAGGTTATTGATAACAAAGTTGAAATTCCATTTTCTACTACTTTGACTAACCCTGTTGGTGACGAGGAGATCGAGAATGCATCAAATTCAAAAGACATGCAAAAGGAAGAAGATGGGAGTAATGGATCTGTCTTGCATAAAACCAACAATCCTTACAAACCTCCAATTCCTTATCCAAGTCGCCTTTGGAACGAAAAACAGGATAAGCAGTTCTTGGATTTATATAACATGTTATCTAAGGTTGATGTTAATTTACCTCTGGTAGATGTTATTAGAAATGTGTCAGCTTATGTAAATTTTTTTCAAAGAACTCGCATCCAACAAAAGAAAGTTTGGTAACAATGAAAAGGTAATAGTTTCCGAAGTGGCAAATGCGATTCTTCAGCACTAATTGCCTCCTAAACAACGAGATCCAGGTAGTTTTGTTATTAAAATTGCAATGGAAAACGATAAGGAAACTTCCGTATGCTCGATTTGGGGGTCGGGATCAATCTGATGCCTTATTCTATTTTTAAACAACTTGATTTAAGGGAACTGAAGCCCACTAGAATGTGTCTTCAACTTACGAATAGGTCCATTCGGTACCCTAAAGATATTGTTGAAGATATTTTAGTAAAAGTGGGTGGTATCATTGTCCTTGTTGCTTTTGTTGTATTAAAAGTAGGGGAAGTGCAAAATAAAGGTAATGAGCACACACTTTTGTTAGGCCGCCCATTTATGGCCACCACGCATACACTTATTGATGTTAAAAATGGGCGCATGACTATGACTGTTCTCGGTGAAACTGTGACTTTCTCTATTTCTGATACTAACCCAATCCCCTCACATGCATCACTTGAAAATTGCTCTTTCATTGATTTAATTGATGGGGCGGTCGAAAATACATTCTTGCATGATTATAATCTTGATACTTTATTTCTTAAGGATGATGATATTTTTGACGTCATGGAAGACGTATGGGCAAGCCTAAAATTAGGGGGTGATGGAAATATTCGCATTGGAAGACGTGGATAGTAAACCCCAACAAAAACTTGAGTTGAAAGAACTCACTAAGCATTTAAAATATGTGTTTTTAGAAGAAGATGAGCAGAAACCCGTGATTATTTCTGCTGTACTTTCTAAAGAAGAAGAGGGAGAATTGTTGGTGGTACTTAGAAAATTTAAAAATGCAATTGGATGGGGATTGAGTGATATCAAAGGGATTAGCCCTGCTACATGCATGCATAGAATTATTCTAGAAGAAGGGGCTAAGCCTACTAGAGAAGTTCAAAGAAGATTGAACCCCGTTATGATGGAAACAGTGAAAAAAGAGGTATTGAAGCTCCTAGCTGAAGAGGTGATATACCCGATTACGGATAGTGAATGGGTGAGTCCGGTGCATGTTGTACCAAAGAAGAGTGGGATAACAGTTGTAGAGAGTGAAAAGGGTGAAATTATTCCCACTAGGACCACAACTGGATGGAGGATGTGCATAGATTATAGGAAGTTGAATGTTGTTACTAAAAAAGATCACTTCCCTCTTCCCTTTATTGATCAAATGCTTGACAAACTTGCAGGACATAGTTTCTATTGTTTTTTGGATGGTTTGTCAGGTTATTATCAAGTAGCCATCGCACCGGAGGATCAAGCAAAAACTACTTTGACATGCCCAGTTGGGACTTTTGCATTTCGACGAATGCCATTTGGACTTTGCAATGCACCAGCAACTTTCCAAAGGTGCATGTTTTTAATTTTCTTGGACATGGTTGAGGATTTCATTGAGGTATTTATGAATGATTTTTCTATGTTTGGATCCTCTTATTCTGATTGTCTTAATAAATTGGCTAAGGTTCTTGAACGATGTATTGATTGCAATTTAACTTTAAGTTGGGAAAAAAACCATTTTATGGTGACAAGCGGGATTATTTTAGGCCATGTGGTTTTGAAAAGAGGGATCGAGGTTGATAAAGGTAAAATTGATGTTATTGAAAAAGTACCTCCTCCCATTAATGTTGAGGGCATTAGGAGTTTTCTTGGGCATGCTGGATTTTATAGAAGGTTTATTAAAGATTTTTCAAAAAATAGTCAACCTCTTTGTAAATTGCTTGCTCAAGATGCCCCTTTTGATTTTGATGAAAAATGTTTGAATGCTTTTAACACATTAAAAGAAAAATTGATAACTGTTCCTGTTGTTGTTGCTCCTGGTTGGTCATTGCTTTTTGAAATTATGTGTGATGCGTCTAATCATGCAGTAGGGGACGTTTTAGGACAAAGAATTGATAAATTGCTCCATGTGATTTACTATGCTAGTTTGACTCTTAATGATGCACAAGTAAATTTCACTACCACTGAAAAAGAACTATTAGCTGTTGTTTTCTCCTTGGATAAATTCAGATCTTACATTGTTGGGTGTAGGTCCCAAGGGGTGTGAGTAAGGTTTAGAAGGGGGGGTTGAATAAACCTTACCAACTTTTCAATTTTAGTCCTTTTAAAATAACAGTGTTAATTTCACAGCTATGTCCTTGAGGGACAACTAAGTAAGTTAACCAGCAGAGTTAGCCACTCAACAGACTCGATTGAGCTATTGATAGAATAACTCAGCTGTTTAGTCTAAACCTTAACTTAGGTTTGTGATGAGATTTTCAGCGGAAGACTTAACACCCTTAAATTTGGTTTAAGTTTGTTTTTAACACTTGATTTTAGCACTTTGTTAATTATCAGTTGGATAGCGAATTATCAGTAGATATAAAATAATGTGCAGAAATAAAAATGCTGAAATGTAAATGACACAATAATTTTTATAGAGGTTCGAAGATGGGGTAATTCTTCTACTCCTCTCTTCTCCAACTCCTGGAGGAATCCACTAAGTATTGATCAAAGTACAAAGTGGTTATCAGTCCAGATACAAGTCTTGATCACACAGCTGACTTGATCCTTTGGGATCTGGGAGATGCCTTGGTCACACACCTGGCTTCTCGTCCGACTCATCTTCAGAGATCAAACTCACTTGCTCAAGCTTCTTGGATTTGATCACGAAGCCCTCCAATAACTTAAGACGGTTCGACCTTGAACCTTTCTACAATCCTCCTTGGAATGTAGACCCCTTTTGATTCTTCAAAAGTTTCCTCTTCAACAGTTTGATGTTGTCTTTCCTTCATAGCTTGGTGTTGGATCGATTTCCTTCGAAATTTAGGCTTGAGGATTTGCTTGAATAACTTGAGAATATATTGCAGGTTATAGTTAGAATAATTGCTTGAATGCTCAGGTATGCAAGGTTACCTTTTCTCAAAGTGATTCATCAGTCTTTTATAGTGATCTTTCAAAAATCTGCCCGTTGAAAAGATTGGCTGAATTTTTAAAAGTCACTTGTGTTCGTTGGCTTGTCTTTTTTGCAGTCATTGATGTTGACATTTCCTCGTATTAAATGAATGTTCAGCTTTTCAGAGTCTGACACGAGGTACAGTGTTTCCCATTGGTTTATTCCTTTTGCACGCTTCTGGGACTGAACACTTTCAGACATGGCAACATGGAAATATTACTTATTTAAGTAAGCTTCTTGACTTCTGTGCAACGGATTCTTTTCAGTTGTCTTGACTTGACTGCAGTTCTCTAACTTCCCCAGGTGACTTCGAGTTAGCTTCCAATCAATGGATGACTCATCTATCACTTCAACTTGAGACTTGGCTACTTGAGTTGATTTGACTAACACTTCACACAGCTGTATCCCAGCTGATACTTCTTCAGTCGAGTTCTTGACTTCTTCTCCTTGCCATACTCAGCTGTTTCACAGTGAGTCTTCATTTCTGTCTCCAGTTGACCTATTGTATATCCAGCCATAGCTGACTTGACTCAGCTCGTACGACCCTATCTATTACAATGCAAATTACAAGGAAAATGGGGTGCCAACTTTCTAGTCTAAGTTTTACATGGCATTCATCAAAATCTAAACAATAAATATCCCAACATTGGGTCTAAGGTAATTATTCATAGTGATCACGCAGCCCTGCAATACTTGTTGAGTAAGCCACAAGCTAAACCTATGCTAATTCGGTGGACTTTGATGTTGCAAGAATTTAATGTTGAAATAAAAGATAGAAAAGGGTGCGAGAATGTAGTGGCAGATCACTTGTCTCGTCTCACTCTTACTAATGATACTCTTGCTTCTCACAAAAACGAGCATATAATTGATTCTTTCCCCCATGAGAAATTATTTGAGGTTACTTCAATTCCTTGGTATGCCGACATTGTGAATTATCTTGCATGTGGAATTGTGAGAACTAACCTTTCATTTCAGGAAAAGAAAGATTTTTATATACTTGTAGATTCTACTTTTGGGATGACCCATACCTGTTTAGAATCTGCAAGGATGAAATTATCCGAAGATGCATTCCTCAAGATGAACATAATGATGTTTTGGCATTTTATCATGAAATGCACTGTGGTGGGCACTTTGGAGGCCATAAAATAGCCTTTAAGGTTCTACAGTCAGGACTCTATTGGCCAACATTGTACAAAGACGCACATAATTTTGGGCTGACATGCGATAGATGCCAAAGAACTGGAAATATTAGTAGGAGGATTGAAATGCCTCTGAATAGTAATTTGGTAGTTGAAATATTTGATGTGTGGGGTATTGATTTCATGGGCCCCTTCCCTAAGTCTTTTGGTTATGAATATATACTTGTTGTTGTTGACTACGTGTCCCGGTAGGTTGAGCAATCCCCACGAGGAAATGTGATTCTAACACTGTCATCAAGTTTGTGCATGAAACTATTTTATGCAGGTTTAGATTCCTGAGAGCTATCATTAGCTATGAGGGCAAATATTTTTGCAACAAATTGTTTGAAAAACTGATGAAGAAAAATGGTATCACACATAAGGTAGCTACACCTTATTATCCTCAAACTTCCGGGCAAGTAGAAACCACCAACAAACAAATAAAGGGGATTTTGGAGAAGACAGTAAACCCTACAAGGAAGGACTGGGCTATAAAGTTAAATGATGCGCTGGTGGGCATACAGAAGAGCTTATAAAACAGTCTTGGGAATGAGCCCCTATAGACTAATTTTTGGGAAAGCGTGTCATTTACCAGTTGATGTGGAGCACAAGGCATATTGGGCTATCAAATCAATAAATTTCGACTTGGAAAAGCAGGAGTTGAAAGGAAATTGCAATTATCTGAACTTGACGAGCTTCGTAATGACGCATATATGAAAATGCGCGAATATACAAAGATAAAGTCAAGCGGTTGCACGATAAAAAGATTATCCATAAAAAGCTCGAACCAGATATGAAGGTCCTTTTATTTAACTCACGACTGCGGTTATTTCCAAGGAAACTAAAATCAAGATGGAATGCGCTATTTGAGATCGAAGAGGTATACCCTTATGGAATGGTATAACTACTTAATCCAAGGATGCATGAATCTTTCAAGGTGAATGGCCATCAGGTTAAGCCATATTTTGAAGGGGTATCTCGGGTCGAAGGAATCGAAAGCATAGAGCTCGAAGAGGTCACTTAAGACCGTACTCAGGTATCGTCAAGCTAAGACGTTAAATAAGCACTTATTGGGAGGCAACCCAAATTTTTTCCCTTTTTATATTCTTTTTATTTTGCTCTTTTTATTTTCTCGACTAACGGTATCAATAGTTTGATTGAGTATTCTCTTTTTTGTACAAGTATATATATAATAGTTATTAAAAATAATAAAAAATATATATCGATGCGGGAGAGCGGGCGTGGTCGCGACAAAAACGTAAAGCACGGGCGAGTGCAATCGTGCGTGCAGCGCGAGGCACGCCAGTCTTGCGAGCACGCGCAAGAGACAGTCAGTAGGGTTAAGTTTCGCGAATTGGGGTTTTGAAACACAACGTTCTCACCCCCAATTCGAAAATCCTCCCTCCCCTTCCAAATTCTCTCTGCCAAATCGCAAAATTCAATAGTTAAAACCACATTCCGCTCCGATTAACAAATTCTAATCGATAAATCATGCATATGAGGACCAAAAGGGCTCAAAATCAACAACCGTAGGTGGAAGAAGATGACTCGATGAATCCGGTGGATTTATCCGAGCAATTCGATGCCCCCTTTCCGATTTATTCCGAAGAAGAAGGCCACAGGTACACTAGCCTACTCTCTCACGAGGTACCTCCATCTACCTTCTTGTCTATAGATACATTGCAAGAATTGGGGTTGCTTGATGAATTTATGGGGTTTGTCAATTTTTTTTGGATGGAAAAAAATTGCCCCACTTACTTCTAGGGTGTTGATTGAGTTGATACTGGAGTTTTATACGACATTGACTTTTTCGGATTCACATGTTACGGATTTTAGATGTCGTCTGTTTGGGGAGGAATGTGAAGTAAATTTTAGAGTAATGAAATCTGTTTTTGGGCTATCTAGGCATGGTATACGGGCAGTGCCCAATTCATTTCACCCAACAGAATTTTGGGCAGAATTGAAGGGTTATAATAACTTTTCTACAAAGGGAACCCCAAATGGTTTTATTATAGACCCTGCCTTATACTTACTGCACAAATTCATTACTCACTGCGTTTTTGGAAAAGATGAGAGTAGTCGGGTGACTACCCCGGAGTTGTTCTTTATATGGTGTTTTCGTCGTAACACCAAAATTTGCACTATGGCATTCATTTTCGACACTTTCTACCGCAACCTTCAGAACCATAAGCATAAGCGGGGTTTGGGACACTTAATTTTCCAACTAGCTATTCATTTCAACGTGGTCCCCGATCATCTCGACCACCTTGTTGAAATTCCATGTGGGTCCTTGAACACGATTTTGCTAAAAATATGGATTTTCTAATAAAAGAAGGCACTTTAAAAGATCGCGCCTCCCGGAAATATTTTCGTAGTGATACATAGAAACCGATAGGTATTCTACCACGCCGACAGGAACCAGCAGGGGAACAATTGGGACATATGGGTGAAGAGAACGAGGTTGATCCCGATATTCATCCTCCACACGAGGGGTTGCCACCGCGAGTTGATCCATTTATAGCCAGTCCCTCTACTAGCACTAGTCAGGGCCCTACCACCGGTTGAGAGGCCGTTATGGGACGCCTTGATGCTATGCAGAGCCAGTTTCAGCATCAAATGACCGGGCTCCATGAACTCATGCGAAACATGAACACGAGGGTCGAGTCCATTGACACTCGAGTGAAAAACATTGAACAGAATTGGGTGAACATGTCTTTCTGGCCATTCCCGCCTCCACCACCTTCGGATACATAGCAGTGACACTTTTAGAGTTTGTTTTCTTTTTTTTTTTTCCTTTTTTTATTTTTTTTTGTGTGTTGCATGCGTATTAGTGTGTTTCCATTCCTTATTATCATTAATATAGTTTTAGAGTTTCTATTTTGGTATTGTGTTTTCCTCCACATATGTTTTTTGCAGAATTGTAGGCGGATGTAACTATGGTGCCATTATTCAATCATCGTATTTTTCAAGGACATATTTTTTTCATTCTCTTTTACTTTTACGCATTGAGGTCATTGCGTTATGTAAGTGTGGGGGGGACAGTTAGTCGCTGTTAAGAATTAGGTGATTGCTTATGGTTAATTTTTAACTTGCCTATTGATTATCCCAAGTTGAATAAGGGTGTTGTTTAGTCAACTTGAAATAAATGTATTAATTTGAGTTTCAAATATAAAACGACTTTGTGAACTTGATACGCACGTAGGATTTGACTAAGTTGTGAATTAGCCTTTGGGGTGAACGAATGAGGTGGAGATTAAACAATAGTCCGAGTTGTGGGGCTTGAATTACGAGATTTCATTGATGTGAATTAAGTTAAAACCTTGTTGTGATTTGTGTGTATACAAAATTGCTAGCTTTGCGAAAAAAAGAAGCATTATATAGCTAAAAAAAATAAAAAATGGGCATGATATTGCTATATATAAAATAAAAAATAGAACAAACGAGATTATACTCTGCTGGTTGAGCTGCTTAGTAACTAGGAGCATTCATGAGCCCCATGTTTGACTTTTACGTAAAATGGCGGCTCAAAACATGAGTATGGGAAACTACCCTAGGAGCCTTTGGAAAACATCCAAAGTTTACACCTAGTGGAATAATATCTCGGGAGTTCTAGTGCAAAAAACAACGCTAGTAATTGCTGTTAGATAAATGTTTTTATCATGATTTTGATGATTTTGTTCAAATGAGTTTTTATACCAAAACAATGTCCCTAAATGTTGTCCCAACACTTCCGATCGATCTAAAATGTTTTTACTATTTTTCGGAGTATTTCTTGAAGTTTATATTCGGGCTCGACGGTCGCCCTATAGGGCAACCCGCACTGAGTTGAGTTTTGAAACAGAAAATGGGGACGTAAGAGAAAATGGGGAGGGCGGCCCAGGTCGAAGTGGATGACCATTCGGCCGACCATGGGCATCCACTGGAGTGCCCTCTCAAATGCAGAATCAACCCCAACCGGTCAAGACCAAGGCATGCACGGCCGAACCCCCTTCGACCGGTCCCCTGTAAAAAATTCGCACAATTCAATTTCAATCTTATCTTGTCGAGAGTTTATCGTCAAACTATCCGTTGCATTTTGGACTTTTCCTATTTTGTGGGATTGATTTTCTATATTGATGATTTTACAATAAGACTAGCATGGTTGTTGAAGAATCTATTCATGTCAAATTTAATGAAGCCTCGGGTGTTGAAAGAATACCCAATGACGATAGTGATGAAGAGGATATTGTTGAACCTATTGTTCAAAGTGATGCTCATAATGATAAAATTTCAAATGATCAACCTTCAAGTTCAAATGTTCCTCAAGAAGATAGGGTGAATTTGAATCTTCCCGTAGCATTGAAATTTAAGGAGATCACCCAAAAGATCTTATTATTGGTGATCCCCTTGATAAAGTAATGACTCAAGAAATTTTGCCGAGAAAGCTCTTATATCTCAAAAAGAGCCTAAAAATGCTAAGGAAGCTATTGAGGATGAAGATTGGTTTTTAGAAATGCAAGAGGAGTTGAATCAATTTGAAAGAAATGATGTATGGGAATTAGTACCTTGTCCTCCATCTCAAACAAAGGAACAAACTTGATGATCAAGGCAACATTGTTCGTAATAAAGGCAAGGTTAGTAGCTCAAGGGTATTGTCAAGAAGAAGGTATTGATTATGATTTTAGAAGCTATTCGCATTTTACTTGCCTATTCTTGTTTTAAAATTTCAAGCTTTACCAAATGGATGTTAAATCCGCTTTCTTAAATGGTTTTATTCAAGAAGAAGTCTATGTAAAACAACCTCAGGGGTTTGAAAATTTTTCTAGGCCTAATGATGTTTTTAAACTTAAAAAGGCCTTGTATGGTTTTGAAACAAGCACCTCGTGCATGGTATGATAGACTTAGCTCTTTTCTTTTGCGAAATGGTTTTACAAGAGGTAAAGTTGATACTACTCTCTTTGTTTTTGAAAAAGGGTAGGATTGTTTACTTGTGCAAATTTATGTTGATGATATTATCTTTGGTGCTACTAATGAATCTTTGTGCAAGAAATTTTCTAAGTTAATGCAAGGTGAATTTGAAATGAGCATGATGGGAGAGCTTAATTTCTTTCTTGGACTTCAAATCAAGCAATGCCAAGAAGGTATCTATATTTCACAATCAAAATATACAAAGGAACTTTTGAAAAAGTTCGGCATTGAAGAAGGAAGAACCGTTTGACTTTTATGGCAACCAATGTCAAAATTGACAAAGATGAAAAAGGCAAGTCGGTTGATGAATCCAAGTATCGAGGTATGATTGGTAGTTTACTTTATTTAACGCTAGTAGGACCGGACATTCTTCATGCCGTAATGCCTATGCGCTCGTTTTCAAAGCAATCCCAAAGAATCTCATATGAGTGCCGTTAAAAGGATTTTTCGATATTTGAAAGGCACTATTCAATATGGTTTATTTTATCCAAAGAATGAAAATTTTTCTCTTAAATGTTATAGTGATTCGATGACGCGGGAAATATTGATGATCGGAAAAGTACTTAGGATCATGTCAAAAGCGATTAAGTTTCTTGGTTTTCAAAGAAACAAAATTGTGTTTCACTTTCAACTACGGTCGAATATATTTCCGCCGCTTTTTGTTGTACTCAACTTCTTTGGATGAAACAAACCTTAGCGGATTACAAATGTTCTTTTGAAAATGTTCCTATCTTTTGTGATAACATATCCGCTATAAATATTGCTCAAAACCTGGTTCATCACAACCGTACTAAACATATTGAGATTCGACATCATTTTCTAAGGGATTGTGTCTCAAAACGAAAAATTGAGATATCTTTTGTGCCATCTCAAGATCAATTAGCGGACATCTTTACAAAACCGCTAACTTCCGAGACTTTTTCGTCACACCGGTTAGGCATAATGCATATTGAATGAGGTCCACGTTTGCATTTTGCATGTTTTAAAACTTAGGGCGAAAAATCGGATTTTTGGTTGAAAATTGATTTTGAAAAATTTGACAAAACAAATGGGGTGAAGAGGTTGAGGGCCACGCCCTCACGCGTCGACCGGGCCCCTCAACCACGACCCGAAACTAGGCCAATTTTGGTTTAAGTTTTTTTGTCTTGACATTTGTTATTTTCACTTTTTTGCCATTTTTCGTCCCCTTTGCCAAATGCACACAATTTTCACTCAAAATTGATTTTCATGCATTCAATTCATATCTTGGACCTTATATAGCTTGTTTATCATCATCATTGCTCATCTTTTCCGATCAAATGGTAAGAATTTTCCTTACTTTGCTCAATTAGGTTGAACCCTTGAGTTTATGGCTTTCTTGTATATTTCTTGATATTTTTGCTTATGATCTTGATGAGCTTAGTTATTATGTTGTATTGTATGATGTTTGATGTGAATTGGTGATGCAATTTTTGGCTTGGATCATTTACAAGGGCTATATACAACTCTTTTTATTTTCACGCCCACAATGTGTTCATGAAATGCCACAATGAAAATTTCAACTTTACATGATTCTCTCGCTTCCAAAAGTCTTCAATACTCATTGAGATCATGTTTTGGCAAATAAAACGAGCGTATGAACTCTTCATGATACATTTCTCCCATTTTCCTTGGTTTTTAAGCCTAAATTGCTCAATGGTTGATAAACCATTTCTTTTATGACATACTTCTATGATGTTTTTATCATCCTAACAATGACAAGAAATGGCTCGTTAGCTCAAAGAAGCTAATAAAAGCTCATGATAGAAGCTATAAGCTATGGCTTATTAAGGCCATAAGTTGTTGTCAATGATTGTTTTATGAACTTGTTTGCATGGATAATAAGTATTTTTTTGGGAGCTTCTAAGCTCATGGAGTTGTTGTTTATTTTGTAAAAGCTTGTGCTTCTAGCTTATGCAATAATTGTTGATAGGGGAGCTTTTTGTAAAATGTTTTAAACGGATAGTTTACTCATAAACCGGAAAATTATTTTGTTTTTGAAATCGTCCTCTTGAAAATTGTTTTGGTTTGTAATCATCAAAAAGGGGAGTTTGTTAGATAAATGTTTTTATCATGATTTTGATGATTTTGTTCAAATGAGTTTTTATCAAAACAATGTCCCTAAATGTTGTCCCAACAAATATTTCTTGCAAGTTTATATTCGATTTAAAATTGGGCCCTAAGGCAAGAATACTGAGTTGAGTTTTGAAAGAGAAAATGGGACGTAAGAGAAAATTTTGTGGGGAGTGCCCTCTCAAATAGCATTTCTCTGTTTTGATGTTTAACCCTTCGACCGGATGTAAAAATTCGCAGAATTCAATTTCAATCTTATTGGTACCCCCCGCTTATTTTTGTTATCGAAACTATTGCATTTTTGCATTGACTTTTCCCTATTTTGTGGGATTGATATATTGATGATTTTAAATGGTTTCTTTTGCAGCAAATCACTCCCCAATGAGGAGCCAAAATCAAAGCCAAGACCTCTCCTATAAATAGAGGCTTCATTCAAGCAACAATACACAACACTCCATACAAAATAAAAAGAGCAAACAAAGCAAACACTTTCATATATCTTGTTGTATTCTTAGCACTTTCACTTGCACAAATTTGAGGTCTAGGCTTTCAATTCTTGATTACACTTGTACTCATATTGTATCAATCATTATTGAGTTGTAATCTTGATTTTGGTCATCATTATCCTTGTGAGTATTCTTTGGTAAGAATACACTTGGGTGATCAGGTGATAGGTGTTTGAAGGTTGTGGTAATCTTCAAAGGTGTTGTAAGAGGATTGTGGTAATCCTCAAGGTGGTGTAAGAGGGTTGTGGTAATCCTCAAGGTGTTGTATTATTTTTTGGTGAATTAATAATATCTTTTTTCCTTTTGAAATCCATCCCGTATATACTGGGGTGGTAGAGGATTAGGCCCTAGGTGGGTTGAACCTCTTTAAATCAAGTGTTGTTTAATTTCCGCATTTACATTCTCGTCTTTGTTTGATTATTCGAAAAAGAGGGCAAAATCTGAAAAACCGAGATAATCTATTCACCCCCCCTCTAGATTATCGTAGCCACTTGGACTAACAATTGCGTGATTGGTTGTGTCAGTAAACGGGTTGCAACTTTTGACACAAATTTGAAATTTAGTAAGAAAGGTCAAATACTTTGGGTAATGTTTAATTTGAGCCAAGTGAGTTTATTGTGAAGGTTGGGGATCGATGATGAATAATCCAAGGTAGATAGAACATGGTGTTATGGATTAATTGATTCTCAAATTGGACATTATATTTCTTATTGGGTTTGTTGGCATTATTGTTTGCTTGAGGACAAGAAAAAGGCTAAGTGTGGGGGAGTTGTTTTGCATATTTTTTAGTATTATTTTTGTGTATTTTTTGTTTTATTTTGTGTGCGATTATGCATATTTACATAGTGTCGACTGTTACGTAGGGTGTTTTTATAATTTTTATAGGTTATGATGAAAAGAGGCTCGAAAATGGATGAAAAACGAAGAAATGGCACAAAGACAAACGTTCAGGCGCGGCGCGCGAGCCACCGTCTGCAGTGTGGCCAAAGTAGCTTCGCAGCGCGCGGAAGGTCGGCGCGCAGTGGTTGCATATACCGGCAAGCGCGGGCGTGCTCTGTGTCTTGCTGAACACGAAATTTCTGATTGTTTTCCGATTTTTGGCTCTTCCACCTTGTTTAGGACTCTAGGCTTATAACTAGAACTTGGGGAGCCCCTATTTTCGACACACCTTCATTCATAGTACTTCTAGACTTTAGTGTTTGGTATTTTTCTCTTGCTATTCCACATTGGGATTGCTTGGGTTTTCCCTTGAAGTTATTTTTCTTCTTAATCAAAGAGTAAAATTTCTTCATCTCTTTTGTTTGATTTCAATTGTTGGGTGATTATTTTTATTACATGATTATGTTTATGATTGTTTTCTTTCCTTCAATTGAGATTATGATCCCATCTCCAAGCATGAACTAATTTCCTTGTTTTAGGATTAGGATGATTTTATTCAAACAAACAAGCATGAATATTGATTAATTGATCTGCTTTCCTCAATAAATTATTTTACTTGTTGATTGATTGTTTGCCCAACTCTTGATTGTTTAAGGAGATAATTGAGATCGATGGAAGATATTATTCCTGGACAAAATTTATTCAGAGGGTTAGATATGAATTAGAAATGTATTATCTTACCCTAGGCTTAATGAAAATAGCAAATTATGTTGGGATGGCCCTAATCTGTGAATACATGAGTTTTTAAATCTAGACCTAGTCTTTACATGTTTGTTATATGTGTTAACCGCATGAACAATTAATTGATATTCTGCTTGCAAGTTTGATGAGATGAATCCAAAATCCTAGAGTTTCTTCCATATCTTTTTCTCCAAGTTTAATCGTGCTTAGTTTTAATTCGTCTTTTTAATTGTTTTATTTTAGTTTATTTAAATCAAACAAATATGGTTAGAGTGTTTAGGTTTTATTTTCTGTCAATTATGTTGCATAATAATTATTTGCCGGCTAAGTCTTCCTTGAGAGACGACTTGTGGTTAACTTTCTACCCTACAATTGATCTCATTCTCTTGCAAGGATTGTTAGACTTTTATAGGTGTTTAGCAGTCGAACAGATTTGCTGAACTTAATGACATGATTGACAATCATGAAGCCACCATCTTTGGGGACATTCAATGAGCAGTGCTGAGAATCAGAGAATGGACTCAGCAGACCATGGCTCTTCGCAAGGAGCAAATTGCTACTTCATATAGCTATTTTCAAAGCTGCTTGTCTGGGGAGTTGACCAAGCTGCCTTTCAGCAGAAACAACGGGACAATATTAATAGGATGGAAATAATCCATCTAGCTGACATGAAGCTGCTAAAGGTAACAATGGAAAAGAAGATTGAGCATATGGAAGTGTCATTGAAGGCTAAAATTCTTGCTATGAAAAATCATCTATATTTACTAAGCTCCGACCAGAAAGAAGCAGACTCCATTACCCACAAGAAGCTTGACTCCCTCCTCAAGTCCAGTCACTTTCCTCAAAAGTCTCTCTCAAGGTGATGATGCCAAAAAAGTGGAAGATAAGTTTGAGAAAACCCCTATGAAGATAATTCTTAAATCCAAGCGCACAAGGTCACTCCACTCTCAGCTATCTCAAGACTTGTCAGCTGAAGAGAAAGTGGAATTAGTTTTTTAGAAGAACAAAGCTGAAATTGAAAAGCTTAACATGAGTCAAGAGGGCAGGATACAAATGCTCAAAGTCCAATTTGGAGGTTCGCCAGCAGGCAAACTCCCAGCTGAAGAAAGAGAAGATGCTTTACCTTTTTATTTGTGTCTTCTCCTTGATTCTTGGACGACTCAGCTATAAGTCTACTGAAAGACACACCTTCTTTACTTGACTGGCGGTTTTCTTCGATACTCAGATGCGACACATCTGAATCTTGTCTGCACTTCTTCAGCAAGTTTTGTGTATCTTCAACTTGGTTGCATGGTTACTCAGCTATCTTTATAACTATTACAAAGTTGAAACATACAGAAAATGGGGTGCTAACTTTCTAATCTAATTTTTCTATACATCATCAAAATTTGTACAAAATAAATTTTCTAACAATTTTCTCCTTTTTGATGATGCCAAAAAATAAATTACATCATAAAGTGCTAAAATAGAATGATTGAAACGAATGTATCATTTTATCAAATGAATCGTTCAAAACATACATTATTTTTGTGTATTTACAAAAGAATGTGAAAATACAACAAAATTTTCTTGATAACTTTAGAGAAGATTTTTTGATTTATTGGTTGCACAGACGGACAAAGAGTCGTATGTGCTGCCTTCCAACTCACTGAAGACGCTGATCATTGGTGGGAAGCATATTGGAGGACTAAGACCAAGGAAGAGCGGAATGCTTTAACATGGGATGAGTTCAAAGTGATTGTAATGGAAAAGTTTTTCCCACAATCATATCTAGACAAGAGGGAGACAAAATTCCTTAACTTTAAACAAAGAAACATGACTGTCACAGAGTATGAGAGACAGTTCAATCAACTAAGTCAGTTTGCTCCACACCTAGTGGATACTGATTTGAAAAAGGCTCTAAGGTTCAGAAGGGGACTTCGAGCACAACTATCAGGAATATTATATGCTCAAGGAGATTTGGAGTACTCAGTGATGGTGAGAAGGGCTCATGAGGTGGAGGCAAGTTTTGCTGGGGACAAAGAGGAGGAAAAGTTGGTCGTTTTACTTAAGAAAAGAAAGGGGACGGGGCAAAACATAATAAAAATGAAAATCAAAATAAACAAATAAAGACTAATGGAAATGCACGCCCAACTATGCAAGCAGACAGACCAACTTGCCAAAAAATGCAAGAAGAATCATTTTGGAGAATGTTTAGCTACACAAAGAAAATGCTTCAAGTGTAAGAAGCCAGGACATGAAGTCTCTAACTGTCCTCTTTTAAAAGCTGAGCGGGAAAGAAGAGAAAAACATCTAGAGGTAGAGCTTGAACGTATGCTATGACTCAGGAAGAAGCTGATCAAAACTCGAGTACAATGTCAGGTATACTAACCATCTCTGGAATACCTGCTCTTGTAATTTTCGACACTGGTGCCACACATTCATTTTTATCAGCCAAATTTCATGTTATATTAGGACATAAGAGTGCTAGAGTAAGTGAACCCCTTGAGGTTGGCTTGCCATCTGGAAATTCGATAACAACTGACTCAGTAAATAAGGATGTTGAAGTGAATATAGGGGGAAAATATCTTAACTGATCTATACATAATTAAGAAGAAGGATTTTGACGTAATCTTAGGTATGAATTGGCTTAGTAGATATCAGGCAGACATTAAGTGTCACGAGAAAGAGATAATATTCAAACTGCCAGGAAATGATGAGATAAAATTATATGGGATTAAGTCTAAGGCAGTACCACGAGTGATATCGACAATGAAGGCAAGAAAGATGTTGAAAAAGAAAAATCATCAAGGATATCTAGTGAGTTTAGTAGATACCTCGACAGCCGAAGTGACACCTAATGATGTACCAATTGTGCAAGAATTTTTGGATGTTTTCCCAAAGTATTTGCCGAGAATTCCTCCAGATCGCTAGGTTGAATTTGGAATAGATTTGGTACATGGGGCAGCACCTATATCTAAGGCACCCTATATGATGGCGCCAAAGGAGTTACAAGAGTTAAAGGCGCAAATACAAGAACTTTTAGATTTGAGATTCATTAGACCTGGTGTATCACCGTGGGAAGCATCAGTTCTGTTTGTAAAGAAAAAGATGGGTCACTTAGAATGTGTATCGATTATAGAGAACTTAATTGACTCACAGTGAAGAACAAGTATCCACTACCGAGGATTGAAGACTTGTTCGGTCAATTGAGAGGTGCCAGCACTTTCTCTAAGATTGACTTGAGATCCGGATATCATCAGGTAAAAATTAAAGAGAGTGATATTCCAAAAATGGCATTTAGAACACGATATGGACATTATGAGTTTGTAGTAATGCCATTTGGGTTAAGTAATGCACCAGCAGTATTCATGGACTTGATGAATAGAGTGTTTCATCTGTATCTAGACCAATTCGTCATAGTCTTTATAGATGTTATAATTGTATATTCAAAGAATAGATAGCAACATACTGAGCACTTAAGAATAGTGC
Source organism: Rehmannia glutinosa (assembly GCA_016081115.2). Taxonomy (NCBI): domain Eukaryota; kingdom Viridiplantae; phylum Streptophyta; class Magnoliopsida; order Lamiales; family Orobanchaceae; genus Rehmannia; species Rehmannia glutinosa. The sequence continues at coordinate 46,370,604 of CM071934.1, forward strand.
TAGAAACACTTTGCAAGGAAAAGTTATATGCAAAAATTAAGAAATGTGATATTTGGCTAGATCGAGTGGTGTTTCTTGGACATGTAATCACTGCTCAAGGAATTGAAGTGGACCCAGTGAAAGTTGAAGCAATCAATGAATGGAGTTCACCTACGAATGCGAATGAAGTTCACAGTTTTCTAGGTTTAGCAGGCTATTATCGGAGATTTATTGAAGGATTTTAAAGGATAGTTGCACCTATGACTCGACTGACAAGAAAAGGAGAGAAGTTACAATGAAATGAGAAATGCGAAGAAAGCTTTCAGGAGTTGAAGCGAAGGCTAACTTCTGCATCAGTATTAACAATTCTTGACCCCACTAAAGATTTTATTATTTATAGTGATGCATCAAAAGAAGGTTTGGGATGCGTGCTAATGCAACATGGTAAAGTGGTTGCCTATGCCTCAAGACAACTAAAGCCACATGAGTTAAATTATCCTATAATTACCTAAAGTTAGCTGTTGTAGTGCATGCATTAAAGATCTGGCGCCATTACCTATATGGAGGAAAATGTGAAATCTTCACCGATCACAAAAGCTTGAAATATATGTTTACTCAGAAAGAGCTAAATATGAGGCAACAAAAGTGTTTGGAATTGGTGAATGACTACGATTGCACTATTAGCTATCATCCGGGTAAAGCTAATGTTGTAGCTGATGCATTAAGTAAAACAAAAGGAGAAATGTCAAGCTTGATATCTAAACAAGAACATCTTGTGAGAGAATTCGCCAGAATGAGAATTGAAGTAGTGGTACCACCAAAAAGCACAGAGATAGTACTAGCATCTTTGGTGGTGCAACCTACTCGGAGAGAGAAAATAAAAGAAGCTCGACCTCGAGAACAATTTTTGAGCAAAATGAAAGAAAAAGCTCGTGAAGAGAATGTAAAAGGATTTGTTATAACAATTTATTTGATCTTGTATCATAGCTATCTTCTCAACAGTTTGCCGAATTAATTCGGCCCCAAAATTTTTCTTTCACCAACATCGCTCCAATATAATGGTGATCTACACTTTCTTCCGTATAATGCCTCGTATGGAGCCATCCCAATAGTCGCTTGATAATTGTTGTTATAAGCGAATCCTACCAAGGGTAATAATGTTTCCCAATTACTTCCTAGGTCGAGCACACATGCTCCCAACATATCTTCCAATATTTATATAGTCCTTTTAGGCTGTCCATCTGTTTGCGGGTGATAAGGTGTACTAAAGTTTAGCTTTGTTCCCAAGGCACTTTGTAGACTTTCCCAAAATTTAGAAGTAAAACGTGTATCTCTGTCTGAAACAATTGACACGGGAACTCCATGAAGTCTCACTATCTCCTCAATATAAATTTGTGTATATAGCTCCATGTTGAACGTCATCTTAACGGGTAAGAAATGAGATGACTTTGTTAACCAATCTACTACAACCCAAACAACCTTGTTTCCCTTGACTGATGGTGGAAGCCCTACCACATAATCCATTGTTATGTGCTCCCATTTCCATTCTGGAATGTCAAGTGGTTTGAGCAAACCAGATGGTCTTTGGTGTTTGGCTTTAACTTGCTGACAAATCAAGCATTTTTTCACAAAAGTTCCAATATCTCTTTTCATACTTCGCCACCAAAATACTTCTCTTAAATCTCGATACATTTTTGTACCTCCAGGGTGAGCTGTGTACGGTGTACATTGAGCTTCTTCGAGAATTTCTTTTTTAAGCCCTTCTTCTTTAGGAACGGATAATCTAGACAAAAGTCGTATGTTGATAGATGGAGAAAACATATACAGTTTGACGAAGGAGAAAAAATATTTCTGAAAGTAGCTCCTATTAAAGGTGTTATTTGATTTGGCGAAAAGGAAAAGTTAAAAACCAAGATATATCGGACCATTTGAAATCCTTACACGAGTTGGAGATTTAGCTTATCAGCTAGCATTACCACCGAGTCTATCAAGTGTGCACAATATTTTTCACGTCTTTATGCTATGAAAGTATGTTCATGATCCAGATCACATCGTGAATTATAAGGATCTAACAATCAACAATGACTTAACTTACGAGGAAGCACCAGAAGCAGTTTTGTAACGCAAGATTCACCATTTGAGAGTTAAAGATATTGCTTTGATCAAAGTACAGTGGAAACGTCATGGCAGAAATGAAGCTGCTTGGGAGAGAAGAATGTGATAATCATTAATAATTAGGGGTTATTTTAGGGGACTTAAGGGATGTATATTTTAGGGGCTAATTTAGGTTTAGTGGTTAGAATTAACTAGTATAAATATGTGTAATTTTATACATAATTTTACACCATATTTCTAATAATTATAAGGTATAGATATTTTTTCTACTTCAAGTTTCATATATATATATATATATATATATATATTCACAATTCACAAGCACTCTTTCAATATTTTTCACAAATCCTTTCATTAATTAGTTTGATTTATTAAAATCACATATTAATTATAATTTTATTTAATGTAGAAAACGAAGGGGTCGAGAATTAGGACTTTCATTGTTCATTTTTCTACATCGAATATCTGCGATTATTAAGGTAAGTATTTTTATAGTATTTGTCTTTATTTAATGTTCAATGATTATACTTCATTGATTGCAATATATGTCAAGGGAAAATAAATTCATATAAGCTAGGGGCCATGAAAAGGATCCGAGATCAAACGTATCTTCGAGGTGAATCCGCAATGTTATATGTAGTAACTGGCCAGTCATAGGAAAAAGAGGAAATTAATGAATTTATTATTGTAAATTTTTGAATATTTTTCATGTTATATTAAATATTGACAGATATATCCCTATTTAGCGAGATGAAACTCACTCTTATTATTATCATGACTTTCAGGTTGAGGAATCCGGCTGAAGATATGATGTTGTGGATGGTGTAATAAATCATGCTATATTTATATTTTAAAATAATTGTGATCGGACTAAATTTTAGATTTATATCTTTAATTTGTTTTCCAATTTATGCTTAGGATGATTGTTGGATATTTAATTTGGATAATGTATTATTATTATTATTATTATTATTATAATTATCATCATCATCATCACCATCATTATATTTTTTTACTTAAGACTTAAAAAATTCTAAATCGACTTATTGTTAATAATTGGGATCACTTAAATTTGTAAATTCTTATTTTTCTAATAATATTTTTAGAGTACTTTAATTTCATAAAATTGGGTCGTTACAGTACGTACTCCACATCTCTCCAGGAGACAAATTAGAGGCTTTACTCCTAAGCATTTTGACCTTAATACCTATGAATTTCGAGATAGGGCTCTGATTCGATCCTTCAAATGGTGCTTCGGCTTAATTTGGGACGTTTTTGAGCATTGCATGTTTGATATTCAAGACTATAAGAGTCAGTCTAGTTGTAATAGATTAGCCCTTCTAGTTTTGGATAATGATTTGGATTTGAATTGGACATGCCAATTCCCCTTTTGGCTTTCAGTTTAAGTCATGTCGGTCTTTAGCCAGTCAGCTACTAATGTTTGGAGGAAAAAATGTTGGAATTTGGTCTTTGAAAAATGGGTGTTGACCCGATTTTGACCAAATAATTAAGTTGTTTCCATTAGTGAAAAATGGAATTAAATTATTTGTAAAAATTCTACTAAGAGAGTAGATGAGAATAGCATTTGGAATTTCTCAAAACCAATTCCGGGTGAATGAGAAATTAATACTAGAAGTTAGCCACTTAATACAAGTAAATGGTATGGAAAATGAAAAATATGGGGAAGGAGAAATGCTCCATCGCAAATAGGAAATGAGGCAAAATTTGCTCACTTGATATATCCCAAGTTGGACTTATGGGTTTGGGCCCTTGGGGGCACCTGTTCGCCTTATTTTTAGCTTCATCGCAAGTGTACGGTGTAGTTTATAGAATAGGGTAAGCAAGGTCGTATCCACGGAGACTAATAAATGAATATGCTAAGTATTGATCTAAGATAGTCTTATTTTTATTTAGACGATCGAAATTGGATGATTGTTGTATTGAGATTAAGACAATTTAAATCACTAAAACACAAGATTAAGATAATACAAATGATAGAAGTATCAAGATAATGAAATGGATTTCCGAGTTAAGGTTTCGACTAATAATCCTCTTGTTATCCGGTTTAATCAAGCCACGTTATTATCAATATTCCTATAAGACGATCACAAAGCTATTTTATCCTCCCTCTCGAGATGCATATAAAACGTAGATTGAAATACTTATGCTAGCATCTCTACTCAACATGAAGCATTCAACTCCCAAAAGTTTAAAAGATCAAATATCCTCACAAATATTTACAAACCTCTCGATTCATGCAAATATTTGTGTCGAGTATTCAAGATCTAATATTGAAACTCATCTCTCGAATTATGAATCAATATATCAAACAAGTTAAATCATTGATCAAGTGATAAAACAAAAATAAGCTCAAAATACTCAAATAGGCTTCAAGATAATAACTTCAACTAAGATTAAAACATCCAACAAGAGTTCATCAATCTACTCCCAAAACCCGGAAATCTCAAGAGTTTAGCTACACATGATTTGTAAACAACTCATAAACAAATTGTTCAAAGCCATTACAAATGAAAATGAAAGATTGAAACTAAAAGAGAAGCAAGAAAAACTTAGGAAAGTCGACAATCTCTCGATGTATCTCCGTTCCTCAAGCTCCGATGCAACCCGATTGTCTCCTTGATGTCTTCTTCCAAGAATAGACTTTGTCTTGTGTTGTAGATCCCAAAATGCCAGAATCTCCTTGTGTGCGCCCCCAAAAGCCTTTTTATACCCACAAATCAGTTTAGGGCATAATCTGCAGATTATTGGATTCAGCAGACGAAGACGGGTGGTGCGTTGGGAGCACGGGCTACCCGTGCGCCACCCCTGTTGAAATAATCCAGTCTCTGTAGGGCGCACGGGTGGTGCGTAGGAGCACGGGCTACCCGTGCGCCATCCCTTTGAAATTATCCATTCTCTGTAGGGCACATGGGCTACCCGTGTGCCATGCAGAAGCTCAATTTTTCTTTATACAGGGGTGCACGGGTGGTGCCTGAGGCACGCCCAACCCGTGCGCTCCCAGTCTTTTCCTTAGAGGCTCATCTTTCGCTCTTTTTGGCATCACTTTTCGTATACTCACTCAATTAGCCGTGTTTCCACTTTGCTATCCTCGTATTCGTATTCAATTCGTTTCAAATATCATGAAATTCCTACAAAATAAGCAAAGTGTAATATCTTTTCCACAAGGAGTGAATATGTAACATTTAACACGAGTATGTGCATGTTTACCCATCATTATAGCCAGAAATATGCCTCAAAATACATGCAAAACTCACACCTATCAAAATCCCCCAAACTTACACCGTTGACCGTCCCGATCAACAATTTTGAAAACACGATAAAGCACAGCAGGGAGATAAAAGCGCACACAAAGAGATTCTAAAAAAAATTCATATAGTTCATCATGAATGTCAAGCAACAAATCAATCAAGCCTCAAATAACTACTTGAAGGGCACGCATCAAACAAAACTTGGTGAAATGCTCTGAATTACGACCCTCAAAGTTAAGTGTATACTCTCATCTCACGAGGATATAGGACGTGTTTACGCTCAAATCAATTCGATGTCGCAAAATTACCATAGGCTTGCAATTCGTCTCATATCTCCGCCATTAGAGTGTATGCAATTTGTGAATCAAAAAGGACTTTCTCATTTGGTTGTAATGAAGGCTCTTTGGTTTGGGTAGGAAATTTTGGATAAAGTGACTCACACTCGAGTATATAGACCGATGAGCATATCAATCACTTACATTACAATCCCATATGCTACTCCAATCATCCCTCATTTTTATCAACTTTATTCATCTCCATTTCCTTTCTTTCTTTTGAGAATCGCCTCAAATCACAATCCTTCGGCCCCCAAGTTTATCAACTTTTCAATTTTTCATTTGTGCATTTTCAACACTACTTTTTCAACTCATTTCCTTCCTCTTTTTGTTCCATTTAACCAAGTATGCCCACTTATCCTACTTTTCAATTCCCACCCATTCAGCCTCATTCATTCCCTTTACTCAACGCTATACATTCGAGTTTAAGGTGATGGATATATTAAGATCAAGGGTTAAATTTTGTGGTTATCAAAGAAATAGGCTATAGGCTCAACTTGGCTAACTAGGAATTTCAACATCTTTAGGTAGGTAAAAGGCTTGAAAGGCTAGCAAAGATGGCCTTTAATCACATTCACAATTCGCATACAACATGTGGCCTTGACAGAGATACCCAAGCAAGTTCTAGAATTTTAACAACATGAATGATACACTCAAATCACAACAAGACTGCAAAAGATACAAGCAGTAAAGGCTCAAAAGCTCACAGGCTTGCAAATATGTAATTCAAAGCATCAAACCAAGTTTTCCATATCAACATGCTCAATGTTATCTATTCAAGGCTCAATCAACTCATAACCAACATCCAATCCCAACAATATGAATTTTCAATCAACACACAAACAACAAGTTGCAACATGCCCAGTCAACTCACTCTCTAACATCTAAGAAAGCAATAAATGTGCTAAAGCCATAAACGTGCTTCTAATGCAATGCAACCTAGAATGCTCTATATGCAACTATATGAAAACACGAAATGCATGATTTTTTTTTTTGTATCCACACTTTCCATATATTAAAATACTATCTCTCCCCCCAAACTTGAATGAAATTATAGTGTCCTAAGGGGAAAAATAGAATTTCAATAACGAAAAGTGGGGATATACTGAATCATCATGCGGTGGCGGCGGTGGGAAGTGGCCTTGGAAAATATGCCACATTTGTAATGTTGGAGCACTTGCCACGTCTCCTCGGGAACGCCGATCATAGCGCTCGCTGAACGCGAGAAAATCAGCCCGATGTTGCCTCAAATCCTCCCCTATTGACTCAACTCCTCTCCTTGCCGATGCAAGTCCTCCCCCAAACGCATATAACATGTCTTGAAAATCGGTGCGCGTTGGGGCCCTCCACTATGAGAAGTACAGGACGATCCCGGTTTGAGAACGTCGGGGTAAGCGCCTCCGTGTGAGGACTCGGGTATATCATATCCAATTTGGGGGTGATGAGGTTCCACCCCATTTCTTGTCTGTGTAGTTCCTCCTCCTCCGCCACCATATCCTTTTCATCCTCGGAAACCTTCAACTCGCGCTTCTTTCTTGCATCTATAGCCTCGTAATTCGGTTATGTGCGTCGAGTTCATTAGGAAGTTGGTGGTGTCCGCCAATGTATCGACCTGTGGTGTATGGCGGGTTAGGCAACGGAAATGCAAAGACCTTTCTTCGTAGAAGTACCAATGTGTTGTCTTCATTTGCTATGAACTTCATGTGGTGCAACGATGCCAAATTAACCCGAGTGCTGCCGGAATGGGCTCTAAGCCTCGGAAATCGACGTTGAAATGCTGGGCAATAGGGGTAATTAGGCCCCCTATAGAAATCGTACCCCATTCTCGCCTAGCTAACTGTTCTATTTGCTCTGCGAAATTGACGGCTGTGTTGTAGGGTGTATTTGTGAGCATACACCATAGTAGATACAACTCCTTAGTAGTCATCCCTCCAATATTTTCTCGGCGAACACGGAGGATGGAGTCACGCGCGTTGTATGTACCGGAAAACTGGATTCCGGATCCAAGAGGCTTTGGCGGTCCGTGCGGCATACAACATAGGCCCCGTTTGTGGTGTTTCCACCAGCATTCTCCAAAAGTCATATTGATCATAATGGGGCATCGGGCGGGTATGAGCGTTCGATGGAACCTCAAAAATGGTGTTCAATTGGGTAATAGATAGTTGTCTACGAACGTTCCCCAACTGAAAGCGGATCATATATGGTTCAAAAGTCCCGCCTTGTTTGAGTACTTCTACGGTACTCAAAAACTCCAATGTGAATCGTTTAAAGGTCGGCCACCTTCGGCTCATGAAATTGGTCCATCCGACCTTTGCGAAGAGACGCCAAACGTCCTCATGTATCCCCAAAGTTTGGGTACATTCATCGTCGGCATAGCGGGATGGAGCGATTTGGCGACCAACCAAGCGATTCCATCGCTCAAGATCATCCGCGTTTGTCAATACAACCCCATATGCCGCTGGACTATTTTGGTCTACCTCTGGCGGTGCCACGTCTCGTTGTGCTGCCTCGTGTGCACGTCTCCTTCCACCCTGGGGATTTCTTCGCTCGGCCATGAAGGATTTGTACCTGAAATACATTCCATTAGCATCCCAGTATCATCAATGGCAACAACTAAGTAGGGGATTAAAGATAAAACATTAAGTGATGCAAATTCACTTCCCTACTTCACTTTGATCGATCAACTACCCCAAGCAAGCAAGAATTATGGCCATTCTAGAAAAGTATTAGCTCAAACAATCATTGGCCATGCCTTATTCATCAATATTTCATCCAAAATCTCCTCAATTACACATGCCCACAAAGTGTTTGATAAATTGCCTTAAAGAAGATTTCATTCAAAACATAGCAAAAATATCAAAGCTAGCACCAATCATGATTCCCATTACATAATAGACAAAGAATTCGCAAGGAGAAACAGTGTTCTTACCGGAATTCGCTAAATAAGACTCGAAGTAGATAACTTGAACCCTAGGTGCTCTTGCTCAAAATTCTCCAAGCAAACTCGAATTCAATGTAAGTTGGAGTTCAAATGTGATGGGGGAGAGATTAAATGGACGAATTTGAGTGGAAACTACAAGAAATTTTGAAGACAAGGAAGGATGAGGGGTGGGGCGTCGATTGGGGAAGTTTGATAAGAAGAGCAGTTTTAAAACTGTTCTTATTTATGCCCCTATGTAAGGCGCACGGGTGGTATTTACGGCTACCCGTGCGCCCCCGTGAATTTCTCCACTCTAGGGCGCACGGGTGGTGCGTCAAGCACGGGCTACCCGTGCGCACATGTCTGACAAAGAAGGTAAATTTTTTTTTTAAAAAACACACAAAATTAGAATAAAACACACACAAGAAAAATTACAAAAATTAAAAAATTTGAAATCCACACCAAAAACCGTTGGGTTGCCTCCCAACAAGCGCTATAGTTTACGTCTTGACACCTGTTTTTGTTCCGTCACGGGTCTCGCAAGGTGATGGATGTCACCTCCTCTTGATTGCCTCGGTGGAAGTAATGCTTAATCCTCTGGCCATTTACCATGAAAGTCTCACCATTTTTTGTTAACAATTCCACAACGCCGGGAGGATTCAATATTTTCTTTATCACGAAAGGCCCCGACCACCTAGATTTGAGTTTTCCCGGAAAAAGTTTAAGGCGTGAATTGTACAAGAGGACGGGTTCCCCTGGTAAAAACTCTCGTTTCTTAATCATTTTGTCGTGCCATCGTTTGGTTCTTTCTTTGTAAAGTCGGGAATTTTCGTAAGCTTCATCCCGAAATTCTTCCATCTCATTTAAATGGAGCAACCTTTCTTCACCTAGGCCTTTTGAAAATCCGATTTAGTTTCTTGACCGCCCAAAATGCTTTGTGCTCCAATTCTACCGGCAAATGGCACGACTTCCCAAAGACAAGTTGATATGGAGATGTGCCCAACGGTGTCTTATATGCGTCCGACGCCCATAGAGCATCATCCAATTTTAATGCCCAATCCTTTCGGTTGATGTTAACCGTCTTCTCAAGAATCTGTTTGATCTCCCGGTTGGCTACTTGGCTTGCCCATTGGCTTGTGGATGGTATGCCAATGCAACTTTATGTTTCACCCCATATTTTGCCAACAAGTTGCTCATCAATTTATTTACAAAATGCGACCCTCCATCGCTAATTAGAGCTCTTGGAGTGCCGAATCGAGTAAATATATTTTTCTTAAGGAACTTCATCACAATTTGAGCATCATTTGTTTTGGAAGGAATCGCTCTACCCAACGGGATACATACTCATCGCAAGTAGAATATATTGATAGCCCGAAGATGATGGAAATGGGCCCATAAAGTCAATCCCCAAACATCGAACAATTCAACTTCGATTACGTTTGTCATCGGCATCTCATGTCTTCTCGGAAATGTTGCCCATTCGTTGACACTGTCACATTGTTGCACAAACAAATAGCAATCATTAAATAGAGTGGGCAAGATAGCCCACTCGCAATACCTTCGCAATCAAAAGTGCGGGTTGGGCCAAAATGTCCGCCAAAGGGTGAAGAGTGACATTGTTGTAGGACTCCTCCCATTCTTCTTGAGGCACGCATCTCCTTATGATTTTGTCAAGACACCTCTTAAAGAGTAGGGGTCGTCCCACATGTAAAACTTGACGCCATGTAGGAATTTCTTCTTTTGATATGACGATAGATTTGGAGGCAAAACTCCCATGACCAAATAGTTGACAAAATCAAAGATACCACGGAAATGTTGCCTCGAGCATGAGTAACCGTTCATCAGGAAATTCCTCTTTTATCAATTATGTGCTTCTTTGCGACCCCTCTTGATTTTCAATTCGAGACAAGTGGTCCGCTACCACATTCTCACATCCCTTCCGGTCCCTGATTTCCACATCGAACTCTTGCAATAATAGGATCCACCTAATCAACCTTGGTTTCGCATCCTTCTTATCAAAAAGATATTTGATAGCCGCATGGTCGGTGTGAACAATCGTTTTCGTTCCAATCAAGTATGATCGGAATTTATCAAATGCGAAGACAATCGCCAACATCTCATTCTCGGTAGTGGTGTAAATTCTGTTGAGCAGCTTTGGCCCGGCGTTCTACTAGCATAGTAGATGGATCTAAACAACTTTTCCCTCTTTTGATCGAGAACAGCCCCTACCGCAAAATTACTCGCATCACACATCAATTCAAACGGTTGGCTCCAATCCAGGGCGACAAGAATAGCTGCAGTCACCAATGCCTTCTTCAACGTTTCAAACGCCTGCAAACAATCATTGGAAAAATTGAAAGCAGCATCTTTTTCTAGCAATTGGCTCAAAGGCTTAGAAATTTTAGAAAAGTCACGGATAAACCTTCTATAGAATCCGGCGTGGCCCAAGAAGCTCCGGATAGCTTTTTCGTTTGTAGGAGGAGGTAATTTCTCGATCGCTACAATCTTTGCCCGATCTACTTCCAAACCTGCAGAAGAGACTCGATGACCAAGTACAATGCCATCGCGTACCATAAAATGGCACTTTTCCCAATTTAGTACTAGATTGGTCTCTTCACATCGCTGCAAGACTAGGGAAATATTGTGAAGACAATTATCAAAAGAATCACCAAACACAGAGAAATCGTCCATAAACACCTCCATAACGTTTTCAATAAGATCGTGAAATATAGCCATCATACAACGTTGGAAAGTGGCAGGCGCATTACATAAACCAAATGGCATGCGATTTAAATGCAAATGTGCCATACGGACATGTAAATGTTGTTTTCTCTTGGTCTTCCCGGCGCAATCATGATTTGATTGTACCCGAAATAACCATCTAAAAAGCAATAATAATCATAACCTGCAAGACGATCCAACATCATATCTATAAAGGGGAGGGGGAAGTGATCTTTTTGAGTGGCATCATTAAGTTTTCTATAATCAATGCATATTCGCCACCCTGTAACGATTCTAGTAGCAATCAGTTCTTCATTCTCATTTTTCACCACTGTTACCCCCCCTTTTTTCGGCACCACTTGTACCGGACTTACCCATGAACTATCAGATATAGCATAAATGATCCCGGCATCCAACCATTTCAACACTTCCTTCCTAACCACATCTTGCATGATAGGGTTTAGTCGTCTTTGGTTTTGCACTGATGGTTTATAAACATCTTCCATCTGAATTTTTATGCATCACAATGGATGGACTTATGCCTTTTAAATCAGTTATAGACCATCCTAGTGCCGACTTATGTTTTCGTAAAACCCTTAACAGTTTATCAAGTTGAGTAGGAGTGAGAAGAGATGAAACAATTACCGGATTTGCATTATTTGCCCCAAGGAATGCATATTTGAGGTGTTCAGGTAATTGCTTGAGTTCCGGAGTCGATGTTACTATTTTAGGGTCACGCACGGGTTGCCCGTGCTCCAGCGCACGGCCCATGTGCTCTTCAGAGACTTCAACTCTTCCCTCAGCATCACGCACGGGTTGCCAGTGCGTGGACGCATGGGTCGTGCATTTCTGCAAGTTTGGCTCCCTTATTTTCGACTTTGCGTTCTCGCCTCTTGCGCTCTTAGGTAGTTCCCACATATGATCTAAGGCACAAACATAGTCGTACAAATCTTGGTTATCAAAATCAAGTACAACACTCGACATTGAGCACGAGTGGGTTAGACCAAATTCCAAATCATCTGTAGACAATGTATGATCAACATAATCCTCAATGCATGAACTAACTATATCCAAAAATTACAATTCTCCACCGAATCATGAAATTTCATTGCCTTTATATATAGAAAATAAAAATGCTCATCATTAACACGTAATGTGAGCTCCCTTTGCACATCTATTAAGGCTTTACCCGTGGCTAGGAAAGGATGTCCAAGTATCGGTGGAACGCGTCGATCTTCTTCCATATCCGAACCAAGAAATCCACGGGAATATAAATTTATCAACTTTTACCAATACGTCTTGATAATTCCCCTTCGATACGTAAGTGATCGGTCCGCAAGTTGCAATGTCACCGTAGTTGGCTTCACGCCGCCTAATCCAAGCTTCCCGAAATTGGACAAAGGCATCAAATTAATACTTGCCCCCAAATCACATAACGCTTTATTAAAGAAATTACCACCAATAGCACAAGGATAGTGAAACTCCCGGATCTTTCGGTTTTGTGGTAGCTTTCTTTGGATAATTGTACTACATTCTTCCGTCAAATTCACCGTTTCAAAGTTTGTCATCCTTCGCTTTTTCGACATAACATCCTTTAGAAATTTTGCATAGTTTGGCATCTGTTCTAGTGTGTCTGCAAAAGGAATGTTAATGTGCAATTTCTTAAATATATCAAGGAATTTGGCAAATTGATCATCAAGCTTTTTCTTTTGAAATCTTTGAGGAAAGGGGAGAGATATAGGCAACTTAGATATATTCGAGTTAGATGATGATTTTAGCTTCTCGGCCCCTTGTTTGTTCGCCTCTTTGTTCTCTTCTTTCATATTTTCTTCAATATCATCCTTTATCACGGATTCTCCCGCTCGGCCTCGATGCTTCATCCGAAAGTTTTGATTCCCAGATTTTTCTTTAGGCCCCTCATATTCCGTACCGCTTCGTAAACGAATCGCCTTGCATTGTTCCTTAGGATTCATTTCCGTATTGCTTAGCGAGGCGGCTCCTCGTATCATTCATGAATGCATTAGATTGAGTGCATCTTCCAACGACGATTTGCTTAGCGAGGTGAGTGCATCTTCCAACGACGATTTGCCTTCCCCATTTCCGCCTCCGCTTGAAGCATTAAATCCTGGCGGAGGTTGTAACACATTCTTTGTATTTGCGTAGGAAACATTTTCATGATTTCTCAACCCTGGATGGTAGTGCGTTGGGTTTGAATTATTCCGGAAATTGTTGAAATTCCGGTTATTCACATAATTTACCTCTTCCATCGGATATAGAAGAGCTACACTACCCATGCTCGTGCCTGCTTCTGGCCCATTCGTCAATACACTCAATTGAGTTGTCAAAGCCGCTATTTGTGCCGTCAATGTTTTAAATGGGTCCGAATTTGAGATTTCGGCTACTCGTTGTACATTAGATCTTTCGGATGGCCATGTGGTAATCGTTCATGGCCATTTCTTCAAGAAGGTTCAAGGTCTTGTGGAAACCTTGCCAACAATGCTCTTGTGCGGCATCCACAAATGCCCTCCTTGTCCCATTAAACCATTGTAGAAGAAACAATGCTGATCCTCCTGGAAACCCATGTTGTGGACATCTACGTAACAAATCCACAAATGCCCTCGTTTGTCCCATTAAACCATTGTTTTGCTCGGTGGAAAGAATTTAAACAAGAACTTTTGGCTGATCCTTCGCTGCCTTGGAAACCCAATTTGTGGACATCTAAAGAGAATAACAATCTTATGGTGTCATTCGAGAAACCATTTTGATCGTATTGCATATTTAGATAAAATGTGCAAGGTGAGAGTTAGGATCTCGACCATAACCCCCAATCGATTTTGTTGCACCTGAGTCGGTTTGAGCTCGAAGTTGTTGGCATTGATAGGAATATGGGCAATTGAGTAATTTCGTTTGTGGTCGAAAGTAATCACGAATGACTTGTTGTTGAACCGTATCAAAGTTTCCACCATTGTTTGGAAAGAATTTAAACAAGATTACTTTTGTCTTTCGGTTCGTCCTAGTGGTAAAGATCGATTCTTCTCGCGAAAGCCTCGACTTCCCAAGATAAGCGATATCAAGTCCCCTTGTCTCGAGCGCGTGTTCATTTCCGAACTAAAAGAAACAAGTCAAATAATGAAGAATTAAAGTGAATTCAAAATGTAAAAATAAAATTGTTAAATTAATTAATTCTATCTATCGCAATATTAGCACCAAAAATTGTATTAGTCCAAGAACGGTGCCCAAAACTAGTTTATTTTTAGCTTAGAATGTACGGTGTAGTTTATAGAATAGGGTAAGCAAGGTCGTATCCAAGGAGACTAATAAATGAATATGCTAAGTATTGATCTAAGATAGTCTTATTTTTATTTAGACGATCAAAATTGGATGATTGTTGTATTGAGATTAAGACAATTTAAATCACTAAAACACAAGATTAAGATAATACAAATGATAGAAGTATCAAGATAATGAAATGGATTTTCGAGTTAAGGTTTCGACTAATAATCCTCTTGTTATCCGGTTTAATCAAGCCACGTTATTATCAATATTCCTATAAGACGATCACAAAGCTATTTTATCCTCCCTCTCGAGATGCATATAAAACGTAGATTGAAATACTTATGCTAGCATCTCTACTCAACATGAAGCATTCAACTCCCAAAAGTTTAAAAGATCAAATATCCTCACAAATATTTACAAACCTCTCGATTCATGCAAATATTTGTGTCGAGTATTCAAGATCTAATATTGAAACTCATCTCTCGAATTATGAATCAATATATCAAACAAGTTAAATCATTGATCAAGTGATAAAACAAGAATAAGCTCAAAATACTCAAATAGGCTTCAAGATAATAACTTCAACTAAGATTAAAACATCCAACAAGAGTTCATCAATCTACTCCCAAAACCCGGAAATCTCAAGAGTTTAGCTACACATGATTTCTAAACAACTCATAAACAAATTGTTCAAAGCCATTACAAATGAAAATGAAAGATTGAAACTAAAAGAGAAGCAAGAAAAACTTAGGAAAGTCGACAATCTCTCGATGTATCTCCGTTCCTCAAGCTCCGATGCAACCCGATTGTCTCCTTGATGTCTTCTTCCAAGAATAGACTCTTGTCTTGTGTTGTAGATCCCAAAAATGCCAGAATCTCCTTGTGTGCGCCCCCCAAAAAGCCTTTTTATACCCACAAATCAGTTTAGGGCATAATGCTGCAGATTATGGGATTCCAGCGCAGATGCACGGGTGGTGCGTCGGAGCACGGGCTACCCGTGCGCCACCCTGTTGAAATAATCCAGTCTCTCAGAGAGCGCACGGGTGGTGCGTTAGTGTAGTGCACGGGCTACCGTGCGCGCCATGCGTAAGCTCAATTTTTCTTTTACGTGGGGTGCACAGTGGTGCACGGGTGGTGTCTTTTCCTTAGACGCTCATCTTTCGCTCTTTTTGGCATCACTTTTCGTATACTCACTCAATTCGCCGTGTTTCCACTTTGCTATCCTCGTATTCGTATTCAATTCGTTTCAAATATCATGAAATTCCTACAAAATAAGCAAAGTGTAATCTCTTTTCCACAATGAATGAATATGTAACATTTAACACGAGTATGTGCATGTTTACATTATAGCCAGAAATATGCCTCAAAATACATGCAAAACTCACACCTATCAGCACCAAAGTTTTTAAAAGGGTAAGGACCTATATGTTTGTGGGTTTGGTCCAAATCACACGCGCGCGCGCGCCGGCTCGGCTCGGTCTGGGTCGCGGGTCGTGGTCCTGGGCTTGGGCTTGGGCGTGATAGCCCTTATTCTTTTTGGACCAAAAACCTTTAAAAATAAATAATTAATTAATTTTTGTAATTAATTAACGGATTTACAACTGGGAAGTGTTCGCACACGAGCACGGGCGGACGCACGGACCGTGTGTCGGGTCGTGCGTCAATCGTACATGTACGCATCCGAGCACGGGCAGACGCACGGGTCATGCGTCAAGCCGTAACTTTGTCATTTTGGTTCACATCCATGCACGGGCACACGCATGGGCCGTGCGCCAGGTCGTGCGTCGATGCGAAGTGAAGAACAGATGCGTCTGTTCAGTGAAAACCTGTCTTTTTGAGCCAAAACACGTGTTCTTTCCATCCATGCACCTTGATGCCTTTATAAACTGACCCCTGCATATTGAAATGAGACACGAAAATAATCAGAACATAAAATCGGTCATTGCATTTTCGAGCATATTGACATTCCATCTTGTTCATAAGCTTGAAAGTCTAAACACTTAGAGTCCGTTGTAGTTCTGGTTTTTGCAAGTGCTGCTAAACCGGAATTGTAAAGTCGTTGTATCTTAGAGACGAACGCCGGAACCGTAGGCACTTTGTATACGTGGCGTCTTTCGTTTTACGGAAACCGAATATTATTCAGGCCTCGACTTAGCCTATTTTCCAAACACATAGTCATATCTTAAACAGAAACCTTTCTATAAATTTACCCAACAAAAAAATGGCGCTTCGGCTCCTCGTGTTGAGGTTGATCAGCCTCAAATTCAGCTTTCTTTGTTCGAGTTTCTTTCTTTTTTTTCCCCAATTAGTTTTCTCTTCTTTCAAATACCAACTAAATAACTAAAACACATAAAAATGAGACAAAATTCTTGAAAACCAACCAAATATTGTTAAGTAAAAAATTATAAAAAAAAAAGAGAATAGTTCACATGCAATAATATGAACTTGTCAGTGCCTTTGCCTTGTCTTAATATTTCACCAATTTGTATGGTTTATTAAGTCATAAAGTACTCCACCCATCATGAGAAAACTTAATGCTAAAGAACAATGTTGCTAAGACAATTACTTTGGAGTTTCAATGCATACAGGGAGAGGCATGATTGTGAGGTACGAGCCTCAGTTAAATGGAGAAAGACTTGGCCATAATTGTGATAAAATAAGGTATGCCACTCTTGTGATGTACTACCCATCCACTGGGAGTAGCTATAATTATGTACTCAGCATTTTTCAACAAAGAGCTTTCTGATTCTTTGAAAGGTGGACGAGATGTTGTTAGATTTAATTTCAAACTCAATTTTTTTATTTTAAGTGTTTTTTTAGGGTATTATATTTTTGGGTAAAATTGAAAATATATTTTGATTAGTTATGTTTCAACATCGACTATATATGTTTGAATATTTATGTTTTGTAGTGTATCTTGCATGAAAAAAGGTGTCTTATTGATAAGCCTGAAGAGGTAATTTTATTTCTATCTTTTACCAAGTATTCTATAAATAATATTGTAATATATACAAGTATGGATAAAATATATTCTCGGAACTATTGTATCTAGAGTTGTGAATTTCGGCTCGACCCAGTAAAAAAACGGGAGTGGGCCCGAAATGAGTCGGACTTTGTTGGCCAGCCTGTCAGGCTCGAAAATCGGGTCAATTCGGTTGACCCCATTTTTCCAGTGTATTTTTTTGGGTCGGGCGGGCTCCAAAAATAACTACGTTGGGTACTATTTGGTCCGCCCCAGCCCAATTTTTCCTTTCGGCCCGATGGGCCGACTCGGCCCCTTTGACACCTCTAATTGTATCTAAATGGGCTTAAGGAGAAATGAGTAGAGATGTCAAACGGGTCGCGACCCGTTGGTCCGTACCGTTTAAACCGAGAAAAGAGAGAGTTAGTGCCGAGTTATTTTGGCCCGTTTAAATTAGGGCCTTTTTTGGCCCGGACCGTTTAGCCCGAGGCCCATTAGGGCTAGCCCGTAAGTTAACCGGGCTAGCCCGCTAGCCCGCCAATTGTGTTTTTTTAAAATAAATATAATTCTAATATTATAAATCTATATTATTACATATTACCTATTAGTAAATATATTTTTTTCAAGCTCACGTCTCCTCATCTTT